>OX336884.1:19891731-20491731 GCA_946959425.1 Argyrosomus regius | reverse complement strand
AGCAGCTGAAGATCAAGAGAGATCAAGACAGAGATTAAACTGGAGCTACATCGCAGTAAAAAACATCCATGTTCAGAGCATAATGCAGGAGTTATTACTCACAGGAGCTCATAGTGTCGCCCCAGCCAGAGACTGTGCACATGGTGCCAGCGGGGGCACAGCTGGTGGGCAGAGCAACAGGCTGCACATACTGGTTCAGGGTGGCGGGCTTGCTCAGCTTGATCAGCATGATGTCATTGTTGATGTTGTAGGAGCTGTAACGGGGATGGCGGATGACACGGGAGGAGGAGATGAACTGCTCTTTGCCCTCATTGACCCTGATGTTGTGCTCTCCAAGACGCACCTCCACACGGCTGGAGAGGAAAGAGAGGAATAGTGGCAGCTGAGTTTCTTGATGCCTCTGAAAAGCAAATTCATTTCTACATGCAAAACTTTGTCTTTAAAACATCAAGGGGTCACATACGACTTGTAGCAGTGAGCAGCAGACACAACCCAGTTCTCGTTGACCAGGGAGCCACCACAGAAGTGGTACCCAGAGTTCAGAGACACCTGATGGGGCTGGGAGTAGGGTGTGCACTCATACCCTCCGACGATCTTGTCGTCCTCAGTGGCAACTGAAAACACACAGGAAACCAAATAGTCAGCAACCAAGTGACATTTTTAAATTAATTAATTAGAACTAATTAATATAAGATGAAAGTAATATTCTTACAGGCAGCTCCGATGAGCAGAACAAAGACCAGAGACCTCATGGTTGCTATGTGATCCTGTTGATGAGAGACTTCTTGCCTTGTCCTGGTTTATATAGAGGGGTTGCTCTCGTCATTTCCTACTGAACACACACACAATCCCCAAAGTTATTTCTGACCAATCAGGATCCTGGAAAAAAGGGTATCGGAAAAGTAAATATTGGCTACGTGGTGCACAGTCACATACTGCATGGGTGGTATTGTATTATTTGTAAATCTTCTAGATAAATGCAACTGTAAAGGAGGGCAGACATTTAAATGCAATTTTAAATTTGAATATAAATATTCATATGACATGCATTAACACTGGCCTGTATGTCCTTTAAATTGTTTTGGTTATCTCTTGCTGTCTCTGCATTAACTTTTGTGTTGATGTGACTATTTCTAAACTAAAAGTTCCTTGTGGCATTTATGCATGTTATTTATGGGTTTTCACCTGTATTGAACAGAGAATGTAGTTTGTAATGGTTAACCTTGACATGGATAGATTTGTGCTGTGAAGACATGGTTGCAGCGCTGCAGATGGCCTCGTTCACAACCACAGTTACTGAATGTGGCTTTCACAGGAAAACCAACCCACGTGTCTTTAGATAGAACACCTCAAAAAACATGCTGATCCGGTGAAGTCAAAGGAGAAAAACAACACCAAGAAACAAAACCACTACTATTGTCTATTGTCCTATTTAACTTCTTTCTGTCCTAAAAGTAATCTTATGATGTTTTCATAACACTGTTACAGTGAGGAGGGATATTGAACAATTAAAAGAAATACAAAGAATTATAAGTGATCATATAATTAGTAAAAAATAATCCAAAATATGCACAATGACAGAATTAATTACCCTGATATCTGGGTTAAAACACATTGCAGATCAGCTGGTGGGGAACAGTGTGAGAGCTGCTGCAATTCCACATGAAAGATATGCATGAATTGCATGTGAGATTCAAAATTCCCACAGCGTTTAGAAGGATTTCGAATCCACTATGTGTAGTATTTTCTTGGTTTCTAGATGTTCTTAAATGGCAACGTTTCAACTGTATTTTTAACTGCACAATAGTCATTAACAGTGACTGTTAGAGATTCTGCAATCAAATAGAATGAACAGCAATTATAAGAATACAATGGACTGGTATTACTGTATTTGCCAATACAGTAATTATCGTAATTATAGTTGAACATTAAAATTAAGGCTTCTGAATGGATTGATTTCACTATAAACTTATAAACTATGCACTTATGATGTGTAGTATGAGCAGTTCATTAGTGTTTCCCATATCATCCAACACCCTTTTTGGTCAAACTGAGCAGGTCCGCTATCCTCAACCAGTATGTGCAGCCTGTTGCTCAGCCCACCAGCTGTATCCCCACTGGCACCATGTGCAAAGTCACTGGCTGAGGCAACATCATAAGCTCCAATGAGTAGAAAACAGTTATCTCAGACAAGCTTAAATCCCTGAAACGGTGTCTAAATGCATGTTTGCCTACATTCTCCAAAAATCCATCCCTGCTGCACACTTCACTTTTGTTTTCATGCTACAGCTGCTGACAGCAACAAGCTGCAGTGTCTGGAGAGCCTCATCCTGTCTGATGAGGACTGTCACGGTTCCTACCATGGCATGATCGACAACAATATGTTCTGTGTCGGATACCTGGTGGGAGGCAGAGACTCCTGCCAGGTGTGTATCTCTGATTTTCTATCACTATATTTTCAAATCAGACTGTGTGCTTTCACTATTCTCTCAGTGAAATTAAATTTTTTTTAATTGCCATGACATGCCATAATTAAATACTCATTTGCAAAGGTTTTCAGTGTGAGTGTAATATTTCTCTTTTTCTCTCTCAGGATGACTCTGGTAACAGCGAGCTGCAGGATGTATCCTGGGGCTATAGATGTACTGAGAAGAACCACGCCAAGGTAACATTTCACTGCATCAACTAAAAATACATCTATTACCCTCTTTAATGTAGTTCCACTGCAACAAACTGACAAATATCTTTCCATTTTCAGGTCTGAGTGGCAGACTGAGTGGCTGCACAGCACAATGGCCATCTATTAACTCCACCAACCACCATATCAGACAGACAGCCTGACATGACTGAAACATTTTTTGCATTTTTTGCAACATTTTGAAAAGAAATAATAAACGAAACAAATGTGACAGACTGAGTACATTTACTTAAATACTGTACTTGTGTATAGTTTTGACGTACATGTACTTTATTTGAGTATTTCCAATGCTACAAGTAGTTCATCTTACACTACATTTCAAAGGCAATGGTAGTACTTTTTACTTCACTGTATTCAAGTGAAAGGCATAGTTACTAGTTATTTTCATTTTGCAAATAAAATTAACTTTAATTATGATGCATCAATATGGATTAAAGCACTTGTACCCACAGGTGTTTTCAAATAAGAGGCCGATTAGACCTGTTCAGATTGAAGTTGTGCAAAATTATACTGTTATTGTACTACTAATCAGTTTAAAGTTGTAACTTGTCTCACAACTAAATTAACTTGTGTGCAAAAGATTAAACAATCTTTTGAGGCCCAGGAAATGTGCATCTGCATGTGTACTTTTACTTAAGGAAAGGTGTACTTCCTCCATCACTGCTTTCTACTTATCTAATGGTGCCTTGTACTGTAAACGAATATATAAGATTTAAAACAAAAATGTGTAGAAACACATTAAAACATTCGTTTCTCAAAGGCAGCCTCGCCCTTCATGTCTGAATTTAGTGTTTAGGTAACAGATGCTGAGAAACACACAGCTGTGAGATACTGTGTCCATACACATCTAAATATAGAGGTGACTTTTGTACATGCGCAATCTGGCCTTTCAACAAACTTCAACAAACAGATAGTGGAGCCAAACCTTTACAAAAAAAAGTAGTAATTCTAAATAATCCACTGAAAAATCTGCATTAGACTGTTAAAGAAAAGTAGTAGATAGTGTGAAAAATAGTCCCTTGAAGACTATTTAATTACTGATGTTTTTATGAAGACTTGAGTTGGACGAAGTGCTTCTAAATCAAACTCTATATACAGCTTAAAAGTAATAACTCATATCTAAACCATAATTCTACTCTATTCATAGATTATGTTGATTAAAAAACAATATTTCTCTCTGGAATGTAATAGTAACAAGTGAGTAATATAAAGTATGAATATCACTGTATGTCAGCGAGGTGCCTGCACCTCACAATATAGCTCTTAACCAGAAGTTACTGTTTTTAAAGATTAGATCACTCACTAATATTAATTAAAACTAACAATGAATTGGTCTGTGAGTGTTAATCTTATGAGAGTGTGGGCATTAAGAAATCTGTAGAAATAATGCAGTAATTTAGTTAAGAAATAATTATAATAATGTTAACCACAAAAAAACGGTTAAAATGACACCAGATAATATGGATCAGAGGAGTATTTTAGCATAATAAATAAAAAATTCATAACCCATGAGCCAATATGATCCATATTCATACTTTCACTTAGGATTTACTGACAAGAAAGCCATCTTCAACTCTAAGTGGAAAGTTTTTTTTATGTAATTCTGGAAATAAATCATTGATCCCAACGTGATCCCACACTGCAGAGATTGGCTCCTCACTGACCAATGAGGACGGTCACAGAGCAGGGCAGCTCACCTGACTGTGGATATATACCAGGGGTCCAGGTGAAGTCCTGTCATCGACAAGATCACACTACAACCATGAGGTCTCTGGTCTTCATTCTGCTTATCGGGGCTGCTTGTGAGTGTGAAGTTATTTTCCAGCAGATTGCCTTCTTTTCTGCTAACAGTCTGTTGGCCTTTATCCCAGAACATAGTCCAGAATAGCATCTCCCTAAAGCAAAGCTTTTGAATTTGAGAATGGCTGATTGATCTCTAACCATCCTCAAATGAATAATGCAGACTTTGGGGTTTGACTAAAAAGTACAGAAAAGGACATTCTGCACTTAAAGAGATATCTGTTTCATTCAACGGTTTGTCGGTTGTTGCTGACATGTGTGTGTGTTTTCAGTTGCCACCGAGGACGACAAGATCGTCGGAGGGTATGAGTGCACACCCTACTCCCAGCCCCATCAGGTGTCTCTGAACTCTGGGTACCACTTCTGTGGTGGCTCCCTGGTCAACGAGAACTGGGTTGTGTCTGCTGCTCACTGCTACAAGTCGTATGTGACCCCTTGATGTTTTAAAGACAAAGTTTTGTATGCAGAAATGAATTTGCTTTTCAGAGGCATCAAGAAACTCAGCTGCCACTATTCCTCTGTTTTCTCTCCAGCCGTGTGGAGGTGCGTCTTGGAGAGCACAATATCAGGGTCACCGAGGACACCGAGCAGTTCATCTCCTCCTCCCGTGTCATCCGCCATCCCCATTACAGCTCCTACAACATCGACAATGACGTCATGCTGATCAAGCTGAGCAAGCCCGCCACCCTGAACCAGTATGTGCAGCCTGTTGCTCTGCCCACCAGCTGTGCCCCCGCTGGCACCATGTGCACAGTCTCTGGCTGGGGCAACACCATGAGCTCCTGTGAGTAATAACTCCTGCATTATGCTCTGAACATGGATGTTTTTTACTGCGATGTAGCTCCAGTTTAATCTCTGTCTTGATCTCTCTTGATCTTCAGCTGCTGACAGGAACAAGCTGCAGTGCCTGCAGATCCCCATCCTGTCTCACAGGGATTGTGACAACTCCTACCCTGGCATGATCACCGATGCCATGTTCTGCGCTGGATACCTGGAGGGAGGCAAGGACTCTTGCCAGGTATGTAACACGAATACAGCAATAATTCTATGAATTGATCCTGATGTTGCATGTTGAGTTTTATTTAACACTGTACACCCTCTGTTCTCAGGGTGACTCTGGTGGCCCCGTGGTGTGCAACGGTGAGCTGCAGGGTGTTGTGTCCTGGGGCTACGGATGTGCTGAGAGGGACCATCCTGGTGTCTACGCCAAGGTAAAGCTAAAATATCTCTTGAGTAATAATCGCTATATCTATTTAAAATAATATTTGCCTCTGACTGTTTGTGCTAACACACCTCGTTCTGTCTCCATCCACAGGTCTGCATCTTCAACGAGTGGCTGGAGCGCACCATGGCTTCTTATTAAGTCTGATCCTGCGACCTCCATTGTACTCTGTTGCCTTTCTTCTATCATTCTAACAACAATACTGTTGTAGAGTTTTGAACAATGTGCAGCCATTTCCACCTGAGTCAATAAAGTCTTCATCAACACATTTTTTTCCTTTCTGTTCTTTGCCTGTGTCTTCCTACATCATGATATTGTTATCACAATGCTTACAACCGTGCTTTGATATGTCACTAAAGTGTTTACCGCTCAACAAAATACAGTAGAAACAAGGGTTATCTTGCATATACTGTATATACATTTTGATATCCAAACTGGTAGAATGATGTTACAAAAATACAATGTCCTGTTAACTGAAGCACAGTCTTGTACAAACAGAGAAAGAGAGAGAGAGAAAAAGATCATTTGTTACATAAATTACATCAAAGTTCATCCTTTTAGAGGTACAGTGTGTGACTTTAATGCTTAAATTGGTTTAAAAGCCTTGTGTGAATAGAACTTAATAAACATAATGACTTTTACATAATGAGTGAATAGCTTATAGTGATATTAATCCATTCAGAGGCCTTCATTGTTCAGGACTATTGAACAATGAAGGCCAATAATACTATCACCCATTGCATTTTTCTTAATGGTGTTCAAGCAATTTAAATGCAGAATCTCTAATACTTGACTCTAAATGTTATCATCCTATTCATACTATATATTATGATATTATTATTATATGTTGCAGTTGGTGGGCAATTCCTATCACTTGATTTTGAGTTTATTTTTAATTGATTTAATTTATGAAGCAGTCTTATTTAAAAATTATTATAACTCATGAGTTAGTTTCTATTAAATTTAGTCAGAATCAGCTCTGCAGTCCATTACATTGAGAGAGTCACATCAATGCCAATTTATAGAGCAAACAACACCAATGCAGAGAAATTAAATAAATAATGAAATAAACACATGCAACAAACAAAAAAAGCACTGTTGTAATGTTAAAATCTGCGAGAGAAATTGAAGGAGCAGAAAATCTTTTGACTGATAGATTAGATTAGATTAGATTCAACTTTATTGTCATTGAATAAAGTAAAGGTACTTAGACAACGAAATGCAGTTAGCATCTAACCAGAAGTGCAGATTAGTAAAGTGCAGAGTAATGAACAGGATATATAAATATAGTCCAGGTACAAATGATAGACATCTGAAGCAGAGCAGATAAAAATACAGACAGAGTAAACACAGCTTGGACAACAAGACGATGACACAAGCAGTCCTGGAAACCTAAGATGGAAAAAATCATAACAGATAGAAAGTCTCAGAGAGAGAACGGGATGTTCATTGTCATAAAATCTAACAAATATAATTATATCATCGTAGAATATTCTACAAAACTAATTTAGTAGCTGGACAATAGGTGAGTTATATTAACCTGTTTATGTTATCTGAATGTATTCGCTTGATTTTTTCCTTTTTTTCTTTCATTCTTTGCCACTTACAATATGCTTCTCATGACATGACACAAGATCACACCATTAAATTGCTGAAGTGAACTCCATTCAACTAAACTGAGAGAAATAATTTATATAAGCATTTTTGAAGTAGCTGCTCTATATACGAGAGCTTTCCATGCAGTTTTCATTTGCAAAGTCCAGAGCCGGTCAATGAGTCAGTCTGTGAGAGCAGCTCCACCTGGGATTATGTCTGGTGCCAAGTCAAGGTCAGGATGCTGATTACAACCTGTGCAAAACATACTGTACTGTACTCAAATCAGGCCAGAGCAACAACTGAACAAACTAAAATTATATGAACATCATTTTGTTGTAGTCTCATTGTGCATTTTTGTAACAAAAGCAAGCAAAATCCTTAAATCAGGGTCTTGTGTGGCCTCTTTTTGCAGAATTTTCAATATATATAGCAAAGTTCTTCAGTCAGAACTGTCTGAGGGTTTTGATTGGTCAGCAGCACCAGAGGTGTGTCTCAACAGCTGGCACAGTTTAAAGAAGTCAATAAAAACCTGACACGGATCCAGAAACATTTTCATCTCCATCCGCCATCAGCCAGTCATGAGGTCTCTGGTCTTTGCTCTGCTCCTAGGAGCTGTGTGTAAGTATGGGCCACATTCAGAAAGTGTCAACATTTAGAAACATTATTTTTAAAGTGGGATAATACATCGCCTTTCAGATTGTAGATGAACTATTTGCCAAGAAAAATCAATGAGCCAGGAAGAAGCAAAGGAGATGTTTGACATTAACACATTCTTTTTTTTTTTTTTCAGTTGCCACAGAGGATGACAAAATTGTTGGAGGGAAAGAGTGCACGCCTCATTCTCAGCCCCATCAGGTGTCTCTGAACTCTGGGTACCACTTCTGTGGTGGCTCCCTGGTCAATGAGAACTGGGTGGTGTCTGCTGCTCATTGCTACAAATCGTGGGTCATCTCCAAAATAACAAAAGAACAAGTCATTCCTCTTGTTCTCCGTCATCTCTGTCTCACTCACAACTTCTCTATCTCTCTTTAAGCAAAATGGACATTGTCCTTGGTGATCACAACCGTTGGTGGATGGACGGCAATGAACAGACCATTTCTGCTGTCCGTGTGATCCCTCATCCGAACTATGAGTCCTGGACGATTAGCAATGACATCATGCTTATCAAGCTGAGCAAGCCTGCCACCATCAACCAGTATGTGAAGCCTGTGGCTCTGCCCACTAGTTGTGCCCCCCCTGGCACCATGTGCACCGTCTCTGGATGGGGTGTGACCATGAGCTGTAAGTGTCAAACGCTGTCTCCATACAGGGCTTCTGTTATTCACTCTACATTTGTCCATCCTTCATTTGTCCTTGTGTCTCTGCATCTGCACAGCTGCTGATAGTAACAAGCTGCAGTGTCTGAATATCCCCATCCTGTCTGAAGAGGACTGTGATAAGGCATACCCCGGCATGATCACTGAGTCCATGTTCTGTGCTGGATACCTGGAAGGAGGCAAGGACTCCTGCCAGGTGTGTATCTCCGCGGTCACAGGAAGTATTCATGACTTGTATAGTCCTCAGCAATTAGTTGAGACACAACACTTTCATACATGTCTTGTCTTTGATCCCAGGGTGACTCTGGTGGTCCTGTTGTGTGTAACGGTGAGCTGCAGGGTGTTGTATCCTGGGGCATTGGATGTGCAGAGAGAAACCACCCCGGTGTCTATGCCAAGGTAAAAAAAAATGTTTTAAAAAAAGTTCCCACAGCAATCATTTATGGCACAGAAATGTTCAGAAATCCTGATGTGACAAGTTTTCAATATGCCTTTTCCATTTATGTTACCCTCTCTCTTGCATCAGACCTGCATTTTCACAGACTGGCTGCAGACCACCATGGCCACTTACTGAGTCCGGTCCAATCACACCTCTGCTACAGCTGGTTCTATACTGCAAAATCCTGTCTCAGTGACACTGTGCCTGTTGTAATGGAGATGAAATAAAAGTGTAACATCTGTTAGTATGTACTCTTGATCTGCTCGGAAAATCTACATGGCAAATGAAATGAGAGCAAAAATAACTTAAAAAACCTGAATGTTTTAGATTTTATAATTAAAGATTATATTAGGACCTTAAAAATACTGAAGCCATGCAGTTATAATTTACAAACATAACAGAACAAAAGTATGAAGGTTACATTTAGCTTATGCTTTTATCCAAAGTGACTCACAAATAAGGGAAGCAATGAAGATACGGTGCAACAAGGACATGTTAGTGCAGCAATAAGTACTGCTATAGAATCAAGTGACAGTTTGAGAAGGGGGATAGATTCAGCATGTCCAGTTGTTTGTAGTGCAAGGAGAGGACGGGGTACTCTCTGAAGAGCTGGGTCTGCTGTAGGTGGCGTTAAAGCAGGCATGTCCAAAGTCCGGCCTGGGGGCCAATCATGGCCCGCGGTCAGATTTCATGTGGCCCGCAGCTTCGTTTTTATAATATATTATTTATGGCCTGCTAGGATTGTCAGATACTGTATGGCTGCCAGATTTGGCTTTTTTGGTTGACATAATGAAGCATTTGAACCTCTAAGAACATAACTGCTGGTGTTATATATCTGTAGATGTGACACAAACTATTACTTTCTGAATGATCTTGTTAAAGACAAGAGCAAGAGTGACACGTTTTAAACTTAAATGTTAACAGACTTTGCATTACTCATAATAAGTCATGTTTAGAATGAACATGAGGTTCAGATTTGTATCAACTTCATGCGAGTTTAACGTATTCCATACAATTTATTCTTTGTTATCTGAAAGAAAGGCAGAACTGGTTTTTAGATTTGTTCACGCCTGATTGGCTTAGATTTGGTTACATTGCCATTAAAAAAATGATTATTGTGACAATGAAAACAAATTTTTTACAGAACAGTGCATTTGTATGTAACTTTTATTGGTAATTTTTCCATTTTTAAAATGTTAGTATTGGCCCCCGAGCATCTTCACAATGTCAGATCTGGCCCTCTTTAAAAAAAAAAGTTTGGACACCCCTGCATTAAAGGTTAAGTGTTAGATATTGAACATAATTTATCTATCAAAAGTTTAAACCAGAGTGTCCTTCACTGCTTTTTAAGACTCAGAATAACAATAAAATTTCGATATGTTTGCTCTCTTGGTTTCATTGTTTCTGGTGGCAGTGAGTTAAGCGGAACTGTCCTGTCCTTTAGTTTCATGATCCAGTCGGACAGATTTCACGACGCACCACCAATGTCAAACCGAGCACCACTTCGCGTTGACTTCACCGACCTCACTCAGGTGTGACTGTCACATTCAGGTAACTGTGTTGTTCTCCAGACAGAGCACGGTTTGATTAGATACTCCTCTCCGCGTGTGTGTAGTGTGTGTGCGGACTCTCCGCGGGCGAATCTAACCGGACAAGATGCGCCTCACGCTGCAAATGTTGATCTCCCACGGCCGGGTGGCCCGGAAGATGGGTCTGGGTCCAGAGTCCCGAATCAACATGCTGCGAAACATTCTGACAGGACTGGTCCGACATGAGAGGATCGAGACCACGATGGCCCGAGCAGATGAAGTCCGTTTCTACGCCGAAAAGGTACCGACGACCTGGTGATGAAGCTAGCCTGCTAACATGAAGCTTACTACTTCTTACAGCATGTTTCGTCCTGAAATGTTGACATGAAGGATGAATGTCAGCCAGCAGACACACGGTGAAGGTGTTATCTGAGTTGAAGAGTCAATAATTAACTGAATTACTGAAGAAATGTGTGAAATCTCTGATAATGTCTGGGCAATATTTCATTTATTATTTAAATCAAACTCTGGCATGATTGAACGATAAACTAATGCTTGTTTTGATGCATATTAAAATAAGAAAAGGCAAATATAATGAGCACATTTAATCGGCCTGTTTCTAAAAATGTCAAAAATGTAATTATATGTATGTTAAAAATTCGTATTCATCATCTGATGTCATGGTGAAGTGATTAAAATATATATACAGGGAACAAAACCTACAATATCATAAGTCAAAATAGTTAAGAGATTACAAAAATAATACATACTGATGCATAATTGCATTACTTACAAAGGGTTACAGCATAACATGACAACACCACACGCTTCTTTGTAAACATTGTATGTGTATACAGTACCAGTCAGAAGTTTGGACACAGTTGTCAATCAATGTTTTTTATTTAATTTTGATTATTTTCTACATTGTAGACCTGCAGAGCGCTTCCCAGTCTTTGACACCACATGTAGCACTGTTACTGTTATAATTTCACTTTATACATGCATACCCTTTTTTACATCTCACTTCAATTATACTACGCCGTGCAATTCCTATCCCCCCCCCCATGTTAATTATATTTACGTCCTGTGCAACTGTATCTATTTACACTCTACAATTATAATAAGCTGTAATCCTGGAAACTCTCTACTATATTTGCATAACACTTCCTGTTATAAATAGACATATGGGCATCCTAGTACAATGCTACACACCGTGTGTGTATACAGCCCAGTTTTAATGTGAATATATCTATATACTGTGTATAGTGTATATAGTGTACATAACTTTCAACTTTATTTTGAGTGTATTTTAGACATTTTCTATTTTATTTCTTATCCACTTTGTGTTTTTCAGCTGCTGTAACAAGTGGATTTCCTCTATCTTATATTATTGTAGATTAACACTGCAGACATTTGGGAAGTATGGAGTAAACAAAAACATGTACAGCAAAGTAAATTATGTTTTATATTTGAGAATCTTACTTTTGCTTTGACAGCTTTGTCACATTATATCATTTTGAGCAGGATGTGCACACACACAGTCAGCCACCTCTCTGTATATTACACAGTTCAATATTAATTTAATCATCTGGGCCACGTTTACTCTTATAATCAGATTTTGTTGTGCCGTCCAGTCAGGACACTTAATAAAGGCAAAAGCATGCGGGCACTCAACAGTACGCCACTGTGTGATTATTGACCATCTCACTACAACACCATGGGCATTAATATGCTGCTGCAACAGCCTCCACTCTTCCGGATGGGAGAAGGTTTGTGGCACTGATAATGGACGGTGAGGCCTGACTCACAGTCTGTAACAACAGATGTGAGGACAGCGGTGTCTAAATACTTCACACTCACTAAATGGTTTACTACCTTCCATCATCATACAGTTAGATCAGTGTGCCATAAAACTATCCGAACAAATGATAACTGATTACCTAATATGTGATGCTGCATGTGTTGGTATACGTCGATGTGTTATGCTTATTGTGATGTTTTTATCTGAAGTCCAGCCATGCTTGTGATCAGTTTAGTCATTTTTATAAAAATTTAAGCTGCAAACTGTGAGTGATTGCAATGAAAGGACATTTTAAGTCTTGCTGCAGAACCTCTGGGACCTCCTGCAGGATGCTTTAGGGTCCTTGGGCCTAGTTTGACAATCAGTGCACAACATGCCAGCTTGATTTTGCTTTGTCCTGAAATGTTCTACATTTCTAACTTTATGTAACTGCACTCACCAAGATTATTTCTGTATGAAGATAAAGAATTTATCCTTTCTTCCGCACACAATGGTTCTTACTGTACGTGTTTTCTTGTCTCTTTTAGCTGGTTGACTACGCCAAAAGGGGAGACACAGACGAGAAGGCCATGAAAATGGCCAGTTTTTGGCTGACGGTACGTGTCTGCACCTCTTCTCATCTGTGTGAAGTCATACGTTGTGCCCCTCTGAATGTTAAACACTCGATGTGAAGTTTATGTTTAATTTGAGTCTGCTTCTACTCACCAGGAAAAGGACCTGGTTCCAAAGCTCTTCAATGTTCTCGCTCCACGGTTTGAGACTCAGTCAAATGGCTACACCCGGATGGCACGCATCCCCAACAGACAGAACCTGGACAGAGCTAAGATGGCCGTCTTGGAGTACAAAGGCAATCCCTTCCCGCCTCTGTATCCTGTGAAAAAAGAAAATGAACTCACCCTCATAAATCAGCTTCTCAGAGGCTACAGAGAGGACAGGGCACAACAGTTGGCTACAAAAGCTTAATTAAAACCATCCTGGTGTTGCATCCTCCATCTAAGTGGTCACTGAAGGGTGATGGTTGTGTGAAGAGATGCTGCAGATTGTGGGTTACAGAGACTGATGCATATCTTCATCAAAACAACAGTTCCAGCTCCCGAGTCAAAGGAAGAATTCTGTAAAGGACTTTATGGCTGATTATGTATTAATAAATAAATATTCTTTCTTAACAAATTAACAGGTTTTCACTTCATTTCTCTGAACATTTCGTCAGCAGGTTTGCTCTGTTGATCAAGGGAACACAACAGCAGCACACAAAATGAAAAATGATCTTTTCTGTTACACATTAAAGGGAGCTTCCATAAAGTTTTGGACTTGCAAGAAGGATTTTAAAAAGAAAGAAATGAAAGTGGTCAAAAATCGAAGCAGCAGAGTCCACCAACATAAATCTGACGTCACAACAGTATGGTGGCGCACGCAGTGAACAGTTTATCATATTTTTACTATGCTGTAAGAACTTTGTATTGCTGTTTCCATTGTCATTCAATTGATTAGTGCTTGATAGATATCTTTGCAAGGATCCAGTACCAGCTTACTCCTTAAGTGTGCTAAGGAGATGCTTTTGCAGTTCAGAGACTGACCATAGAAAAATCACTTTGCAGGAGGCATCAATGTTTTCCTGAGCAGATGCACTGTTACACATTTACATCGGAAGTCAGAAAAAACCCATTTGGAACTATTCACTTTAGACTTATAATGGGATGTCGGATAAGACCACCCCTGCTTCTTTTTAGGTGTTTTGTTTTATATATAAATTTGTAGCCTTCAAGCACAAGTCATCACTTTGACATCATCAGGTTTTCATGAAAGCTCCTTGCAGAGTCACAGAAGAGACAAACCACCATTTGGTGGACAAAAAAAGGTCATTTTCTGCACCCTGGGGCTAGAAGTATTCTTCATGGTGAGTAAACTGATCGTCATGTGAAAAATCTGTGGTTTGTCCCTTTTAGATTGTTTTTTCTGGATATTTTAAAAATAACTGGATATATGGGAAACAATATATCCAGTAAAACCAATATATATAAAAAACCCACACAATTTAAAAACTTCCCCTGCCATTTTCCAATGGACAAGTGACGATAGACCTTTATCACAGCAGCCATTTTGACATGAAATTGGCACGGTAAACGCAGGTGTTACCAATGATACTAATTAAGGTTCAGGTCCATTCAGGTCAAACAGAGTCAGGTTGCTGCCGTGGTGCATGTTGGCTCTGTTACAATCAATGGAACAGAACCTTAATTAGTATCATTGGAAACACCTGAGTTTGCCGTATTTCAAGTCAAAATGGCTGCTGTGAAAAAGGTATTGAATTTGGTGAACACTGCACAAACCCTTAAAACAATGCCTGCAGTGAAAAGTGTTATGCTGAATGTAGATGTAAAAAGATAAAAAGGACAAATTATTTCATCGCAAATGAACTTGTCTCACAAATTGTTGCCAAATAATGTAAGAAGTTTAAATCCTTCTTTGAAAGATTGTGGCAGCGTTCAGGCTGAAAGCCATTCACACATTTAGACTGTTAGTGGAGAACGAGTACAGACAGGCACAGTTTGTTGCGACTCTGCACTTCAGCACTCACAGCCGAGCGGGATACTGGCAGTGACTGTGAAATAATTAGGCTAGCCTACAGCAGATTGTGACCAGCCTGGAGTCTGTCCCTGTGGTGTTTTACTTTAATGGACTCTTGTAATGAGAACAGATTCTAAATATGATTTACAGATATTAGATCGACTCCTTTGGACACACGCCCTTGTCCTACCTGGAACAAAGACACAGTAGCCAATAATACGTACACCCAGACAAAGACTCTAATAAAACCATAGTTTTTTTATTATTTTGGCAAAAAGTGTATATGTACAGCGTATTTAGAATTGTCATTTGACACCATTAAAATGCATTTGAACAGTGCTTCAGTGATGTGCTCTTAACCAGATCGCTCTGAGTAGCCTAAAAGCTGTGCTGTTTTCTGTCATGCATACATAATCTCTTTTCTTCAAGTTCTCTCCCTTAAATGTGTCTCAGTCCTGTATTTGTATGTCAATATACACAATGTCGAAGCAGTGATAAGAGTATCAGTAGGCCCGTCTGTTAGTCGAGTCACCCAGTGTCTATTGAGTTAAGTCATGGCAACCATAACAATAGGCAACAGCAGACAAAATGGCAGACATGCCTAATACAAACCAGACACATAATCAGGAAATAACGACTAGTACTCTAATTCAAGTATCATTCTGTTTCACAGACTAAGTTACACCTCTTACAAGTTACACACCACAGTCCTAACATCCTAAAGTACTCCATTACAGCAAGATCGCCATTGATAAATCTGTGCACTATTAGCTGAGTACCACCATTTTTATGGATCAGAAATGAATGAATGGTCAAGATAAAACTGGTGAATCTGTTAGCGTCCTTTCACTGATTTTTTTTTTTTTTTTTTAACTTTCTGAATTGCAGGAAGTTGGTGGTAAACTCAGTTACAATGACACTCTTAGCAACTTCAGTAATTCAGCGTTAAATTACATCGACTAAAGCATGATACATTCCCTAAAAATGTCCCGGACAGTCAGATGACATTTTCAGACTGTATTTACAGGTGGATGCATCTGGAATACTACTCGATGTGGTGTGAATACAGGTTTTTAAAGCAGTCTTATAAGGTGACATCATCACGAATAAACAGACTAAGACCAGGAACATTAAAGTGCTCCATGCAGGACAGACAAAATGTACATTTGTGTTGCCGTTTTCACAGTTCATCTACAAGGCTTTTTTTTTTGTCATAGCTCAACGTTAGGGGACATGAAACTAGTAATATTTGCTTAGCTTTTCGCACATTTGGGACATAACAGTGAGATAAAGTCAACAAATATTCATGTTTCAGGTACTAGACAGGGGTGAGGATGAAGTTACTTGTATTTTTTTTTTTTTTTAAAGAAAAGGCAGCCTCCTGCTCTAAAATCATGGATGTGTTGTAACCGAAGAGAGAGAAAAAGAAATTGGACAAAGGTGTACTGTAATATTCCAGTAACTTAAAAATCACCCCTGTCTTTGTGCTGTATTGCATCAGTACATTCACCAACGTCTACATACACAGAAATGACATTTTCCAGCAGGCGTATTCTGCACTCCAGTGAAAATCCAACTGATAAAGTATAATATTGGTTTAAATGTTTCAGACAGCGCAAGAGAGTTTTGATCGGAATAACAAGTAACAGAATTTTATCCAGTCAAAAATATACTAAAGCCTATTGTATGTATTTACAAAAGTATAGATTTCAATACACACAATAAGCGAATACTGTATGGTCACGTGGAGTACACACATCAGCTGTTTGGACGGGAAATACGATACAAACATGCGTGTTTTACGAGTACCTAGAAGTGCCCACAGTAAACGTGACATTTTACATTTACACATCAGCATATCAATCCAGAATAACCAGCTGCAATGAAGGCATATAAGAATATAAATTAACCCAACAAACTCCATAAAGAGTAAATATCTATGCTTTATCAAAATTTGTCAAACATAAAAAAAGTATATTTTTTTT
Source organism: Argyrosomus regius (assembly GCA_946959425.1). Lineage (NCBI taxonomy): Eukaryota > Metazoa > Chordata > Actinopteri > Sciaenidae > Argyrosomus > Argyrosomus regius. Next base: position 20,474,777 of record OX336884.1, on the reverse strand, counting down.
GTTTGTTTTTTTTGTTTTGTTTTGTTTTTTTACATGAATTGGATAAATGTAATTGCATGAGATTCTTTTGATGGTCACAGCACCAACTGGAATTTAATGATGTGGAAAAGAAATACATGAAAACAAATTTCTTTTTTTGAAATAAAACTGTATAGAGTTGTAGCTCCCTCCCATTTTAGCTATTTACAAACTCCTCCAGGCACACCATCATTGCCTCATAAATTTTTGAATAAAAGTATTTCAGGAATTTTGTTCATTTCCGCATCGTGCACAGCTATCATTCTATTGCTCTGGCTACATCCACTTTGTCATCTTTCTCCCTCTGTGCCTTTTACTGGTCAACATCAAATATTTATTGCTTCTTTATTCTTTAACAAGCTCAGCACTCCTATCTCACAGCCATTTCCAACCCTCTCTCCTCCATTCGGGTTATTTCCATTCACAGGTGACAAGGGACCGTTTAGGGATTTACTTTTCTGATGATTTCTCTTCTTTGTCCATCCAAACTTGTTTCCCTTTTGTCTTTAAACAGTAACACCTTGATTTCCACTCTGACACTTCCTTTACTTGGTATTGTCAATCTATCCGTCCCCTCCGTGCAGTCCCCTCTCTCCCTCTGTCCTGCCCTCTGTCCCGTCTTTCTCTCCGTCTCATGCCTTTGTCCCAAACCCTCCTCCTCCTCCGGTCTGCATGCTGAAATACTCGGTGAAGGAAGGGAGCCGGGGCGGGAGTGGGGGTGATCGTGCGGCCGGGCGTGGGGGTATTGGTGGCGGAGGTGGGGGCAATATTGACGTCAAGTCAGCAGCAGTGGTGATGATCTTCTGCTCGCTGTTCCTTGGCACCTCGGGTCCTTTACGGGCCACCGTCTCTTCCACAGTCTTCACCGGGTCCTGGAAAGAAGAAGGGAAGGTTTTACACTTTTGACCTGGTCTGATCCTCTTGGATGAAGGTTATGGAAATGTGTTGCCCTGGCCAGAAAGTGGGTCCTTGCAGAGACTGTCAGTAACACCACACTATACATCACATTTTGACAGCTTCCTCCACAGCTCACAGATGCTCTGGTGGTTATATAGGTCAGGGTAACTTACACGTTTGGGTTTCCTGACCTCCAGTTCAGTAACTGAATTCTGCACAAACTACTATATACTACTACTGTATAGGAGCAACATTAATATATTCATATTATGAAGGACATCTTTTATATCAATATACATCACAATTTGGCAAATGTGTGCAAAATCTAGGGCTGCAAGTAGTGATTATTTTCATGATTGATTAATCTGCCAAGTTCTTTTTTCTTTCTATCAACATTTCCAAGAGCTCAAGGTCCCGTCGTCAAATGTCTTCTTTTGTCTGACCAACAGTCTGAAACCCAAAGATATTAAATTTAGTATAATATAGTATAATATCTGACATTTTTATGACGTTCATTCTCACATTTTAAAGCTGGAGCCTTAAAAATATCTGGTCCTTTGTCTTGAAAATGACTTAAACAATTAAACAATAATTAAAATACTAATTGACTCATTGCAACATTGCAACAAAAATATGGTATATATAAAACTGATTTTCAAAGCAATGAGTAGTAACTAGTAATCAAGATAAATATAACATGATAAGATCAAATGATATTTCAGCCAGCCCTGCCTTCATGTCGTCTTTGTAAACACCATACTAATGATTTGGTTTGTTCCACATAATCCACACCACACTATTTCAGCTACAGTATATCTATAGCATTTCATGTGCTACAACCTATGAATGGCTCATCAGACATTTTTCCAAAGTTACTAAAATCCGCAGCTACAAAATTGAGCTTCTCCAGATTAGATGCTTTTATACTAAATACAACATTTTACACTTCTTGTCTTACCCATCTTGTGGAGAATTAGTTTTATCTGTAAAAGCTTTTCTAAGACAATGTTCAATATGGCTTATGACCACATTACTGCACAGAGAGAGCTGTGATTCTCTAAAAATTCACCCTTAGGGTCAAATACTGCACAACAATAAGACTGGATGCCACACTCGGATTTACTTTGCTCTTTCTCCAAATGACTCTGGTGCAATAGACTCGCTGTGTCAATGCAAGTAATTACATGCAACATTTCATTCAACAACTGCAACAAAGAGGAGAGACTCTTATTGCCCACCTTGATACTACAGTAATAAAGACTAAAAGCTGTTGAAAATCAGGGTGTTTTATTAGACTTTTTTTTGCGTGCTCTTTCCAGTGTCTTCCAAATAAATGTCTGCAGCAAATGCAGCAATTCTGGTGTTGGATTTCTAACAAGAACCAGGGGAACTAAGCACATTACTCCTCTTTACACTGGCTCCCTTGAAGTTATACAGTTCATTTGCTATATGCTATAATTAAAGTGCCATTACTAGATAGTAATATAACATAGTAACATAATGATTTATAACGTAACAACCAACTTCCTTCATCCTTAGACACTTTCAAAACATGCTTGTTTTCTCTACTACACTTTTGTGCACATGTAACTTTATTAATTCCATTGTCTTTAAGTTTTACTAAATGCTTTTTTATGTCTTTATTTTTTGAGTATTACATTTTATTTAGTATCTGTTTTGGGTATCAAACCAAGCCCCGGCACATGGGACTCGCTCTCACAATAAGCACTGTGCCTCTGTGTTTCAGAGGTGATACACTTGTAAACTTGTCTGTCCTTGTTATGACTTTGTATCAGTTGTCGTGCATTTTGTCCACTTTGGGTTGCCCCTTCATGCTATGCTATTCCTGCTAGTATTCTGCACATTGTATCAGTGTAGATGAAGATTCAGAGATCTTCTTCTGTCACTCATTTCTGTGCAGTGTGAAAATGCAACTTCCACAGATTTGGAAGTTCCCCAAAGCTAGACAATTCATCACAGCAAACACGACACCTTAATTTAGTCTTGTCAGAGTCCCCATTTAATCATTATTTCTTTGTGCCTGAGTGTTTTCATATCAGTGCGTGTGCTATGTTATGCTGTGCTTACTGTCATTCACCTAAAGCCCACAGGAGGAGAAGGCGGTTTCCGCCAAGCAATAACCCTTAAAAACACGTCCCCTTGCAAACTGTATTGTTACACTGATGCCTTCTAATTTGAGGCATCTTTGTTAGATGAGACAGCAGTTAATTTCAAGCTAGGTTTGACACAGTGAACTTTGATGAATCTAATTACAAATAGCAAGCGCTGCAGAATGGTCGGGAGATGTTTGAACTGGATTTAGATACACGTACTGTGCAAGAGATGAATTAGCATTCTGATGCTTGTATTTTCTTGTTCATAAATAAGGCAAATTTATTAGAAATGAATAAATTATAAGTATTGTTTTCACATGAATGTATCTGTTAATTCATTTGCATAAATGCAGCACTTGCTCTTCTGTGTTTTCAGCTTCGGCAGCTTCGATCCAGGATAACAAGCATGCATCCAAAAAAGAGGTAAAGTTAAACTCACTGATTGGATGGAGAAGAGTTCAGTGAAGTTGGGCTGAGAGTCTCCCAGGAAGGAGCTATTTCCATAGGCATGATGAGGGAAACTTTCTGCCCCCTCTCCTCCTTTTGGACTGGACAGCAGGATCCCGATCTGGGACGTCCGAACATGATACGGGAAGTTCTTATTGGCTGCTGAAGGTCGCGTGATAACCTAAGGTTCAAAAGGATGAAAACACCTGATGATTTCCACTTTTACATAGAAAATCTATTTATAAACAGTATATACTGTAGCTAACACACAGCCAGATACTGTAATATAAAGTCCAAGTGAGAAGTGGGAATTGTACAGCATGCAGTGAGCAGGAATATAAAAAGAAATTTGCGTGAGTAGTACGGCCTATTAGTAAAGAACAATGTGTCGAAGGTGAGGAGGAGGTAGATAATGATGTGTGGAGGAGACAATCAGCATGAGGCAGTTATGACTCAGGGATAGTGAATAATGTATGACTGACAGTGGTAATAATGACTCGTGAATAATATGAACTATGTACAAGTGCAAGGGTCTGCATGAGAGCGTGTGTGTGTGTGTGTGTGTATGCGTTACGAACAAGGAAGACGATGTGAGCGTAGAGGTGGATGCCGAGCTGAATGCCGTTGACGATCTTCTCCCGGGCCCAACGAGGTATCCCAAAGTTGGCGATCAGAGCCATAACGGGCACTGCGAAAAACCTGCGGAAATACAAGCGAGTAGATTTAGGATAATGGCGTGGAGAAAACACATTAAAAGAAAAAATGAGAAGAGAGTTTGATGGTGAAAGAAAGAGAGAGCAGATAGAGTGGAAATAGATGTAAAGCACGGAGGAATGATAAAGACGGGAGGAGAGGCGTAGATAATGAGGCGGGAGATATGGCATCAATGAGAGAGAAATACAGAGATAATATTAGTCTTTGTAATCGACTCTTCATTTCAAGCCCATGCTATTATACACAGTGAGTGAAGGGCAGAGGAGCTGAGCGGTGTATGTAGAAGGGTTTTTTTCTCAGAGTGGCATAAATGAAAAACGCTACTTTCCAGTACAAAGCTTTTTTTTTTTTAAATCAAGCACGCATATATGGGAGCATAAATTATTCTAATTGAAGAGACCTAATCAGCTCAGTAAAAATAGATATTTTCCTCTAGCAAACATTCGCTCAAGTACAATTATCTACAGTGTTAGTAGAGCTCAAGGGTTGGACACATAACGTTGTAAAAAGGGGTAGTGTAAAATAAACAACTTTTCATTCCAGGACCACGAAAGCATCAGCTATGTTGTGCACATTTTTACAGAGTGGCATAAATTATTCAAATAGAAGAGACCTCAAACAGAGAAATATGTATTTTCCTACTCCAGCAATCTCTCATTCAGGTGCTATTATCCGCAGCGAGGGCAGAGTGGGGGGAAGCTGTGTGGGTCTCACCATAGTGTGTATGTGGTGAAGAAAGGAACGTAGAAGGGCTGTTTCTCAGGGTAGTGTTTCAGAGAGACGAGCACGGCGTAGCAGAACCACACGTAGGCCAGCAGCTGCAGGCCCATCAGTCCATAGCCCGCTGGGCTGTCGTAGGCATACAGCACTTCACCTGGGTCAAAGAACTGGCACAGGAACATGACACATTATGCCAAAATGAAGACAAACACATTAAAACAAGCCAAACTTTTACACAAAGTAGAAAAGAAGCATCTATTGGCTTGACTACACATAGAAGTCTGTGCCCTAATTACTAAGATGGATTGCTCGTGGTTCGGCTGATGCACTGCGATGACCGAGCCAAAGCTCAGCTTGTAGTGTTCTCTGCGAGTCTTTGACATTGACACTTTTTTTTCCGCAACTAGGTCATCGGTGTGTGTGTGTGTGTGTGTGTGTGTGCTTGCATCTGCGGACACTAGATTGCATTTCACAGTCCAGTGAGTGGATAGCATTGGCCACCATACAGGGTTACCCTTGCTACATAATGTATAGGTCTGACGGCTCGGTGTGGAGCTTTTTGGGATCCAACCGGCCAACCAGAGCCCGTCAGATCCAGGAACACTCTTCAAGTCTTTATTTCAGTTCCAATTGTAACCTAGTTTGGCGTATTTTTAGCAGGAGCTCTCCTGAGTTTTGAGCTCTTTAATAGCAGGGACCATGTAAGAGGGCAGGCAGCAGATAAATTCCACTGCTTCAGATCCACATATTGCAGTGTGAGAGATGGCTATAGGCTCCAGTGTTAAATATAGCATGAATACTTCCACTGCACTATCCCCACTGGGTCATTATCACACTGTATTCAGAAGACTCTAATCCACTGGCTCTAAATGTGCCATCATTACATCTGACTACACTGAAGCCTCTGCATTATGCAGAGATGTATGTAACTGTGACACTCCTGAGTGTGTGATTAATTCATAAGCTCATATGCTCAGCATCATAGCCGGTGAAATCTGTTTCCGTCTTCACACATACACAGACGGTGTAATTAATGAGTGGAGTCTAACTTTCCAATCCCAAGAAACCTTAAAGAAACAGTCGTTGATGTAAGATTTATTATCTCAGGTACAGTAGTAAGTACTGCAAACCTCTTTAGTTGTGTTTGTAGATGGGAGTTGCCTGTCAGGATCTATAATTTGTAACTCATTAAGGATTTCTTCCCCTTAACAATCAACTTGATGCATATTCATAGCACATTTGCAATGTATCAGTGTAATGAGTGATTTGACAGAAAAAGGCATTAAAACCTGCACTGATCTGTGGGCGTAACTCCTCCATGAATCATTATGAGATTATAAAAAAAAAGAAAAAAGCCAAAGAGAGCAATAATACAGGTGCAGATACTGCGTCAAGCATTGTCAAGACAGAAATCTTGCATCCAGTCATCGTGAGCGTAATTCAGACGCTGCTTTCAAGTCACATCTGAAGAGGAGGAACTCGGAAGCGTTCATGTTTTACTAGCTGGTATCTGAATTTCAAATAAAAATAAGCAAACTGGAGCAAACTTTGCTTTTAGTAACTGCCGTGCAGATGATTTTATTCGTGTGAAATTAGGGCTGCCGCTAAAGATTATTTTCACTGCTGAATTTTCTGTCAGTTACTTCCCCCAATTAAATGATTAATCTTTGTCTGTGAAGTGTCAGAAATTATTGAAAAATGTGCATCAGAATTCCCAAAGCCTAAGCTGAAGTCTTCATATTGTTTGTTCTGTCAACTCTTTTTACATAATATAAAAGACACGATATAATAGATGGAATTTAACAATTTATTCTGAATACTGTTGATTAATTTTCAGCATTTGTGAAAATAACTCCAAACTGTGTCGACAAACTTGTAGCTCTTCCTACTTGCGTATTTATAAATGACAGAATTATTCCCACTTGGCAGAAAATCCACATAATTATTGCCCATCTAGATATTGGTGAGGAAAGTGGAGGAGTTGAGTGTTGGTGCTGAAACAGGTTGTCAGTTCTTATATTTGAAATTCATTAACAACCACTGTGATAATAAATAAATAAACCCAGTGGCTTAGCAATTTCTTTACAAAAAAAGTCCATATATTAATCAATAATTAAAACATTCATTAGTTGTAGTGTTGACTATAGTGCAGTGTAATGTATTGTGTGTGTGTGTGTGTGCGTACCTCTGCCTCGTAGATGAAGAGGATGACGTAGGTGATTGTGTAGACGGTCATGTAGATGCTCAACTTAACCGACCCACTGTGACTGATCCTCGCCCTGACACACATTAACACACACACACACACACACACACACACACACACACACACACAAACAGGATCAGAGGTCACACAGAAGTCAGTGGAAGATAAGAAACAAAACACACACACACACACACACACACACACACACACAAAATCATGCAAAGACAGCTTAATCTAAAAGCAGCTATTCAACACCACACAGCACAAAGGACTGGCATGCTTAACTCTGACTTTTCTATATATATATATAAAATGGCTGCAGACTCATGGACACGGCTGTGAAAAGCGCCCGTGCTTACAAAAGCAGAAATGAATGCTTCTCTATTTGCACAGCAGCCGTCAACAAATAGAAGCATTTCTAGCGTTAAGCCTTCATCAGCATTTCAAACGTCTTATTGCTCAGACTAATTCAACACCACACACCAGAGAAAACATATCAAAGTTGTGGGGTAGTTATCTCCAAACTGTCAACTTATCAGCTACTCCAGATAAACAGATGTGTTTTTAGCTTGACGGTGATGCAGTTTTAAGGTTATTCACTGGGGTTTTAAGAGGTTTTAATAAGTGAGAGAGATCACAGAGTCTTCTGAACCCAGAGGAGGATGTAATCCCTCCATCCTTAAAAAAGCCTGCTTAAATGTTGCAACCTCAGTTTTAACTACAAGAGTTCACTCTGGAAAAGAGCCACGGAGATGCAAGTTGGGCCTGAAGCAGGATTAAACTTCAAACTATGAGCAATGGTTTAGATGATGCATCACTACAGATCAAAACTCAAACCTCGTGAACAGACTATTTACATTTTTTTTTTTAAACATTCACTGTGCCCTTTTCTCACATAAACCTGACTACTTCTGGGGGTAGCTGGGCAGAAATTTAACCACATCTCAAGAACCACACATTTCCAAATTGGAATTGGACAACTGAAAAGACTGCTGACAGCTGGAGGAGTAAGCCATTTGTCCAGTCAGGTGTGAGAAGGAGTGATACATGCTGATGTTCCAGCAAAGGAGAGCACTCGTAAATCATTTATTGTGCAGGATATCTGAAATGATGCCTGTCGCAAGCAAATGTCCACTAAACCTTACTAGAAAACAGTGAGCGAGCCAAAAAAAAATAAAGAAATGTCAGCTGGCTTTGAAAGGGCAAACATCACCCTTCAGCAGACATAAAAACACAAAAAAACAACAGAAAGTTCACAACAGAGCAGCAGCCGTCTGTCACGTTCCCCAGACGTGTCAGGTGTTCATCCAAACTATCAGACACGGCGTACTAACAGACCTTTTGACTGACGCCTAACATTGTCATGTCATGAGATGACTGTGACAGCGAAGCCTGACTGTGGCAGCACAAAACACATCTGCACAAGGTGACAGGTTTGCATAAACAGAGACACACAGAGGCACAAAAGCTGCAAAAAAAAAAAAGGTGCAAACCCCCCACCTGGTGACAGTGAAACCTTTGCCCAATAATATGAGCATCAGAAGGAACACCAAGAAACTGACGGAGAACAGTAATTTCCCTGGAGACAAAGAGAAAGTGAGAGAGAGAGAGAGAAGACAGAGGGGGTAATTAGGCCGCGGTTTCCAAATCTGTAATATCAGAGGAGAAAGATAAAATCAGGTCGGCACACACATATGTGCATACACGCATACACAAGAACCATGCATGATGTTGCCTATGCCCATAAACCGAGCTATTGCACTTCTTCACCCGCACATACATCCATCATCTTCCACTCATTTATTCTGCTCGGGTAGTGAGTGCAGAGGCAGTGTCAGTCAGTCAGTCAGCGGCCGACGCAGGAGAAGGACTCACCAAGTATTTTCAGGCTGCCGTTGCCGACTCCATCTCTAGCATACAGGCCCCAGTAGACACAATGGAACAACAGGCTGAGCACTGCCAAATGGGAGAGATGCAGGCAGGAGACAAGAGAAAGGGAGAAGGAGGGAGAAGGAGCGAGAAGAGAGGAGAGGGGAAGAAAGAGATGGGAGAGCAGCAGAGAAGCGGGGCGGGGTAGTTATCAAGAAGAAGAAGAGAAAAGGTAGAAAAGAAGAAGATGTCAGAGAGAAGAAGCAAAGAAAAGATTAAGAACAGAGACACAGGGTAGGAGAAATGGGGAGAAGAGAAGCGAGACAGAAAAGAATTGATAAAAGGAGATAAAGAAGGAGCAGAGGGCTTGAGAGAAGTGGGAGGAGAGAGAGATAGAGAATTTAAAGGTGGCAGGAGAATCGAGAAGGGATTTGGAGAGGGGACAAGCAAGCGAGAAGGAAGAAAACGAGATAAGGGGAGGAGGTGGGGGGGTGAAAAAGGAGAGGATACGGTAAGAAGAGCGAGGGGGGTGTTCGTCAGTAAGAGCATGCTCCACTGAACACTGGAGCGCAGCACGGCTGTTTGCAATAGTTCCTATTCAGAGGCTAATAAGGGAGATAATATCTTGGCTCTTGAAGTTGGGATTAAGGTATGAGGTGCTGCAGCCATGCGAGAGGCTTATCATCTTGAGTGTGCAAGTGTGTGTGTGTGTCTGTCTGGAACAGATCTCACCTTCTACACCTGCCGCCGTCATAAACATTTTGTAGGTTGTGTGAAGAAGCTGTCTTCCCTTTAGATTATCTGCAGGGGGATAAAAAACAAGAATGAGGTGATGGAGGTGTGTGTGTGTGTGTGTGTGTGTTGGTGGGGGTAGAGATAAAAAGGATGGAGATATGCTAACAGATGGTGAAGGAGAGGGAGGGAGGTACAGAGAGAAGAGGAAAGAAAAGTTACAAGGGAATGGGCCAGATAAATGAGGGGAGCGACCATTAGTATGCATCCATCTTGCGATGTCCGTCTCTGGATGAGGCCTTATACATCTTCCCTCTCCTCTCACTTTAATCTGGGAGGAAATATTTTTAATGCGTATTTAAGCAGGCAATTTTACTACCAAAACACTCCTACAAACATCAGTCGCCCGGGGAAAAATTTACAACAGGAGGCAGGGCTATAAATGTTCACACACACACACAAACACACACACACACACACACACACACACGGCTGCCCTGTATAACCACAGGCAAGGCCAGCCAAATGCCACTGGATCCTCCTGTGATTTCCTCAAAGGTAATGATGTCGGTCAAAGGAACATTTCAGCCAGAAATGAAAATCCTGTCATCTTCTCCTGACTCCAGTATTTTATAACCTTTTAAATCTTTCCCTGTTTTTATAATATGCATATATCTGTGACATCATTGTTCATTTATGTAGAAGTAATAAGTGCCTTTAGACTGTTTTTCCTTGATTTATACAACTTTTTTTTTTTTTTTTTGCTTGATTGTGACTTGCGCATATAAATAAAATTCAATAGAACTCAAGCATCCATGTCAGTATATGAATATATCCAATAAAGTTGGCAGAAGCAGCATACAGCAGAAGACAGAGTAGTTCATTCATTCAAAGCCTTCTTCCAATCTGCATAAAATCACAATAAGATTTCAGCAGAATCCAACAGTCAAAAGATGTATTTGCACCTCATTATGTAGTTTTATTCCTCTGCAGTTTGGCAAGCAAAGCCAGAAATAAACTTCCCCTAACTGCCTGTATTTAAAGTTATGACAGGTTGACTTCATTTTTTAACTAAAGTACTCATTTTTCAATGCATGATTACAAAACGAGTTCATTTGAGGATTTTGAAGGATAGTTTTGGAGTTAATATCCAGGATGAAATCACATAAATTAAGTATTTTCTCCTGCACATCTTGTTGTATCTAGCCATGCAGATTGTTTTGGTCTCACTAGCCCAGATAGTCCAGAAGTCTGAGATTTCTGGCTTGGTAAATGGACTTTCTGATATACCGGCCCCTCAAAGCACTTTTACAACATTTTTCACATTCCCCTTTTGACACACACTCATACACTGATGATTCCTTCCTTTTCAAAGCTCTCACACTGAAACTAAGCTCACCCATACACACATTTACACAACGTTACAGCCATCGGGAGCTGGGAGTTCTTTGAGCAGTATCTTGCTCAAGGATACTTCAACTGGACTGGGGGAGCCGGGAATCGAAAGAGCAACTTCGTAGACGACCTGCTTTACCGTCAGAGACACAGCCCCTAGCAGTCTTCACACCAATGAAATGGTGAAAAAAAACACAATAAAAAAAACTGAATAGAAAAATCATATCCTCAGAAACAAACATGTTAATGGCCTGGATAATAAAACCAGCACTATCTGCAGAGTAGCTCTCAAGCTGAAGGTTGGGAACACCTCAAATGATGATTAAATTCATGAGAAAGAAAACACTGAATTTAGTTTATTTTTTACAATGTTTTTCTTTGTGATACTTTCACTTCAATCTGAAAAGGAAAAATTCAGTTGAACCACTCATAACCCATCTCCACATTAAAGGTCCTTACATGTGATGTTGGGGCATTTGTTCATTTTTAAAGGATAACAAGCCAAAAAAGAAACCACTGCACCAGAGATTTTGCTCTCAGCTGCTTCAGGTTACTTGAGCTGTGACCTTCGTGTGACAAACTCGCTTCACTAACCTTAAGTCTACCGCTACCTTCGCCAGTCAACCGTACACCTTTACACAAAAACCAAACTCCGCTGCCACCCGCCTCTCACTCCAGCTCTCTATGTTGCTCATGCTCCTTTCTGCCCCCCCAAAAAATAGGCACATACTCCACCTTTACTTACTGGATGAAACATGAAGACTTACTCACATCCCATCAAGAAAACATCAAGATTTTATAATAGATCTGAGGAAAAGGGCACTTAGTAAGTTCTGCGTGCTTTGAAAGCCTGGAAGCATGGAAGAAAAGGGAGAATGAGAGATACAGTAAGTGGTAAAGACAGTACTTACAGGCAAAGTAGCAGGAGATGAGGAACACCATGGAGAAGATGACCAGGAACGTGATGTCCGTCTCCAAGATTCCTGTAGATAGGGAAGGTGGAGGAAGTAGAGGAGGGGACGAATAATTGATGAGAAAGAAAGATGGCAAAGACAGAGGAAGATGGGTAAAGGAGAAACAGAAAGGTACAAGAGAGGAGGTGGAATAAAAGCCAGAAAATAAAGTCAGTAAGGTTTGGAGAATATCAAGGTGAAGAAGACAGGGGGACCACAGAGGAAGAAAAAAAAGTAGAAAAACAACAGAAGTATGAAAAATCCAAAGAGGCAGGCACGATGTTGTTATGGAATTTTCTATCCTTAGGTTACACGAGGTCACGTGTGGGCCTTGAGGTCCTCGGCAGTATTAGTTGTTCGGCTTTGATTGGGAACAGTACAGTAGGCGCCATCTATCTCAACACTGTGGTGGCCAGGGTCGAAGAGACCTATTGCTGCCTTCTTAGACATAATAGAAAGCTTGCCGTTGACGTTCCAATTGGCGTAAACAGACAACAGTGTCTTCAGACTAGAATATGCTGACAATAACACCTGCATGGGTAAAAACATTCTCTTTGACTAATTCTATAGTATAGTATTTGTGGTGTTATCTGTAGGGGTTTAAAGTCTGACCAGCAGGAGTTCGGCAGAATGTGAGACCGACTCAGGCACTTCTGATGTACTTTGAGAGTGTCTCTAATTCTCCTTGGCCAAGCGTCAATAAATATTACAGCATAAGACATCAGAGGCTCCTGAACACTTTCTTCCCTCCTGACGTCAACATTGACCATTGATTTCAGGAATTTCTCCACAACAATGACGTGAGGATATTGGATTAGTTAAGAAACACAGAGACAGTAAAGGAGAGTGGGAGAGAGAGAGAGAGAAAGAACATTGGAAATGTAGGAATAATTCATTTAGAAGCTACTCTGGGCGGCTTCTTCTTTTCATCCCTTCGTCTCAGTTCATCTATCATCATTAATTCATTCAGCCGTCCCTTCATTATTGTAATTTGTTCAGTTCAGTGTGCTTTATTGGCCGTGCTAAGTGGTGTTGGCTTGTGCCATCAGCGATTCATTCCATAATCTCTCTCTTTCTGTCTAATCACTCTTACCGAACTCATCTGCAGAGAAATGCTGCGTCCAGAAAGACTGGCCATTGGTCAGTTTCATCTCATACTCGAGCCGCAAGCCATCGCCCTGAGAGAGAGGAGAGAGAGAAGCAAAAGAGGAGGGAGAGGGGAGGCAGGTGAGACTTCTTACATTATTACAGGCTTTGTGATCTGTACAAATTATACATTAGTGCTTAAAGCTGCACTGGACAATTCTGCAGGTTGAAATGTCAGTGAGAGGTAGATAGATTTTTAAACATTACTCCTCTGACATTTTGCTTCTTCATTATAAATTTGACAGTTAAGACCCATAGCGCCTTTTGGGGTAGAGGAAAAATATGTTAGCTGGATGTAATACCAACATTACAGTTAAAGTGTATGAACTTTAGAGTGCTGGATCACCCAGACAGCATATGTAGGAAGGAATTATATTGGAGCAGAGGACACTGATGAAATAATATCACATCTTGGTATCTATATATAAATGCCAATATAATATGAGGATGAAAACTGGCACATTCATAGAATATTTATAATAATATACCCATGAGAATAAGGAGTCCAGCTGAAATTAAATTGCATATTTCTTTCTGCTACAGCATCTGTAAATCACATGTGCTATTTTCTCCTGTGAAAAACAAAATCAGAAGCCAAACAGGGAGACATTTATACTTATTTATATTTTTGCTTTTCATGATCTGTCAGAATACTGCTAGTTCTTCCTCTGCTTCAATGGTAGAACTTCTTAACCTAGCGAGGCAGATGGACTCGCAAGATCACAAAAACAAGTGAAAATCCATTTTTGCCAGGCTTCCAGCGATGTGTTTATGTCTGAGCACAGCGGTCACGAATGAATCTCAAACTATGAGGACCTACCGACAACTACAGGCATGGTTTAATACTAGGTGTGTGTGATGAAAACCAAAAAACAATGGCAGCTGGATAGCTGCAGCTAGCATCAGTTATATCAGAACTGGAGACTATGTCTATATTGAAAGAAGAGCGAAGAACGGCACTGAAGGCTTTTCTTGATGGAAACTTTTCTTCCATCTGGCTTTGACTTTGTTAAATGGTTTGTTGATCTGGTCTGGTTGAGGTTTGCCACCAGGCCTGTATTTTTTGAAAGTCTGCCCGGCCTTTTCCAACCTCCCAGATGGTTCTGTGTAACAGCACAGACAGGTTAAAAACTTCTGGGAAATCTTCTGGTATGTGTGCTGATACAAAAGTTGACTCTGCAACCCATACTTAAATGAAACTTTCTTTTCCAGCGAGCAAGATAATGAACACGTTTTCAGAAAAGCCTTTTTTTATTATTATTTAACAAAAGAAGCCGTAGATCTCAAAAAGTTAAACACACTCTGAACAGCCTTATAAGAACTAAGAAGAACTAAGAATAAAAAAGTACTGTGGTTCGACTTATTAATAATGTTGCCATGATGACTAAGCAGGTAGAAAGTTTTAATTCTCAGCACAGGCAATCAGAGAAACAGCAATTAAGACCAGGGAAACAAAATTCTAAACTATACCAACAAATTGTTCCACTGATTCTTCACATCAAGTTGTTTTGTGTGAGGGAACAGGGAAAATGTAACACATCAGTGGATCGGCTGCTCTTCACTGTCGCTACTTTAGGATTTGTGTCTTAACATAAAATTCCTGCCTAGTGTAATTTTAAGTTTAAGAGCACAGACTTCTTTAAACCTGTTCTGCTACAAGAGGAGCAATGTATCCAAATCCTCCCTGGGGAGGGACACACTGTTGGTTTAGCTGCCCGTTGTAATTGTGCCACATAGTCAGTCAATCCCCCCAGCTGGCCTGAAAGTGCCTCAGGATCCCCCAGGTGTGCAGAGGAAGTTAGTGAAGAAAAAAAGAGGAATCTAGGCTGTTCTGCCTGCTGTGCGGCCAATGAGAAGATGACTCAGATTAACAGGAAGGATGGTTGGATGGATCATTTCCATAGCAACAGTTTTCTTCGCTTTAATGCAGAGGATTCTTGTTTTTTATTATTAATAGTGTGACACACATCAATTATTTGTCAGGCTCATTATAATTCGAGTAGATATAATTGTGCTACATCGCAGTGCTATGACAGAGAGCACAGAAAGAGGATATTTGGGGACAAAAACATGCAGGAAAGAGAGGACACGAACGTACCTGTGTGGTAAACCACAGGTGGAATGATGTTAATCTTTGGCAGTCACACACATAAAAAGTGTCAAACTGAAGCGACTTTGGGGGGGTAAGAAAAAACAAGGGACGGGGAACAGAGAACAAGAGGATGGGAGGAAGGGAGGGGGCCGAGATGGGTTGACAATCAGAGCACAGAGAGCTCATTTCACACACACAAGTTCAAAGCCGATGGAGTTCGCGCTTGTTGCTGTGGAGCGAGGGAAAAGAGAGGGGGAGGAAGAAAAAGACTTTGATTCCATTTGGCAGCCTGAGACTCCATCTCACTCCCTCTATCAAAAAGGGCGAGAAGCATGGAGCGTGCAGTGCCACAAAATCAATACAGACACAAAGAGCAAGGAGACAGAGATAAAGAGAGTGATAGATGTAGAGGGGGAGAAAGTTAAAAAAAAAAAAAAAAAACAGGTACGGGAGAAAGCAGAATGAAGAAAAAGGAGCAAATGCAAAGAGGGAAAGGGAGATGGATGCAGGCGAGAGAGGATAAATGAGGGAAGAAGTAGCACTTCACACAGCAGGGATCATCTCTCCGCGGGACTGACAGGATGATTTGGGAGGTTTGCTTGTTGGTTTCAGGTGTAAAAGGCATCTGTTTCTGATATACTGTACCGATATATTACACAGTGAAGGTGTTCCCACCCAAACACCTGTGCAGTCTGGTACATCTTGTGCTCCCCAGGGATTCTGATAACTGCATTTAAAAAGGACGTCTGAGAGTCTTTGGAGAGTTTGGATCATGTCTCTAGAACATGTAAGTGTTATAGTTTAGGGCACCTACCTTAGTGTTTCTCAGAAAACTGTGTGTGCAGTTACAGTGTATACCCACTGGACATCTAAATATTACATCCATATGTCATTCTACAACCAGGATCATTTAATTAGAGAGCAGAGGCCACAATATCCTAACATGTAATCACTAGCAGTGACTAGCAAAATGTACCATTACATCTGATGTTTTTGGATTACTATTACTGCTGCATTATTTGTATGTTGCATTCTCCTGCTGTAGATCTTTGAGGTTGAGCTAATTTGAACTACATTACACACTGTTGTTTATACTATAGTTTAATCTACAGCAATGGATCATATATTATAAGATCGTCATACGTTTGCAGTGTCAGAACCACAAATCAAGTTTCATGAAGAAAAATAATCCTGTTTTCTGCTTTGTGAAAATGCATTTTCCAGCTAATCCAAGGCTAAATTAAATAGTTCCTTTAGTTTATGAATAAGAAGAATCTTCTCAACGCATAAAAGGAACTTTTAATCCTTCATTTCATCAGAGGCAAATGGAGAGAAACAAATGGTTTTTACTGGACAGGAAGGGTATGAATAATTGTAATCTGAAAAGTAACCAGTATTTAAAGCTGTCAGACAAATGTAGTTGAGTAGAAATAACATTGTTTGCCTCTGAGATAAAGTTAGTGGGCATGCTTAAGTAAGTTACGTATTAACTTAAGTAAGTAAGTATTGTTATTAAGTACAAGTACCTCAAATCTGTACTCAAATGCGGTATTTGACTAAATGTACTGAGTAACATTTCACCACTGGTCACTAGTAGTTTAAAGTCCAGCTCTAAAAACACTGCATCCTACAACTCCACACCTCCAGTTCTGATGTAACCCTGGTGACATCACTATGACATCACATGGGTTACTTCCTAAGACTTGACAAAGCTTTGTAGCAAGTATATTGAATTTGACATGTAAAATGGGTAGAATGTCCCTTTAATATTATAACAACCATCATTGTTGAAGTATTTTCTCCCAGCCACAAAAGCATGAGTGAGGTTGCAGTACTAATGCTGTGCTATTAGGCCTGGCTCTGGGTTGGTGCTCCAATTTATCCTGACATTGTTGTTGAGGAATTGGACTGGCCTGTAAAAAGCCCTGACCTCAACTCCATCGAACAAAGTCAGAAAAAAACTCCCTTTATGGACTTCATGTTGAAACAGGAAAGGGTCTTTGCCAAACTGCTCCAACAAATCAATAGTTAATCAGACAACACACCAGACCCACTGCTGTCCACTTTTGACCGCATAGTGTAGAGCTGACTATAATCTCACGTCAAGATAATTGAGAAAATAATCATCAGGTTACTAATAACTGTAGCCGGTAATTAAAAGAATTGTCAGTTGCAGCCCTATCAAAGTGAATTTTCACATACAAGTATTAGTATTTCATATACTAAGTATTTGTTCACTGTATGAGCAACACAATCTACAAATCACCAGGTCTATTCATTTCCTATAAAAGGTGAATATCTCTAAAACTCTGTTGTTATTAAGAGTAATGTTTTGAGTCCAAACTGGCTCTACGATAAGGATCCTTCTTCTGTATGTGACTGTTTTGCTGAGATATCTCCATAAAGAGATATAGTTGTTGACTGAGTCCTGTACAGAATACAGCAGATGTGGGTGTGTGTTAGACTCCTCTATAAAGATGAGTCACCTGCCCAAGTTGACAGCTGAGAAATTTCGGCCATTTTAGTGGCCTGCTCCCATTACAGTCAGTCTAATTTCAGTGCTTTCTTGGCTTCCTGCTGAGGTAATTGTGTTTCATTAACAGCGGTTCAGCTCAGCATAATATGGCTGAGGTTGATTACAGCCATTCAAAGCTTTCCAATTTTTCGACTTCTATTTGAGAGACCACAAGGATAAATGCCTATAAAACTACTGCTCACACAACAGTTGCTGGGGTCAATGGCAAGCAATGACGGCAAGTTATTGAGCTGTTTTCTGTTCGTTTTAAGTTCATTATATAACAAGTTTGACCTAATGAGTTATATTACTCCATATCAGAGAAATATTTGCCTTTCCAAAACTTTATAGCAGTACAAGACTACACAAATGCAATTAAAGAGAGTTATGCAAAGACATCTTCAGGAGAAAAGCCTGCTAATTTTACTGAACTTTGTTTACTCTGGCAATTTACTTGTCTGAACAACATTCATCCTGACTGCCTCTGCTCTACAATTTGTGATGACCTGAATTTTATTTATAATGACTGGCTCTTTTTTTTCACTGATAAAATACTGATTATTTGCAGCCTTGAGGTTTGCTGCTATAATTAATCAAGTTAAATCGCATGGAAATGTTAAATCACCTCACATTTTTATCATTTCGTGGAGGCAAGTTAACATCTGTGGATTGTGGCTTGTGAGCTGATTTAGATTAGGATGGATTCAGCACGAGTAAAGACTGAGATACAAAGTACAAGAAAGGAGAGCTGGAACACAGTAACAGGGACAAAGAGGAGAAATATGTAGTAGCACATAAAAGTGATGGTGCAGGGAGAAATGCTTGGAATGAGCGTGAGGCAAAGACGAATGAGACCAGGGAGATGGCAAGATGGAGAGGAAAAACACAATTAGAGACAGGCTGAAAGAGAGGAGCGGGAGAGGTAAATAGATATGAAATGGCGCAGAGCACGTCACAGCTTGGTGACAGAGTTGAAAGAGAGCAGGACGCAGCCAAACATTGTGAGCGACAGAGGTAGGAAAGATGGAAAGGTGTGAAAGCGAGCAGCGGGAAACGAGGGGTGGAAATTGGCTGCGGGGACGCAGCGTGCATATGTCCCCGGGAGTGGAGACGGGCTTTTATACTTTAGTCCAACAGCATTAGGCAGTGTGTCTATCAGCGGACGTTGGCATGACACTAAACCACACTCCACAGGAAGCATCCGTTCTAATCATATCCCTCTTCAGCCAGCGCTCTCAACCGACAGCACAAAAACAAACCCAGAAAAAACAAAATTCTCTCACACACAAACACACAGAAGCATGACCAGAAGCACTGATGTAACCCAGAGTATGACACTGATAGGCAGGCAGACATACAGTTATTCACATTTAGCAGAACTAGTACTTATTCACCCTTTTCCTGGCCCACTTTTACAAACCTGAAAGCAAACATAAAAAAACAACAACACACACACACACACACACACCTATTCCTGGGATTAGTCCTTCACTGAAGCCCTCGGTGTAGTAGGATGCATCATCACAGAGCAGAGCTATCATTATACAAGCTCATGATTTCTCCACTGAGTGCCCAAGTCCAAACTCACATCTACAAACAACACAATGCAGCAACCACTTTTTGCTCTTTTTCCCCTGGCACACCATCGCCACAACAGTGAGTCCATTATAAAACAACACAATGCTTAAAAGTCCCTGAAGCCAGCTAATCAATGGGCTACAGTGGAGCCCTTGTAAGGCATATTTAGCACAGCTTAAGCAGAGAGTCGCATATTAAAAGCCTTTGTTGTACAAAGCCCCGTAGCATGAGAGAAAGTTAAAGCGCTTCAGTGTTCAGAGGCAATTCAAAGAGAGATGCACAGAAGATCAATTGTAACATATGAAGAGAGAAGGGCAAGGTGTAGTTTGGACAGAAATGATCATTATAAGCTGCATTACATATGGGATGTCTGATGATCTGCAACAGGATTTGATAATCCTTAGTAGAATATCAGTTTTCTAAATTGCAATCGTTTTTATCTTTCTCATTTGGATAACTACTTTAAATCACGGGGGTTAAATTTCCCAGCTTCCTTTTTCTTTTTCCTCATTTGCTCATTTCAATTACTTCTAGAATTTAAAATGTAGCCTGATGCAAAATGCTCAAATGGGAAAGCACATACTGGAACACAAATTATGCTCAAGTTGATTTAAAATTTAAAAAGGTAGCAAGCACAAAAAGTAACAGAGCCTTCCTCAGGGCGTACTGGGAATATTTTCGCCTCTGCATTCCCATTTTAATATCCGATGCTGCTGCTTGCACCTGTTTTTTTTTTTTTTTTGCTCAACTACAAAAACTATGATTTAAAATGTTAAAACAGATCTTTCCTTGGGCATAAAAAACTACATTTCAATAAATGCATAAATATCACAGTCAACATCTAAGTCAGTGATGACGTCTGTTTACATGAAAAGCAGCAGAAACAAACACAGTGACCACACGGGTATGTTTGTGTGATAACGGCAGTGCGTCACCATGGCAACCACATGCTAGTACACCTGCCCTTGTAGAGGGGTTAGAGCGCTTACCCCACACTTGCTGAGAGCGATGTACCACCATCTCTCCCTCACCGAGCGGAAACTACGGCCGCCCACGCAGCTCAGAACCTCCTCGTTCCCGTCTCCCTCCACCTGAGAGAGAGAGAGAGAGAGACAGAAGAAAAACATGGGAGGGCGGGGTCGCACAGAGGATGTTGTTATACCAAAAAAAAAAGCATTTTACCTCAGAGACACATTGAATTATCACAGTAGAGTTGGGTGCCTGATATATCAAGATACAAACATATTTCACACTCCTAATATAGCCTGAAATGTGGCAACAAGATCCACTAAGCGCCACAACAACAGAGTCACGCTGGTAATCACACTTCTTAATGTGACAAACAAACACGTTGTGTCGTTTATTGAAAATAAGACAAAAGGAATATCTAAAAAAAAAAAAAAAAAGTGTTACAGGAGAGAAGGATCTTGTGGACCCTTTCTGGCTGACTGGGATGCATCATCACCAGTGGAAATGTGTGAATCAGTAAAATGTTAAAAAAAAACACAGGCTATTAGCTCTCACTGCCTCTCTCTCTCTCTCTGTGTGTATTTGTTTACCTACTTTACGTACTCATTTTTGCATTACAAAAGAGGATGCAGTAGCAAATATGAAAATAGGTTCAACTGTCTGGTGATAAAATGAATAATAATACTCTGTAACACACACATATCACAACACAGAGAGGTCAAAGGAACCTGTCGTTAAAGAACAGCATCCCTGCATTAGACTGCGTCTTTCTCAGAGACAGGATGGGTTGATGTGTGTGCGTATGCTCTTACCGCACAGCCTGACCAGGTGTAGCGTGTTGTGAGGTTGATGACCTGGTTGTTTTCGGGCCTCAGCACTGCTTCCTTCTGGTAGCAGTTCTGACGGGAGAAGACGCAGTTAACATTCAAACCTGGCCAACTGTCGTGTCTACTTACCTTCAGCCTTTCTCGTCTATTTCTATTTCAGTTTTCACACGTTTATCTTTCAATAATGTGCAGGAGAACTGCCCAAACTTGTTGCATGCAGCTGCGGGTTACACCTACGTTCAGCTGTATGCATATTAAGTAATAACAGAGCAGCAGTGAAAGCATACGAGACTGTTCCAGTCCAAAAAATACATGAAATAAAATGTGTTTCATCAAAATGTAATTGAAATTACAGCTGCATTGCCTTCTGGTCCATTGAAGCTGCTGTAAGTGGAATTAAAATTGATATGTTTTGTCTCCGCTGTGATGGATTTCTCCCTGTGTGACTGCTGAATATTCGTGCAAAAATGGTAGCGTAGAATGAAGGGTGTACTATTTGATTCTGGGGAAACTGACACTGAAATCTGTCTGAGAGCTGAGAAATGATGCACCGTTTGTAGCTGTGCTGGAAATATCGACATCATGCATGCCAAAAGAAGTCAACAAGAAGAATACACCAGCATTTTATAGTGTTATAGCATGGATTTTCCTGTATAAAACACTTGATGATAACTGTTTTCACATAGAAACTACTTTAAATAACAAAAGAACAAGTTACATTAGGTGCTGGTTAAGCTTTAAAATGGGTGAGTGGAGGGTACCAATGTCTGCCTTCAATAAATGGTTGCATCATACATTATTCATTGGTCGTGAAAGCAATTTAACGTCAACTTTATAGACTGTATCACGTTATATCTCATAGTACCAGCTGACTGTGGCATATACAGGCGAATACAAGAGAGATTAAGTATTCATGCATGCTACTCCTATAACTGAGGCCAATATTACACGAATGCACTTTCTACTCTAAATAGAGACTTAGAATTGTGAATCAACCAGATGTTTAATGTACACTGCATAGACCATGGATGGGACTGTAGGAATTACTCTAAATGCATTCATTGCAGTGCCTATAACTACGTGCAAACAGCTACATTTCCTCATGTTTTGGCCCTGTGCTCGGATTGGATTTGAAATAAAACAAGGACTACAAGACTGAAGTGCTGACTTTCGGTTTTAAGGGTGTTCAAGTATTGTTCATCCAATGATATTGTTGGGTGAACAACATCAATATCAATCACAGCCGGTGCATTGGTACAAAGACGGAGCTGTGTTTCCTAAAATGTTCACCAAAGTATGGATGCAAATATTCTCAAAAGGAGGCTGCACTTTGCCCTTTTAATCACCATTTTCTTTAAAGATCTAATGTGTTCGAGTACTGTGTAACTGACCAAATACTTTTTTTATAAAATAAAAAAAAGAGAACTATTTTCAGAAAATCTTCCTGCCGTCATTTTCTGTGGAGCAGCTCCAGCTCAGGCAGAACACTCTGTTCACAAATATGGATTGTACCATCCTTGATCACTGCATGTATCATCAATAATACATCATTGTGAGTGAAAAGCCTTTCAGGAACTGAGGCAGATAGCTTTGTTTTATTCTGAGCAGCATGATCCCTTAGTTCAAGTTAAAACGTGAAAATTAACTGAACTGGAGTCATGGGACTTTTTCATTACACAAGTGACATGCGGATTAGTAGATGGAGCCGTGTTTCTTCTTAATAATGGCTTGTCGAAAAGAGATGATGCAGAGGGTGTCAGTATCTCACCTTTTCAGGCCTCTTGTACACAGCTGGCCACTGAGAACTGTCATCAAAGTAGAGCAATATGTTTTGACAGCAGCGAGACTGCACGGAGTAACAACAGAGGGAGAGAGAGCATAGATCAGAGAGGAGGCTGTGAGACGGTCTGAGATTTATACGACGAAAACTGTTTCCAAAGTCTGCAGGCTACAACAGTAAAGCAAGGCATGGGTAAAAGAAGACAGAACGGAAGAACAAAACAGACGCATAGGAACAGAGCGGAGGGGAGAAAAAGGATAAGAAGTGGATAGAAAAAGAGGATGAGGGGGATACAGCAGGAACAGCCAGAGGAAGAGTGATGGCACCAGTTCAGAAGAGGAAGGAAAGAGAGAGTTGAGAGGAAGACAGTGAAGTAGAGAAGGAAAAGGATGAAGGAAAAACAAATGCATGACACAAACACACACTGCTACACTAAGTCTTCCTACCTTTGGATAGCGGAACCGGAAGTCCAGGCGTCCAAAGTCGGTGAGAAAACAGAAGCGTGTGAGGAAAACCCAGTCCTGGAATAAAAGAACAAAAGAGAGAACAACGATGAAACAAAAAAAACAATTAACATGGATGGACCTTCACAGAAAGGAGATTAAAAGTATGCTAGCAGCTCTGAGGCTGCACATTGGCACAGCAGTGCTTTGAGCTAAATGCTAATGTCAGCATGCTAACATTCTCACATGCTGATGTTTAGCAAATTATTTTTTGCCACGTTATCCATCTTAGTCTAGCTCAGCCCTAATTAACATCTGCTAATTAGCACTAAACACAAAGTACAGCTGAGGCTAATGTGATAAAATTACAAATTTCAACTGGGGGCCAGGGTCACAAAGATAGTCCCATGTTTCCATGGTTACAATCACTGACAGCTGCTGACCAGTGGCACCCAAATGGAGAGAAAAAAAGAAAGAGGAAAAGTGTGGTGTTCATAAGCTCATGAGCTTTTAGAGACCACAGTAACCCGCTGGAAAAATATACAGGTGTAAGGACATAGCCGGCTGTTTTCATTTTTTGTTTTGAGTCTTGTTGGCTGGTGAGTTAGTAGAAGTACAAGAAGCTACAGCATCTCTGCTTCAGGTCTACGCTGTGTTGAGGTGTTATGCTACTGGAAGTTTATGGTATTGCTACACTGATTACTGAATTTTCACGGTACAATGTCCCCGGAGCAAACATTTCCTGATGGAGTGAAAGTAACTGAGCCATGGCTTTTACTTTGAAAAAGAATAAAAAAAAATGTACCCAGAACTCAAGTCCTCAAGTCGCAGTATGAATGTGGTATTTTCGCCTGGTGTATTTGAATATTTCTGCATACTGGGGTCCCTAAGGAGTTTTGGAATTGTATAAATTGGATATGACTGAAAAGCTGAGGCTCTTGTGGATTCAATGTGCCAAATTGTATTCATGTATGAGGATGTTCGTTATTTCATTGTAGTGAGACTATTTTTTGAAACTTGACCTCACTGTGTACTGTGACCTCTAGGATAATTACAGACAACTATAGGTCGAGGACACTCAGAGGAAGTGTGGCTTTCTTAGGTATATGGACAATAAGGAATTTCTGAGAAAGTTCCAGAAGAGAAGTGGTTACTATCCAATCACCAAAAAATACAATTCTTACAGAAATCTTCAAATATCAAAAGGTTTTTGATATCACAGCATGATTTTTTACAGTGCACCTCGAGGTATTTTGACAATTTCAATTTTAAAGAAGTCAAAAATAGTTACATTTTGCACCAAATGTGTGTAACAGATAACAAAAAATGGATGGCCATCACATACTTTTATCATGATATTAAGAGAAGTTTATGTATGAGGCCTTATGCATTCTAAACTTTCTAAATTTGAATACATGCCTAACCAAAACACAATATTTATTACAACTTAATCACTAGAAAAACTTGATATACGGTGCTCATGTTTCCAGGTTTCAGACAATGTGCACCGCTTCTATGTGGCGTATATTGTTGACCAGCTATCTCCTTCATTCTCTGGGTATCTTGAGTATCAGTACCCAAATGTGACACCAATCCATCCGATAGGTGTTGAGATATTTCAGTCTCGAGCAAAGTGGTGAAGTAAATGACCAACACACCAACCCACCCCCCCCCCCAAAAAAAACCCATAAACATTCTGGCTAAAAAAGAAGGTTGTGGGAAAGAATAGACATGTACAAGATGTAGAAGGGCGAAGAGGAGCTGTAAAAGTTGGGAAGGAAATAAAGGTGGTAATAAAGAAGAGAAAGAGAGAAGAGGGGGGAGGGGAGTTGGAGAGAAGGGCAGAGTTTAAGAAAAGTTAAAGACGTGGTGGAGGAGGAGTGAAAAAAAGAGTTTTAGGTAGACAAATAAAAAAAAGTGGAAAGGAGGGAGAGCAGAGCCAAGAGGGTAAACTTCTCGAGAGGGTAAACAGAGAGGGCATTAAGGGGATACTGAGCACATCAATATGGGAAAGAGGTGGAGAAGACAAAAAAAAAAAATAGCCGTTCTTAATATTATTCAGCCATAAGCTTGGCAGCATGAGACCAGATAATAGTGCTGATGGTGTACTTCACTGAGCTTACATAAGGCACTGCAGCAGCATCGGCGTGGCGGATCAGTCAGTGGTGGTCTATATATATATATTTATATATATTCTATACAGCTGTGGGCAGACACATTCTGTAGATATGGATCAGAGTGCTGAACACAGCACTAACACCACATCACTTATATGTTGTTTACACACAGTCTCCTTTATCTGGAGGGCTGCCCGCTGTGAGTAGGCCCTACTGAGGCAGCTACAATAAATGAAGAGTTCTGAACCAGAATGAGACATCATATCTTTAGGAAAAGTAATAGGTAGTCTCACAAAATTAATACAACAAATGACAAGAAGATTTATTTCAACAAATGATACAAGAGAAAGAGACCAAGGCTCGATTCAAATATAAACATATCACAGATTTGTGGCTTTTAGTCAACAGAATCAATCAATCTCAATCTTTGCTGGTCAACAGACGATTAATCAGACACAATTTTTGTAAGAGATTAATTGTTCGAGGACAAAATGCTAAAATTCCATCGTCTGGAAGATGAATATCTGCTGCTTTTCTAAACATCTTTTTGACTGTTGGTCAGACATAATAAGCGATATGAATACATCAACTTGGGCCCTTGAAAGTTCATGCACCAAACGATTAATCAACTAACCCAGCCAAGAAAAAAAACAGCAGAGTATTTAATAATGAAAGTATTGCTAGTTGCAGCCCAAACTAAGTAAAATATCTCAAACTTCAACACTTAACAGCAACATACAAGTAAAATAATTAGCAACGTTTTCTGTTTTTCTGAAGCTAATTAGGAAATATCA
This sequence comes from Argyrosomus regius, assembly GCA_946959425.1. Classification (NCBI taxonomy): domain Eukaryota; kingdom Metazoa; phylum Chordata; class Actinopteri; family Sciaenidae; genus Argyrosomus; species Argyrosomus regius. The sequence goes on along the minus strand of OX336884.1, from coordinate 20,448,451 downwards.
CAGGACAAATAAACAAGACTGAGAATATGATCAAGCATTCAATGGTAACTTTCAATACTTGTCTATTTGAGATGCAGTGAGCACAATTTTGTCAGAATTCATCAAGTATGAATACTTTTATTAATTAATGTAAGTGTCATACAAGTATGCACCGAGTACTTTCTGTGCTCTGTCTTTAGACCAAGACGCTTCCTGTGTGCAGTCAGTAAACAGTTAATCAACCAATTATTTAATAAACAAAAAAAATAATCTTAAACTATTCTGATTAATTGATTAGTTATTTTTTAAGCAACAATGACAAATATTTCTTGGTTCGTGCTTCTTCAATGTGATAATCTGCTGCTCCTCATCCAAAATGACAGTGAACTGAGTGCGTTTGTGTTTTCGAAAGAAATTTAAATACTGAAAGTAATCATTAGATTTCATTAGATAATGCAGTCCTGTCCTGATGAGTATTGAACGAGTAAACAAGACTAAGAATCTGCCAGCTTTCGAACTTTCACTCAACTCCCCAAACACAGTTTGGTCAGTACTGAAAAAGTATATTGAGCTTCGATACTCAGCCTTACTTACAGCTGTAATAATGATTTGATGTATGACTCCCTACGTCTGACTGGAGTGCTAAAAGTTTTCTGGATATTATGACAGAACAGGCATCATTTCACCGGACAATTAAATTATTCTGCAATTATTGCAATGTAGCTTCTTCAGACCAGAAAATCCGATTGCATAGTGTATAAATAACAAAATCAAAGAGGATACAGTCTCTCATTTCAGGATTGATGTATCTCCAAGTTATTCTTCAAGTAATGTTTTATTTCAAATGTTGAAACAAACAGATCTAAAACATGACCACGACTGCACACACAAAAATCTGTTGCACATTTCAGCCTCTTCAAGTACCCGAGCACAGTTCCCCTCTCCCTTATTAAAACGGGCCTTGAGGTTGGTTGTTATAAACTCTTGATCTCCACCCAACCAGCAAACCTCCCCGTGCACCATTATACTGTAATTACCTCTGCCCTGCGTTCTCCCTACATAAACAAGCACAGTAATTTCTGTGCTGAGAAATAAAGTGCAACCAGAGCAGTGTAGCGTGGCTAGCACTGCCTGCCTTCATATATCACAGCAAACAAAACCGCAGCCATATTTCAGACGCTGCCAGCCTGCTTCATCCCCCGGAGGCTCTGGGTTATAATTCATCGCAAACTCCAAAAGTCACTGAAGCCCGAGACTCACTCCCACCTCTGTGTGCGTCGTCCCGGGTGACGCTTAATGCTGTAACCATGACAACCAGGGCAACAGAGGGAGGGAAGCACTGACCCAGAGATGAATCCCTGGAGAGAGGAGAGAGGGGTGGTCTGGTTGGGATGATCAGGGGTATTATTTAACTCACCACAAGCTAGGGGCTGTGAAAAAAAACCTCTAGTTGGACGAACACACACACAAAGAACTACCTATGAGGATCTTTAACTTACTCTTACAGCATGTCATTACCGGTTTGAAACAAACGCGCATACCCACACTCATCCACACACACACACACACCACTTGGCCCCTGCTTACCCCATTATTGTCATAGCAACTACAGCATGCCTTCGTTTGCAGCTGCCATAGAAACATCAGAAGGCCAAGTTGTTCATTCGAACACATGCGCTCTCGTACGTTCGTCCGTCAAATTACCTACTCAAAAATCCAACAGTAGTATCCTGCTCTGACTGAACATCGGCTCAAAGTAGATAATTACTAACTTACTTTCTCCTTGATATGAGCCAATACTGTGAGTTACACACACACACACACACACACACTGACTGTGAATCCCTAACTAGTTTCTGGGCAAACTTTCTTTACATGATGTAAGCTGAGTAATGTGGCAACAGGAAATTCATTCTCAAGGCTGGACTTGAACTAAATTTAATAAATGACTGACGTTATGAATCTCTGTCAACCAAAAGTTCCACAGCCAACAGCCCAGCATCTTTAACTGGTGTGTAAACAGGACTAACATATTACATCTGAGCCATCATGAGAAAGGAAATACATGGTCAAAAGTATGTGGACACACAAACATTACACCCATATGAGATTGTGGAAATTTTCCATTTCTTAAAGGTATGGACATTAGCATGCTGCTACGACAGTCTCCACTCTTCAAGGAAGGCTTTCCACGAGATTTTCTAACCTGGCTGCAGGGATTTTCTTTCTTTCAGCCACAGGAGCATTAGTGAGGTCAGACACCGATGTTGGATGATAAATCCTGGCTCAGAGTCGGCGCAGTCACAGTTCATCCCAAGGGTGTTTGATGGGGTGGAGGTCAGAGCACCATGTAGGCCATTTGAGTATTCCTCAACAAGCTCAGAGAAGTATTTCTCTTTATGGACCTGGCTTTTGTGTGTGGAGGCATTGTTGAAACAAAAGGGTCGACCCCGAACTGTTGCCAAAAAATTGGAAGCACAATACCGAAACTATCAGTGTTTGCTGCAGCAACTTCCACTGAATGGATCTATACTAGAGCAGAAAGAATTAGTTGATTCACCAATTAGCTAAAAAAAAAAAAAAACTATTGTAATGATTAAATAGTCATTTTGGCCATTTTCAAGCTAAAACGCCACATTCCACACATTCAGTTCACTGCTTCTTGAATTTGAGGATTTAAGAAACTGAATTTGACTGAATATATTCTAATCTAAGTAGCCGCTACTTAAATTTTAAGGATTTCTAATGACAGTAAGGTTTTAGAGTGTTGGTTGGACTTAACAACACAGTGATGGGCATTTTTCACTACTTTCTGACATCATAGACCAAGTGATCAATAATCATTAGTTGCAGCTAGGCATGCGGTGATTAACCGATTTCACTATTAACTGCAGTTTAAAACATAGTGGGGTTTTTCAATCATAAAGGCTCAGCTGAGCGTTTCTGTCACTTATGGTCAATGCTGTAGTGAGTTAAGAGTTGGACTTTCAGTGCATGACAAACCAACTGCTACCACAACAGCTGTTTTTTTTTTGTTTTTTTACTAAGACTGCAAAACAAACACACAATAAATGCTCATGTGGTTTTACACATCCATGATTGATGATGATCCACTGATTATAGACCAGCAAAATCTATAACCGTTGCATCGCTATAGAATTAAACACAAGTTTTTGTACATTCCTACAACAACTTCACACTCATGATGGACAGTTTAAAAGAATGATCAAAACTGATGCAGCACAACAAGAGATATCGTCCACCCATTCTTCTGCCTTGCCAAAAGCTGGTGCCTACGTTACCCAAAATGCAGTTTGGTCAGGGATTTTGGTGTGTTATACTATTATCAGCTCATCTAACATAGCTTTGAGCCATTAGCCTCAAGCAGAGATGAGGAGCGGACTACAGACACCTTACTTTTCACCTTACTTACTCCACACCCCCAGATTTTTGCCAGTTTCAAACTTGCAGTCTTCAGACCTGATCGACACCGACTTGAGTAGCATCAGATATCACACAGTTCCCTCTGGAGCCACAAAAGGCTATATACAACTTTTTTTTCCCACATATGTAGTAATACTCCCAGAGACCTGTGAAACTTCCCCAGAGTTCCCCTTTAAAAGGCAGACCACTGAGTCTAACAAGGCAGCATGGCGCTCAGATAGCTGTTAACACAATTCACCATCAGGCTCAGGCTATTCCACCAACGTCAACAACTAAACCAAGTGGCCACTAGTTAGCTTTCTGCAGCTTTGTGTGTGTGTGTGTGTGTGTGTGTGTGTGTGTGTGTGTGTGTGTGTGTGTGTGTGTGTGTCAATGGAGAGTAGAAAAGAGACTGAGCCCTGGAGAACAGCAACAGTGGATGAGGTGTCTACCTTAATCCCCTTTTAGTCTTCTTATTTCCCCATGGCCACTGCATTGTGATGCAGAATCACTCAGCCACCTCCCCAAGCGTGTGTGTATGCTTGCACATGTGCGTGTATGTGTGTGTGGGTACACCCCATTAATCAAGTGCTATGCCTTGATGCAGTATCCGGTCAATTCAGCATCTCTCCATCTCATTCCTTCTTTCTTTCTTTTTTCCCTCCCTCACAGTTTCTGTCCTTTCGTCTCTGTAGCGTTCTGTCTTTTTCTCTTTCTCTCCAGATCCCTGTTTGCTTGCTAAGCCTCATTAACAATTAATTACCAATCAGCTAGTCAAGTCACCCCTGGACCGCTGGGCTTCTCAATGATTCATTAGCCAGGGTTACACAACGCTGCAACACATAAACACACTCACGCAACGACACACACACAAACACGCTTAAGCTCTGTCCCTCACTGGGTGTTTCACACAACTACACACAGACTTTGTAGACATGCAAACACACACACTGAAGCAAGCATATGGACGAATGAAAACACTCCCTCACATGCACACACCTGTATACACACACACACACACACACGCACGCTATCTGTATCTAATCACAATGTCCTCATTAAAAAGAGATGCAGGAAAACTGATTGAGTTGGAAATTCTATGCATACAGGCTTCCCGAAACTTACGTCAATGCCAAACTGAAGGATTTTTCTGTGACTTTCAAAGTCTTGTTTGTTAAAATTGAAGAATTTAGAACTGGCATATTTTAAGATAAGACAAGACATTAATTAAAATAAGACATCGCATACTTTGCCTCTATACTACATGATCCTATTAAGTCCAGAAATCCTGGTGAAATCCTTCAGTTCTGCTGATATATTAACCCCAACATCCATCAAAGTGTTTTTCCTCAGGATGTGAGATGTTGATTTTAGGACGGAGAAAGGCCCAATGAGCTGACGCTGATGAATATGGGTGCTAAATTAGAAAAAGAACATTCAAGGGCATCTGCTCATTTTCATTCATTTTCAAAAGACAAAAAGTTTAAAGACCTTTCTGGTCTAATCCACAAATTTTCATTAACTCTGGAAACCAATGACATTTCAACCTGTCTACAGCCACTTTTCTTCGTTTTACAGAATAAGTTTCTGATTCTTTAAACACTCAATTTCCACGAGAATGTAAAACAGTAGTGCTGAATGATTGATCACTTTTAATATCAAAATCGCTATTTAAAAAAGCTGCAATTTTAACTATAAATTATTCACTTAACAAGTGGTAAGAAGTTTTGAAGTTGCCCGCACCTCCTTTTTTACTTAGCTGTAGTTAATCAGCGTTAATTATTGAGTTGGCCAAACGTGAATGTGGGCTACTATGTTGTTTCATTCAGAAATTATGCACGTTTTTGTAGATACTAGTATAAACTATCATATAAACTACACAGCACAGATACAAATCACTACTATGCAGCAACACAGTTTTTAAGTGTCAAATATGAAATAAAGGGTAAACTTCTCTACACTACCCCTCTCCAAATAAAATACAAAGGGCTGCTTCATCTGATCAGCACAAATTAAGTACACTGGCTCTTTGATTACGTTAGTGGTATTGTACGTCGCGACGGAGGTTCCGCCTCTCGGAATAACGGCTTTGCAAACATTGCACGTTGCTGTCTTACTTTGAGGCGTTTCAACTGTAAAATATTTCAACACAGTGGACATGTTGTGTGGAAAAGTTCGCTAGTTCGCAGTTTGCAGCCTGCTAGCAGACTAGCCGGCAGGAATCACTTGTGGAGTCATTTCAGCAGACAACGTTAAAGCACAGACATAACTCATGGATCGGAAATTCACGCAGGTTGGATTGGAAATTTCCGATCCGTGAATTACGTTGGTATCGGAACCCGATACCGATACTGGATCGGATCGGCCCCATCCCTAACTGCCATACCCCTTTTTTTTTTTGCCAGTTACATGAATTGTTAATCATTCAGCTCATGACCAACCCAAGTCTGTGAATCCAGGTGGAAGTAATGCACCTTTTTGGCGATAGGCCACTGCCATTACCACAGCCCCTCTATTCACAAACACACAATTGACCTCCATGCTGAAAGGGTAGGGAACTTTTTACGGGCTGACCATCTGACTGATCAATCGATAGCGCGACTTACACAAATTATTTGGATATAATTCTATTCAAGGTGAAACAAGAACAAATTCTGATTATGGTCGGTACAAATAAGGTTTAATTTAATACTATGTGGACCTTAAGTACAAGCCTGCAGTTTAATTTATAGAAAATAGACACAATTTAATTACAAGCAAAATGTTGGCCAGACAAATCGCAATTATATATTTTCCCAAAATCATTCAGCATGAATGGAAACTAAGGTTTTAAACCTGTAACAGGGAGTCTGTGCTGTCAAAATGCAACTGAGCACCAGCCCAGCCCAACCTGAGGTCAGACAAGGACTTTTCTTTTACAGAAGTTTAATATCAGTCTGCTGCAAACTTCCACAAATTAGGGGTAACAGCCTGAAGCACAGTGTGGATTCACTGCCTTGCTCAGGGGTCCTGTGCTGCTTGCTGCTGAAGGAGTGCAACGTTTTTATTTGTTTCACAGATTATCCCAGCTGGATTCAAAAACCCCGACCTTCCTGTGACCTTAAAGCTACAACCGAGGGACATTTTATCAGTGCCTCCACACACCACAAGCCAGTAAAACTAATTGTACGCATCGACCAGCCCAAATAAAGCTGTTGACCAGTATGAAGCACCGATGCCTTAGTTAACTTTGCGTGTCTTTCTCTACATTTCTGCAGTCGCTCCACAGGTTTCAACAGATCATCCCTCCAAATGTGCTCGATTATTGTTAAGTTAGAGCTCTGCACTAACTCTGCAGACACTAATACAGCTGCAGCATCATGGGATTTAAAGTGGAGTGTTTGTGTGTGCGATTGTTGAGGTTTGTTCGGTGTGTGTAAATCTGTGAGAGTGGGGATGTGGAGTTAAGTTGGTGGGGTGACCTTGGAGCAGGATTGCACAAGGCAAGAGTGATGATGTGTTAAATTGTTCACACACACACACACACACACACACACACATATACACACAATATCAATATGTCATGTCCGGTGTTGCCTGATGTCATTCAGAGAGCTCTGTTTTGCTTAGGTTGTCAAATAATCCCTGAACGGTTCAGAAGCACAAAAATAAGGCGAGAAAACCGACCACTGGGGTCAAGAAAAAAAAGTGAAGCAAGAGAAAAAAAAGGAGCATTTGTCAAACAAATTTAAAAAATAAATAAATAAATAGAATTAGAAGAATTAGTCAATTAATGAAATAATCCTTCTACATGAGATCCATCAGAAACTATTTTGGTAATCGTTGTTTTAAAGCAAAAATGCCAAAATGTAAAGTTGTAAATGTTTCTTGCCTTTAATGATGATAAACTGAATATTTTGGATATTTAAGTTCTGAATGAACAAAACAGTCACCTTAATAGATCACTACAGCTGGACATATCACTATTTTCAGAGCAATTAATCGGAAAAAAATACAATAAAACACTAAAAACATACTCAATATTAATCCATCCATCCATTTCCAGTCACTGCTTATCCGTATCAGGGTTGTGGGGGACTGGAGCCTATCCCAGCTGGCATTCAGCAAGTCACCAGTTCATCACAGGACTGACACATAGAGACAAACAACCATTGACACCTACGGGTAATTTAGAGTCACCAGTTAACCTATCAGGGTGCATGTCTTTGGACTGTGGAAGGAAGCCGGAGTACCCAGTGAGAAACCCACACAGACAACATGCAAACTCCACACAGAAAGGCCCCAGCTGGTGTTCGAACCTTCTTGCTGTGAGGCGTCAGGGTCAACCACTGCTCCACCTTGCCGCCCCACTTAATATTAATCAATAATAAAAAAATAAGTGTTAATTGCAGCCTGCAATGCTGTTTAAGTGCAGAAGTTACTTATTATGTAAAACCACTTATTTGTGCCTTACATAACAACACAGGTCGACTCAAAATATATTAATATTTACTGCAGAGGATTAGTCAAGAGCTGGAGTCACTCTCACACACTCACACACACACACACACATTTGGAAGTTGCCCTGTGCAACCTATTGCCGGCCACTGAGCAGCACCGCTGGAGCAGGTGCAGATTCAGCGCCGTGTTCAAGGACATCTCAACAGCAGTGATGGACGAGTGCCTCTTCCCTGTCGTCATACTGAGGATTCAAACCGGTGACTTCAATCTCTCAGCTGGTGACGCTTTTTTAAAAAAAATTTACTGTCGTCAAGAGTTCAGGGATTGTGAGCACATCAAGTGAACAAGCTGGAGTGAGAATTAAAGCTTGCTGGCTCAAACTGTCTGGTGTCTGATTGATTGTGTTCTTTGTTTTTTTTTTTTTAAGGGGAGGCAGGTAAGGTGATATACAAGTAAGGTGATATACAGATGCTCAGTAGCTAAGTATTTCATTTTTTTTGTTTTGCTTTTTCCATTTTGGCAACACATCAAAATTTGTGGTAAATGAAACATCCGAGTGCACGTGCTTGGTGCTAAATATTTCTATTACAAAGCAGGGATATTTCTGAACTTTTTTTTTTTTTTCACAACAGCGCCCTCCATCACATTGTGACTCCAACAGTGCAACAACACTGTCACCTCCCCTGCTGTTTGTCACCGAGCAGGAGCAGTGAATGGCGTGTTAGAGATGAAACAATCATTTTTTTTAATCAAGCAAATATGACAAACATTTGTTGGCTCTAGCTTCTCAATCGTGGACATTTGCTGCCCTTTTAAGGTTTGTATGATTATAAGCTGAATTATAATTTGTACACTTCACTTTGGACTCTGGGAACTTGTTTTGTATGATGCATTCTTGATTATGTTTGTTAAAGATGAATTTTCTCCACACCTGGTTAGACTCTCTGTAGGTACAGGTACCTTCACAGGCTGAAAGGTCAAATGTGTCCCCTGTTGTTTCAGAGAGATAAATACTTTAACTTCAACTGCACAGTTTTTGCAGAAACCCCAACAGAATTACCATAATGTTCTAAGCGCCCATGAATAATTTGATTTAATGCTTGTTTGCCACTGCCAGCGTTGTTATAGAAGCTACTTTATCTGCATGGTGGCCTGTCTTGTAGAACTCGCAACAAAATGGTAGTCAGGCCACCACTGCACTACTACACATGTATGTCAAACTTGATCCACAAACTCGTGAGAATACCAAGCAGAGATGTGGAACAGCAGGTGGTACCCTGCTGAATTCCAAAACGATCCCAGAGCTCCAGTATCTGGAGCATGCTGCACACTTAAAATGTTCAACTTGCAGATCTTGTCAGGGGCATCGATGATGTCGATGCTGATCTGTCTGAAAACAGACCCCCAAATAAAAATAAATTAATAAATAAATAAACCTGACCAGGGCTGGACACAAATCCAGCGCTGCGCCCCAGAAACCATATGACGCACACCTGTAACGACTCCTCTAATCATAAACAGAAAATTTCCACTGCTCATTTGCATTAAAGCGTGGCATTAAAACCACGCACGTTAAGCTGCGTTTGTTTTTGTTTTGTTTTTTAAAAAAAGATGAGCATTCAGTACCGGAGGCTGGGTTGGACTCGGTTGGAGGGGGTGCCGTTTACCGGGGTGCTACAATGATGCCAAAGACTTCATCATAATGAGGGTGAAATATACGCCACAGATGACACGCACGCAGATGGCGCGCAATTGCAAGGCTCAGAATAGAGGTGAGAGTGTTTCATACGGCGGCATGTGAAAAAACCGAGAGGCAACTTAACGGTGAATCGGCGTCTATGCGCGGTACAGTCCGCCACAGGGGACACCTGCGTGCGGGATACGCAGTCGAGTCCCACCGCTCTCAGTCTGTGGCGATGTCATTGTCTCAACTAATTAAAGAGGAGAATAAGAAAAGACTGCGCTTACCTCTTTGGTGTTAACGATGCCTTTCACGTATTTCCCGAGGACTGAATCCACCAAGAAGACGCTGGACAGCACCGCCAGGCACAAGAGTCTCTCCCCGACCCTCACCTCCATCTTTCTCCCCCGCTGTCGCTTGTCTGCTCTCTCCGGGGCTCTCTGAAGCTCTGTCTCTGAGCGGGGGCGCGCACGGAGGTGCACGGCTCGAGCACGGAGAGGAGGAGGAGGAGGAGGAGGAGGAGAAGAAGAACCGGGCGCGTGCACGCCGGTCCCTTTCAATGCCTGTGGCCCCCTCCAGCATCTGAAAGCTGGATGGTGTTACCGAGTGCGCGCTCCTGGTTCCGCTCGTGCTTTGAGAATGCGACACGTCCACACATTAAAAATACCATCGCTGATTGCAATCATGTTTTCATTAGAGGTCACACACCTCTAATGAAGCAGCACTGAGATAGATGATGCCTGGCCTCCTGGCTCGAATTATTATATCACTAATCAGCAGGATATATATCAACAGGAATGAGATCTAATTGGTTGTATTAGTGCTGAATAATCGTGAACAATGGGACATTTTTAACACTGTCTGTAATCCTGTATCCATGCAAAATACAGCACGAGTACAAAGATCCTTTAATGAAGTCAAAGTAGGTTATTAGAGCAATGTAGAATACCCTGATACTGGTATGATACCTGCAATCTAGTATAAGTATAAGCACAGAAATATCAGCTAAATGTATTTTAAGTATCAAAAGTGTATTATTTCATACTAGCCTATATATTATTGTATTTTAGTTATATTAATGTTGCAGCTGGTCAAAGTGGAGCTATTTCCTTCTATCTGCTGTGTATACTGCTGGGTAGTTTTATCATATTATAAACTCATCATGTTTTATGTGCTGAATCTGCAAAGTAACTATCGCTGTTCGATAAATATAATGGGGTTCAAAGTACAATATTTGTCTCACAGTTGAAGTATAAAGTAGCATTTTTTTGTTTTCTTTCTATGACAGTATGGTAGCATCTGCAATATTCTATGCAGTCGTCTGCTGGGGAAACACGAAGAGGGACTGGAAGAGAATCAACAAACTGGTCAAGAAGGCCTGCTCTCTCCTGGATTGTCCCCTAGACTTAATAGAGGAAGTAGGGGAGAGGATGAACAACTCATCTCCTGCATGAGACTGTGGGGGCCTTAAACAGCTCCTTCAGCAGCGACTGCTACTCCCACCATGTAAGAAGGAGCGCTACCACAGGTCCTTCATTCCAACAGCTGCCAGATTCTTTAACACCAGCATGACATCATGACTTTTTCTCGATATATATATTATTTACTAGTGATTTCTTATACACCTTGTGTATATGAGCTGCTGTGGCATGTGAATTTCCCCTGTGTGGGATCATTAAAGTCTATCTTATCTTAAATACAAGTACCTCAATACTGTACTTACTTTCCACTTCTGTTTAGAGAAATAATGATCAATCAATATCACAGAGGCCTTGGTGCTTTGTGTATTGGATGTTTTGGATTTGATCTGACATTTGTTTACAAAAGGTCAACTTTGTAATTGACCTTTCCCTTCCCAACTCCAGACTGAATCAGATTTTGGCAAAATTCAACTAAGAGTTTTTGGTATTCACAAATGCAATCATAAATCCCAATCATAGAAAAAACAAAACATCAAAAGCCATCAGATATACCAAGAATATCCAACCAGCTAGATTGAATTACAATCTCTATTCTTATTCTCAGCGACGTTTGCTTAACCTTTAGTTTGATCAATGCAAAGAAAAGGTTCATTCATGAGCATGAACACAAGAGAACTGCAGCTTCATGGGAGAATATATTTATTTTGATAAAAATCATCAAAAGAAGAAAACACGTTTACTTGTGGCGAATCAGACATTCTAGTATGAAACCTGCAAAGAAAATGCAGTCAAATCAATCAATCAGCAATCAATCAGAGGAACAAATCTAAATGTAAAAATATCTACATGAGTCATATAATGTTTATACATTCTTTTTTTGTTCACAGGTTTGCACTTATGGTGTTCTGAATAAAAGAAAATAAAAATAAAGTAAAAAAACAAAAACAAACAATAAATGTAAAACAGCTTGTTTCCAGTCTATGGCTTTTTTTTTTTTTAAAGGCTAATCATATTCTACATCTGAACTGAGCATTTTACAGTGTGCAGCGATTTGCATATGGAGCGCAGACCTGCTATGACACTGGCTAGCACCTGCATTTTCAATAATATCATTTAACAGCAAACACTAAACGACAAGGACAGCACATCTGTTACAGGACGCTGGCTGCAGTCTTTGGTTCTGCTTTGAAACTTTAAGCGTAATTAATATAGGATGTCTATCCAGTATATCTCTTTAGGAAACATTTCTGAGGAGTAGTGAGGTCAGTCCAACGCACTGATGCATTTCTGAAATAATTAGGTATCTTGTTAAATCTGCTTTAAAATAAGTGTGGTGGTATATAGGTTTGTATGGTAACTATTAACCTTGAGGTGGTTCAAACACATTGCACAACAGTAAACAGCATTACCACATTTCTGACTGAAGAAACGTAGACCATGAAAAACAAAAACACTGTGATGCTGGTGTTTAACTGCATAGCTTTATCTAAGACCTAATCATTGAAGCAGCTGGCTCATGTTTGTAGCAGCGTTGCACTTTGCATTGCACATCACTGAGAGTCCTAGGGTAACGAAAATCTCAAGTGAGAAGAGCTTTCGAAGAGTAAAACCCTAGAGGTATGCTGTACAACCTGATAATTAAACAAGCCAAAAACAAAAAAAAGCAACATTACACTGAAGTACTACAAATAGTTTGTGCTCACAAGGACAATCTGTGATTATAAAGTTGTTCTATTGCTCGTCAACAATTCTACGCAGACACTCTACGAAGCAGCAACACTAATTGAAACACAACTGAATTTTCGTCCAAGTTGCAGGCAGCATATAACCCCCAGTCGAACCATAAAAAATACTGGGAATTAAGGGAAACTAAAGGTAACACTGACCCATATATGGAAACTCATCTGAGCAAAACACCAGATGGGCTCTCTGGTCCATCACCTGCACTCAGGGTAGCCTGATGCGCGAGTGGTCATCAAGGGTAAGAGGCATACAGAGGTCACAAACAGCAAAACATTTGACACTTCTTTTTAAGGTTTCTAGTAGCTCACATAATTTAAACAAAGTGCTGATGATCAAACAACCCTGCTGGGTGTTTCAGTACTGATGAAGAAGCCATGTCGATATGTATATCACAGACATAAAGCGTTGTCCCATAGAGGCTACAAGATCAACAAGATGACGGATCATTAATATTATGAATAGTCTCTTGACTGTAAAGTGCCATTTATGTGAACATACAACACAAACAAAGAGGACGTGCCCAGTATGAGTATGAGCTCATGTTTCTCACTCACACACACAGAGGCTGGTGTGATCCCGTGAATGAGCACATGCAGACACACATACAGGCACCGAGTAGAGAAAGAAAAAGAAAAAAAAACATGTACACAAGCTCAAGCTTAAAATACACTTGCACGGAGTGACAAATCAACTACGAAAGTGCAGACAGAGCATAAACAGCGGCTAGTAAAGCAGGTACAAACTTCAGGCCGGCATCTGAGAGGATGAGTGTATTACTTTCTTCACGGCCGTGGTTCTTTCCATCAATCTGACTAAAAATATTGCAGTAAATACTGCGAGCTGACAGAACCGAGCGTGGTCTAATCCCGTAGCATGACTTTGCTGCTGAAAATCCTACTCTTCTACGGGGGGGGGGGGGATTTTGCACTCGGAGCTTCAGCTAAATCCTATTCATCACACAGCATCCCTTCTCTACAGACCTGGCAACCCTGGCCCTGTTACCAGGCAAGGGCAGGACAGTGCCAGCATTGTTGGCATCTATATATAGTTGGACCTGATCAAGGGAATGACCCTCGGAAGGACATTTTTGTGTGCTTCAAAGTGCTTCGGTTGCAACACACTCAAGGAGTGTCCTCAGATTATCGAAAACAAAGTCAACCCCAAATGTGATTGTGGGGGAGCAAAGAAATCGGGACCACCAGCCACTTTCAAGTTGGCCAAGAAATAAGTTCAGTGGCTTTTAACACGGCATTCATGCAATCTCTTTTCTTGCTCAAGGTCTTAGAACTTTGCCTAAAAGCTTCCGATTCGTAAAGACAGATTGTCAGGCGGGAAACACCGTGGCGCAAGAGAAGTGGTACTTTGACACACTGCATACTGCGCAGGGAAGTAGTGTGAGCTATAACGCCTGGCCATGAACGGAACAATGAGACAGGAAATCAGTGCAGTGGAGTTTAAAATGTATATCTGACAGCTGAGCTCGGGCTTTTCACTGCCCCTTTCCCTCTAACTTTAGTTCTGCAGAAGGGAAATATCAAGCAACTGTTTCCTGTCTTAAAATAATAAAAATACCAACATTTTCAGAGATTTTTCAGACATATGAGAGCTGGGATTGTTTTTAAATGACTTACAAAGACGGGACTCAAGTTTTCAAATATGTGCTCATTTTCAGAAAATAATGCATCACAGTGCATCGCCACAAATTTCACTGTAGCGATCAATAAAATGCAATCTTTGCATTAGCAATATCATCACTGTAAAAAGCACCAGGCAGCATCTGGATAGGGCACCGTGTCCCTGTGTAATATTCTACATTTACTTCATCCCGTCAGGAGGTATTACTGGGAGTAGGATATGAGATTAATTGGAAAAGGCCAGGGATGCCGGAGCAGCTGTGCCAAAGAAGCAGAGGTAAATATTGAGCACATTCACAAATGTGGAATAAACAGCACGAGTTTACATTAAACAAACAATATAGTGTACAAATCAACAGACAAATCTATAATGATTCAGGGATTAAAATACAGCAATAGAAAACAAATATAAATAAGAAAAGTAATACTTATGCATAGGGTTAATAATATGATTAAAAACTTCAACAGAATATCAAGAAACAAGTCATTCGATTCATCCAGTTTAGAGCCTTTCAGTCTGTTGTGTTTTAGCTCTGTAATTCGATTTGGGAGAGAGTCAACAGAGTTACCATCCACAAAGTGAGCTGTATTGACTGCCAAACTGGCGTAATGGAGAACACAATGTGGAGTTATTAAGTGTGATTTAGAGTGCCTCCCTAAAGGACAAGTGGCCATTTTGATGGGAATGACTCCATACAGAAGCATATAGTGTGCCTACCACTGTCTGATTAGGGCCTCAGATGACTGCCTTGGCCTAGATGAATCACCCATTCAGGCCTCGTCTCAAGAATCCTCTGCGAGGTTTATGTCCGAGCCTCCGCTGTCTAACGGCAACTCCGTTAAGTATGTGTGTTGTGCGTGTGTGGGCGAGTGTTGGTCTTTGATCTAAGTAGCTGCTAAATTACCATTTTATTCTTAAACAAGACTGTCTTTTGTGGGTGTGTTCGTTTTGTCTGTCAGATTTGCGTCGGTGCATGATGGTGTACAGACAAATGGGAAGAACTGTAAAGCAGAGGAAGGAGTTGTATTTTAGTGGTCCTCTTTTTTTTTGTCTCTCAAAATCTGGGCAATTACGGAGAATGCCCCGCTCCCCCTTTCCTGTTTTTTAGGATACTCTCTCTCTCCTTTTTAGGCATTGCATTGCCTAAATCTATCTGACTTTCATTTACTCTTTTTCCCTTCACTCCTTGGGTAACTGCAGTCCTTTTTTTATCTAACCTTATTTAAGGCCCAATACCACCAGCGTCAGTGTTATTCTGCGCTGCCACATCAACTAAGTCCTCCCCATCAGCAATTTTAGCCCCTCTCCCAGCAGTTAACTCCACTCCCTCAATGGGGTCGGCGAAGAGAGAACCGGCTTCCCCAGAAGAGGCCGGCACACCCCTATCGGTCCGTTCCAGCTTGCGGTGCTTGCGTGGCTCCGGAGGTGTGTCCGTCTGAGTGAAGACTGCGCGGATCCTCTCCGCGCAGACGTTGGCAGCCTCCCTCGTCTCCTTGGAGAGCTGCGATAGGCTGAGGAAGCCGTGGGGGAGGTCGTCCACAATGCACAGAGTGACAGGCTGGTCTATGTTCCTCAAACGCTTGGCAAACATCACAGAGTCATCCAGCATGGGGTCTAATGCACAAGCCTGGAAGAGGAGAGGGGAGAAGTGAGAGGGAGGGAAGTGGGAATGGCAAAAAAGCAAATTAGGGTTCCCTTCAGACATGTCAAGAATCTTAATTAAGGGAATAAGAAGAGGAAGCCAAGCATTCCAAGCCTCTTTTGTCACTGCTTCCTTTACATTCTCGCTGACTCACTCCAGCCACTTTAAAATCGAAACTTGAAACAAATTTGAAAACTTGTTGAAGAAACGTATGACTAATCCGCTCTCTCATGGGGACTATACATCCAACAGTTGCAAAGACTTAAAAGCTCTTGATGCACTGATTGAAGAGCTTAACACTCAGATTGAGTGAGGAACCTATGAGTATTTAACAGTATAAATGGCATCCTTCCCAATTTGGCTTCATCATTCAAACTTTTGCTTCTTCTTACCACTATATGTACAGGTGGCAGCCCTTTCAGCAAGCTATCAGGAGCCAGCAGAGGAGAACAGAAAGGATCCTTAACCACTGGAGAGCTCTCCACCCTCATCTCAGCAAGCTTCTCTGAGCGCAGTGGCTCAAACCCCAGGGGAAACTCCCTGGGGTGATCTGAATCCAGTCCCTCCTCTCCAGCAGGGGGTGGTATGGCCACTGAAGACAGGTCGCTGGAAAAGGAGGGATCTGCATCCTTGGAGAGGAAGAAATTCACATCTTCTGGCTACATAAAAGAAGACATAAGAAATACTTTAGGTCAGGTTAGACAGCAATGAGTGGTCAAGGGAGACGGTATGTCAAGGAAATAAGAATAAAGACATAACATACAAAAACAAACTTCTCACACACACACACAAACACACACACACACACACACACACACACTTTGTCCTTGTGAAAAATCTTCTAAAAAAACTTGGCTCATTGCCTGAGAGTCTTGGCTGAACAATCCCCATTTCAAGGAGGAAAAGCATATTTAAAATCTTACATCACCTCTGCTTGCTATTTTTCCCCGGGCAAGCCACTAATCTCGTCTGCTTGTGTGAAAATATATGTGAGGATAATCTGCAACACTTTAGCAGCACCCACACAACCAAAAAGTTTGGATATTCAGTCAGCATTTTAAAGGCAGATCTGGTTATGAAGCATGGGTGACAATCTAAGCTGAGTTCAATGAGATGAAACACGCACATCACTTCACGTTATACAGCACTGCGTGACAGAGGGCCAAAATGTCTCCTTGCTTATAAACTGTTCGACCTCTTAAAAAGGCAACAACTGTTTGCTAAATCTTTCTAATGCAAGCTTTACTGCAGTAAACATCACCAAATTACAGACTTTTCCATAATCAAAGGATGTAATTCCCACAGCAATCCCTACAAATAGCCCAGTGATCATTTAAGCAACAGCCCATAGCTATTTAATACTGTTAACTTGTTCTGCATAAGAGCATCAATGCAAGCTAATCTCACTGTAAACATGTTCAAGCGTGACGTACGGTGCGCTCAGAATGCAGCGGTGCACTGTGAGAGATGGAATTGCTGTGGGATCCCAAGTCCTGGCAAGTCTGGCTCTTCACAGATAATTTCCTGCTAGGGATCTCTGACGGCTCCGGCGGTACAGGTGGGTCGGCGTGGGGAGAAGAGATGGACGCCTCTGAAATGCTCTTCCTCACCGTGTCTAAGAAATGAGATGGATAAAGAAGGAAAATATAGTGATGAATGAGGCCAAAACAAACAAAAGTCAAAATACATAGTAAATTCCTAAAAAAGATCAAATATTCATTAAGCACACAAAGTACAGTATCTACTGTTTATATAGGTTTAAGAGGCTACTCAAATTTACTTGGGGTCAATAGCAGCAGGAGGACACAGGAAAAAATGATACACCAATAGTAGTCCACCACCACTTTCAGTTATTCTACTGTTTCCACTTCTCATATGTCCCCTGGTTGACAGCCAACAGTTAAAAGCCTAAAATGCAAATTGGGATATATCAGGAAGAAGAGAGGAGAAGTGGGTGGAGGAAATTCAAATAACGCTGTCATGGTGATATCATCTGCCCGCCCAGAGCCGTCAAAACACAGCTGCAAGAGTCGTCACGGCTGGTCTTTTCACAAAGCGCTACCAATCTCCCATCTCTTTAATAAAGAACCATCTTAGCACCATGATGGCCTTTTAATAATGTACACCCACCAATGACATTCTCATTAGTTTGGGCTTACAGCTGTGGGGGTGTCACCTAGCTAAGGGGGCACCAGGGAAATTACGATTCGCCACCAGATTTACGGTGGCTACAATTAACAATTACTGTCAGAGCCCTGCTGCTCCAAAGAGGTGAATTGATATGAATGGGGGACAGGAGTGTTGTGCAACAGGGTGGGATAAAGCGATAATTGGTTAGTTGAATGCTGAATAAACTGGATCCATGTCAATAATTTCCTCCATATGGTAATGAACTTTGGGGCAGCTGATGTTGTTGCACTCATCACACTTAAATATATTGGCTTAATGAACACACTGAAAATGTGGCATGTCCCCACAAACACACACACCACCCACATTGAGACCTGAGTTGTATTTTCAACAGATAGATGTGATCGAAGACACGGGCAGACTGCATCTATAGAAAACTGTGAACACAACTGCGCCAAGCAGAATGCTTTTACACCACCCACATCTAGTCTATCGTTCCCATCTGACTGCACACGCAAGCACACATACACCCATGCACACAGTCACAGCCGGTGGTATACCAGTGGCTCCTGGTGGTGCCTCTGCAGCTGTGCTGGGAGGGGCTGAGGCTCTGTTGGGATCCAGCAGAGAGTGGATCCAGTTGGAGGCTCCCTGTCGAAAATCTTTAAGCAGCAGCGCCGTGTCTCTCCTCACCAGGCTCAGCGTGCTCACTTTCTCTACCTGCGCCTCTGTTTGAGGGTCATTGCCTGAAGACGAAGACACAGAGGAAGGGTTAGTAAGGAGAAGAATAGATGTACAACAGAGATTAAAAGTGTTTTGTCGTTATTCTTGTATGAGCATGAATTGGTAACAACAGAGGAGACGGGAAAGCAATAATAAGAGAGGAATAATAGTAAAGAGAACAACTGAGAGTGGGTTCAGTACTGCCACTCAGCAATTTGTATTACAGACAGCAATACATGCTGATGACAGTAGGAGTGAATAGAAAATGATGAGTGTCTTAGTTCAGTTACTGAAAGGCAACACAGGAGAGAAAATATCTCTGGAATTTGGCATAGTTGGCCAATTACTGCAGTCATCTTCCTCTTGTGAGACAACAATTTATCATAAACTTGTGAGAGCTTCTCTGTTTTTCACATGAATTAATGACAAAATATGAAAAACAACCCATATGCTAATGAGTCGAGGTTTTGTTAGTGAAGCTTTTCCAGACACGACACGGCTATACTTCATACCAGAGATTTATCATTACAGTTTTTTTAATACTATACATACTGTGTCGTACTTAAAGAAATCAAGACGGTCAGATTGATTAATATGATCATTAATACTTTTTTTAATAGTGTAAATGGTTATAATAGTTAATCAAATGGAATAGATTATTCAATAATAAAAATAGCAGAAGAACCACAACAACTTTACTTAATAACCTAATCGTTTATGCTGCACAATCAGCATAAATGATTAGGTTATTAATCATTCTTGTTAATAAACCTACAACTACAGCCTAGACCATTATGTTAACATTTTGAATGATATGGAGCAGCGGAAGTGTGTAGAAATGCTTTAGAGAAAGAAAACAGATCTAAACTTAATTCCCAACTTCACCAGATAAAAAAAGAATCCTGGCTTGATTTCCTCTAAAAAAAAAACAAAAAAAAAAAAACACACACATACACACTCCTACCATAGGCGCTGAGACACCTGGAGAGCACACTGAGCGGCAGCAGGGGATCCATAAGTGTTAGCAGACGGGAGGGCGATGCGTAGGCGGTCAGCAGGGTAGCCGGGTAGGCTGCCACGATGCCATCTGGCATTCGCACGCCAAAGGCGGCAGCGCGCATCGATGTCGTCACACTCAAGTTGCCACCTGCACTGTCACCGGCCAAACACACTTTCTCTCCGGTCCAACCTGGAGGGATGAAAATGGGACAGAGGGTGGAGGAGAAAGAGGGAAGGAAAAAACAGAGAATTCAATGGGGAAAGAGAGAAAAATGGAGCTGCAACACTGAGGTGCAAAAAAAAAAAAGCAGTGTGGCACACATCAAGTAACAGTATCTCTTCTCTCCACAGTAATGGTGCTGAATATGTGGCTGCTGTGAGGGGCTGCTGTGTTCTTGTACTACTAACACAAACACATCACACTGCCATCTATGTTAATTTGACACAGTGTGCTTCGGCGGTCGGATGTGCCCCAAACCGACCAGATGTCTTTTGTTTTCTGCCTGAATATTGAGCATCACAATTTGCGTGATAATGCATAACAACGGGTACTGTGCAAGATATCGTGTTGCATCATGATTACTTTCAAAGTGATGAATGAATCCTCTTCAGAGATACAAGGAATTTAGGTGAGGATTTACAGAGGCGGTCCACAGGACACCTTCACTCTGAAGGTTTACCCCTTTTGTTGTGCATGCTCATTTATTGTAATAAAGCTTTTACCTGTCTAAGGTATGTATTATCTCAATTGCATATACTTTTCCCATGACATTAAAAAGTAAACAGAAAATGTACAGAGGACAAAAAAAAGCCAGCACTACGATATAAACAATGCTGCGTGAGGTGTGTACCTAGTAGGTGGTGGTTTCTCAGAGCCCAGCAGTAGGCATAGAAACATTCCTCCAGGGCCCTTGGGAAGGGGGCCTCAGGGGCCAGAGAATAGTCCACAGACAGGATGGGAACACCCAGGTCCTGGGACCAGCTTTTCAGATAGGGCTGCACAATAACAGAAGACAACGGTATGGAGGGTTAAATTTATGAGTGGAAAAAGACTCAGTTTCACAGTGAATATATTATGCTGTTAGATTTATGAGAAACAACAGCAGCCACAATAAAACACAGAAGCACAGAGAGACAGAGAGAAAGAAATGTGGTGGGAAAGGGATGCGTGGGGGTGAACATTAAGAAGCGAGGATATAAAATAAGAAAAAAAAAAAGTTATGAAAATTATGTGTCCCTCTGATGTCATCTGTCTGCTTTCTGGCTTACTGTCTAGACAAAGGCAGAATGAGCGTTGCCCTTACGGTCACCTCCATTTCCTTTCTTCTCATACGCTAATAACAAAAAGGTGCCCACATGTCCTACTTTGCGACGAAGGAAAAAAAAAAAGAAAAAAGAAAAGGGGATGGTGAGGATTTACAGGGATAGTCTACAAAAACGAACTCACTTTCAGAATACTGAGTGTTTCTCTTTTTCTTGTTGCTAGAGTCTGGTTATGCATTTACTATGCCAACCTAAGGGAAGTGGTTTACTTCTAAACTGCAACGACGTGACCTTGATATGTGAGAAACTTGTCATGACAAAATATTCCCTCCACAAAGCATTCGTCCTTTCCTCCTCTGTCTTTATCTTCTCCCAACACCTTTTGGACTAGCCTTGACAGGGCTGGCAGTGAAAGCGACAGCTCTTGATTCACAATACCAGGAAAAGCACAGTGTGTGTGTGTGTGTGTTTGTATGTCGCCTTACCGACCAGCAACTCAGTATGAAAAAAACAAAAAAAACAAAACAAAAACAAAGTCGCAGCTCCAGCAGTCAGCTGTGCTGTCTTAAAGGCCTACCTGTCACAAGAAATCTTAGAGAGAGACCGCTGACAAGTCAGTGTGCATGCAGTTTAAGCACTGTTCAGGTCATTGTGTGTTTGTATGAATCAGCAACTCCTAAAGGTAGGTGTGTGTGTGTGTGTGTGTGTGTGTGTGTAACTGTGTGAACAACAGCTAATGTTGCCAGAGTCCATGGGCAGGTCTGTCAGTCATCATCTGTCTGCATAAAAGGAGCAAAAGACTTGCTACAAATAGCCAACTGGACAGAGAAGAAGTACGTATGTGTGTGTTTTTATTGGGCTGGGACTAAGGCTGGTTAATTTTACATGACTCAGGAAACTCCTCTCATACACACACACACACACACACACACACATCCTATTCGCAAAGATGCACAAAAATGCACAAACCAAGAGGGGCCCAGATCTGTTCTCAAAGTAGGAATTAATGAGAGCTGCAGTCCCACTCATTTTCAGAAAGGCAGAGCAGTTAATCTGCAAGCTTATACCTCTACTGGCAAACAGTGTGTGTGCGGTCCGTGCCCAAGTCGCTAAATGCACAAATGCCAGCGCATCCATTCCTGTGATCTCAGCATCATTGGGCACTGAGAGCACCAAAGGCTCCTGCTTCAGAAGGACACTAAATGAACAAAGGATTTTGTGAGATATTAGAACGATTGAGCGGGAGGATGTAATAAAAAAGGCAGCGCCCAAAAGACGACGAGAGAAGGATAGTCTGACAAGTCTTCCATTAGTGCCCCGGGTAATCTTTCTCTGCGGGGTTGTACAGTTCTCCGTTAATTCAACATGACAGCCCTGTTCACCCCCTTCTCTGATTTCTTCCTCTCATCCTCTGGTTGCTACGCAGCTGCAGATCAAGGATGCCCATGTCCTTGGCAATTTCACAGAGCCTTGTCTTCTGGTAGCTGTAAGTAGCTTGATGTCACATAAAGACCGCACACAGTCACAGATGACCAGATCAGCATCGGATGAAACAGGGAGAGGCGCGGGCACACACCGTGTTAAAATAAGCTTTCTCATTAAGATGAACCAAGCAGGTTGAATGCTTCCTCCTGCTACAGTTTCAAGAAGACAATGACAAGAAAGTTCCAGACCAGTTTTAAGACATGAAGCCATAACTTATGTGTGTCTGAGCGTGTGTTCCTTTCTTCTAACGCAGTGATTTAGAAATTAGATCTAGGACATGGGCTCTTCTTCTAGAAGAAAAAAGGGAGAGGTATATAAGACTGACAGGAGTGATTTAGATGAGAGAGAAGAGCAATGTTTGTGTGCACTTTACCAGTAAAGAAGGCACGGAGGGTGGGCATATTTGTCTCTCTCAAAGATTTGGGGGATTAATTACAAAATAATTAGCTTAACAGCTCATTAGGTGCCACACTATAGACATAGGAAGAGACTGAGACTGGTAATCCCTCTGCTCCTCCACTGTCAGCTACATCTCAACACTTTAATTAGTTGGGGTTCGATTACAATTAGTCTGAGCAAAGCATTGTAGAGATGAGAGGGTGATCTTAGCCAGATGACCGCTGTGGCTCAAATCCTGGCGAAACAACATCTGAGCTAGGTGTCTCATGATGGAGGTGTAGTGTTGTCAGTATTTTGATACAGAGGTGCCAGGTGATACATAATAGCACAGTTTCCTGCACGTTGACCCACTGTTCTGTTATAAAATACAGTCACATACAGATGTGAGACAAAATACTATATGATAAAATACGTAAATAGTCTTTTGGATTCATATTTCCTGCAAAATAAAATGAATCAAATTGTTTTTCCAATCAGAGTCAACAAAACTCAAGTTGGAGAGTGCCATCTCACCTCATGGGACTTGGAGGTTTGGGCCACAAAGCCTCCCCCATGGAAGTGGATCAGGAGGCAGGGAGACGACGGGAGACGCTTGGTCTTCAGCCCCAGCGACAGAGAGATGGGCCCCCCCTCAGAGCGGGAGAGAGATAGCAGCGTCTCGCTATCCTGGAGAGAGAAAAGATGAAAAAAAGAGGAATCGATGAACACAAGGAGAGATACATTTACAGACAAATAATCAAAATCAGTTGATGTGGCCTAAAACATACTAAAAAAACCCAATGATGACAGATTGTGAGGTTTGCATCACTCTCTACCTGCCCACAGTGTGTGTACATACATTGCAAACAAAGCCTTGTTTTCGTAATATCTTATTGCTAGTGTTAGCAACAGGGCTCCTTTGAGAGAGGGATTAACTAGCTGTTCTGCAGCAGCTTGCTGCCATCCTTCCCTGCTCCTGCATGAACGCACACTAACTCCCATTCATTACACAAGGAGGGTGGGGGGCTGTGGCTGAGAGAGAGGGCTTCCGCTAACGCAGGCTTGTATTTTGCGACATTAAAAAGGACACTGTTGTTTCGTTGGCGTGTGATCAATGGCTGAAAGTGTTTGTTGATAGCATGTCTTGTTAAGTGTCAGGCTACAAATAAAGGAGGGGAACAAGCTTGGATGGAGAGAGGGAGTCTCTCGAGAGAATTAGGCATGGAGGTGGGGAAGAAAAAGTGAGAGGGATACCTATGACAAAGCAAGAGAGAGAGAGAGAGATGATGAAGTAGATTAAGTGAATGAAGATAAGTTGAAGCTGCTGTTTACTCAAGCAGCTCAGAGAAATGACCAGATATGCGATAACACGTTGTTATAAATAATATTTTAAGAATTTGTATGACTGGTATATGTAAAGTGGTTTAACAAGAGACAGTGGAGGAAGATGGTCAAATCTTTTATTGCATTTTGTCACTATAGTGTGAACAGAATGTTAATTTAAGTACCTGTCCTTCACGTAAGTCATAAGAGATGAGCCTCATCTGAACGGGAGCTGGGCCGATGTGCGCTGATGGCGGAGCTATGGTTACAGATGCTCTGTGGTTGGCCGCCAGGGGAAGGTCAAAGGGCACGGTAGGCACAGAAAGAGCCCGGTTCACCTTAACTTGAGTGGATGTCATGCTGGCAAGACTCTGGAGGAAAAGAGATGATGGAAAAAAAGAGAGAAAGAATTGAGACAGAAAGGCAGAGAGAGAGAAAGAGAAGAGTGCAAGTTACAGAGCCAGTCAGGTCATTGGAGAGAAAGAGAAACCGGATGAATAAATCATGAACCCCATTGAATAAATTGAATTCCACTCTATTATTACTAAAGGCCTGTAGGCCAAAATGCATAATGATAGAAAGGTACTTTTACCAGAAGAAAGTGAAATATCCCTAATACAGTTTTAAAATTTAAAAACGGGGCAGCACCCTCATCTGTGTGCATGGGTTAGCGGTGACAACATTAAAGACATCTTAAGAGTGTGTCAACTCACAGAAAGGACTTCGGTCTCAGTGATGTTCCAGAAGGTCTTCCAGAAATGGACGTCCAGGTTCTGGGTGATGCGTTCAAATTCTGCCCCTCTTAACTCCGGGTCGATGGCATACTTCCCTGAGTTAAAGAAAGAGCTGGCTGCTACACCTGGGAAAGGGAGGAAGGACAACACAATGAAGAGGGGTATAATAATAGGTAGGGTACACCAGAGACGGTGAAATGCAAGAAAGGAAATGGAGTGAGAGTTAAAAAAAGAAAAAGAAAACGAAGGAAAAGGAGAATGTGTATGGTTGGTTAGGGAGTGAAAATGAAGGCTTGAAATCATGGGAATGAAATGGGGATTTCACAAAGACAGAAACAGTAGGAAGGAGGGCAGGAACGTGGGAACATTAGAACTGCAGTAAGTGACTGGACCCTTACACATAAAACTACAAAATTAGAAAACATAAACTCACTGAGAACGTAAAAAATGAAGGTGAAAGGATGGAAAGGAAGAAAGACGGAGAGAAAGAGAGCAGTAAAACACGGCAAACCTCAGAGATGTGACCACTGAGAACAGTCGTCAGATTCAACAGACTGGGTTTTACACACTCACAGCACTATAATCTTACTACCTATGCTACTGCAGTGTTGAAACAGAAACAGTTCATGGTATCGCAATTAAATCATGGATGGGCAGTAAAGAAAAGGGGAGGGAATTGCACTTACTGTGACTGCACCTAGACAACTAAAAATCACACGCAGGACAGCTAATGCAGCTTACAGTGCTGTGTGCCGAATCGTTTAGGTTGATAGGAGCTATAGGACAGAAGCAACTTCTTCATCTAGTCATATAGCAGGAGTTCAATATAGAGGACTATGATGAAGGGGTGAGGGGGTTCCAGTACACTCACCATATGGTGCAATACCGCTTGCCTCCACTGTGGTGCAGCACAGAGCACAAAAAACCATGAGAGTCAAATGATTCCTTTTTGAATGCTCAAATATTTACTTGTGTGTCCGTTACATGCGTGCGCACTGAAAATGTGTATATGATGGTGCATGTTCTTGTATCTCTGCCTCTGTACGTAACTGTGTGCATGTTCAAAACACTCTGAAATATAGAAGAAGCACGCCAGCTAGCCCTCGAGATTCCAAAGGATGAAAGAGCATCTACAATCCAAACACACAACATCAAAAGGTACACAGTCAGGGGCCAAGGAGCAATGCAGAAGAGGCGTGGGGATGAGTACGATGTTCGAATGAGAATCAAGTGGCTGGATGATGAGAGGGTACAGCTGCAGAAAAGATGATGCTGACCTATTCCTGACTGATGGCGTCTGTAGTTTTCTCCAAAGGCCACAAGGCTGATAGCGATGGTCTGGAGACAGGGTCGAATGGATGGAGTGAACTGTTAGGGAGGAGTAGACAAAAACAGACTTAGAATTCTAATCCATTATCAATGGTTCATTTAAAAACAAGGAACGGACTACAATTAAAACTTGCAATCATTCAACCAGAGAAAGTGAAACACAGCCAATGGGATATCAGAATACCAGATGAGACATTATAAATTAATTCAGACAGTACTAGGGAGGTTTCATCATTTTTTCACTTTCGTTCGATTTTGACCGCCGTGTCCACTGAGGGTTCAGCCTCTCTCGTTAAAACTCAACTAAGAACAGAGACTGCTGGCTGTAAAGAGGAGCATTTCCCCCGTCCAACCAAATCCTTTACTCGCTTCATTTTACCTGCAGGTTTGAGCAGCAGGGGTGCTTTGTAGCTCTGTATTCCTTTCCTGACTTTAACATATTACACTTCTCACCACACTCTCACTCACTCATTTTCAGGGCCAATCCCTCTAGTCTAAGACGTCACTAGTGTATGAGCACCTGGTGACGAACTAGCCCCCGGCAAGGGTTTTTCTATTTTGTCTTCCAAAGTCAACAGATCATTTCTTTTTCTAATGGATGAATACTTTTTGATTGATAGGCTATGGGAGACTTCGGCGGGGAGCTTTATTCTGTACTTGACAAGTCCTAATGTAATAACAAATGTATCGAAATATTTAGGTGCTGCATAGTGTGACAAGGACAGTAATCTGTAGGAGTAAGAGCCAGAACTGTAGATATGGGTACACTTAGTTGCCCGTTTGCATGTGTCAAGTAAGAATTAGCAAGTTGCTTTACATTTTCTTGACACTTTATTGTACGAAATGAATATCCTTCTAACCCCTCATTAAGTGTTTCCTGCCTTTCTTTCTTCCCTGTATCCTACTTTCACTTCATCTACAATTCCAGTTTTGGACCATCAAGTACTGCTACTTCCAGCCCTACCCAGTTTTCACTCGTCCTCCTGTGTCACGCAGCTCATCTCACCTGAAAGCCAAGGCAGCGGCCATAGAAGCACCCCTTGTGCATGGATGAGTATTCGCGGACAAAACTCTCGCTCAGGCCACTTTCATCCTGGAAAAAAAGGTTGCCATGGCCGTTGTCATGCAACATGCGCTGAGCCAGGTAGAGCAGGGCTCGCAGCTGGCAAAGAGCATTGCAATAGGCCTCCATCTCCGCCGCATTGTGTGCTACTCGAAAGAAGATGCTGCGGCGGTTGGCGGTGATGTAGCGCCCCTTCTGGATGATGTGGAGAAGGCAGCAGCGCACCACCTAGAAAAGTATGTGGAACATGTCAATGGCATCTTCTCCATGCACAAATGAATATCACCTAAATAGAAAGATCAGTTCATTTCAATTATGAGCAAACGTTGGCTTTATTATTTAATTGGGTATAAAAGGAAAGAATTTTTACTAAATTATATATTTAATGATATGTATTTTTAAGATAATGAATGATGAACTTTCTTTTCTAAAAATTGTTACACAGCATTTTGTGTTATAACAAAGCAAACTGTATTTTTTTTAAATTGTGCAGTCATTAAAGGGTGACGTCTTCTGGTGCTGCCTTAGTTGTAATTAAGATTAGAGTGGTAAGCTTGAAGGGGAAAAAATAGCCCAAACATGTATGATAAAATGCTTGAATGCAAGCACGTGAAAAGCTTGCTGCTTCACCGGGGTGTTACAGATTAACAAAAGTATCACGGTGGGAATGAGACGGATTATACATGTGGAAATCGAGAGGCTAGAAAACAGAGCAGTATTCATTTGCTGCTCTGCTAAACTCATTCAGTTGTGGTGGGCTGCAGCCACTGAAGGTCATGATGTTTCATCAATAAGCGTAAGAAGATAAAGTACAGTGGGTACAGTAGGGGTAGATATTCTGCAGCTGGAGGAATTAATCTAACCTGATTTACTACATAAAATCAATTTGTAAAACAAATGGGCTGACCTTGGAACAAAGAAATATCAAGAGCTGGTGAGCAGCTTCTCAGTGTGGGGAGAATATTGATAACAATGTATTGCGGTATGGGGGCTTGTTATTCTCAAAGCTGTACTTGATTAAAAGGAAAAAAAATAAAAAATCAGACATAGATCCGAGACACATACACACAAAAAATTAAAAACATCCCACAGCCCACCTTGACAAGTGAGCGGTAGCCATTAGCAGGTATGTGTGGGTCAAAGTCAAAATGATGGTAAACGGAAGCAAAGCCGTAGATAACGGGCTCCAGACTGCGAGCGTGCTCCTGGATCAGATTCATGACGTCCACCAGCCGCCGTGCCGCATCTCCCTGCGACCCCTTGGCCCCTCCTGAGAAGAAAGTGGCGTTCTCCTCGCACACGCTGTAAAGGGCCGTAAACACTGCCTTGGTATCCATCACTAGGGGACAGAGACAGACACAAGTGAGACAGAGAAACGAGGCAAAGGTTAACCAAAGCAGAAAAAACTTTTTTAATGTATGCTAGAGTGTAAATTCTTGTTTTCATTAGGCTGAGGATTGTTGACATAGAGGCTTGTATCCCAATAACTCCCACTGATCTCACGATTAATTATAGCAACTTGCTGACCTTGGTGCATATTTTATATCATTATTTCTTGTAGTTATCAACTTGACTGTCAGCTAGCATCTGGTCCTGCAAGCACAAAAAGGAGCACCCTGATCCCTATTCTGCACCACTCCCACACTTGTTATCAGCATGTAGACACTGTACCAGGTGGGATATCATTGGATACATCCTACAGAATGTTCTCTTACTCCTATTAACTAATCCCCTGTAGCCTGTTGTATAGAAGCTCATTGATTGAGACGTGTTAAGCAAGCCTTGAAATTAAATGATGTAAATCCTGTGCTAAGCAGGCAAAATCCACAGAGATCTAGACAGACATGCGTGGAACAGGAGGAGAAGGCAGAAGCCCTTTCCTAACGTCATGCTGCTGGG
Organism: Argyrosomus regius; assembly: GCA_946959425.1. NCBI lineage: Eukaryota > Metazoa > Chordata > Actinopteri > Sciaenidae > Argyrosomus > Argyrosomus regius. The sequence goes on along the minus strand of OX336884.1, from coordinate 20,419,161 downwards.
AACAAACACAGATTAGTCATACACTGACAAAAACACAGAAACACACTCCCATAAGAGTCCCAAAGGGAGGTATACGGCTGAGCGTGTTTATCAAGTGCGCCCACATCCCTGCCTTAATGCAGCATAACAAAGATCTGGTGCTATGTCCCAGTTGGATTCTTACTGTTGGACTGAGCTCTTCTTGCCAAGTCACCTGAGACCTCTGTTTCCACAACACCGAAGTCTGGGAACCCGCTGGTACTTACTGTATAGGGTGACTAGCACGCTGAGAGATAGATGAAATACGAGAAGGGGTGGTGGACACACGGTGAATAAAAGAAAAGCAATGTAGACAGCAGTGCCTCCTTAATAGATGAGAAAGTGAAAATTGTAGGAGCAAAGCAGACAGGAGGAAGTAAAATAATTTCTTTGGTACAGACGGGTGGTGATAACCAATTACCTTGCAGGGCTGTAGCCCATTTAGTCATTATGGTGAGATATTAAATAATGGTCAGTGTAAAATTACTCTCAAAGAAATATTCTGCTGTGTTAAATCATCATTACTTAAACCACCTACCTAATAAACATCCCAAATGAACCAACCGCACTTGGAATTAGCAAACACTCATCTTCAAACTTTTCCTATTAAAACTTCAACTAAAGCTAATATAATAAAGAAATACAATAAAAATAAATTAATTTTAAAAAAAAAGAACATAAAAAAAACAGCACAGATCCCCAAAGCTACATCTTGGGATGTGGAGGATGCCTTTGCATGCTAAAAAGAGAACAATCATATAATGGAGCCCTTATCGCACAATTATTCTGCTCTTCCCTGCCATTCAGGAAGAGTAATGGCAGAGGCAATTTCAGTTTGCTGGGAGGAATCACAACCTTCTGACATCTGGGAGGAGACATTTATCAGCCAGACACCTTCTAGCACACACACACACACTGCATGAAAAATCTTTTTAGCCTGTGCCCGTGTTCCCCTTCTCCGCGTCTTGTCTTTGCCAAGGCAAGACGTCCTTTTATAGGAAAATCTTACCACACTGGGTGCCAATTTGTCACAGATAGGAGTTTAGCAAAGGATAATTGAATCCTGTCACAAAGATTTCCTCCAAAATGTTTGGGTGTTGGCAAAGCTGAACACTAAAATGTCCACCTCAGCATTTAGCACTCCGCTACTGGCTTAGATTATGCTAAAAATGGATGGGGACACAAAACCCAATCCAGTGTGTGGCGTGCTGCCCAGCAGTGGAAAACATGCCTCATCTGAACACACCCAACTGCGTACAGAGAAATATGAAAAGTAATATGCCGTTATGTCACATCCTTCTCATTGAGAGTCTCATTGAGATTAAAAAAATGTCCCGGCTAAGAAAGGCAACAGAACACTACACAAAGTTTCAGACAGCTACAGATAATAAGATTTCAGATCACAGTGTGAGTATATAAAAATGAAGACTGAGGATGTCATGTCCTCACACAGGGGAAATAGCTCAGTCAAAGCATAGTTTAAGGTGCCATCTTCCAACTGCTTAAGGCTACGTGTGTGTGATGTTGCCGTAAAGCCCATGGTGAATATTCCATTGATTCTAGGTGGCATTCTTAGGCCCTGCGGTACAGAGATAGGCCGAAACAAATCTGCAGAGCTAAATGAGCAGGCAGCACGGAGCAGCACCACGGTGGGGAAACGTTTTTGATTACAATATCATGTTCTATCTATTCCTGCAAAGCTTAATGAAGTAGTTTTCACACTAATTCAACCATGTGAATGGAACACAGTCTGGCATAAGCTTCGTCCCATGACTCCACACTAAAACAGAATTTACATTGTGCTGTCCAAATGGTATTGGACAGTGAAGTTAGAACCTCTAAATATAGCCAAATGTCTCCTTGAGCTGCCTCAAGGGGATCTTCTCTACATCATTTATGATCTTGATCTTGAGGATAATTCATTGACAGTTGATATGAACACCATGGGCTGGGATCAGGCATGGTTTTTACTGGAATTCAGGACTACAGCTGTAAATATTTCAGTAAAATCTCAACTGGATCTGTTATTAAAGTCAGTGTAGAGTAAGAATAAATACAAGTTCTGAGTTTGTCAGAGCAAAGCAGAAAGTGTTATTAACCACCCAGCCAAATTTGAATGATTAAAAATATCGACAAGTATATCGACAACTCATGGGAGCACTCAAGCAGCAGTTTTGAAGGGACTGAAACGTGTCAGATGGGTTCATAAAATGACATACTAACTTTGAAACACTCTGAACGAGATGAATTAATCTCTGTCTCTTTGCTAGGGGTGCAGGGGTATGCTCAGGGTGGCCTCAGCGTGTCGTCGAGCCACCCTTTAGGACCACCCAAAAAAATCCTGGACTGAAAACTTTTCACATGTTTTCAGCAACTATTTTCCAACAAATTTAATGCATTTTGAAAGAAAGAGAGTTGCCTTTATACAGACTTTAAATTCTAGTTGTTCATATTAACGGTCTCTGAAAGAGTTTTTGGGTTTGTCTCTACATGATAGCATCACTCACTATAGTTTGTCTTTCTTCAGTTCTTATAGAGACTTTCAAACAAACCCAAACTGTACAGGGTAACATGAATTCCATTTTTGGGTGGAAGTTAATTTGAGTTTTCTATCCACACATCCTGACATGTTATGCAAACAATGAGACACATTAACAATTCTGGGATTGTTGCTCCAACTCAGAATTTGAGCAAGAACAAGTGGATTATGCACTGAATGTTCTGAACCAGGCACCACAGGAAACAACTGCTTCATGTGCAACAACTCATATTACAACATATTACGTCAGCACAAAACTAGAAATACCAAGAGACACACTCACACAAAGAACATCTATAAATACACATTCACCTGCCTTAGGGAACACAATGGTTTCTTTGGTCAAACAGTCACCTGAATGCTGTGCTGCAAGACTAGCTATAACAGTCAAAGCAGTTTGGGCTAGCAGCCAAAATTAAAATTGCATTGCCTAATTGGAGTGGGGGATACAACTCTCTCAGCTGGGCAAGCCAATATGCCTTATGTTGACAGAGTAAGCTAGGCGTGAACTTTATGAACCCCTGGATCAGCATAAGCTGCTCTAAAACTCGCTTAATGATAATGAAACCTGCACACATTACACCTTATCTAACTACAGGGAGTATCTCATATGCAAATACAATGCAAATGAACGCAGTTATGTAAACCAGGGTCTTATCGAGAACTCAGAGTTCAAACATGGCATAACCCAGCACAGGCTTTACCTTTGTTTGACAAAAGATAATACCTCAAACAAAGAAACAATAAAGCGGCCACTGCACTCATGCCAGGACAGCTGTCAATATCGGGAATAAGGAAAAACACGACTCACCTATGTTCCTCATGCAAATACTCTCAATGTCCACCACCTCCAGCTATGTCAATACCGAGCGTCATGTTTTGTGACTACTGTAAGCCCACTGCAAGTTGCAAGTTGCACCTTGTCACTCCGCATTAAAGATGGATGAGGGTGGGCATTAATAAGTCATGTACAGCCACCAACACCAGCGACATTACAGATGTATAATGACTCCTGCTGGGCCCCCAAACAGTGTGAAACAAGTGTTGGTATAAAACTACCTGCAGGCTGCTTCAGGTATAGCATATAATTGATGGTGAGGACAAAGCGCCGAAAAGCTGCAAGAGAAAAAAAAAGTTAAAGTGTTTACCGGTGTCTGAGTTCAAGCCTCTGTCCTTGTCTGTCTCCTCTCTTCCACGAAAGCAATGAGAGGAAAAAAAGAAAAGAGAGAATGAGAGAAAGATGGGAAGGGAGGGGTGGCAGAGAGGAAAGAGATAGGCTTTTCCAACTGGGTTTGTTCTGCCTCTCGCTGTCAGTCACTGCCTCGTCTTCATGATCCGTCAGTCTCTGTATGCCAGTGTGTCATAAAATAATTCTCAGAGGCAACATGTTGTCCTTTTGTTTCCTCTCTGCTCGTCCCTCCCACGCCTCTTTTTTTTTTTTTAAAAATAGTTGGGAAGCTACAAACAACTCCAACCCGGCTGGCTTTCTCCCTGTGACAGTGGACTATTTTGCTATTGGTGGTTCAGCTTGCAACTCCCTGCGACCTTTAGCCTAATAGGCAGATCTAGTAGAGATAGACATCGCCAGGAACACATTAAGAGATAACAATATTTGTACTGTGACCTTTTTTCCTTTTATTGCATTTGAGTGCTACGAGGCCACAAAACAAATGTAAACAAATAAAAGTAATAGTAGTAATTGTCAAGTAATCATACTGATTAAAGGTTGAGCAAATTCATTTGACTATAAAAATGTTAAAATAAGTTAACCACAAGCCCGCATTTCCACCTCAGTAATATTTAAGTGCTATCTTGGTAGTGCCTGTGTTAGACTGTCGTGTTTTAAACAACATTTATGTAGCACCTTTGAACATATATTTGTTTGCTCATGCAGCAGGAATGCGCTGTATGGGCCAGCTGTTGAGAAACAATTATGTTTGGCAATGAATGCAGAACATGGACAAAGCGTGCACACCCAAAATAGTGTGTGAAAACTCTGAGAATCTATTCCAGGGGAAAATATGACCTCGGTTCAGACTTCTTGGCCAATATCGCAGATGACAGTCCCATAACTCCAAAGAACTGAGACATGACCCTTCACCCACATAGATACAAAAACATACCCAGGAACACTGAGACATAGAAAACACTAAGACTTTCCATGAAAGGACATTTTTGTTGATTTTGTTATTGCTATTACTCTTTCCACCAAGAGGGTTTTCCGACTCACGTGTTGCTCATTTCTCAGTAGGCTTCTTTCGCAAAAGACATTTTGGTATGTCACAATAAGAGCACACAGGTGTAATAAAACTGACAATAGCAACGGCCCTTATGGCGTGTTTGCTGGCCGACTGCCATGATGACTTACTTGAACACTCACCATTGTAATTGTTGAGTAACACCTGTTTTCCCACTATGAGAAATCAAAATTCTCATGGAAACGCCTATACGCTGCAAGAACTGGCCATGACTCAAGGAACAAGATTTTAATGTGTAAAGAAGACAGTTATCAGCTCTGTGCATCCTAGAAGCTAAACAGTCTGGTCGTTTCAAAGCTAATTAAATAATCTGACAGTGATTAACTTTCTGCTACTTTTATATTTAGTATGCATCCCGGCTCATTTATCGTCACTACAGATCACTCTTGCTCTAAAAATGTAACCTTTGTAAAAAGAGACGCAGACAAAGAGCTATCCTTTTGGCTGTAAAAACCTGCTTGTTAACATTTCTGACTAGAAATTATAGCCGTGCTGCTCCCTTCCACACAGTAAACATACAGGAGAAGCTCGTCAAGGGTTTCTTTCAGAGTCAGGGACTGTGGGCCTCCCATCAGACAAAGCTTGGAAAAAGGCGCCCCCTCACCCCCTCTTAGTTTACTTGCTTAATTTCACTCAATCGTGGATGTCTCCGGGAACATGATTGTGTTATTTGATCCACCAGACACTCCAATCCCCAAAAACTACTATATCTCCAAATGATCTCTTTAATCAAATTACACACATTCAGGCTCTTCTATGTGATATCCTTATAATAACTAAAGTAACAACTAATGTAATGTGTTTTCACTTCGTTCACTGAGCCCCCTTTGAAACTATGTGCAGCCCCTCAGGGAGGCCCACCTCCCACTTTGAAAACTCACTGATGTGGCCTTATGTTAAAAACAACTGAGCTACCTCCTAATGTCAGTGTGATTGATTGTGCTGATCTTGTCTAGGCAGTCTCTAACTCGTGGCTCCGATGTGTTTCTCTTTATCAAGCCAAACGGGGGAAAATGTAAAAGTCCAAGCATATCAAAACACAGAGCACAACGCCCTCATCGATCTACGCAAGTAGAAAGCCTCAACATTCATGACATGTCCAGACCAGACAGCCTTAAAACTAAAATCTTTTTGTTTTTCCTTCTATGGAATAGGGCATCATGTCTTTTCACTTTGCCAGACATCTGATACTCTCCAAAGTGTCATGTCTATAGGAAGCAGGCTTTAAAAATAGCAAACCTGCGCGCTGCACAAGCAAGAGGAAGTGCCAACAACAGGGGATCTGCAGTGCGAGGCTTTGACCCTTCTCCCAGACAGACCACCTTCTTATACACAAGGCCAAACCGAACAACAGGAAACTAGCAACAATGAGCCCCTACAACAACCCCTCCAAATGGGACACATAAGACTTCCCTTCAGTTTTATAACGCATCGCCTTTAACGAAATAGAAAATTACAAATCTGATGAGCGTGGTGTAAGCAACCTCATGCAGCAAGTGAGAATAGGTTAAAACCTTTGCAGTCACATTATACAAGCCAAATCTTTTTCTTTTTTTTTAACACGTTTGTAGCAAAAACGCAGACAATGTGATGGGATAATGTTAGGACTCCTGACAAAGCTAATAAAGCCTTTAGGGACTGGTTGGATTGTTCCAGATGCAGTGGCCTAGTTAAAAGGAGAATAGAGCAACAGAGGGGAAGTTTGTTTGGTCATAACAGCAGATCCACAGTGCCTGCAGGCTGCATCCTGTGAGGTCTGATACCTTCATTTACAGTCTGTCCATTCGTCACCATGTGTCAGCCAGCGATCCTATTCCTGTTCAGTTATACCTCACCCGGGCTGGGAGGTTAATCTAGTTACACTACTTGGTCATGTTTGCAGTACCTGTTCAGGTGCGTCCTGTCAGTGTCACCAGTTGAGACTATGGGCACAAAACGTAAAAATGTCAATATAAATACAACACAGAGGAATATGTTGACTTCGGGGATGAGATTACTACCGCTGCTACAACTAACGGCACACATAACTGTAGCTGCGACCGGGTGATGCTCGTAACTAGGGACAACCCAGCGAAGGAGGTTGACCCGGCACTACTTTCAGCTACGCTTTTAATCTATACTACAAAGGTTTCCTGTGTGCCTTCCTCCTTTTTGTGTCATAAAACAGTCACAGGACCTAAGCAGCTGAGACGGGACCAGCGGCTTAAATCCTAGTTATTCATTTCAGCTACCCGAGGCCAGCTAACGTAGCTGCTAACGCTCGCCTTAGCGGGAGGTGACAGTTCAAGAGCGTCAAAAAAATGGACGTTACTAAAGGACGGGAGGCCGTGAGGAGTTTAAAACGGCACGGGAAAACTCACCCACTGGACCTTCTTTGAGTTTCGACGACCGTCTTCCATTCACATTTTTCTCAAGTCTGCTATTCCCACCACTCTTCTTGTTCGACGCCATCTTCGCCCACTCTGTTTACGCACCGCCTCTCACATCTCTCCTACATACCTGCCTGAGAGCTCCGAGGCCCCGCCCATGCCAATAATTATAGCCAATGAACGACTGCGCCGCCGTCCAGTAGCCAATCATGACGCTCAAAAATCGACAAGCGTCCGCCCTGTTGTCTTTGTTGTACAAAGGAAAAGTAAGCTCTGGTCCATTCAGCGCAGATTAGAGGGTCATTGTTTAATTTCCCTGCTAATTATATTATTTGGAATATTTATAGAAGACTTTATAGGATTTTCTTTTACAGAATTAGAACACATATTTGACAGAAAGCAAATAAAAAAGCAATCACATAATTGTGACACATAATCAAGTCATTCAGTAAAATACAAGAAGTTCATAATATGGGTTTATTTTATTTTTATTTTTTTTTAAACAAACATTTAAAAAAAAAAAAAGCTGATAACAAAGCAACTAGGTCCACTCAGGAGCTGTGTTTTTATGCCAGAAAAAAAATGAAATTCAGAGTTTTAACACAAATGCAATTTACAGCTGAATGTATGAAACATAAAAAGGTCTGTTCTTATCTGAAGTGGAGGAGCTTCTTGATTCTACATCCTTGGCTACAGTCCTGTTTTCAAGCTAAAATATAATGTTCAATCTCAAATTAAAGAAGCTGAATAAACAATATGTTGTCAAAAGCTAAATCCAAATTGTTTGCAGTTGAGAATGAACTTGATATTCAGATATCACACACTTGAGCTACTAAAAAACACTCTCCCTTTCTTCCTTCCCCCCTTTCCTTCAAGGTTTCTCCAGCTGGATCTCCTCCTCTTCCTCCATAATATTGCACACATCCTGATAGGGGCCATGTCCCTGGGAGCGTTCGATCTGATCATATGTGGCGCAACAATCGTCCAGATTTAGCCCCTGGTGTATGAGATAAGAAAGATGGATATCAAGGAAACACACAAAAATCAATGGAACGTATTCATGTTTAATTGGTTGGTGGCGCAAGATCACATGTTGATGAATATCTTTGTTCATGCTGTCTGCCATGACACGTGTTTGACTCAGAGAGGTTGTGACTAATTTAAAGTTCACCTGATATATGTTTTCCTCTTCTCTCCTCACTTTCTTCTTCTCCAGTTCATTTATTCTCTTTGACTGTGAGGGGGAAAACAGAAGTTTGTAAAACTGAAAAATGGTGCCATGAAGGAAAAATTGCCATTTGAGAAACTTACAGCAGTATGTAATCAAAGCAGTCAAAGTAGGGCAGGCATACAGACAATGTGTGTTGGTGTGTTGACATGAGTGATAACGTAATACCACTATTGAGACATTTAGGAAAGTTACAATCACCTCAGCATTAATGCTACAGGAAGAGTTGACATATGAGTGTATGGTAAAACAGTGAGTCATAATAAAGTGACCCTCTGACCTGGCAGAGAAGGCTGACAGAAGGCAGGAGCACACACAGAAACAGTAAGATTCCCTCAGCGGTCAGGATCTTGTTTTTGGTGCTTTCGCGGAGGTTTATTGTCTTCATTGAATCTGGGCATAGAAGACAGAATTCAGATGTGAAAAAAAACAAAACAAGAGTCGTGCCTTTAGGTATTTGCATACAAGCACTTGTGATTGTAGCAAGTGAGAGCACACATTTGAATGAAGCTGGACTGTATAAAAAAAAGGAATCAGGTTACTGAAATAATTACTTAACAGACTTACGCGAAGATTTATTATGAGATTGATTGTTCTGTTATATAACTGTGCCATTTAGCATAGAGATCACAGTCTGACGTATCAAATACATGAATGAACAATTGGTAGTATTGTTAGCTAAGGGTAATGGTGCTCTTGTGAACTAATGCAGGTTATCTCACACATAATCCACACAAGGAGTTTAGTGGTTGTTTTACATTTCCACATCTGTCACCTCTATTTAATGAGATTATGATGTAAAATTGCATTTCAGCGTGACAAATGCCTCCACACATTAGCTTGATTGCAACTTGATCTAATCTTGGTGCTATTTAAAGTAAATGACTGGGCAACAGACTGTAATGAGACCATCCTGATGATGTAAAGATTAACTAAGCTGCAATATGCAAGGATGCTGCCACTGACACAGCTCTTGGGTAGACTAAGGTTAACAGGATTTATGGCTTATGAGGTGTTAGCAGTGCTTAGAGCTCACTTGACTCCCAGCTCTCCATGTTAAACACACACATTACCACTTGTATTTTGGACGGGTATGCACTGCAATTACAGTAGTGTCCCTCTCACTACCACATACATATACAAACACAGTCACGCTTGCACATAAATACTCACTGGAGACATGTAGGTAGGTGCCATGTGTGAAGAGCTTGACTTTGCTGCTGTTCAGCCAACACTTGTACAGCCCACGTTCATTCAGCGTGACTGACTTGAAGGTGAGGGTGCCACAGTATTTGTTTTTGCCTGTTTCATGATTAGTTTTTATATCCACGTCATCTGAGGATGTCATATGAAATGGAACCCGGGTTTCGTTGACACCTTGAATCCACTTGATCCAACCCATATTCAGTTTCTCTTTGCTTTCTTTGCTGTAGCTGTAGCAGCACTCCAGGCCAGCTCTGCCATTGAGCATTACACTCAAAAAAGGCCTGTCTGGTTCTAATGTCACCTCATCCTGAGCTATAACCACTGTGGAGGAAGCAAAAGTTATGGCATGATGTTATATATTTGTTCATTATTTGAGTTTAATTTGTCAAATTATTCAATTATGATCACATCATTTACAAAAAAAAGGTCTTAAAAGTTATGAATAACAAAGTGAAATAAAATGAGCTGTAAACGTACAGCATCATTAACCAGAATAAATAAAGTAAAATGTAACATGATAACACTGCCATCTGCTTTGACAGGAAATGTGGTTCACTGAAGCAGAACTCAAAAGAGAGAGGGGGTTTTATAGAGTACATACTGTACTGTGTGAGCTTTAATGTTAAAAACGTGTAGAAAGGCCTACTGTATTTTTCACAAAACCCAGAAAATAATTGCATCTACACATCTGAATGTTTACATAGTATATATATATATATATATGAGATAACAAACATTTCAGATATTATTACATCTTAAAATAAATTGATGTGACTCACCAACAAAGCTGCAGAGGAGAAAGTTTAGAACTGTCCCCATTGAGTTAACAAATGTTTTGTCCAGAGATCAAAAAATCTACCCAAATAATGCAGATTCTTCATACAACACTGGTCGCAGTCTTCACTGTTAATGTACAAACACACTGGTGTTGTACTTATCTTTCAGTCAGGATTTACGCTTGAGTGAATTTGGACCTTCCCACATTTGCATAAAAGTTATATCTGCATGTATTCAGACATTATATGTGAATTTCTTCATAACAATAATATTCTTATGTTGTCTGGAGTATATTTAATATAGTGATACAGGATATGGCTTATGTGTACATTTGGAGGATCCAAGTACAATCCATCTTTAAATTTGTTTATATGTATGAAGACTCAAACCAAACTAACCTTAAACCTCAAACCACTGTCTCACAAGTTTAAAGTATTTATTGGCTCATAACTATATAAAATGACCAAACAGGAATTTATTTCCCCAATTTATTTTAAAAAAAAATGAAGAATTAAAAAAACAGAACGTACCACAATTTTCCTGAAGTATACATCATTAAAGAGACTCTTACACAATAAAAATCAAAAGCCAAATACACAGTATAGTTCTTGCATATTTGTTGTTTATAGATAGACGACATTGCAGATGCCTGCATGACAACGGAGCGGTGTCTTTTCTTTTCTATACAGGGCACTGGCTGGTTGAGTTGGTAGAGGGCTCAAATCTTATTGCTGTCATGGAGGTGGATGCAAAAACAGAATCCTGGCATGATCTCTTAATGCTTATTGGTGATTTGGTCATTGTCTCTCACTCTCAGAGGTCAATGTCACAGTCCTCCATTAAAGACAGCCCAAACAAAACAACAGTGATTGTGTTTGCAGACATAAGAGCCCTTTATGAAATAACTTGATCGTCAGAACAAGGCACCACTCTATAAATACATTTTCTATACATCTAGATATTTGTATATAGAACGCACAAGGAAAAGCATCTTGAGGGGAGAGAGAGCGAGAAGTGCCTGTAGTCACCGTTCAGCCAGCGAGTGAAAGCATCACTGTAAGCTGATGTTAACTGGTTTTCATCTGTAGATCACTTCAACTTGACCGTTAAAAATTCCTAGTTGAGATTATGTTAAAATGTATCCCATTGGTTGGCTGGATAGCCATAATACAGAGCAGGTTTATGCTTTAATGTACACACCCAAAAAAAAAAAAAAAAAAAAAAAAAAAAGCATCATGGTTACAAATTCATTTATGCATAGACAAGTTACAGACAAGTCCTGTCTCTCTCACCGTTACAGCCAAATGCACAGTACATAATTACAAAAGCTTGTTTGAAAAACAAAGAAAAATGGTAACAAAAAACCTCCCCGACCCGTTTAAGTAAATCAAATGAAATACACAACAACATATGGTAAAACTGTGCTGGAGGAAAAGGTGATCATGCTATCACAAGTGAAGGTGTTATCAAGATGTGTATCTAATGTGTAGCTAATGAATTTTATAAACACACAGAGGAAGGGGGGGGGGTGATTTATGCCTTCTCTATTTTTTTCCTTCAAGCTGACATCTATGTACAAGTTCTAGGAGGAAGACAAGGGGAGCGATGGCAGTTACGCTCAAACACTCAAATGACTTATGAAACCATCATTTGCATAATTTCATACTGAGGTCTAGCAGGGCCAAAGGGGTGGATTTGTTGTTGTGGCAACAACGACGAGAATGCATATCAGGAAGTGATTATGATTACAGTACTGGTGAGAGCGACGCTGGAATGAGACTGCAGTCTTCCTTCCTCCAAACCTTCAGAGTTTTCTTTATATTCTCAATCTGGCTTCACTGTCTTGTTTCCTTGTCCTTCTTCTGCTGCTGGATCAGGTCCCGTGTGTTTAATTTAGCACCAGAGGTATTAGTCTATCCAGGTCAGAACAGTACAGGTTGTGGCAGTCACACCGGCTTTTACTTGCACTTATTGACCCAAACACACTCTGAAGACAAAAGATCACAGACCGACACAATCTGTCCGGGTTTGTTCATAAGGCGAGAGCAGTCTAACATTCTTCATTTCAGAAATTACTTTTACAGCTATTAAGTCAAAAACCAGGTATTTCTACTGACAACCGATGCTTCACTCTTAAATGTTCTTTTGAAATCCCTTCACTTAGTTAAGTTGCCACATGTTGGGAGTTTGGAGAGAGGAAAAGCAGCTGCTGACTGCAGGCTGCACTACCGAGCCATCACTCCTGCATCAGCGTAAAGTAACATGCTACTATACAGATGAAGCGTGTCATTAAGAAAATTACAGCTTGTATGAGGATCTAACGGTGCTTTGTTATATCTTTGGTCCTGTGTGCACGGCCACAGTCATGCCACTACTCAGAAATTATATCATCATAATTATAATTACAATCAACTGCTGAATAAAATACAAAGATGAGCTCAATTTTGATACAAATATTGCTACTAGGAGAAGAATAGAATCTCTTATCTCTAATAACACGAATCTAACGTTGTATAATACAATTTATAACCCCGCCTGGTGGCAAAAATGATGCTGGCACTGAGCGACCTTTGTGAACACTATTAAAGCACTGGGCTCCCAGTGTTTGTGGGTGTATACCTGTGTGTCTATGTGTGTGTGTGAGAGACTATGTCTACATTTTTCTTCAGTACGTTGAGCACATATCCTAATCTCATGCTCTCGACACATCTTCTGATGACCGTCTGGTTCAAGCTGGCCTCAAACAAACAAGACTAACAACTCACAATCTCTAAACTCACTCCCCATCCCAACATCTCTCTCTCTCCTTCACCCTCTACACATTGATCCTTGCTACACATTCTAAGTTTGCCTTCTTATATTTTGTTTCTTGCTTTCCTCTAACAGGTCGCTCCATCTTCTTTTGGGGCCCAGTGCTGTAACAGTTTCACGCAGGTGAGACAACTTGCTAACCCGACAGAATTCAGAGGAATAAATAAAAGCAGTAAATACAAACAAGTCTCCATTATTAACAGCATGATTACTTATAGTGCCACTATTCATAAATGCTTCTATGTGACCTAATAACAGTAAGAACCCTCCAAACAAGCACGTCCTTAATTAAAAAAAAAACTTTGTAACACACATACACACACTTTCTAGCACGCAATCTTTTCAATAACGAGGCTGCCTACATGAAGCCCAACTGTTGTGAAAAAACTGTTCTGAATAGAGTACACGTAATAAATTTTGCAAAAAACTTCTTTTGATTAGAAAAAGTGCATCTCTGTGGTACTTTGGCATAAACTAGAAATAACACTATAAATCAGCAGTAGTATTTCCATACATCTTCAAACGCTACATTGGCCCCTTAAGGCTTCCACCTGGTTATACAGCTAACCTGGCAGGCAGACACTGCATTTCTTCTTTACTGTACATCTGCTATTGGCAATAATGTCAATTGTTTTCTAGCGTGCATGTCTCCGGTGTGCGTATGTGTGTTACAGCAGATCGCAATCACTACTTTGTTAGGCAGCATTTCTCTCACAGCAAAATATTGCTTTTGTTTTTTTTTTGGCACCTCTCTGCAAAAACAATCTCCCACTCAAAAGTAGGATGTCCTGTTTTTTTTTTTTCTTCTTTTCTTTGTATACCTCTCTACCAAGCATGCACGCAAACAGACACACATACACATGCACACACCTCCCATGTTCCATCACTGAACCACTGCATTGTGCGTAAAGCCACCTAATGCAGCAAGAGTCCAGGCATGAGGGTTTAGGAATTTCCAGGAAAGCCTCCGAAAGCACTCCAAACCAGCACCAGTAAAAATCTAAAGAGGAGAAAAGAATGTGGGTAAGTTTAAATGTGATCTAAGAACATGTAAAAGTGATTAGATCGACGATGAACAAGGGCGTAATGTCCTGTTTTCAAAATCTTATTTTGTTCCTCCCACTTTTAATTTCAGTGTCCTCTGGCTTTACAGACACAAAACCCAAGTGAGACCAGAGAAGAGCTGATACAAATGTTGATTTGCTCTTCAGAGTTCAGTTTGTTACTGAAGCAAATGACCTAAAAATGTTTTTGCCCCGAGCTTTGTCTTTCAGGCTACATACAAGATGCACTCTCTTATTTATTTATTTATCTTATTTTAGAGGTTGTTTCGGTCATATGCACCCTGACAGGAAGAGTGCAGACACTTCTCAGGGCTATAAAAAAAGTCGCTCCACCTCCTTGTACATGGTAAAATAAAATTATTAATAGGTATAATAATATATATATATACACACATGATATTCTATTAAAGGTGCAAAAAGGCTATCAATTAAGCTATATGATTTTAAGTAGGTGTGAATTTATGAAGCATTTTTCAATCAAATTCATAATGCTAATTTGTTTTATCTCCCTGACTTATGCCCTTAATGATGAATGACGATAACGATATAATTGAGTTTATACTTCTTCTCACCTAGTGGCCAGCAGGTGGCATGATGGTGTCTTTACTGGAAGTTAAACCCCTCCAGTGAGAACTTGGAAAGGGCCTCCTGCAGCCTGTGGTGCTCCTCTTCTATAGTCTGCAACACACAAAATCAATATCACCTTAGGAACTGAGGACTGACACTCGCCACATCCCCACCCCCTCACTCACTCGCACACACATTTTCACCCTCCTCCGCTTAACATCCTGTCTTCGTCTCCCTCACTGCTGCTCTGACACATCCCATTGCAAGAGCTGGACATAATAGCCATTTTCAGAAAAGTCCAATTTCACAAGGCAATTTTCAGCCAAGCAATAACAGCAGTGGTTAAATGGTTTTCTATTCTCTAGTTTCTCTTTTGTGCCTTTTTGGCCCCATTTGTCCAAAGTATACCACAGCTCGCTCCTTACTTAAGTTATCCTCAGTGAAATCCTTGATGCCCAACTGTGTGTCTCTTTCCAGTCCAGTCCCATTTTTTGTTATGTCTCTCATCTTTATCTGCCCCTGTCAAACTCCCTGCTCACAGTTTTTCTCTATATTCTCATCTCTCCCTCTCTCTCTGTTCACCTCCCCTCACCTGTAATCTCTTTAGCTGTTCCTGCAGACTGTGGAGCCTCCTGCACACTTCCTCCATCCTCTCCTGGGACAGCACCAGGGGCGCACTGATGCTCCTATCCTCCTCTCCCTTAGTCCCTGCACCTTCTTTTTCACAAGAGTTATCGTTCTCCTCCTCCGCTCCTCGGTCTGCAGTCTGGCTTTCTTCTGTGGACGGGAAGACTCAATTTAGATGTGTCATTTTTAGTCGGTTTTATATTGAATTGCAGTAAAGCCAAAGTTGAACGTGATATTTAAAGTTATAGTTTGGTATTTTTAGGAAATACACTCATTTGCAGCAAATTAGATGAGAAGATCGATACCACTTTCACATCTCAGCTCTTAGCTTAGCATCAAGAGTGGAATCAGGCAGAAGCCGCTAGCCTTTCTCCATTCAAAGTGCCTACCAGCATCTCTAGAGGTCGATACTGCTCACTACCACTAACACATTGTATTTATTTGTTTTATCTGTCCTGAAAGCAAGAGGAAAAACGAGACAGCGGTTATATGCTGGACTACTTCTTGGCTGTGAGCACTGCCTGAATCGGCCATATTTAACTTACAGATATGAGAGTGGTATCAATCTTCTCACCTGAAATAACCTGAGTGTAATTTCCAAAATGTCAAACTATTACTTAATAAAAAACAAAAGAGTACCTGTTGACTGACAGCTATCCATTTCTTGACTTGGCTTCTCTGATTGCTCCTCTCCATTTTCTTCATCGGGCTGAGAGTCTTCTGATAGACTGATGCTGCCCACCAACAGCCTTTTCAGCGACATGACTAACAAAAGGATACAGATTTCATGGTTTTATTAGAAAGGCTGTTAAGCTACTGTGCTGGAAAGGTAATTATATAACAATCAGTGGTAGAAGTACAAGGAAAACCCTCATTCACCTTCATCCAAAGCACTGCTGGCCACCTTCTCCTGATCGCTATTGGAGTGGCCTATCAAGTCGAAGCCTTTGTCTGACAGGAAATCAATCAGCCTGTGCCGGGGGTCTGAAGACTTGTCATCCGTCAAGCTGTCCTTATCTCGATCTACAGACAGACACAAGGGCTTAACTTTGGCTCCAGCTTTCAGAAATGTGTAACAATAACAAATTTGTACTATTTATTAAGCGTTCAGCTTATAAAACACTGCAATCTCACCACTGCTGCTTTTCAAGCCTCCATTCTCAGTCGGGCTCAAAGGGGCAGTCAGCCTGACGGAGAGAAAATGACAAAAGAAATGAGATATTTTGAGATGGGTGAACCTTGGCAGGCGATGAATATATCTTGCACTTTCAACAGACGAGTAAGCACACACAACACACACACACACACACACATTGACACATACGCAGTGGGACTGAAGGGAGCTCCTCCACTTCCAGGAGGCAGCGTCAACCGCATGGGTGCTCCACTCTTCTTCAGATCATCCACTGCTGTTTTTATCACATCAGTCCAGCTGTAAACACACACACATACACATATGAGTCAGTTTTACACTGCAGCCTGTGATTTACCTTCTGAAACAAACATGATTAGTCAGTGTATTCCTCTCTGACACTTACATCTTCCTCTCTCCAACAGACTGAGCCACCAGTTCATAGATCTGAGCACCGCTGTCCCAGGTAAATATCACATAGAAGGCCTTTCGATCTGACAGAAAAAAAAATTGGAAGGTTTAATGGTATTGATCTCATGATGGAAGCGACTGTATTTGTCTGCAAAACTACTGCGTGAGACTGACCTGTGGCCACCTCACGTAGGAAGACTGAGTCCAGCTTGATGATGGGGCTCAGCATCTGCTTGCCCTCCTGCATGGCGATGTTACTCTTGCTCTGGCATTTGAGGACCATCTTGTCGTCCTGCCTCTGCAGGAGCACCAGCAGGTCTCCAAGCAGCACACACTGCACCTCTGAGAGACGAGGAGAAAGAGTAAGTGAATTAGAAAAGATGGCAAAAGACGAGCAGGATAGAGAGGCTTTCATTTTATGCATTTTTATGCCTATGTCTTTACTACTTTATTGATTATGATTACTTTGTTTTAGATATTATTTATTAATGTATTTATTACCAATTCTATATATAATTTCTAAAGTTTATGGCCTTGATTGTTTTTAGTTTCATGAGTTCAGTACTTCCTCTTTTTTCCTCCTGTCTATTGTGTGTCTGTGTCATCCAAGCAGCAAACTGCTGTGTGCAATTGCCCATATAGGAATAAAATAAAGTTGAATTGAGATTAGGTTATTGAATTGAACTGGATATAAAAAAGGACGTTAAGGGGCCAATAAGATCTAAAAAACAAAACAAAACAAAACAAAAAAAAACATCTGCACTGCAGCTGGGTTTCCCTTTGTAGCAAACTTTAACTTACACATTTGAAAAAGGGAAATGAAAACAGAAAGATGTGAGACAATGGTTTCTCAAAATCCCCAAATAAACCTGCCTTTGCATTTTGGAAACAGATAGAGCAATGTAATTATATCTTGTCAAATACAAATTAAAAATATTAGAATAAAAATTGTTTGATTTATTTATATTTCAGCAAATATTTAAATGTCTGTCCTTGTTTCTGTAGCAGAACAAGTAGGGCAGTGAAACCCCAGGCAGTTTGAATACATGCAACACACACAGAAGAATATATTTACCAATTGCCTTCTCCTTTGTGACTCTCCAGGTCAGAGGGCCTTCATAAAGCATCTTCTTCTGAGTGAGGTCAATGTTCTAAAAAGGCAAACGGAGAATAATGAGAAAATTTCTTTCAACAAAAACATAAAAAAAAAAAAAAAACTCAAATCTGTGAAGTGAAAGTGTGCTCAAACAAACATTGTTAAAAGAAACTTCACCTTATATTCAGTATAAAGCTCATTACTAGGTTTGAGCCCTGATGTGTCCAATCTCCGCTGGTAGTCCTTCAGAGTCTGGGAACAAAATACAAAGGTGAGGGGGTCAGACAGAGGACAGGCAGGCTCTGAAATAGAAGTAGTCTAACAAGCAGAGACCTTCAGAGGTCTCAAAATGAATTTAACAGACTCCAATTGGTGCTCAATCAAGACATAACAGTGTGTTGAGTGATGGATTGTGTGTTTCTCACCAATAGGTTCTCCATCACTTTGACCTCCTCATTGACATGGTTGAGGATCTTTCTGCAGCACTCTGCGCTCTGCTGGATATTCTCCTTCTCTGCCAGGTCGTCTGTGGAGAGACAGAACAACTCAGAGTGAGGAAAATACAGCTTTCACAGCAGAGCCCAAACAAAGGCCATAAATCACGAGGGTGCACAAACATCTGGGACAAACACCAATCGATTGTTCACGTGTTTTGCTGCTGTGCTTAAGTTAAGAGCAGATATTGTTCACATTTATGCTGTAGCCTCATATAAATTGGCACATGTGGTTTAAAACGTTAGGATAATAATCGCCTGAAATTTCTAAAATTATTTACACAATCGTCATGTGGCAAGCCCATGTATCGCCTCACAAAATCTATATGAACACCATGGAGACATGGCGTCTGCAAAGAGTCCAGGTAAACAGGAAATACAAGGCTATGAAGTGATCTAACAATATCCTGTCCGCAGATGTATCAGAACATTTTTATATGATTTTTGCATCAGTGTTAATGATTATATTCCCAAAATATGCAGTATATTGATATTGTGATATAAAATTAAATATGATGTGATGTTGTCCATTTTGCTCACACCCTTAATAATTAGCATAATTAAGCAGTCATCAGTAAAAACATAAGGTGTCAGGAGCGCACACACGCACACACACACACACCTGTGTTCTTGGCAATATTCTCCAGCAGTAACGGGTATTTGGTCAGTCTCTGCATCTCTATGGGAATGATGTCCTTGAGCTGCAGCCTGCGGCACTGGGGCTTACTCTCTGCCTCCTGGGATTTAAAAAAAAAACACACACACACACAAAGTCAGAATGAGAACTCATGACCACTTATGTGACTTTTTGCATGCGACACATCTGTGAGTGCATCCATGTGTGTCTTTCTGTTAAACCTTTAAGAATTTATTTTTGAGTCTCTATCTATCTGTGTGTGTGTGTGTGTGTGTAGCTGTTTTCTGGTACCAGTATGAAGGAGTTGAAGCGTGGGTCTTTCTTCTGCCTGCTCTTGATCTGGTCCAAGGCCCATGACTGGTGACTGCAGAACCGGGCTGTCAATTTCTGGAACCACTCCCCCTCCGTACCCCCAAACTGTGAAAACAAAACAAAACAACACTGTGTTGAGCCAGCGAGAAGTGAAGTTTGAGAGGAGTAAGGAGATGGGCAGGTAGAGAACAAGCTGGAAAAGGTACAGAGTCAAGACAAACAACTAATATGATGGTGTAGCTGTTATAGCCAGTATTTTACTTTTATAGATGAATAGCTTGTAGCATTTGTTAAACCTTCAAAATGGGACTTTGGCACAATTTCTGCCAAGTTGTTAGCAGATATCAGTTGGACTAAAAGCAAAAATCTCAATACTGTGAGAGAAGAGAAAGAGGACGATACAAAGATTACGATGACTCACTCTGTTGAGCACTGTGGTGCTGATGGATTTGACGATGAAGTTGTCATCCAAACGCAGTTTCTTCAGGTTCTCGTAGAAGTTATCTGGATTCAAAGCCAGAGACAAACAAATAAGCAATTTACTTTTAAAATACAACGAGCAACACTTCTTTACAGTCATCAACCAACAGTCACAAAAGAATTGATGAGGACTGAAACACTGTCCTTTGTCGTGTGCAATTTAAAAAAGAAAACAGTGAGATTTGATTTCTGTATTATTCTCGACTGTACACCCAGTTACATCCTGTTCAAACAGACAAGTTGTGTGAGCAGTTACCTTTATAACTAACAACGAATAGACAAAAAGCAGCTTCAAACTGTTCATTTCAGGGTTCAAATCTAGATGCACTGCCGTGTGTCCCACTCTGGGAGGATACAAACGCAAGTCAGAAAATGCCTCTTTGCTGCAGCACTCACAGTGCATATCGATGATCTCATCCAGGTTGGGGAAGATAGCGGCCAGCTCATTGGCGGTCAGGAGCTCGTCTCTCTCCAAAGGTTTGGAGAAGATCATCTGAAGGACACTTAGCATCCGCACATGGGCGTGCTCTGTCGCAAACAACTCTGAGATCGGAGAGGGAGTAGACACAGAATAAAGAAATACCGTCCTGCAATTTTATTTTCACATGTGGTTCCTTGTCATCATTTCCTGCATTTCATCTCTCCTTCTCACCATTGATGACCTCCTGCCTCTTGGTCTCCTTCTTGTTGAGTCTAGACAGGGCTTCAGAGGGGGCCAGCTCCCTCCAGTTGGGCGGGTCATGCTCGAACTCCAGGAGGCGCGGCTCCATCTCCTCCAGCTGTGGGGAGGGGCTGGTTGGGGAATGACCGGGCCCTTCAGGAACTAAAACTGGTCCTTCAAAACTGAGGACGAAAGGAAGTGTGAGAATGACTCATTCAAACTGGTTACGACAACGTTATTCAAGTATTACCCAGGTGGCTATCAAGTGATGTGACACACAGTCTGGCGGGTCGAGTGGACATTGTTGGCTGTGGAACAGCAGCAGATGGTTGCAGGGACATCTCTACATTAGATAATGAAAGGATGCTAAATAGCTACTGAGAGTATCTAGTAGATAGACTATCTATCAATGTCCTGTTATTTCTGTAGCTTAAAGAGTAAAGCCTCAGTTTAATAGAAGCTTGTTTTGCAAAACTGACAGCTTAAAATGACAAATAACAGGTCGTGATTTAGGTGAAACTAAGCTTTTAAACTAGAACAAGTGTTTCATTTTAAAAACTAAAATGAGTCAAATGGTCTGTCTCTGTCTGTCTCTGTCTCTGAGTCTGTCTCTGAGCGTGTTGTGGATTTATAGTCAACTAACTGCAAGTGAACTAACCCTTAAAAGCTCTGGCTAATGCTTACCTTACTCAATAATCATTCCCCTGAAGCGCTGAATGTTTAACCTTTCACTGAAAGACAGAGTGCTATTTAACTGTTACTCAATTCCTGTCGGTCACAGCACAGGTCAACTATTAGAGACAGATCCATCAATAGTAGAGTCAGTAAACCTGTCAGTTTGTCAGTCAGATTGATTCATTTAGTACGCGTCTACCAAGAGACACAGACCCTTAAAACATAGCTTGCTTACACAAACATTAGTTCAAATCTTCTTTCAAAGTGATCTACTTAGATCTGAATGAGCCAGGTGGGTTAGATCCATCAATATTCAAATTATTACTAATTATTTTGTTTAACTGCTTTCTGATTATTTCAGGAAAGCTGCACTAATCCTGTTTTAACTGTCTGTGTTTGACAGCCTGTCCCTGCTGTGCACCCGTCCAATCAGAAAGGCATTAAGAGGGGGGTTTGTCCATCTTACGGATGGAGGTGCTGGGGGGTGAACGGGGTAGGTGATGTTGCTGTCAAGGCAGAAGGCGGCTGGAGGTCCACATCACTACGGGAGCGAGACTGTTTGGCCCGGGAAGAGCCACGGCGCCGAGAGGAGTGCCGGTCCACACGAGCACTCTCGCTACGCCCCACTTTCCTACTGTAGGGAGGGAAGGAAGGTGGGAGAGGATGGAGGGGGGGGGGAGGGATGAGAAAAGATAGGGACAGAAATAGAAGGTAGGAACAAATGCAAGAAAGGACAGATGTATAGGGAAAAAGAGGCCACGGGGAGGGCAAGGAGAGCACAGGAACAAAAGTATGGAAGGAGGAAACAAATAGATGCCACAGAATGGAAAGAAGAGACGGCAGTGAAAATAAAACGTTTTTGAAGGGAAGGACAGTAGAAGAGAAAGTATCAAAGTCACGTGCAGTCAGTGTGCACAGACATTTGTGTTAAATGTGAGGGTAAAGGAAGGAGAGGAAGAGAATTGTTCAAAAGGGAAAAAAATAACATCAACAAAAGACAGAAAAAGAGAGAAAAATAGTGAGTGTGCAAAGAGTATATGCATGACATACGCCATGCATATACTGGTTAGACAACGTATAAAGTATGCTTCATGTACGGTAGACATGGTGCCACTTGAATGCCAACACTTTATACATTTCCTTATGAGTTAATGGGAGCCAGTGTACAACAGTATGTTAAGAAAGTAGCCATGCATTTCTTCTACATGTCTGTACCAAGGGTTTTCAGTTAGGCAACTTTAATGGTCATTTATGTCAACAGTTTTCTAAATCCACACAACGTGCATTCTCCGCTAAAAATCAACTCATCTCAACAATCACGCTTATTCTAATTCCTTCACAAGCAGACACATGATACTTAGCCATGTAGTGTGTTATGTATCAGGAGTGCAGGGCTCAATGTGAGGTGTGTATGCATGTTGGTTTGTACATGTGTGTTGTGTGATCAGTATTAGGCCTGAAGCATGTCCATGACTCAAGGCGTCAAGGCGCTGACACCCACCTTGTCTTCCGTCTGCAAAAACACGGGACACCACATCGTTACACGCCCGCCTTTACACAACTATTGTAAAGCCACAGTAAGAACCAGAACATGCAAATGCAAAACCCCACCATGATATGCTAAACAAGTTTTAACCGCTGTCAGAGTAGAGCATGCCAAATATGATGCCAAAAGCCCCTGGCAACAACATGGAACCGCACACACTGTTGAGACAAGCAGGACAGAGGACGGTCCCTGGCCACAATAGACGCAGACACCTTGAGAAGCACACGAGGTGAGCAATACAAACTAAAATATAAAATGAAAATAAATAGCAGCACAGTATGAAGACTAGCTACTTCGTCTAAATCTGTAGAGTAAGATGCTAATCTTCATACATTTTAAAGCGTTAGCCAAACTTCAAACGAAATATCACCATTTGCTAAAATTTCTGACTTAAATGCCAAATCTGTTTACCAGGTAGAAAGCTGCAGCATTAGAAAGGCTCATCTACAGTCAGTGCCGTATCACCAAAACAACTGCAAATGTCTCACTCTAGAAGAAATCACCAGTGTTTGACCTAAATGTGCCTGAATCCGATAGAACTAAAAATTAGTCAGAACTGCATAAACAATGCCTATATGCAACAAAAACTGCAATGAAGCTTTATTGTAAACGTTAGGAGACGCACAACAGGACACACACACACACACACAAAAAAAACACAAACAGGACAGAATGATATTAGAAGGAGAGCACACGTGCCAATGTAAGAAGTAAAAGGAGAAAGGGCATGAGGGAAAGGGAAGGCAAAGGGCTGGAAGGGAAGACTGGGTTTGGAGTTCACCTGGTGAAGGTCCTTTTCAAAACTGCGGGCTCTGTTAGCTAGCGAACGACAGGCAGCATGACAAAAGCTTGCACACAGCAGGGACAGACTGCTGGGGGAGTTTTACCACGCTCCCTCAGCCGGAGAAATTTAGACACGTTTCACTAACCCCCCCCCAGCGTTGGATCAATACAGTCTTTACAACACCTCCCATATAGTCTAATTATAATCTGATTACAATCTCTAATCCTGTAATTTCTTCTATGCTCTTATGCTCTGCACTGCAGTTATAATCTCACTCACTGGATGCTACTGTTTTTGCTACCACCTCCATCCTCCTCACCTGTCCTTCTCCAGATTTTCCTCAGTGGGAGTGTCGTTAGGGGAGAAAGGCTCCGCAACAATCAGCCCTCCTCCCAGCCCGACGGGGGACACCTCGCCCCCGTCTGACAGGCTCGGAGGCTCTAAGCGATTGCTTGAGAGGCCTGGAAGATGAGAAAAGGAGGAGAGGGAACAAATGAGGGGTTATGCACTTTAATTCTACTGCTGAAAGAGAATTAGTTGGTTCTTTTATCCAGAAAATTGGAAAGTTGTATATTTCTTTTTGAATAAAGTGTCTCAACTACTGGATGGACTGTTTTACTCACCATGGATTATAATTCAACAATGAAAAAGTAGAATTACTCTGGTGGCACACTCCAAAATCCACACAACACAGTCTAGTCAATGAGCAGGCTTACCATCGATGTGTGAAGACTCAGGGTTGTTAGCGATGCTGCTGTTGTTGCCTGAGCCATCACTGATGTCTAACCCAGGCAGAGAGGCAGGGCTTCCACTGGAAACAGACTTCTTGCTGGGGAGGGACGGGGCTGCTGCAGGGTCGGTCAAGGAGCCTCTGCTGGGAGGTATACCCTTGCGCTCTGTATTCACTTTCTCCTTTTCCACTGAAGAGGGTGAAGAGTGCAACAAATTTAACAGAGCTGAACTAAAGACAAAGCGGGTGCAGAAAACATGACCCAAAAGCACTTCAATCAGTGAAAAAAGGGGACAGAGACTTTTTAAGACAGACAAACAGATGGGATGAGTGTGGTGCAATCAGGACCTCTGTAGTAAATGAAAGGGTTAGTTTGGTACAAGAGAACACCCATAACCCTGCAGATGAGATACGGGTGCAGTGTGTGAGGGTTTTATGGTAATAACAAAATAAAGATAACCACTAATTTTTCAAACAACCACCCTGAAACACAGAATCAACTAAACAATGCCCCACCCACATCCCCTCCCAGTTTGATTTGGGACATGCAGACATGCTTATGGGTTGATTAGTAAGGATGTGACCATTCTACTAATAAAAAAAGGGGGGGGGGTGGTAACTCTGAACGACTAGTACCTTCAGCCTCCGTTTTAGGTTTGACCTCAGCTGTAACAGGAAAGAAGGGCAGGACAACATGTTCTCATATCCAGACCATTCATGGACATCAATATGTAAAGATACTACACAGTTCTTTTATGTAACATGCACATTTAGAGATTGTAGATACTTTTCATCTATCTGAAAAGGTCAGCAATGAAAAATACGAGATACAAAAAGCAGATACATACTGTTGCCTGCAATCCAGCTGGGGATGCCAGGAAACACCCCTCTGGGCTTGGCCTTTGTGGATTCATCTTTCTTATTCTGGAAAGATAACACAGATAGGGAGCAAAGAAAGAAAAATGAAAACTAAGTTAAAACTAAGGGCTGCGAGAGCACAAATATCAAATAATATAAAAGTTTAATAAGGGCAGTGCAGTACATTTATTGACCTGGCTGATCACAGATTTATAGGACTGAGCTGTTATACTTCTACATAAGTGATGGTAGCTTACCTTCACCAGCTGTCTCCTGAAGAAGCCTCCTTTGGACTTCTTATTGTCAACTGCCCTGGTTTTTACCCCGAGGTGCTTCATGTAGAAGGCCACCGCTGAAAAGATGGATTGGCTGAGGAGGAAGGAGGTTAGAGAAGGGCATTCATAAATAATATCTAACACTGTTTTTTGTTAATTCTTTTTTGCCAGTGTTCTTTTTGCAGAATTTAATTAAATAAATTAAACTTATTTAAATTAATAAAGTTTTTTTTTTTTAAATAGATGAATCTGTCCTTCACTGGTGTGTTTGCATAGTCTCTGATGTCACTGATGATGCTGAGAGACTTAAACAAAAACTGAGTGCAATTGAGGGAAGAGCCTGAAGATGAAAATGAGGATGGACAGATGCAAGGAGGTGGAGGGGGGAGGAGGAGGAGGAGTTGAAAAGAATAGGGAGGAGAGGAAAATATGACACGAAAAGACAAAAGGAGGAGCTGAAAGAAAGAAAAAAAAAGGCTAAGGGAGGAGCCTCTGGGGATGTGCACACAACAAAAGTACAAGTGTCTTGCATCACCAGTTTAACAGAGCATGCTGTCTGAACACACTGACTGCAACATAAAAATGTTTAATCGCTGAGGAGCACAGCTGTTGACAGAAAAGTATAAAAGACCTACGGTGTGCATGACAGGGTTTAGTAATTCACTGTACATGCAACACATTAATCGAGAAGAAAATTTAAGAATGCATTACTTTACAAGATACTTTTATGGAGTGCAGTGACTATTCTTAAAACAAACAAAGATATATACTAGAAGAAAGGCAACTGAAATAAATGTTTTAAAGAGAATTTGGTGCTCTTGAACCAGTATGCAAAAATCTTGTGGTTTGACCACACCCAGGTTTGGAAAAAGCATGCAGATGAAATCAGCCCCATGTGCACGAATACTCAAACAAAAAAACTCATGAAAATATTTCAAAACTGTACAAAAAAAAAAACAACTTAACTCACCATTTTTCCTCGTCTGGGACGATTGTAAGTCTGAAAGAAGAAGAAGAGACAGGTGTCAGTGATGTTACATTTGGGAAGAGACAAAAAGCAAAAACAGCATCTTGCAGCATCGCGCTCACCTCTTCTTTTTAAGTAGCATTTTTCCTTTCTCTTGCTCGACTGATTATTAAGTGTGTTTTGGGTCGATGGAATCTGAAGTGACTAAGTTTTTCCTGATCCAACTCAAAGCTGACTGTTGTGTTTTTGTGTTCAGAGCAGAAGCTATTGAACATATTCTAAAATTTGCACAAAAAAAAAGGTAGAAAACCAAAAAAAAAAAAAAGATCAAAAAAGTAGAAGATGCATCAAAAGCTGCACTTCTGCCTGATCGAACAACAATTTTAAAAAATCAACTTGCACTCTTAAAGATCTGCAAATAAATCAAACTATTGTCTCCGGACTGTCTAAAACTTTCTCTGCACGGGATTGTCTCTCCAGTAAGCTGTCTGCACAAGTCAGAAATGCTCCAGCACAGCGGAAATGTCTATTTAACCCTGTTTTTGTCTGATGCAACACAGAGGCAAGACTGTGGAAATTGGATACTCATGTTTTGCTATGAACATAAAGGGTGGGAGGGGTTTCCCCGGGATTTCCTTGTATAATCCAATCAAATGGTCTGGTTGCCTCATTCGCATCACCACAGAGACCAATGAGAAACAGCTGGGGCGAGGTCACTGTGTTGTGGTGGGATCGTGGGGCGTTGGACGGGGGGTTACTGGGTGCAAGAGTGTGGGAGAATGTTAAGAGTGAGGGGAATAGAGAGTTGATTGTCAGACGGAATGAATAGAGTGAAACTGAATGAATCGTTTGTACGTCGGAGATACAGATCCAACTGTGCGATAGTAAATAAGTGAGTCAAAAGATGAATTATCATGTCTTTGATACAGACTGCTTTGCAGGCTTTTTCTGTCTTCTCTGACAGCGTGCTTATATCCACAGGACGAGTGCATCTCGTTTCATTTCTGTTCTGTTGTTCATTTTTTTTCTCTCTTCTGACAAGATGAAGTTAGACAGTCTTCTGCCCTCTCCCTGGCCTCTTCTCCCTCTCTGTCTGACTCGTTTCTTGTAGAGGATAACACATTGTAGTTGGCCACAGGGTCAAGGATAGATTAACTTTCCACTAGATCTCTTGCTTTCTTTCTTTAACCGTGTCCCGGGCAGGAGCTATCCCGCATCGATAACCCTCTGGCCCTTTCTCTCCCCTTCTCTCTTCCGCTGTGTAACCCCCCCAACACACACTCCCACCACCATCACCACTATCCCTCCCTCCGGTTGGCAAAATGCCAAGAGAAAGCCTTCCTGCCAGCGTGGCACTGCTGACTCCATCTTTTCCTCTCTGCCTCTTCATTTCCTTCTTGCTCTATTGTGCTCTCTTCCAATCACTGTTCCCTCTCCAGCTCTCTACTCCAGTTTGCTTGGTTTTCTCCAGTTTCTTCTGTGTTTGTCTCCGCATGCTTTATGTGCACAGCGAATGCTCAATACACCCACAACAGAGCTGTATAGAAAGTCGAGAGCAAACTTTAGAGGAAAGAGATCCGAAAAGGACGGACAAATCTTCTCAGCTTGAAGTGTAAAGCAGTGGGGTAATAGAGATGAGACTGAAGTATTCTCCCCACTGTCCAATTACCATTTGAAAGTTTTCAAGCTTTCAAATTCAGAGCTGATTTAAACAGTTGAACGTATTACCAGGTTTCTACAAAGTGTAATCTTTAGCTTCAAATGGCCATTAGCAATGTACGCAACCTTTGATGCTCCTTGGGAGTCACACTTGAACTCTTTTTGCACCAGTGATTCAACTGGGTGTGTTTCACGTCCATCCAACGTTTTAAAATGCTTCAACTGTTTGTCACCTAACAGTGTCTATATAGAAAATTACCTGACTTATACCTTTAGGAATCGTAGGCATCCAAAACAACTCCTTCCTCATTACTATTCTGTAGTACATTCACAATAATGTTGTCGGGGTCTACATCTATTCTAGTGGGAAAGCTTGTTGTTGTGCACTGCAAGAGAGAAACACTCACTGTGTCTCAGACATCTTGTCCAGCAAGTTCTCAGCTACAGACTTCTCCTTCATCTCCATCGGGATGCGGTCGGTGGGATAGTGGCTCTCCACGTCATTGAGTTCGGCCTCGTTGGGGGTCATACCCATCATCCTCTTCTGCCTGTGCGAGACAAAGCAGATGGAGGCAGGAGTTTGGCAAGGTTAATATTGAAAACAGAACGACTGATACAGTATGCTGATGAATGTTTTCCCGATTCTGTGAGCAGACACATCATTTAGATGAAGAGGGCTGCTTAGTGCATTACCATGCCTAAAATATGGCCACTCATATCCGTTCCAAGACAGAAGCTGCTGAAGGGAAACCTTAATAACTCACAAAACAAAATAATTACATTCTCATTATCCTTCCCATCATGTCCAGATTTGCTTATTTTGTGTCTTCTTAGGTTTGATTTACTGAAAACATTGCTCATGGTTTCTGGCAGCTCGCTCGCAGATTTCAAATCAGGTCATTTTACTGTGCATCTCAACTCAAGAGAGCCTATCTAAAAGATATTTTGTTCCACTTAAAAAAATAAGCCTAAGCATTAGCATCACAGTGACAAAACACTATTGAAAAAGAAAAGATCAAGATGACCTTTTCTGACCAGCAAAGATAAATGTATAAGGCTTAAATCTAAATAGCAGAGCAGGGTATTTAGATTTTAACAGATGTTAGAAGTTGTCTAAATCTACATTTAGGAATTATTTGCACACAGTGAAGAGGTTAAGTGCGAAGCCGCAGGTTCTTACTAAAGTTTAGATCAAGCTGAAATACCTAACCAACATAATTAAGGTAAGGAAAATCATGGTTATGTGTCAAATCTGGGATATGCTGCTCATCTAACGCAAGTTTTTAAATCCCAGCAGGGTTTTAAATCATATTTACTTGCATGAACTGAAGCCAAATGCTGCCTTTAAGGTTCAGAAATCAATCGAAAAACTTGAGTTTCAGGTTATAAGTTGTAGATAATACATGTAGAAATTTCAGACATTGGTCATTTAAATTGACAAATCTTACATTATTGCTTTATTAATCCGATTCTCTGATTTCCACCAATTAAAAAGAGCTCTTCGCCTGCTTGCGTGTTAACTGATTTGGATGAACATCCTTCTCAAACTTCAGAAACACTCACTGAGACAAAAACTGTATTTGGTTTTAACAAAGACTACACTTGACTGGCTGAGTAAAGTCCAGAATAGGGCTTCTCACCTGAAATCATCTAACTGTTTGGCCACTTCAGCCACCTGCAGAAGCTGAACCTCCTGAGCATAACGCTTCTGGATGTCATCGGCGAGCAGCTCAGGACGGGTCCGGTCTAAAAGGAAAAGGGGACGGGGAGAAGGGAGTGAATGAGAGGTAGCGGCAAACGAAAAATGACATCATGTGGGGTTGAAGTGTGTGTATATGGCAAAGAATATATCATAACTTATGATTAACACACTGCAGGAAAATAACTTACCCAACTCATAGGCTATAGTAGGTGGAGTCACCACTCTGAGGATCTATATTGTGGAGCAAAGGACAAAACGGGCACAAATAAGAATATTACATTTACATAATCTGAACCTTATTTTTATTTTATTATATTATAGGTACAACTAGCTAAAACTAATACAGACTAATACAATAGTTTTGTAAACCTTAAAAATAAACCATAATAAGGTTATAATGCTCTTGTTCTTGCTGTTTTAGAGAGGTGTTTATTCAACTTTACGGTCATTATGGGGTGCTGCTCTTGAATTAATATACTGATAGGTGTTTCTATTATTTTGTCCATCCCATTGAAATCAATGAGGGGTATGCTAAACAGACAGAAACACCTCTCTGTATAATGCAACCAAGTGTAGATGGATAATTGTTTCTCAACTCAGAAAACTGAGTTCTATGAATAGAGGTGAATCCGAATAAAGTGTGCAGTAGCTACACATCACCACAAGGGGTCATTTAAACATTAGAAATAAAAAAAAACAACCAAGAGAAAAAACACATGTATCAAGTGGGGAGGTACAAAGCTCTGTCACTGACATGAAAATAACCACATGGGCCAAGTTTAAGTCAGTGGGTTTACAAACAAGATGGAGGTTTAAAAAAAAAAAGAGAGGATGAGTCCTAAAAGGACTTTCCCACGATCCTGACAGGAAGCAGTGGGGTCAGACAGACAGAAAGACAGGGAGCGAGTGACAGACGTGTACAGTGTATGAGCTTTGGAGAGGAAATATGACAGAGAAGTGACAGAGGGCAGGTGTAAGGGGAGGAAAAGGACAGCCAGAAACCGAAGGATGCTGCACAGACGGAGCCAACACACATCCGCGCACAGACTACAGCTGTGCACTATATCAAATTCATATTGATACAACACAGTGAGAGGATAATCTATCTATATTGCAAAGGCTGCTGTGTTATTCTAAATTGATTTTCATAAAATACACACCACCAACTTACATAACTCGCAGCAATATTAACACAAAGAAAGAGTCGAAAAGGGAGATTTAATCCTATCGTTGTAGGACTACTGGAAGTGTTTCAAAGCAACAAACCATGCAAACACATATGATATTTCAAGTCATATAGCATCTGCAACATCTGCTACAGTAATCACGATAAGGTACCGACTCCAAATAGTGCACTGGAGGTCTTCGCGGATCCAAAAAGTTGCACCCGAGCCAAAAGAGCCGTGACTTTCTTCCTCAAACCCAAGAGGGACATTAAAAACTAAACACGAGAGCTGAAAGCACACCAAGTCCAAACACACTCTAGGAAAATCGATCTGTAATAATGTTAATAATAACTTGAGAGTACAATACTACACGTCTGCACGTTATCAGAGTGACATCCCTTCCTCTCTGTCTGCCACTTTGTGGTATTTTGGTTTGCATTCATCACAGCCGGGTAGCTGGTTATTTCAATTCCGTCCCCATTCACTTAAAACTGGCAGACAGAGCAGAGCGGAGTACTTACTGCACCCTTATCCA
Source organism: Argyrosomus regius (assembly GCA_946959425.1). NCBI lineage: Eukaryota > Metazoa > Chordata > Actinopteri > Sciaenidae > Argyrosomus > Argyrosomus regius. The sequence goes on along the minus strand of OX336884.1, from coordinate 20,387,577 downwards.
AGAAGGTGTTGTAGAACTCCACAAATTGCTTCTTGGTCTCTTTGGCACTGAAGTTCTTGAAGAGGTCAGCATGAAGGTAACACAGCTGAGAGAGAGTGAGAGAGGAGAGACAGACAGAAGATCAGTGAGTGCCGCATGAATTTCAATATAATGTCCCGGGCGCTGTAGTAATGCAGTCCAAAGTTTTTAAGGTCACACACACTTCAAAGTCAAGATACTGACATAAGGATTAGCAAAGTGCTGTGCTGTTCATCAAATCACTGAGATAATTGGGTATTTTAATCATAATGACAACATCTCATTGTCATTTCAGCCATAATCATGCACATACCTCAATCTCTATAATTCATTAAACACTGTAATAACCGTCTTCTATGTGGGATAGTGGGAACACGTCACTGAACTGTACAGAATTAACATACACGTCTGATGTTTGAGCGACTTCTAGTCTCTCCATGAGCTTAAAGGGGCAATGAAGTTATGGGTGAGGGAGGTATCATGACTGTGGGAGATGTAACAGTACCTGGGTGGGTCACGGAGTCTGCATGCAGAACAAAAGGAGAAAGGACAGGCATGCTTTATATCAGCACTGACACACATGCAGTCACACACACACACACAAGGGGGTGAGTACACTTAAGGAAAAACTGCTGTGCTGTTTCACACAAGCTACAGCTGCACGATAAACCCCGTAAATCTTTCTGTTTAGAGTCGCTTCTCTTTCTCATCGAATGAAGCACTCTATATCCAACTAACTGTCCGATCATTTGTTTTGAGGACGCTTTACTTATCCCAAACTTGTTTGACCGCAGGGGAAGCTTTGTCACTACACAGAAAACCTGTTGTGTAACAATAACTACTTGTTCTACTTTTAGCTGCTTTAGTCTAAATGGCTAAACTAGTGCTGTGTCTTAATTAGCACTGTCAATTATGGCAAAATGTGCTGTAAAAGGACTATGAGTACCAAGGTGGGTGACTCAGAGCAGTCAAAAAGTTGAGTGTGGAACGCTGGACACTTCTCGCCCTCAATGGTGAGTATTTTGGACACGTAGCAGAAAATGAGGGACCGCCAGCATTGTGAAATTGCGACTGAGGAAGCTTCTGGAGCTGAAGCAGTTGCAGCAAATACTGTGATATACAAATGAAAGTTGTACGTATGTTTTATATTTATATTTTGGCAGTCAAATGTTGGCGCTAATGCACAATGGCCATACTCAAATTGAGACATTACCCTGCTGAAATTAATGCACTACACCAGGAAGTACATAGTGTGCTACATAGAGGTGTACAAACAGAAGTATCCTAATTGAGACACATACCAGTTTATGAATGAAACCTCAATAAGGCAGAGGTTGTAAGAGTAAAAAGGATTTTTTCTGAGCAAGTTCATTTTAATCATTATTTTAGTCACAATCGTGCAGTTCTTTCGACTTCCACATGGAGGAGGCGTCCGTGTGACCTTGTGGTCAAGATGAATACCATAAAAACCGCCAAGTCCCTGCTTCAACTTCAACTGGGACCTTTGTGCATGTCGTACCCCTCCTCTCCCTCTCTCCACATCCTCGCATTTCCTGTATCTGTACTCCTACATATTACATACTACATACATCTTTAACAAATTTAATGTGGATCTGTGACCTGTTTTAAATAATAAATGGACACTCTGGATCAGTAGTAACTTGTAGTAACTGACCTCACTAAACATGCCAGGCATTTTTCTGTCCAAATGCAAACACAATATGGTTGCAACTATGTATTTTTATCAACTGGTACACTGATGCTTTTTTCATGAATTCATGAAACGTTTAATATGAAAAATTAAAAACAACTTTCTTGAGCCTAAAGTTTATTTTATGCCTAAGATTATTCTATGATTTGAATTTCTATTAAACAATATTTAGATTAGGTTTTGTTTTAGTAGTAGTACAGAAATACACACACACGCACGCACGCACATGCACTATCTTAATAACATAGTGCATATGTGCCCGTGTAGACGGCTGTATTGATTAAAATAGGCAACGTCCATTTGTATTTGTATGAGATAAATCTGGCTGAAGTACATCCTGTGTGGACAGTGTGTTGCATAACAGAAGTTGTAGTTCTCACCAGGGGAGCAGGGTCAAACTGTAATATGACATGTTGCATGAAGACCAGCAGGTGGGTCGGTCGGTCCTTCAACTGGTCTATACTGTTGAAGTGTGTGCACTGGTCATCCACCACCTGAGAGAGTGAGGATACACAAATAAGACAAGTGAAAACAAAAATAAAGAGAACAAAGCTCAGCTGCTGCTCTTTTATTCACTCACATCAGTCAGATCGTTCTCGAAATCCTCATCCTCGGCCCCGATGATGCTCATGGCTGGGTTAGAGCACTGAGCCCCAAACACGCCCTGCTATGAAGAGAGTGAGTGGGAGGGAGGGAGGAGGGAGGGAGGGAGGGAGGGAGGAAGAAAACAAGACAATTAGCAAACATTAAGTGCTATACTTTGAAACGGTAGACGGCCCTCTTTGACATCCTGAGCCCCCGCTGAGCAGAGCCAGACATGAAGCCAGATTAGGGTTTGGACACAGTGAACTTTCCAAGTGCAGAATAACATCAAGTGGAAAGAGGGAAAACGTCTCAGCACCCATCACACCTCCGAGAAAGAGAGAGAGACACACAGACAGGCCTGATGTGCCCATAATCAAACTTTGAAGTAAACAGAATATGAACTAAGGATGGAAAAGAAACAAAAAGCCACAGCTAAAGCAAAAATAAAGGCTAAAATGACTATGATATGGGAAACTACTGACTGACAAAGATTTACTAAATGGGTTCAGTATTCTCTCTTAATAAATAATAAGGTGACAGGGAGAAGGACAGTGATAAAAATGATAATGAACTGGTAATGAAGCAATTAAAAAGGTTTTTAACTAAGTAATTTTGAGTATTTTATTAAGATTTTGGGGTTTTCTGTGAAAATGCTTTAGTACTCTTCCCCCAGGTCACACTAAAACATTTAGTTCAGGTGTTCACGGGGGAATAATTCAGTGTTTAACATGCATTGCAAGACAAGATTTTCGATTTGAGCTTTCTCTGAAGCTTGGCCAAATTCTGCCTCTGGAAATAGATTTCATACTAGTGTTGAGTTCAGTAAAACACTCCTGACTTCTCTAGCTGCTATGACGAAGCCCTCCAGGTCTAAAAATGTAACTAGACTAATCTGAAATTAAAGGTTTATGGTCAATCCTAGCCTTTAAAACCCATGAATGGGGAAAAAAAAAAAAAAAAAAAACAGAACGGGCGACCAATTTACCCCCGCCCTTTACACCCCACACCACTTCCCCTGCACGTATACACACCCAAAACACACAAATAACACATAGCTCATGTACTGTGTTCAGTCCTCTGAAGGTTGCAGACCAAGAGACGCTACCAGGGAACACCCAAACACACATCAAAAAGCCCAACAGCCTCACTGTACAACATTTACCATTGTCCGCTGCAAGGTGAGCACAGAGGTTTAAGTAAGAGTCAAAGGAAAAAGTGGACTCCCTGTAGGAAAACAATCCTGGAGAAAGTGATTATTCTTTATTATTATTATAGATTTAAAGTTAAGAACACCGTTTCTGAACCTTACATATACAAGTTTCATACCCGTTTTGCTTTATCCTGTTATTCTTACCAACATAACTCAAGCTAGTCGTGTTTTACTTTGTATTTTATTGCACTAACGTGATTGTCTGTTTTCTGCTTTACATTGTCAAACTCTTTGTAACGTTTGTTAGAGAAAGTGCTCCATAAATACACAAAAAAATCCCAAAAAATTTGTAGCCGCAGAAGCAGCCCAAAATCTTGCTATAACCAAACCTTAAATATCACTCGTCGTGTGAGGCAAATGTGGTAAAATGTCTGAGCAGAACAACTTTATAGCAATGTTGGATTCACATGATTGTTGCATTAATGTGGCAAATGTAAGTATCGGATTAGGTAACAACAGACGTTTCAGTGTGGTCACTTCACCTTAAAAAGTTCATACGTCATTACTTCATCTATATTTTGCGATAAAATTACATTTACTGCAATCACTCACCCTTTCTAAGTACCTGAATACACATGAATACAAACTGTGGCTGAGTCTATTAAAGTATGTTTTTGCACTTCACAGAACATGTATAAGTTTGTGAGTGATCGCGCGGTCATGCAGACCGACGGTGTTATTAAGTAGGAACCGAAAATCATTTAATGGTTAGCGTTTATAAGGAAATGTGACTGTGTACACAACCATGATTCGATTCATGGCCTGAACACAGTGTGTGTGTGTGTGTGTGTGTAGTGGTAGTCAGGAGAGCCGATAAACGCTTTGAGGTCAAGGTGAGTTCTTGTAAAGAGACAGAGAGTAACAGAGCTGTTAGTCGGTGAGAGAAAGAGGGGGAGAGTGAAACTGACTGACAGATAGACGGAGAGAGAGAGAGAATGTGTTCATTCATGGTCATATCCAGTGGGCTGCGGGTTGAGAAAGGCCGATGTTGGAGCAACATGCGTAGGAGGGGTTAGACAAACAGAGAGACACACAGGCCCGCACACAGGACATACACACACTCATAAACACACACACAGGGACACACATCCTCCACCGAGCACCTCACCAAAATGAAACCACCAACACCATCTTACTTAGACAAACATGGAGTTATGTCACCATGACAACAACGACGACAACAACAACAACAACAACTATAACTAGTGTTGCAAAAGCAGATCAGGCCATTTCCTGGTGGAAAGACAAAATGCTGCACTGTTACAGCTGAAAACTTCATCTCCTGTATGCCGTGTCTCGCACATGACGCTGTTTTAACGACAGGTGAAGAGATACTTTGATAAAGAGAGATTCATTTCTCAGTTGGCTCACCTACTTTGTTTATCCCGCGTTAGCTTAGTTCAGTTCAGAGTCTGAGAAAAAAAAATCCCAAACCTCCCTCAAACAAACTTTTACGAGCCTGTACCATGTTTGTTTACACAAACAGACAGAGAAGTGACAAACCGGGCCAAATTTTATGTGTCTCTGGTGGTGGAGAGCGCTGTCTAAATAACTGCTCCAATATCTCCCATCGGCGCTCTGGTGACTGCCAAAGCCATAACATATGATTCATATTAGGGCTGCAACTAAAAAATAGTTTCATTATCAATTCATCTGCAGATTATTTAAGATTAATCGTCTTTGTCCCACTCACAGTGCAAAGATATTTACTTCCCTGTCACTTAAGACAGAGAGAAGCAGTAAATCCTCCTATTTGACAGGCTGAAATTCTGTGATCAAATATGAAAATAGTTGGCAGTATGGAAGAATCTCCGTGTCTTATTTCCTCCAAATAATTTATTCAGGTCTATCCTTTCATCACCTACTGCATATGGTCTAGTGTGAGGGTCGAATGAAACATCAGAACTAAATAAAGTGATTATTTTCATTACTGATTCATCTGCTGATTATTTTCTGGCTTAATCTAATAAATATTTGATCTATAAAACCTCAAAAAACTGAGAAAATGTCCTTCACAAGTTCATTAAATTTCATTGGGTGATAGCCTGAAACCCTTAAATATTACACTCCAATAACTTAAGATCAAGGATAGCGAAATTCTCTCATTTTAGACATGGAGCCATCAAAAGTTTGGCACTTCTGTTTTAAAACTTACTTAAACGATTAATCAATTATCAAATCGATTAACTGACTGTTGGATGCAGCTCTAATAGTGAGTTCAGTGACCGTAAATGTTCTCCGTTTGTCTCAGTGAACAGTCAAACTTCACTTAAGATGATGCTACTAAAACTTCAGCCTCCTCATTACAGGAGATGCTGAACACAGTCCGTTGTTATTGTTATGTCTTGGTTGATACTGGAGTCACTGTAATACATGTTCATACTCTGAGAGATAAATTGGAGTGGTCAGGGGGAAGCTAATTGCGGTTACTCATAGTGAAAGGCCGACTCTGGTCTGGGTTTAAAGAGCACAAGACTGTGGAGGGGCAGGAGGTGCATGCCTCCTCTGCCCCAGAAGGAGCCAAGTGGTACATTCCAGCATATGGCACAGTTCAGACAACAGATGGAGACAGTCTGTGAGTCTCAACAGTAACCAGACCCTATTCCCCTCACCTCCATTAATACATGATAACTGGCATAAGGTCCAAACTGTGAGGGCCCTTCCTGGCTGATACAGACGTGGCCGAGGGAGAAAGACAAGACCACGAGAATATAGGATTTGATTAGAGCGTCCCAGAGGTGCCGAGATCAGATCTGGTGCTCCTAAAGAGTCGGCAGCTGCCCCCCACCCATCACATTCCTGTACTAACTAAGTGTCAGGTGGCATCAATCCAATGATAGCCATCATGCGTACGTGCCTTTGTGTGTGTGTGTGTGTGTGGGTTAAGACTGAGCACGTATGTGGGAGGGGGTCATTCCTATGTGATTGTGGGGAGCTGCCAGTGAACGTGTGTGTGTGTGTGTGTGTGTGTGTGTGTGTGTGTTATATGACAACTGGTCTTTACAACAGCATTCCTCTGCATCTCTGGGTCGAGTTTTAATACTGTACATAAGCAAAAAAAAACAGCACCTGTTGCGTGAGACCTCATGAACATTTAGATGAAGTAGCAGCACAGTTTAGCATTTCATATTTCCACCAGTCACTAAAAGGTTACGCTGCAGCCTAATAATAACTGAGTCCCTGTTACATCAGCTCTTACGCAAAACCCACATCCATTGTGAAACCATTATGACCGGTTTTAGTGAAACCCCTCAGATCAAGAAGAAGTCAAACTGCGACCTCACCCCAAAGTGGGCATCTTCAGCGTCCATACCGCAACCGGCGGGGCGACACCTGTAAATGGGTGACTGTCAAAGATGAGTGTGATGAGTTTAATGGTTCAAGACGAGGTGAAATCATGCAGTGCTTATTTATGCAGGTGCTCCTGAGCGGCACCACAGTGTGGCAACATCATGTTTTTTTTGGTTTTTTTCCTAGAAGCAACCAACAGTGATTTAGCTTATCGTTGTACACCAGTGGTGAGCTTCTTTAACCACATAGCTGAAGATGACACAGAGCACGTCATTAAAGGAGATCTTCCACACCCTTAGATAAAAAGCACAACACAGTGGCATGACAAACAATGTTAAATTAGATTGAACTGTTGAGTTACACCCCAGTGTCAAGAGTCCAACTCAGGCAATACCTCATTTCAAAATATTTATATATAAAAAATATACTGTATATATACTGGTGATTATTATACAAGACAGTTTGGTGCTGAAGAAAAGCCAATATGCTACACACTTAAAGATAAAAACACGTCACTGAAATGTCCATCCTTCACACTCGTAGCAGTGATGTACAGGTGTACTCGAGTGCACTGTGACATCACGGCTGGGTGTGGCCACAGATGCACACAGGGGCTTTATATGGGACTAATATGTCAGCAGAATCCGAGGTGCTTCTTGATCGGTGGTAACCTGATTAGATGTTTAAAAAGTCAGCAGGATATGAACTTTGAGTTCAGTGACGAGGTGTAAAGTTCAACAGATTTGTCGTAAACAAAACAATGCCTCAAGTCAGTGCTAAGCGATTCTGCTGTTCATCCTGTGTCGGCAACCAAATGAGAGTGAACAACTGACCCAAACAGGGAAAAGAAAATAAATCAGCAAAGCTACCAGCTGGTGAGGGAGCACTCGGCATATATCTTCCTGTACTGAAAACACTAAAATTAGAGCCTCACTCATTCACAATTACTAGATGCACCTGGCCACAGAATCCATTGTATAAGCATAGGTCACTGTTCTCTTCTTACACTCGGTCACAATAGGCTGTGTCCTGTCCTCTATATGCTATGAGGGCAGTCTCCAAAAATAGCCCAGCAGCTAATGGCTATAACTTTGCTGTGTTTGTACTGCTGTTTATCTGGCTCTCTCATCAGGCCACTGACTCATTAGCAGCGATTGGGGGATTCCTACCAGCACCACTGCTCGTCCAGCGGCTGCTCCCTGAGGCGCCTAACCAAAGAAGAAGAAGAAGAAGAAGAAAAAAAAAAACTGGGGGAGTGGAAGGTGGCAAATGGAAAGGCACACAGACAGGAAGTGGGTGTAATTTCCTCAGGAAGCTATCAGAGCCATTTCTTGTATGACCTATCAGATGAAACGAGGTAGAGAGAAAACGAAAGCGAGGCGGCGAGATGGAGAGAAAGACGACGCGAGGGGACAAAACTGCATCTAAGAAAGCTCTTGTTCACATGAGAACCAGAAAAGGAAGTTACTACACAGCATGAACGGTGAACAAATGAGGAACAGATAGATCATGAGAAAAGAGTGTGAACAGGAGTGGTTGAAAAGGGTTTGCATGCACATTTTGCAAACATCAGCTATCTGATTGGGTTTTTAGACACCACAGAGTACAATGGCTTTGAGACAGACACAACACAAACAACAGGAATGGAGTGAAAGTGGTCATACTTGTATCTCAGCAATTATATTTCCATATGTTTTCAAGCTTTCAGAGAATTTATAAATGTTTCAACACCAGGGAAATTTACAAATCTATTTGTTCTACCGACTTCAAGGCCTGTACTGCGTGCATACTCATCTAGGACTTACTAGAACTGGTAAACATGACTGTGGCTGCAAGCATTTGCCTATATGAACCATACAGACTAAAAAGAGACAAAAAAATGAGCAAAGGGGCCTAGTGAGGAGGGAGGGAGCAAGAGGAGCAGGAGCGTGGAGAAGAAATTAAAAGAGGGGACATAGTGCAGCAGGAAATGAAGAACAAGGCAGTAACAGTGGAAAGAACGAAAAAAAAAACAGGCAATGGAAACTTAGGTGTGAGAAACTCTGGAAAGTCTAACAAGCACAGGAGCATTCATAAACCGTGTTTGAGCACCTGAAAGGTTACAGCGAGTGGTTTTGGCTGCAGCTGGCGGAGCTGACAGCGAGTTAGCAGTGAAAACAGTGAAAACATGCTCTGTAGTCTGTGAGATTGTCTGTAAAAAAAAAAAAAAACCCTGCAAAATGTACATATTTCACTTTACATGCTAACATTTTGTACAGGTTTGAGTGCAAATATCCAAAGCTAACTAGAGTAAACACATGAATATTTGGACACTTACTTCACAGCGAGAAAAAAAAAAAAGGGACACTCCACTGACCTTACGTTTAAAGTTTAATTCACACAACTCGACTCAGCCTGTGAAAACATTTGTTTAATGCAGCTTCAGAGGCGGATTTCTAAATTCAGAGGTAATAACCTTAATAACGTCACCAGGATTATGATGCATTGGATTTGACATTTTAAAGAGCTATGGTTACAAACCCGGAAAAAAAAAAAAAGAGTAGAGGGTCAGATGAAAGACACCAGATGATGGAGTTGCATCATGGGAAGTGTTTGACCCATGCTAGTGACTGAAAGTCAGGACATCTCAACCTCTGCTGCTTTAAATTTGACCTTTCCTTTTTTAAAAATCTTTTTTTTTTTTGCATCGCAACAACTTATTTAAAGCTGGATAAAAGCAGATTAGCCTAAGGGACAGCATCGGTATTTAAAATTATTCCATAAATAAAGACTGGATTAAAGATAAAGGCTGTTATCAACTCACAGAGATAAGACATTTCAAGATAAAGCGACCGACTGTCTGCGTGTTAGTTCAACAAGGTAAAAGGGCAACAGAACAATAGTCTGAGCATTACAGAGGGTAAAGTTATACCAGAAATCACTGCACTGACAGTAAGCAAACAACAGAGCAGAGCAGAGGGTGCACTGCGAGATACTGAAGATACTGAAGATAGTGCAGCGCAGCAGAGTGTGTACAAGGGAAGTGACATCAGTGTACATGCGTGAGAAAGGCAGAGGCTCGTCTGCAGTGAAAGTGCAAGAATATGCCCTCTCGAACATTTTTCCCTCCTCTTTCTGGCTACCACATCCTATTTCTTTTTTCTTCTATCATCCCTTCTTTCGGTGCATTTCATCTTCTGTTTCATTTTCCTGTCTCGCTCTCTCTGTCGTCTAACCTCCGTCTCCTCCACCTTCAGCCTGAAATAAAGCGGCCCCTTGTACGATCACTCCAAGACAGCCAGTGCATTCATGGCCGGCAGACAAGGGCCAATTATGTAATTTAACGACCATTACGTAGTGGCTAAAATAAGATTATGGCCAACAGTGCAGGGAAAACACAGGCAGGTCCTTTCATTGCTTCACAGGATTCTACCTTACATGTTGTTCATTGTTTTCAGCTATAAGTCCAAAGAAATCACATTGTTGAATCCCTCCGAGGCTTCCCCGATTTCAATAGGACTTTTTCTTTTGCACAGCTGACATGTCTCTACTGAGAGCTTTACTGCACTGACCTTTTCTCGATATGATTTTATTTGGATATAACCGCTGCAGAGAATCACTGACCTTCTCATCATATGATTTCAGTTGAGTACACATCGCTCTCAAAAGGTTTTTTTAATGATGCTGAACAAACCCAACCAACCTCAGCACAGCATTTTTGCGGTTGATGTTAAACAAGGTATCACAAAAAAAAGCTACGACTGAACCTCCCTCCCTCCTTTGTGCACATGGACATGCATATTCAACGAGGCGCGAAGGGTCCAGTATGTAGGATTTATGGTGGTATCTAGTGGTGTATTCGCTGCTTGCAGCCCTCTCGCATCACTCTCTCCTTCCATGCATGTAGGAGAAACTATGCCAAAAAAAAAAAAAAAGGCCAGATCCAGAGCCAGTGTTTGGTTTGTCTGTTCGAGTTCAACATGGAGGACCAGCAGTGTCTGTAGTTATAAAAGGCTCATTTTAAAGATAACAAAATCTTATTTTCAGGTGATTATACATATAATAAAAACATGGCTATGAATATTGTATTCCATTTCTGCCTTATTCTGTAAATAGAGCCCCTTAAAAATCGTACATACTGGACCTTTAAAACAACTTCTCTTCATTTTTTCTTAGAGCCAAAGTACACTACATTCTCCAACAAAGTACCACTCAGCCTCACCCCCACCCCCACCGCCACCCAATCGCACCTCCTCCATCCTCTCCCTCCCTCTCTTTCGCTCTCTGTCCCTATATAGAGGTCACTGGCTTCATGGAAAGAGTTGATAGGCCGGGGCCAATCGACTGGCATGGATTGGCAGTTCGCAGTGAACCTCCAGCTCCTCCTAACTGCTTCCATGTGTGTGTGTGTGTGTGTGTGTGTGTGTGTGTGTGTGTATGGAGCAGTAACTGCTGAGGCCAAACACACAAACCTCTGATTTGGTGACATAAAAAAAAACTCTCCTCATCCGTTCACAAGTGTGTTATTGTTGTGTGTTCATCAGCTTGCTGATTTCAAGACGATACCAAACAAAGCAGGAACAACAAACAGATACTGAATATATTCGGAAGGAATTTAGTCTGCCCTGAATCAAAGTCTCTGTAGCCAAAAATGCCTCTGTACTCTCACACAAGCACACCTTGGTTCATGATGCTAACCTCATGCCAGTAGGTGAGGGCCAGATATGCAACATTCTTCCCTCCCTCTTTCTTCCTCCTTCTGTCTCTCTCATGAAAGGCTTATTAATAAGCTATCGAGAGATAATTCAAACTTTATCTCTGTGCTGATGACAATCAATGTTTTACCTCGAAATTAAATTCATATCTGACATGAAATAACAACTCCGACTTTGGTTAGCCAACACGCAAGATAAGGCAAACAATGGAGCTGATTACATCAACATTTGTGGGTCTACATCCAAACTATTCAAAGTTATAACATTACTCCACCCTTTAATTTCAGAGATGTCGTATTTTTTTGTTCCACGCATCCCCTCTGCCTTGTCAAAACCCGCTGCCTACATTACCCAACATGCAGCTCAACCACCGACAGTTCCATTGGCGATTCAGGTGTGTTATGCAGATGTATCCTCATCAAGTCACCTGCTTCGAGCAGACATGAGGAGTGAGCTACAGAAGTCTAATAAGCTCACTTCTTTCTAAGAAGTCTCTTAATCTTCTTAATTTTTTTATTTTCAAACTCCAGCTCACACGACTCAGGTGACATCACTTGAGGCAATCTATTCCATGAGCCAAGACCCAAGACCTCTAAAAAGGACTGGTTGAACAATGTCTTGGTGCTCTTTAGATCTGAAATTATTACTTGACTGACAGAAAAGTATTAATTAATTAATAATGAATTGATAATTGATCATTCTTAAGTAATTTTTAGGAAGCTAGTTTTGCAAATTTGCATTATTTGCTGCTCTTTTATGGTATTAAACGGAACATCTTTGGGTTTTTGACAGCTGGTCAAACAAAACAAGCAATTAAAATATGTCAACTTTGGCTTTGGGAAATTATGATGGGCATTTTTCACTACTTTACATTATATTGACCAATAATCAATTATCTAATCAATGATTCATTTAAATGATGGTTAGCCTGGCTGCAGTCGAAGCACATTATCAGTATCAGCCGAGCTTTAAAAATAGGCTCCATCTATAAAGACAAATATTCAAATTATTTTTGGTATGTCATAACTAAAGTATGCATTATGAGGAAATGCACTTCACAGGGAATATTTCAACACTGACATACAGCAGAAGAAAATGAGAGAGAGAAGTCAATGTTATATGTTTTATAGCATGCACAGATGTACGGCTCTATAAACAAAACATACATTCTATGGTTCCTCCTTTACTAAGTGACTAACAATCATTTTCATTATCAGTTGTTTATTTTCTCCATCAATCGTTTCGTCTATGAAATGCCATAAAGTAGCTACACTTTCCCAAGCCCAAGCTAACCCAAGCTATATTCAAATGGCTTGTTTTGTGACTCTTCAATACCCAAGGACAGTCAATTTACTATCATCTATGAAAAGCAGCTAATCTTCACGATTGCAAAGCAGGAGTCAACAAGTTTGGGACATTTCTGCTTGGAAGATTAATCGATTAATGTAGCAATAAATCAACAATAAAGATGCATCTGCACCAAACAGCATAGTTGCATTAAAAGTAACCTGTACTGGTGGATAAGTGGTGGTTTGAGAGAGTGACAATGTTACTGTATAGCTGGTATTATCAATCTATATGTAGTGTTATTGCAATATGACAAATATACGACTCCTTTCTGTTTGTAAAAGGCCTGAGTGTTAACATACAGCCAGCACACTGTCTGCACACACACATACTCAGACTGGAGGACCTTTCACCCCACCATACCTCCCATCTTTCCCTCCTCAAAGAGTAAACATCATCTATGGAGTCTGCTCCTGCTTTTTTCCACCCTGACCCTCAAATGAAAGAACTCATTCTCTGTTTCCTCTCTCTCGCTCGCTCACACACTCTACGTCACATCAGCTTTCCAGCCATCTCTCTGACTCACACTTGGACAGAGGGATGTAACTCTTTCCATTTTCTACCTTTTTTTTTTTTTTTTTTTTAAAGAGCTTGGAGGAACAAGCTGCTGGAGCCCGGGTTGTATTTTCACAAAAATCCCCCCCTTATCATCAAGTGTGAGAGCACGCAGACAATCAGATTGGCTTGCATTCATTTGAGGGGGTCATTAAGGTTTTAAGAGGAGGGGGGGGTCACAGCTGCACACCCATGACTCACATGTCTCACACATGCACACAATTTGACCACACATACTGCGGGTAGGAAACCATGTCTGGTTTGACTGCAGCGTGTGAAAAAACCGTCCTATACGACAGCACAGAGATGGCAGAGACTGGCAGGTGAACACACTGAGCTGTCTGTGTGAGCTACTTAAAAGTCACCGTCCCGTGGATGAGCTGATAACGTATGACTACTGAACAGTGGCTTTGTTTTGAACATATTTTGGCTACATTAAAAACACTTTGTCAGCTCAGACAACGGGCAGAACAAGTCAGTACAGATGAGGGGAACTTTATTTGGGTTTTCCACCTACACAGTACTTGTAACATTTCAGCGACTTATTAGTCAAGATTCACTGATATTTACACCACTGTGGTCAAGATTTGGTTTCTGTTCAGGCGCAAATTGTCACATATATAGATCATTTATTAAACATCTACAGAAAAAAATCACAAATACTACTGTAGGCGGACTATCTAAATAAAATGTTACCCAGAAGAGTGTTGTGTGATTCTGTTTGGGTAGAAGAGCTTTACTTCTCATGTATAGTGATACTCTACACTACATGTTACATTAACAGTAAGCCTCCACATCCAATTGCATCCAACATTTGTCGATATTTATGCATACATGTCAATATTTTGCACATCCCATCCTCTTCATTTAGATATACATTACATATATTCTAATTGTAAATTTATTTTGTGGCTCTTGACTTTTACAGTACTTGTTTCTGAAGCCGCTGAATTGAATTCGTGAATTTTGTTATTTACACCCGTGCCTTGTCTTAGTGAAAAATACCTGTTTTAGTTTTGTCTTTTTATCTTTATGTCTTCAGAGTGTTCTCTGGAAATTAAATTAAAGAACCAGTGTGTAGGATTTAGTGGCTTCTAGCGGTGTCATTTCTGATTGCAACCCCCTTGTCTCATCTTTGTAGCATGAAGAATAAAGCACAGTGGCTGCCCCAAATGTGTTTAATTTGTCCATTTGACTCGAGTTATAAATGACTAATCCTTATATTTAGGTGATTACACGCTAATGAAAACATAGTTGTGCATATTTTATTACATTTCTGCCATATTCTATAAACAGAGCCCCCTAAATCTGACACACTGGATCTTAATAGTCCGGTAAATACCAGACAAATCAAGTTACATCACAGTGATGCAAAAATTATGCAAACTGTATCCTGCCCACTGAGTTACAACCTGCAAATGGCCCACAACAAGCTGATAAATATTTATGATAACAGGATAGCAGGACCACTCAGTGACACCTTAAAGTGCATCCATCACCGTGCTCAGTGCTGAGATTATCTGTGGTTTTAGGTCTTCCTTCCTATGCACTCGAAACACACACACACTTTTTTAACTTCACTTCTCTTCACTTCACCCACTGCGCTCATTCAGGAGGAATCAGAAGATTTCACTGCTGACCTGCAGAGAGAAGAAGAGCAGCCCAGTCTGCTCTGTCTCTCATTATCTGCTGCCTGTGCGTCAATCTAACTGCAGCCAGAGAAGAATACCTGTGTTTCCTTTGAAGTCCGAGCCTGACTACAGTAAATTATAAGCTTGCCTGCAACACAGCTCTAGGCCCTTAGGACATCCCCCGGCTGTTCTACTGTGGGTGCCGTTACCTGTCATTCCAGTTGTTGGGTATCTCTTATAGAGGCTAACGACGGCTGTTACGCCTCGCTGTAGCCCTATCCGAGTTTATGTTCCTACCCTCTCTGAAAGACAGTGCATGTGGGTGAGTTTACGTACGCCTGTGACAACAGAGAGAGTGAGAGACAGGGAGAGCAGCATAGCAACTCAGATTATAGCCAACATTCCTTTAAAAGGAAGAGAAGGTAGCCTTTGGGCTCCAGACAAGCCTGTACTTGTAAAACGTGGGAGAGAGAGAGAGAGAGAGATGACAAGTGCAGTGCTCCTCTAGTCTAGCAGAGTTTAACAGGAAGTGGCAGGGCCTGCTTCACATGGGGCCTCTGGGGTGTAGCGGCTGGCTGGGGGAACACGTCACAGTCTCCGAAACCGCCAGCTGCAACGCCCTTAACACATATGGCATCATCTAATAGTCACCAAAGTTAATGATTATTAACGCACACCGGAGTAATAAATTTGCCTACACTCGTAGGCTCTCGTGCTTGCAAAACAAAAACGCTCGCAGCAGTGAAAGTCAGGCACGGGCACAAATAAGACAAACTGGCCTGGCGAGTTAGCTAAAACACGTTGTTGTTCTTTGAGGAGTGATTAATGAAAACATAAACGCTTGCTGGCAAGCACGGCCCACAATGTTCCAGCCTCCTATCTTCAGTTAATGACTGCAGTGAGATAATGAAGCCGCACTACATGTGCAGTAATTGCAGTTTCCTGTGAGAGCAGGAAGCTTCTCTCTCTCTCTCTCTCTCTCTCTCTCTCTCTCTCTCTCTCTCTCTCGCCTATTCTGCACAGGCAATGTCCTCTGTGTCACAAGGCAAAAATCATCAAGGGTAATCAATTATATGCAGACACTAATTACTGCACATTGTCTGCACCGGGACCCCCCACTCTATTGTATATGGGCCGGTCAGATGAGTGAGTGCTATAGGAAGAGAGAGAGAGAGGGAGAGAGGGAGAGAGGGAGGAGGGGGTGACTGGGAGGGACTCGTGTCATACTGTGCAGCAGGTTTGCAGCCTACAAAAAAAAAAAATACAATGTTGCACTGTTAAATAAGAGGAAAACAAAAAATCTTAGAGCGTAAGAGACAAAGAAAACATTTAAAAAAGGGAAACAAACACAAAGCAGGCTCATATTTTAGCTTTTGAGAACCACCATATGATAAATGTCACAGATATTCTTGCAAACATCAGATAAAATATCACAAGGTCACCAGCTATAAACTCCCCACACTGGCTACAAATGACACAGCAGAAGTCTCTCTGAGAGTATTAAAGTGATTTGTACTTTGGGGATCAGACCTAAAAAAAAAAATGAGTGTGGTCGTAAAAACACACTGTCCAACTGTGCTACCTGAAGTAGCTGCTCCCTCCACACACACACACACACACACACTTGAATGAGTAGATTTTGTTGTTGTTCATTAAGAAAAATACGAACCAGCTGCTAATTTTTTAAATCCAGAGAGGGTGAGATATGTAGCCGAGCACAGCATTCCTGTATGTGGACCCAAACCGTCTGCAGCAGCTCGGGCTACAGGAGGGACGGAGCGGAGAGTGGAGGAGGACAGGAGGGGTGGTGGAGGTGGTGGAGGTGGTGGTGGTGTGTACATAAAGCCATTTCTCTCGGTAAAACAAACATTCATGACGACTTTAAATCTACCCAAACAGAGTCATAAAAAGTTCAAGCACTTTATAATGTTAAGTCGGCGAGGTGCTAAGATGATATACTCACCCGTAGATAGAGAGAAAACGACAGTCGAAGCGCCTGATAGGTTTCCTGCTCGAAAGTTGTCGTGTGTCAGTGGGGAAAAAAAACATTGTACGCGGAAGTACACATCCAAAGAAAAAAGAGAGAGAGAGAGAGAGAGAGAGAGAGAGAGAGAGAGAGAAAAGAGTCGATAAAACCGCGAACAAAAAGTAAACATTTAATGTTTAAACACTTTAAAACAGGTCTCAGGTTATATATACACACACTGTTCGTTAATTTAGGTGTTTATTTTACGTGGAAAAAAAAGTTAACCGTTTTTAACGGCTGGTTTCCGCACGTGTGTTACACCGTAAACTGTCCCCATTGACTTTTAACTTTGTACTTTATAAACGTTATATTTACGTTTTTAAAACGTTTCTGCTTTGTGAACATTTTAACGTGTTAAGAATTTAAGTTCAAGATATGTCAAACTGGTGATTATGTCACTTGCATTTCACAGAATAATATATATATATATATATATATATATATATATATATATATATATATATATATATATATACATATACATAATATATATGTTAGTATATTCATCTCAACTTCTTGTCCATGCTGCTAATACTGTATATATATATATTCTATAACATTTGTATACTGTATATGTCCCATAGCATATTCATATTTATACCTGCACTATATTTATATATCTTTTTCATTTGTACATACTCTGCACTTCTGGTTAGATGCTAAACTGCATTTTGTTGTCTAAGTATTTGTTACTTTGTGCAATGACAATAAAGTTGAATCTAATCTAATCTAATAGCTTTCAGTATCCTATGTTTTTACAAAATTTTGTGCTAATTATTATAATCAGAGGAAGCTTGTTACATAACTTCTCTGCTGTCATCATATCAGTGTGTGAAAGTCCAGCAGCAAACAGAAAAGTTGTTTTCCACCCAAATTAGTCTTTATTAGCTGCTAATCAGGCGACATCTACCGTTTTAAGCATGCTGCTATAATATCACGTATATACGCATATAAGTAAACTGCACACAAGCTGTTGTGAAGCCAAGTCTTATGTCAGATGTTTAAAGCATGATAAAAACATCTGTCTGTCGTGAAATCAAAGCGACTGTTTGCAGAGTTGATTACTCAAGTCAAACTTTGCTCCCTCCCTCCCTGCAGCTTGGTTGCCGGATGCCTCACTTCTATTCTGGCCTGATTGCGCTACCTTGTGGAGAAACATGTGCATGACACGGTCCCTTAGTATCACATGTTGAGGTTAACCTACTCTGTGTCTTACCTCAGGGTCGGTTTAATATCACAGTGTCTTCATTATGACAGCTGTCATGTAATAGACTTTTTTTTTCACAGCAGACATTTTGACATGAAATAGTAGGATAAACACAGGTGTTACCAATTATACTAATTAAGGTCCCGTTCCATTCAGGTCAAACAGAGTCAGAGGGCTGCTGTGGTGCATGTTGGCTCACTGGAAAGTCTCTGTTGCAATAAATGGAACAGAGCCTTAATTATCATCATTGGAAACACCTGCGCTGACCTCACACTTTCATGTCAAAACGGCTGCTGTGAAAAAGGTCTGTTGTAGATGTTTGTTCTCATCCATGTTGGCTTTAAATCAAGTCTGTATGGGGCTCAGGACTGTACTGTACATACATGCATACGCATGTAGTTACACACTGTAAACCGAGTTAGTAAGGACTCAAACCTTAGATAATTTTGAGATTGGCAGTGACGTTTACAGATGACAGGAAGGGCAAAGAACTCTACCCTCTACCTCTACTTTTAGCTGGAAATATGGAAGACTTATTACAAACTTAAACACAACAGAGTTTGCATCAGTCAGTATTTAAATATTAATGTATGCATAAATGTTCATGGCATAGTCACTTTCTATCATGGTCATAACTTTGATTAAATCTAGTTGTTGTATATCTTCAGTGTGTGCTGCATGGCGATTTAAGATATTTGTTTTAAAAATTAAATTGTGCAAATGAAGTTTTAACTGTTGAGACATGTTTGCTTTTGAAGCAAAGTGTATATGGTTTGAGGGATATCCTCCTCACTCAGAATATGACTTATCAAACCTTTGTACATGTTGTCTCATACCGTGGATATGCACTTAAAGTAGTATTGGTGGTGAGAAGTTGGCAGACGTCAGAGACAACAAAGAAATGTTTTGTGTCTGCATTTATCTGCGTGTGTGTTGAACTGTTATTCCTCCCATTGATTAGAACTATCATAATAGTAATAAGTAGTATAGTAATAGTAATAAATAGTCCAGAAGAGCCTGTAAGAGTTTTAAGTATTAAAATGTGTGTTTGAATGGTCATGACACCATCTACAGGTATCCTTGTAATGTAGGCACATGCTCTACTGACTGTATTATTATGATTGTTATGCAAATAATAGACAGTGTGTGTGAATATTCACTAAACTGTTGAGCCAGGAGTGAAAGCAAAACAGGAAAACAATAACTTTAATACACCAAATTAGGTGGGAAAATGACACAATTAATAACAGAACCTATATATTACTTTTATCAGTGATTATTCAATTAATGTTTTTGTTATTCTAATTAAATGAGAATAAAATATGGGTCATATTAATGCAGCTCTAGCTCAAGAATTGTATCAATATTTGTATGAGTGCAGTGCAACTCTTTATTACTTAGCTAAACAATGTTCAAAATTTAAAAAAATAATTAATTTGGCAGATACCAGTGCCATCTGAATAAAAACAAAACAAAAATAATGTTTCTGTTTTTTTAAGGTCTGTCCACTATTATAAATAACTACTAAGAAATGTGGAAGTAGTATTGTAGTATTGGTAGTATTACTTTTTGTTGCTCGATGTCACAAAATGAATCCATTCAACAAACTCACAGTCAACAACAGTTCACTATCCAGAATAATGTTTATTGCTTTTGAAGATATTAATCTTTTTCTTCTTTTTTGCACTTTCCATTTTTCCTCTTTACAGTAAAACAAAGAGAGATGACAGGTAAAACCACTGCATTGTCATTTTTGGATGTGTACACACACATACACACACAAAGGAAACAGTATTTACAGCTGTTAGTTAGTGTACTCCATACGGAGGTGACTGGAGGCCTTTCCTGTAGCAACTCAACAAACATAGAGCTTTACATTAACTTTACAATAGAGCTTTCACAACTAATCGTATACCGCCACTGTTTGACAAACCATAGGCTATAAAGGCTATGAAGCTGTACAATATGGTTTAGTGTTCACTCTGTGCTGAGAAACTGGAGAAAGGATGTTGTTTCATTAGTTCTGGTAGAGCAGAGATAAACAGTTGTATATTTTTTTCTCCCCCCTCTGTTTAATGTCCTCAAGAAAACCCATTTGCCCCGCTGCTTGCATGGACACAAAGCACTGATTGAAAAATAATCAAAACAGATTTTAGGGGGAGGATTTAAAAAAGAAAAATGCAAAGACCAATATTATTCACATTAGACTAATTACAGTACAGTTACACTGGGTGAATGCTAACTATAAAAATAAGTCTACCGGCATATTTTTGAACCCAAAGGGTTTGTACATTGGGCATCTGGCAAAAATGACCAAAGGGCACAATTAATTGGGGTTGGAAAAAATCAGAGACAATTCCCAGTGTGAACTCTGTCCTCATCATAGAAAAACATCTTCAGAGTGCAGATCTTCTGCCATTAATAATTTAAACTTTGATACACCTAAGCTTATAATTTTTCCAACATGTTTAAATACTGAATTAAATCACAACAATACAGCTAAATCTTATCATAGTGAATAATAATTAAATGTAATGTACACCATAATAAAATATATACACAGAAATATTCATACAAATTTCTAGATTGGTCCAGCTCCCTCTGCTCTCTTTTTCTTTCCTTTTAGAAAATGTGCGGGAAATACTTGAACCACAGGACAAAATAAATATTCACAGACTATCACAGTTAACACTATTAGAAATATGGATTTCAACATTTAAATTAACCCCGCAAGAAACAATATCATATAAAAGTAAGTGCAAACTTAGGGGCAACAATTTCACTCACAGGATTACGGAGATGAGACGATTTCATTGAAGGAGACGTTGACTGAAAAGGCCACTAGGTGGCAGTATTTGACTATGTCTCAAAAGCCTTAGTGATTATATATATCGTCCAAATCTCAAGAATTACAGGACAAATCTGTAAAATTGGATCGATCTGAGCATTATTTGTTGTTCTGTTCTGTTAGTATAGGGATGTTGTTTGTTAATGTTTGTCAAGGCAGGAATTGCTGTGTTGTAATTTACCACCTCAGTGCCTTCTATCATAGCTTGGCTGCAGACAGCAAATTGTAGAGTACTGCTGGCAATGCGTAAAATAAGTGTAGAAACCATGGAGCGATCATTTGGTGTGAGAGATCAAAACAGAAAGGACAAGATGGTGATACAGACAGCCGATACCCTAAAAACTGTACGCCCCATATATTCTAAAATGGACAAGTCAGTAGTGTAATGGACTGTAGGCAAGTTGAAAACTTACACAGCAAACAGGGAAACAGTAATTTTAGAAGTAAAGAACATAACTGCCTTTCCTGGAAAACGTATCTATCAAGAGGGGTTGGGGGGGGAGTTGACAATTTAAAGCAGGAAAGTGTCTCCGAGAAAAGAAAGGAGAGAAAAAGAGAGTTATCAGAGCATAAACTGGCAAGATGGTGGACGCGGGAGAGAATGTATTAGCTGTGTATCATTTTGAGAGTCTCTGTCTCCCTGTGTCTTTCATGCAGAGCCATGGAGGGGGAAAGTGACGGAGGCAGGGATGGGGGTGGAGGAGTGATGGGTATCAGGCTCTTCAGAGGATGTGGGGATGCTGGCGGGGGGAGAGAGGAGATGGGTGGCAGCACGCTCCCTTTCTTTCCATCCAACACTATCGGTGATCGGTTCGCCAGGCCGGATTCCTTCCCGATGCCGAATTCATGCTCGTTTTCGTTGTCCGAGCTGCAGTCGCTCAGATCTGTGATCTCCAGGTCTGAGTCTGACTCCGGGTCCTGCTTCACCCCTCCTCTTCTCTCCGTGGGGCTCTGCTGGCCTGTCCCAGTCCCGGCTCCCAGGCCAACTGCTCCTATCCCCAGACTCAGCCCCGTGCCTGGAGGATTGGCCTCCACCCTTTCCCTTTCCCCCAATGTTGCCCCGATGTCTGTCCGACCCATTGACAGGCTCCCAGGATAGGGTGGCACGCAGAGTCTGAGTGGCTGACCACCCGCCGTGCCGTTTGTCCCTCCGGTTTGCCCCGCTGCTCCCCTCTCACCCGCACCTGCCTCCCCTGGAGGGAGCAGGGAGGAGAAGGGGTGAGGCAGCTGGGAAAGGCTGCTCTGCAAAGGGTTGGGGTAAAACTGGGAGGGGTAGAGGGAGCCAGGGGGCAGTTTGGGGCAGTTATTGAGAGAGAAGGCCCCTGGGAGGTAGGGGTTGAAGCCCCAGGGGTAGTCAAAGGGTGGGTTGCGTGGGTACGGGCCCAGCAGGGACGGGGGTTTGGAGTAGCACGGGGCACCTAGGATAGAAAAAATCCAGAGATGGAGGTTAGCTCTCAGAAGGGCCAAAGGTTTCTTGACATACAACATCCAAGAATGTTCACTAATTATGCTCAACGGTATTAGCAATTCTAATCAGAAGCCACAGGGGCCAATTCTGGCACGGTTGCTTTCAACAAAAAACCTGATGGTTCATTTATGCATGCCAGTACTGTGTAGTACACACACTTTACACTGCTGAAGAACCAGATGTCATTCAACACGGCAGTGAAAACAAAAAATTAAAAGTCAAACAACTAATCAAGTAGAGTTTACGTCTTCCAAATGGCTTATTATTTCTGAACGTTAACTGGGAAATATTTGGAGACATGCTGCCTCTGTTTCGGCTGCACATCATCACAGTAGTGACAGTCACCTTGCCGAAACAACGAGCTGAGAAGTAATAAAGAATGCAACAGCACCGGAGTCCGTGTACTTCCAGAGGTTAAGTGACTGACAGAAAGGAAACTTACAAACTGTCGATCTCTTGTTCCCCCCCCCAAATGTTTTGTTACCGTATCATTTCGGATTAAGCAAAAACCTTAACATGTAGCAAATTAAATATTGCACCGTATTTGAATTCAGCTCCTTGCGAGCATCACTTCATAACACAGAAAAGGGTTTAAATACGAGGCGATGCTGGAATTCAATTTTAATGAACAAACAAAAGCATTGCCTCTCAACCTACTGTACTTCCTTCCAACTGACAACCAACTCAAAGATTCTCTCTCTCTGCTGCACTCTCCATCTCTCTCCGTCTTCCTCACTCTCTTTCTCTCTCTCTCTCTCTCTCTTTCACTCTGTTATTTACTATGCAGGGCTAATTTGACAGTGGTGAAGTCTCTGCGTGCTGGGCCAGGAGTAGCTGGCAGACACATGAATATTGAATCAGTCAGGCAGGCCTCACTTGCTTATGAAAACACAGTAATGGGCGCCCACAGGCCACAAACTGAAGCCTGCACCCTCAATTAGGGCCTTCCTGCCTGGGAAGGGATTAGGACAGCGGGGACACATGGGAGGGAGAGGAGGGTGAGAAGGGAAGAAGGGGGGAATAGGACCTGAGGACAAACAGAGTGGGGAGAAGGGGGAGGAGGCAGGTTGTGTGATGAGGAGTGCATGTGTGTGTGTGTGTGAGTACATCTGTTTACACACTGCCTCTCTAGCTCTGCACATTCGTACGCATTCTGATGCACGCACAGAGTGTGCAGAAGTACAAACAAAGGCAGATGCATGTATATACCATAATGCCAACATACACAAATTAACGTTGCGTTTATTGTGGGGGGAAAAGAGACAAACACGAACAATCGTGCTGAAAAGGTGGATGATTTCTGCAGCCTTCAACTTGTTTCTTACCACCACTGATATGCATAATTCACAAGCTAACCTGGCCTCTCTCTCCTGAAGCACAGCCTCACTGCGGGCTGCGATGGGACAGCCATCTCTCTTATTTCCTTTAACAATAAATGTTCATGCCTCCCCATATCCTCATTCCTCTCCCTGCTCTCCTCTTTCCCTCTACCTTCTCTTCCTCCTCTTGTTTAAGCTGCTCTGTTTTCTGTGTATACACTGCCTCACACACCCTCTGTACAAGAAGAAGGCTTTGTCTTTCCTATTTTTGCCCTGGCACTTTTGGGCTAACTTTTCTCGTTCTATTAGCTCACCCGAACTGAGGAAGGGGAATGCATCCAGTCTCAGCTTGTCTCCTTCGGGCCCCGGTGCCGTGGTCCCTCGATCAAACAGGGACGTTCCTCTGCCGGAGTCTGGCAAACGAGGAAACAGGGACTGTATGGCCTGAGCGACAAAGACAGAGAGAACAATATTCAAATTAGTTTCTGTACTCCCGATATAGAGCACACATACTCCTACAAATCCGCCCTCATGGTGCTGCGGCGCCGTGCGGGGGTAAAGTCATATGTTGACAGCGGCACCCCGCAGAGTGTGATGCAAACAGTGAGAGAGTCGCAGCAAGGACAGGATAAAAAGGGCTGTCATGGGACTCGGGGTAAAAAGGGAGGTAGGAGGACGCAGAGGCTCTGGGACTCAAAGGCAGGAAGAGTACAGAGTCAAATGGAGACCAGCGATTAAGACTGTGGGCACAAAGGATAAATGACGAGGAGAGAGAGGGATTGTGAAGGGGACACAGGACGAGTAAGACCTAAGAGAAAGACATCCATTCAGGATGTAGGGCAGCTATCTGTCTGCATCGGTGTGTGCATGTATTTCTTTTTTTTTTACTGTGTAAAATACGTGAAGGAGAACAGTTGAATCTCAGGAATCAAGGGGACAAAGGGGGGATTTTTTTCCCCTAGCAGGACTTTGGATCAATAGTATCTGTCACCCCGCAGCCCCAAGTTTGAAAGGCGAGACTGTACTCCCAAGCTGCGAGATCTGCGTTGCTTAACAAACCGCATTAATGACCCGCCATTGATCTGATCTGACGCGACCCCTTTGCTTTCTATTTCTTTCATTTTCAATCGATGACAGATGGATACGCCATCGGAGACGGGGATGTGAGAAGGAGGGGATAACGTCTTCTTTTGTATTAAGGACAAGTTAAAACCGTCCCCCCTTCACAGTCTCCTTCAGAGTCTGTGTCTCCTTATCCCATCTTAAGGGTAGCACAGACAAATGATGGATGGTTCTCCCTTACTGTACTTTCAAGTTTGTGTACTTTCTAGGACATCGGCTGTTTAAAATAAAATTATCTGCACGCTGGCACTCATGTCCAGGTTAAAAATGCAGTTATATCCATAATGTAGTGTAGAAATTAAAACATTTAAATTGATGTGTTCATTGTTTGCTCTAAATATCTTATCTGACTTTAACAGACCCACAAGTAAAGCCATAACATTATTTTTGAACTAAACTCGTGCTTCCCTCTTGCTGTGTGTGTACAATTTATCTCTGTAAAAATTTTACAATCTCTCAGGGCAAATAATATGTATTCTATTACTATCACCATTAGAGAGTGAATAAAAGATAGACACGATGAATACCAGCCTTTCTCTTGTAAAGAGCAAACGCACAGCAGGGGCCTAAGAAGTACAACAGCAAAATCACTAGAGTGAAATGGATTTCAGTTACCTGAATTAAATTACCATTAATAAAAAATTAAGGAGTAGTGCTCTGTCCTGCTATTTTGCCCTTTTCTTTCTTTGTCCAATTTCCACTTTTTTTTAAAAATTCCCTGTGTATTTTTGGATGTGTATATATGGTTACAATCTCATTTCTAAAATGTGTACATTTCTGTTCATTTTCTGTATGACTGACCTTCATTATGTGCATATTTATCTCACAAAATATATCCCTCTACCAATCCCACCCTCTCCCCGTCCCGTCATCCTACCCTTCGTACCTCTGGGGTGCAGTCTGGTGCAGTGGAGCCCCCGTGTAAGTGGTTCTGGGCTAGAAAGAAGGGAGAGTTGGCCATGTCCAGGATGGGGTAGTTCACCAACACGACCTTGCTGAAGTTAAACTTGTAGGTGAAACGCTTCCCTTTGGTTTTGTGCAAAATGCGCTTGTTGTAGTAATACCTGCAAAGGAGGAGGAGAGGATATCGAAGGTGGGATAGAGTGAGGGGGATAAAGGATAAAGGAAGAGAAAAAGGAAAAGAGGAGGGAAGGATTAATATAATGCTCACATCAAGGTTTTGTGTTTCAGCGCTAACCGAAAAGAATAAGTAAACAACTTGAGCGCTGTAGGGCGACGAGCTATGCTGATTTCCCACTGTTTTTATTCATCTCCTCCTTCCTCAAATCAATTCATGTCTGACTGCCTTGATTCAATACAATATGGCTCTTTAAAGGGAAATTTTATTCAGCTGTTAACAGACAAAAAGTCAAAAATCTGAATCCCTTCGAGCCTCAGAGGGCCTTAACATACAGTGAACAAAAACAACAAAACAAAATACTCCTTTCATCGTGCACAAGACTATTTATCAATTCAAAAAAATAATGGGATTTAGATTATAACATATTATTGCATCAAAATGAATGAAAAGACACAAACCTGAAAAATATCGGTGTTTTAAAATGAGAAACAACGTGTATTTCTACTAAGCAGACAAATTGATTTTATTCAGATAAACACAAATTTGTCACAGTTATAATGAAAATAATTTACTAAATTTAAGGATGGAGGCTGTAAGTAATGTGAATCATCAGAAGCAGTTTGGTCAGTTTGAAACATGATATCTAGATATTCAGGGGATGTGTAAATGTAAATGACACTGAGAAGCTGTCACTGTTTCCAACAGCAAAGCACATTTACAGAGAGGTGAGACAACAAGAGCAGTCTCCATGGTAACGACCTCAGGTGTCTCCCGCTGGGCATGTCGAGCCGCCGTCATGCCAGTTTCCTGTGCCACCCACCGAGGTGTCACAAAATGTACAGTCTGCCAGGATGCCAGGTTGATCAGCAGTAAAGGCAAAACATGGAACCATCTGGCATCAGGTAAAAGAGCGGAGAGCTCAGGTGGGGGTGTTATCGCGAGAGAGAAGTTTAAATCTCGGACACGGCACTTACATTTCTTTGTGTTAAAGTGACCACAGTGAGTGCACCAAATACAGAATGCATTAGACAACCTCAGCATTAAATACTGGTGAGCAACGCCTCATTATGCAGACGCTCTATATCAACAAACACAGCAGCATGTACGTATCAGCATGTATCCACAGTGGCTGCGCCCAGTGCAATGATGTGTATGTGTTTTGCTTTGCGTGGCAATTGTGCCGTGGCCCTTAATTGAGCAATTAAGTGAGGCTAATTAAGAAGGCTAATTGTGGCCCCAGCCAATTCATAACAATTAGACTCTGACGACAGCCCCCATTAACAAGAGGCCAAAGGAAAGCAGAGGGAGGGGGTGGGCTGGGGGAACAAGTCGGGGTACTTTGCATTTGCATAAGAAAACTGTGTGTGTGGTTGGGGGTGTAAACTGCTGAAGGTACGGAACGTGAGCAGTATTGTTTTAATCACCTACAGCGAGTTTGGCGCCGAGCAGTTTGCCTGTTCTCCACTCTTAAGAAGTAGTCCAAGCAATTTCACACTGGGGCTTAATTTTGAAATCCCTATTGAATTTTTTATTTGGCAGCTCAATGGTGAACTTTCCATTAGGATGTCCACAGATAAGGAGAAATTGAGGGTATTGACGTTCCCCAGGAAAAACCCCACCTTTATCTTTCCATTAAACCAACATGAAAAAGAGACGTGAGTGTGGATTCAGTCAAACAAGAGTAAACAATTTATGTAAACTGTGGTGTGATAAACATCTTGATTCATCTGATACCAGCAGTGTTATTGCTTGACATTCAACACACCGCGTACAAACACATACCTCAGTGCCCTGCTCAGCTTGTCATAGTTCATGTGAGGTTTGCATTTCCTTATCCCCCACAGCCGAGCCACCTCGTCTGGATCCTTGATGACGAACTCGCCGTAGTCCCCCTGCCAGGCGATCACCCCCTGATACTCTTCTTTCTGCAGCAGCTCCAGGATGAAGTGCCACAGCTGGATCTGTCTGGACCCAGGGCTCGACTCAGGCTTGTAGGCCCAGTCCGGGAAGGCGAACCCTGAACAGAGGGGAGCAGGAAAGAGAGGAGGATGAAGTTAGGGCCTGTCATTTGTCCCGCCGCTTGCCGAGGGGGATCGCTGTCTGAATGACTGATGAGTGATGGAGGTGAGGGATGATGTGTTTAATATCACAGCACGTGCCTTGAGCAATGTTAGTCTGTGCTAATGCCCTCTAGCCTCAACAGATTGGTCAGTGGGATGATGACAGCTTGCTGGGAGAGATCTGATTGATGCTGCTCGGGCCTGAATTCTAAAAGCCGACTGTATGCACATCAGAGATGGAGTTAAGTAGCTTTTTGACTCATCCTGGAGTGAATCTGGCACTAACTAGCCTTATGAAAATTAGACATACAACCAATTACTACCAAAGTCTGAATTTGTTTACCAAAGTGCGTTCGTATGGTTAATTCTGAGATGATTTTGATGGCGATGGTTATGTTTTTACCATAACTGAAGTTGCTTGTTTTGGCTGTCTGGTTACACGTGACCTGGGTCGTGATTTAGAGATGATTTATGTGTTTGAAGATGTTTGCACATGCATGAGTATTTTTTACAAAATACATGACTTTAGGCAAGCTTGATGCAACAAAGAAACTATACCCCTTGCATGAGCGTGAAGGTGGGACTGACCTGGAGTCCACAGCGCGGGCACCGGGGGGAGCAGCAGATCACTGACGCAGTTACAGTCCATACCTCCACAACACCTGAAACAGAACGAGAAGAGATGGTGCAGAGGGGAAAGGCAGAGTTGGTAAACAATGATTACTTGACTTTTTCATATGAATTTGAACACTCCAAAATCTATAAGACGTTTCATAGAAAACTATTTGCTGCCAGAGTCAGCTACCCAATAGGCTTCTTTCAGTGAGCTGAAGTTGAAAAGTGTAAACTTTGTTCAAAATGGAGGTATTGCATAAGGGTCTAAGGCCCAATATGAGTTCAAAAACATACCTTAAATCGATGTGAAATATGGCAAGGTTATGTTTTATATGTCTTTGGTGGAGATCAGATGTTTGATGGATGTTATCTTGTGAAGCCACCTGAGGCTATGTCTGATGCAACATGGTGGACATCCCTATAGTACATTTATGAACAGGAGGAATTAAATAGACTTTTGAAAACTAGGTCAAAGTTGATACATATTATATATTAAAAATAGGACTTTTTAATATATAATATGTCTTGGGTATTCCTTGGTGGAGTTTTTAAAATTGAAAACTGCACAGTCAAAGGTCTCAATGTGCAAAGTTATGTTCAAGTACGCTACCATTACTTATAGAAACTGGCAGATTTAGTGGTCAACAAGAGGAAAGGCTTTGTTGGTTATGTGATTCAGGTGTCCATGATTTAAAGGGAAAGTTTGGATATTTTGAAGTGCGGCTGTATGAGTGGCCAGCACGCCCCCAGTTTGGAGAAGCAGACAGGGATCCCAGCA
Organism: Argyrosomus regius; assembly: GCA_946959425.1. Lineage (NCBI taxonomy): Eukaryota > Metazoa > Chordata > Actinopteri > Sciaenidae > Argyrosomus > Argyrosomus regius. The sequence continues at coordinate 20,358,011 of OX336884.1, read as the reverse complement.
CAGAAGCAGAGCTAAGCACTGCTGTGGACAGGGTCAGCAGAAAGATGTATTTTAGCCACACAAAAAAATCAATATCAGTTTAAGTGTACGCTATATTAAAATTATTTTCACCGCTTTATCTTGCCGTCAGACGGCCTTTTTCTTTGGCACTAACTGTAGAACTTCCAACTGTGCACTGTATTACACTGTTGTTTGGGTCCGAAGGTTGTGAGATCAGATTAAAATCAAACTTCACTAAGATTTCAAAGATGGTGCGTGCTTGTGTTTTTCTGGCTGAGGTGCTCTAACCCCCAAACAGCCGAACTGTGGTATAATATAAAGACACCATATAACACCGGGAACACACAAGTTCTACGGTTAGTGCCAAAGAAAAAGGATATCTGATGGCAAGGTCATTTTGATTTTTTGAAGTGGGCCTTTTTTATGTGGCTAAAATATGTTTCTCTGCTTACCTTCTCCACAGCAGTACTTTGCTCTATCCCTGACTGATTCTCCAAACTGAGGGTTATCTACTGACTATGGATAAATACCTCATACAACTTCAAAATACCCAAACTATCTTTTTGAGGCATATAGTTTTAAGCAAAATGTCTTTTTATGGTTGGATGATTATAAAAGACAAGAGCCTTCTTTTGTGGCATGAAGACAAAGTTTTTGGTTCGCAAATGTAAGAGGTTATGTTCTTTATTGGCAAACGTTCAGTCCCTGTTGGCTGGATACCTCTGTATGTGCATGACACAAATAAACAACATCTATACAACATTGCAGTCAAGTGACTAAGTTTAAAAATGTGATTATCAGTGGTGAAAGACTCCTAAAAATACGACCATGTTTGATAACATAAACAACCAAAATATGCTAAATCTACAGCTACATAAAACAACACAACTGACTCAAATCTATAATAGCAAAGATATTTTAGTTTGTTTTCATTCCGCACCATTCAGTTCTGAGTGAAAGCACCACAGGTGTGTATGAACAAACTGTTGATTTTCAGTCCATCGCAGTGCATCACGCTCCTTGTTTATGTGCGCGCAGGTGATCTGAACACATCATAAACAATAACGTGTCCACGTGTGAGTGAGGCTGCTTTGTTAAACGACAGCTAATGCAGCTCCTAAATAATAGCATATAGACATCTGCTGACAGGAGAAGGGAAAGGAGATTTCAGTGTTTCCATGACGAGCGAGGGGACGGGAGCTAGTTTGGATATCACAGTTTCATCAGGGTTGTTTTACAAAGCTCAGATGGAAGAGATGCCCTGCTGCTACACTGGTATCTTTAATGCTGGCCTCTCTATCTCTCCCTTCACTCTCTGCCTCTATTTAATTATGCTCTGTGAATTTTGGATTTTCCCTCCAGCATTGAAATGGAACGTGAATTATTAAGGTGTGTTTGTATAAATTATTATTGCTAACTCCAGGCATTTCTCTCTCTCTCTCTCTCTCTCTCTCTCTGACCGGGTCTATCTATCTATCCCTCGCTCGCTCTCACCCTGCTTCTAGCCTTTGGATTGTGGCCCCTCTCACTCTCTCCTCCCTCTCTTCATCTTTCTTGTTTTCAAGCCGCTCCTTCTGTCTTCAAATATAGAGTTGGCATTCATCCTATCTCACTCACATATTTTTTTTTTTTCTTATCATTCATGTTATCATTTCTTATTTTTCATCTTTTTCTCTCCATCTTGAGTCTCTGCCTACACTCACTTTCCTATAATGAGTCAAAGTTATTGCAGGGGTTCAAATAACAGCTTTAAGTTATGTCTTCACAGAAAGCTCCTCATTTCCACGTGGGATTTTTCCACTAAACTATACTGCACGTAGACTGTAACAGATCATTTTGTATTCAGTGTAGCGGTAGGATATCAAAACTCCTAGTGGCTTTTGCACGATTACAAACATCTCTCTTTCAAATGTACAGCCATCTATTAAAATGCTGACATCTAACCTGTATATATGAATGAAGGCCTCAGCAGAGTTCAGTATGAGTCTTACTCGCATGCACATATTCTTTGTGTTCAAGGTAGTAATCTATAAGTTTTTTCTTTTTCCTGTGGGCTACAGGTCATCAATACTGTATCATCTTTCATTTGCCATATTCTCATGGTCCACAGCATGTATGAGCTCGTCTCCTCCGAGGATGTGTGCTGCTATCTGTCGGGATTTCTCCAGCTCTCTCATACCACCTACGCGCCGCCTATATCTATATCCATCCTCTCTTTTCCTATTCACCAGTGCATCTATACAGGTGAATCCTCCTTTCCTCTTTCCCACCTCCTTTCTATTCACACACACCTATCCACTATCTTCTCCCCTTTCCTCCCGCCCCACCCTTTTCTCTCCCTCTCTCCTGTTCTGTGTGTTTTGCTTCGGCGCAGTAATTTTCCGTTTGATTTCGGAGGTAATGCATTTTTTACAAATCAAAGAGGAAGCCAGGCTGCCCCCCCTCCTCCTCCTCTTCCTCCACCCCTCCCTACCTCCTCCTCCTCCTTCTCCCCTCCCTCCCCAGTCTCCCGTTCTCGCCCCCCTCGGCCCCCCAGGCCAGAGAGGAGATAAAGGAGCCCCCATCATTTCCTTGTTAGTTTTGATTTGGGCAGCGCAGGGCTTTCAAGTTCCCCCCATCACCCCCAGAAACATTATAACTAGCAGCCCAGGGAATACTGTTCCTCGTACGCACACACTCTTGCACACACACATGCATGCACAGACTGTCAGATACAGACGCTGGCAGATTGTAATGGATTGTACATGCACAGTAAACACACAGTCTCAAGCAGATATGCCACAAATACACAGGTATTCGGGTAGCAGACACACAAACACACACTCTCAGTGCGAAGCAGCACACAAAATAAGACATGGAGCCCATAGATATTGACTGAATCAATATAGACACACTAACACACATCTCAGCGAGCTGAAAGACAGAATGCACTTTGTTTACTAAAGATGCAGTGGTACTGATGGAGCACAGCGATGTGCACAGACAAAAGCACAGATATATTTTACTTTGTACAGAGTGACTGTCCAAACAAAGGACCCCTACCCCACAGAAAGCCACCTATAAACCCAGTGTGGATGATGGATCACACAGTTACCAGTGACAATGGTAAATACACACAATAGGGGCACCAAGCTACTGTACAGAGTCACATCGTGACAATAGCACCTTTAGTGCTCAAAGGAAACCTCAGTTGTGCTCCTCCACATGTTGTGGAGTATAGGCTAGTTTTAGCAAACACACATTTCTGCTGCAATGAGTCAGATGAGTCAGAGGCGTTTGATAATTCAGTTGAAAGGGTGTGCTGGATTTAGGGACAATCTTTCCTGTGTCTTTAGGACACGACAAAAGCAGTCACGCTTCTTTTAGCTCATGGCTAAAAGGTGACTTTCAAACAACCACGCACAAAGTCTGAAAAAGGAAAAATCTTTTTTTTAAAGCTGCAATATGTGAATTTTTTTTTTTGGCCACTTTGGGAGCACTGGGAAAAAGATGTGAACAAAACACCGTGATATTATCAGCATGAAGTTGATGTGATCACGGTTGCTTATTTACATGTCCAGCGTCATTAGCATTCACTTGGAGTCATGTTTGATATTCACTCCCATTTAGCTTTAACAAAGTTTTCTCTCCACCAACTCCAGAGCAAATTATGGTTAAATACTTATTAAGCAACTAAATGTTCCACTTTCCTCACAAGCTACTTGATAACTTTGTCTGCTGTTTGTTGCTGAGGCAGGTAGTGTACTGTGGGGTTTTTAGAGCATTTTGACTGATAAACAGTCTGCTGCATCTGGAAATGAAATGAGAGCGATGAGAGTGAATCAAAACAGCTTTAAAATGACTTGTTTTCATTGACGTTTCATTGTCTTGTTTCTAACTTTTGTGGTTTATACTCTTTGTCTCCTTGTTCTGATATGCCTTATTTTCTTTAGCCTGTATAAAGCACTTAACTTCTGAAAAGAAAGTTTGTTTGCACACTTGTTTTATTTGCCAGATTTTCATTAGTTTTATTAGAATCAAATAATGTCACCTGATTTTTGTTGATAAGAAAACCTGCTGAAGTAATAGAAAAAGAAGAAAGTATTCTTATAATTTGTACCCTGTCAGGGTGGAAAGTGATATACTACTCAGTACTATCTGCCGGTGTGTGTGTGTGTTGTGGTTTCTAGCACAACTAAATATAGACCAAGAGTCAGAATTTGACGAGTTTCAGGTGGTTGGAAGAGATCAGACTATGGATATGTATTTGGATCATAACATCTTCATCCCGAACAGGACTGCCGGATCCATGTTGACACAAGTTTGCAACAAGGGTGGTAGTCTATAAGGCCTGTCAGCAGAGCTGGTATAGTTGTGGAGCTAAGGTTAGTAGGCCACTGACAGGAGTGAAGAGGAAACAGTGTGAGGAATATACTGTAGTACCAACTATGTTTTGAAATTCTGCAGAGTGACTGGGGTAGAGGGAGGACGGGGGCAGCCTGACATTCAGGCAACATTATGTCTCCAGTGTTGTCTAAAGAAGGAAAGAGTGATGGGTCACGATATAAAAAGATAGAAAAATGTGAGAGGCATGAAGAGTCTGGCCTCTCCCGCTTTCTTTTTCCACTAGATGAAACAGGCTCTGTACATCTGTCTCATCTTCCTTTTTTCGGTTGCCCCTGAAAAAGGCCCAACTGAACCCTCTCTCTCTCCCTTTCTCTCTACTTGCCTCTCTCCCGCTATCTCTGTCTTTCCCTCTCTCTCTGTTCCTCTCCCTGGTTAGCTCTGACACACTGGTCAGCCTCAGGGTGGAAGAACAGAGGGACTCTGCTATGGGTTTGTTAGAGGAGATGGAAAGGAGAGAGGAGAAACGAGGAGGGGAGAGAGAGAGAGAGAGTGGAGAGAAGGAGGAGGAGGAGGAGGAGGATGAAGAGAGGAGGAGGGGGAGGGTTGCTCAGGAAGAGGGAAAAAGAACCTGTCCATCCCAAATGTTAAAGAGAAGAAGAAGTCAACACTGAATCAAATTTTGGCCTTCTAATTTAGCTAGATCCCTTGTCTAAATTATGAAATAACATTTCCAATAAGTCATACATGATGAATAATGAATGATTTATCTTTTACATGTCAAAACATACAGCATAATACAGACAGTGATGCACTGGTGAATATTTATCTAGCCTGTGTCTTCCCACAGAACACTCGTACTTTTTTTGTACAAATACATGGTTCTCTCATGATGAGTGTGTGAGATATAAGTGATGAGATATAAGTTTTTTATGAAAACTTTTAGATTCTGTGGACTTGGAAATAATGATGAAACCTTGCAGCCTTCTTAACTTTAACCCTGCAAAAAAAAAAAACTCAACTAAAACCTCGCCAATTAGTGTCCTTGTAGTTAACTGTTGTGTGAAAATGTTACAGTCACATTTTATGAAATAAAATAAAGCATTAAGCTTTTTGTGGGATATTATACAAACTAAAACAAAGTGGGAAATACAAGGCATTAAATGGGCACTGATGTATCTTTGGTTTAAATATTCTATTGTTTGTGTTACATGTCTGTCTTTTAACATCTTCATTGACTCTGTTAGAAATAAGAGTTCTCACTTGCGTTACCCCTTGCATTTATGTTTTGTAGATCCATAAACAAAATGCTCAAATGAAACTGAACTATTCTTTTTAAGAGTCAAAGAGCTGACTAAACTAACACTATACTAACCATACTGCAACTTCTGTTACAGCTAAATTTCCACATGTTTGCTCCTTGTACCTTGAACACTGTATACCCATCGCCCTGTCATATGAAAGAGTGAGAAATCAGTGCAACGCTGTAATAGGAACGGACAGCAGTGCAGTACTGTCACTGTATTTAACCAAGATATATAGTTACAGGAGGCTGTGAGACTCTGTTCGTTCTCCCACAGAGCACCCATTACTCCACACTGCAGGGGCAAAGCTAATACTGAGTCCTTCACACCGAGAGACAGGCTATCACCCGACAGAGCCGCCAAACCACAATATCACATTCAGTGAAATTCAGTTACACTACATGTATCGGCGGGTATAGTGACTGCGAGGCCAGTGTAATGTTTAAAATGGCGAGATCAAGGACAGCTATGTGACAAAAAAAGCTATATGACAACGAGGTCCATAATTAAATGTTAAGAAACATTTCCACAATAAACAACAAATTGGTCCAATAACAGAGCTCAGGCTCGAGGCTTAGAGAGGACAGGCGTTTTACTGTGTTTTCTCTCTTGACAACATGTTAGTCCGTCTTTCAAACGCTTCCCTACTTCATCTGTGGCTTTCAGCTGCACACACATTCGTCACATCTGATGTGTGTCACAAATATGTAGTTTAATTTCTTAAAACAGCCGAGAACTGCGTGTTTGTTGGGGGACTATTTTCAGCTGTGGATTAACACACATTCGGTGCCCTATAGTTGAGTGGAGTGGCACCAGGACAGTGTTCATTATCACTCATCATCGCAGAAGAATATCAGCGGGCAGACTAACTTTGTCATTGTTGGTTTTGGTCTTTTCATTGGATTTGTTGACAACATGAAAAATAGAGAATATCATGCCGCCTCATCCTTTAAAGGCCAGTTTCATTCATGTAGAGAAGTTTTAATGATTCCTACAGTCAGGTGAAGTTGAGACAGCTGCTCAGGTCATAAACAGACTACTGTAGCTTCTGATAAATAAAGAAACTCGGTTTTTTTTTCACAGTTTCATGAAAGGTGGAGAACTCCAACTAGTTTAAGGAGAGAGCGTGTGTGGAGATGAGGATGCGTGAAACGGTATTAGTATGGTATGGAACGCCGGCCTTAAGAAAATAAGGAAAAGAAGGGGAAAAAAGGATGAAGAAAAAAGTATCAATCGATAGGGTTAAATTATTCATCGTCATTAATTATCGATCGCTCTCCGCTGCCGGCTCGTCCGCCTCGCGCCAGAGTTGAAAGGAGGGAAAGCGCGCTTTATTAAAACCGGCTCGAGCCTCATTGTTTCATGTCCCGCGGCAAAGAAAAAGCTCGAGTTTGGCTCTGCCCGCGCCAGTAGAAAAATACACACACGTATGTATACACGCACAGATACACGCGCGCTCACGCACACACACACACACATTGCTCCACCTCCCTCCTTTGCGTTTTCCTTCTCTCCCGCTCTCTCTCGCTCTCCATCTCTCCGGACGCGCGGGAGGAGCTTTGGGGAGCCTCGCGCGGTGTTCACGGGGCGGCTGTGTCTCGCGTGGATCGATGAGGGATCAATGGCTCGCGCTGACTAATAGCCAGAGAGCGCCTTTGATCTCGCGGCTGAGAGATCAAAACCTGCGCGAGAGGGAAGAGAAATAGGAAAAGAAACTGCGCCGGCGAGCTGACCTTTACACACACACACGCGCGCGCACACACACATTTACGCAAAAAAAAAAAAAAAAAACACACGTAGCGTGCGCACGCGCGCAGCTTTTAGGAATTTGACTGCAGGATATCCTACCAGCAAACAAACTATGAGAGATGCATCACTAACGAAACTGCAAGGCGAATATGCATTGAACGAATTTAAAATGATAACAAATCCATAACAGACATCATCCACAGTCTTTCCTCACACGCACACACACGAGCATGCACCCTTGCTTCCTAGTCCAAGTTGTTGCTCTTGATTTTGACTTCCTCAGACAAGGTGATACAGTGAGAACAAGGAAACCATCTGTTGTTTCCAGGGAGCAGATGAGTGTCCTATGGGCTCAACTTCACGCCTATAGAGAGGGAAGAAGAAGTGTGTTTGTGTGTGTGTGTGAGAGTGTTTGTGTGCATGCCTGTTTATGTGTGTGATGGAGACACCAAGAGGGAGAGAGAGGGGAGGTGGGTGCAATGTCTGAAAAAGAATAGTTTGCCTTAAAATAGAGTTAAGTTTGTGGAAGCTGGTTTCCTACTGAAACTGCGGTGTTGTAGTGATGATAACAGTGACACAAAGGCTGTGAGGTCACTGTAATGTACTTCTACACACTTTATGAAGATTACAACAGCTGTCTGTTTTCCTGTGTAATGTTCTGTTTAAGGTCCTGGAGACTCCGGCCCATACCAACATGAATTTTATGACATTACATATTAACATAACCAGGAAAATGACAAATTTGCCCTGTTTGAACCCAGCAAAACAAAACAAACATGGTTAAATGCAATGCATTTCTACATGTGTGATAGTTTTTGACAATACTTTGTACCCCTCTATAATCTCTCTAATGAGTTTGACCCTGTCTATGTCTTGACCTCTCTGGCGTCTCATTAACCCCAAATAAGTAACTACGTAGGATGACATGTTTTACATTTCTTTGTCTGTGAATGACCTTTCATGCTAACCCCACAAACAACATGAATAAATCATAAAATATGTCCTCCTCTGGTGCCATAGAAAGGTTTTATGTATTATTATTATTGCAGATGCAGCAGTGGGTTCTGTGGGACCCTGAACAACAAGCAAATGAAGCACATTTCAACAGAACAAAAGGGTTAATAGGACTCTTATTAGCCACTAAGAACCACAACATAATTCCCTGCAAAATGGTGTCTTGTTTTCCACACTTTTACCTGAAGAAATGCACTTCTCTCTCTCTCTCTCTCTCTCCCTGGACTCATCCTCATCACGCTCTCTCTATCTCTCTCTTTACCCCCCAGCGTCCCCCCCCGCCTCTTCACCCACCCTCCCCTCTCTGGTCAGTGAGTTACTCTCTCTATCGCTCTCACTTCCCGAATTAACCACTCAAGAAGTCACCACCGACTCAATCAATAGCTCATACATAAACCCTGCTATAATCGCTCCCCCTGCCTGTCTGTCTGCCCCCCCTCCCTCTCCTCTCCTCACCCTTTACCCCCTTCTTCAGCTTCCAACTGACACTCCTCTTCCTATCCTCCTGTGTCCAACTGTTTGTCTTTTTTACGTCTTCCTCCTGTCCTTTTCTAATTATTTCAGACACTCTCCTCTCATATAATACCACTGAAAACTCTGTCAAAGAGAGGACAATCAAGATCCTCGTCTTGTGCAATTTTGACCCTATTATGTGAAAAGAAACGTCTTTTCTTTGAATGACAAGTTGCAGACCATGTGAGCGCACAACCATTATACCTAAAGTTGTAAAACGGCTCTGCGTTTCTCCAGACATATTTATTTTGCACGTATCAGACAAATATAAAAATGTCACGAATAAAAAAGGGATTTTTTTTTTTTTTTTTTTTGCTTTTAGGAATTCTCAAACTGCCTTTTTTGGTTTTGTTTTGTTTGATTTATGAACCAAAGTATAACATATTTATAAAATGCAACATGTAAGACCTTGCCAAGGGTGAAACAATAAAGTCCTGCACTTGTTTCCACTGTTATCCCTGGTGTTTACACAGTCCATCAACCTTTATCGAAACTGAGACAGGCAATAATAATCACGTCCAATCTGGAGTTGTTGTGCGTCTTGTGCTGAATACTTAGTCTGAAAGGAGACCTGATGCTACTTTGAGAGTATTTTTAACTCATGTGGTTTCACTAACCTCACTATATTCCTTTAGGGACTTGATATTTGTGTAGCATCCCTCTAAAATTTATTACAGGATCACAGTAATTCTTTTAAGTGCAAGGGCACTATCGGCCCATGTTAGTGTGTCCAGCCAGAATGGGCCCAGTATTGCGTTATAGCAAAGACAAGGAGACATCAATATTGCATTATCTCATGTTTAACTGTGAGACACAGATAGTTGTTTTGGGGGCCTTAAAGATATTGTATTACCAAAGGAGATACAGGCAGACATCCACACACACACTCACACATGAGGAGGAAAAAAAAAAGAGAATAACACACAGAGAATTTTAAAATTATAAGGCCTCTACACACCCTCTGCTCGTACCCCTTCTCTCTCTCTATCTCTCTTTCGCTCCCTCTCTCTCCCTTCACTCGCTTCTTCTTCTTCTCTCTGCCTCTCTCTCCTCTCTCCAAAGTCTTTGATTCGTCCGTACGGTTTGATCTGCGAGAGAGCGAGTTTTGTAAACACATTTTTCACGATCATATAGCCACGGGCAAGGGGAGCGTGAGGCGCGGAGGAAGAAGAAGAAGGAGAGGGAGAGAGACTCAGAGAGAGAGAGAGAGAGAGAGAGAGAGAGGGTGTGTGTGTGTGTGTGTGTGTGTGTGTGTGAGAGGGACGTTTAATGAGCGTGCAAGATGGAAAGACAGACTGACAGAAAATGCAAGGATGGAGCCTCGAATATGACTTTCTGCTATACTGCACAACAAATCCTCACACACACGGAAAACCTCTCTCTCTCTCTCTCTCTCTCACACACACACACACACACACACACACACACACACACACACACACACACACACACACACTAGGGAGCCCAGACTGATGGTTTTGGCACAAGTAAAGCATCACAGGGGTTGACGAAATGTGAAGCAACAACGAGAAAAAGCAAGTTATTCAGTTTTCCTCATCATGCAGAGGGGTGGGTGACAACTCCAACACTGTATTTCCCGATATGACACTTCCTGACTGCTGCACCCATGTAGAGTCACACACACACACACACACACACACACAGGAAAAAAGTGATGCATCTCGTTTAGGGTGATGAACACAGAAAACAGAGAGAAACAGCGTCTGAAAAACAGATTATGGAGCGAGCCAATAAAACTGCAGAGCACAGACGGTAAACACACCGTGGTGTAAAGCTGAACTAATAAAAGTGCGAGGCTCTCATTCCTTACATTTCTTCTTTTTTTTCTCACTTGGTTGGAACACTTTCTTTTTTTTTTCATCTGGCAGCTGCTAATCCGGTTAGGTTCGATTGGCTCCGGTAATGGCGCTAACCCGTCGCTTCTATACCGACTCGTCTCCACGGGACACGGCGGAGAGGAGGCGACTCTGGCTCGGTATGAGCATCAGACTGACACGGACGACGGTGATGACGCGATTCAGGGAAGAAGAAGAAGATGATGATGATGATGATGAAAAAGAACCACCACAAACTTTTAAACTTCCCTTCATATTTTAAGATATTTTAAGAGGCAAATTGTGCAAACAGACCATTTTCACAGCAGCCATTTTGACATGAAAAAGTAGGGTCAACGCAGGTGTTTCCAATGATACTAATTAAGGTTCAGTTCCATTTACTGCAGCCAACATGCACCACAGCAGCACACTGACCCGAATGGAACGGAACCTTAATTATTATCATTGGTAACACCTGTGTTTACCCTGTTTCACGTCAAAATGGCTGCGGTGGAAAAAAAAAAAAAGTCTGTTTTATGTATTAAATGGTGAGGACACGGAGACTAAACTGAGGAGGAAAAAAGAAGACAAACTTCAAGAATAAATTTCTGTTTTTACTTGATCTTATTGCACATCCCTTCAAAATAAAAGAAAAATATTTGGAGTGATGCTCAACTCGTCCGATGTTGTAGGCCTATATACAGGCCTAACGGATAATAATATGCAAAAATGGTTATCACATAATAATAATAAGAATAATAATGATAATAAGAATAATAAGAATAACAATAATAATTTAGATCGAGGCACAGCATTTTTCAGCATGTTGTAACTTTCTGATGAATTGTCTCCTTCGACCGACTTTTTGGCAAAGAGCGGGCTTGGGGTTAGATGCAGGCCATCACATTTAAAGTGCTTTTTCACTTCGAGATTTGTTTGTTTTCCTAAAAGACGGGGAAACACTCCTCAACAATTCTGCAGAAGTCCCTCGCGTCAGTCGTTAAAAAATGATTTTCTTTTCATTTTTCCTTTTCCTTTCCTTCCATTCTTTTTTTTTTTTTTTTACTTAGCCTACTGCTTTTTAGAAAGAAGAATAGCTGCAAGCAGTAAAGTCGGTTGTCAGAATGTGTGTGTGTGTGTGTGTGTGTGTGTGTGCGTGTATAGTGCAGTGCAGTGCAGTGTAGTGTAGCGTTTCCTCTTCCTCTCTCTTTCTTCTCTCAGTATTTTCTGTCCGGGGAATTGTTCTCAACGTCCACAAACACATTGCAAATACCCGCCGGCCCAGCTGCATCGATTTCTAATTAGACGCCAGGATAATCGTTGGAGAGAGATGAAAAAAAGGGAGAGAGTGATAGCGAGACCGAGTAAATAAATATATAAACGAATTAGAGCCCAGATTAATTGAATGAATATGAGCATTAAAAAGAAACAAAGGTGATCTTGGCGGATAAACCTTGCGTGGACTAAACGGGAAATAAGGCTTATATGCACGGAGGAGGAACACAGGCTGGATGCAGAAATAAGGGGAAATTAGGGCCTTTTTTTTTTTTTTGGTCAAATTTCTGTTTTGCAATTACTGATAGGTGAGTATTATATTGTGTGATAAATTGATTTTAAAATGATGTGAAGTTCCCATAAGTTTTTATATGATATCACTGTAGCAGAGAGTTCAATTTTCTGCAAGAAAAACAACAATGCTGAACAAGAAACTCGCCCTGAAAGCAATTAAAAACAAATTTCAATCAGAAGTGGAGCATTATAACGGTATAATACAGGCTAAATAAGAATCTGACCCGCTGATAATTGCTGCATGGTCTGCAGACTCATGACGACGCCTGCGTCTGAAACTGTGACAGCAATCAACCTTGAACTAAAGCCACAGCTGGATTATCCAACTTCTCTCCTGTTCAGTCAAATTTCCACCCTCCCTCTCCCTCTCCTCCTCCTCCTCCTCCTCCTCGTCCTCCTCCTCCTTCCTCCCTCTCTCTCCCTCTTTCTGTCTCCTGACAGAGTGTGACAGGGGGTTAGCCGGGGAGCTCAGGTAGCTCGTTTACTTTAATTAACGTTTCATCATCCTCGGAGCGGGACCGCGCACCGCATATACTCTTTCATGCTGCTCCGTCTCTCATCCCTGTTCTCCATCCATTCATCATCAGCCCTCCCTCTACAACTCCCCACTTTCTCTCTCTCTCTCTCTCTCTCTCTCTCTCTCTCTTTCTCCACCACCTTCGGGCTCACCTCTCATCTTTTTCTTCTACAACTCGCCACATCAGCCCCCCTGCTCTCTGTCTCATGTCCACTCAGGCATATACAGGATAATAATTCAAACACTTTCCTTCCTTCGTTCCTTCCTTACTTCCCTCCTTTTCCCAACTTTGTCACTTCTTTACTTCCCCTAAACTTTCCCCTATTTTTTTTTAAAGCTTAAACAAAGCAAAGCCTTTGATCATTGCTCAGACTATAAATATGTAATATTATAACCATTAGTATTATATAGGCACATGTTGTTCGGGATATGGCACTGGAGGAGGGAAGAGGTTGAGAGAGGAGGAGGGTTATTGAGCGGTATCGACCGCCTCTGATCATATAATGGAAAATAAACCTCCAGTCGGTGATCATCATCAGGCAAGCAACTGCCACAGATCAAATCAATGCTCGGTCTCTTATAGGCGTGAGTATCAATTAGTGAGCTATAAGCAGAACATCTTGATATTGGTTTTCTTAATACAGTTATACAGTTATATCTGTATGTAATACGTCAACAAAATTCACTGTATTTTAAATTTTTTTTTTTTGATTTGTTTGTCCTTGTGGGAAGGACAAAGTGGGCTACAGGCTGACGAGATTGCGTAGATGAAGATGTGGTAAGATGCGCACTTTGCACACTTGAAAAATGTGCGTCTACAAACAGGGTATGTGCGCAAATTGCCATCTGACTTTCATCTGTGTTATTAGAGTTTAATAAGGCACCAATTGCAGGTTATTCCATTTTTCAAAGTCTTAAAGACTAAAGTTGGCTGATAGAAAACAAAAATCAGCCTCGCTTCTTTCTCTAATGAGAACTGACAGACAGGTTTAATGAGCGCCCGCCCAGTTATCGCGATGTTTGAGAAAATAACTTTTTTTTTTTTGGAAGATTATGAGAAAGTCAAAGGATGGCGAATTAATATCTTTGGCTATACTTTTGAAATAAGCATCGATGTACACTTAGAGTAAAGTTGTCACTTGTGGTGTTTGGCTTGTCTGAGTGAGCCTGAAGGCTCCTCTCATTAAATCATTTATCTGAGTCTTTCTTCTTGCAATAATTGGCCCTCACTCTCATTTGAACTTTCATACATTTTTCTTCAGGGCATAAAACAATGGTGGTTTTAAGTGTGGTTCATTATGCTAATTGATATTATGTAATTACAAACATAATAGAATTAGAGACTACAGTAAGAGGTAGATCTTCATTATAATTATTTCAGGCTATAATACAGCAGTCATTCATGGGATTCTGACACAAACTAACTCTATAGTAAAAACCCAAAGCTAAAAAGTTGGAGTGTAGTCAAATCACATTATATTTTGCTAACTTGTTGTTAATGAAAAAAAAAAGGAATGATGAAAACGAATCAATAAAACCAACGGTAAAAACTTGAGCCAAACCAATAGTACTGAATCCCCTTGGAGTCGGCTTAGAGCTGGAGTTTGATAAAGCGGTGGAAATGGCAGGTGTTATATGAAGCAAAAATAAAATAAGAGGAAAAAGTAAAGTAAATGCAGTTAGACTCATATGGTTCTGTGTGGTCTGGGCGTGACTCGTACACAGCCCGGGACTCAGCATGGAGCATTTTGATAGTTTAAACAGTTTAAAACACTTACAGTGGTAACCGGATTTGTAGCCTTGTGGGGTTAAGAACTTGATGAAATCCACCGTGCCCACCGGGACTATAGAGGTGAGCGCTCACATACAAATTGCCATTGATAAAGAGAGAAGGGGAAGCCCCACCATCACAAACCTTAAACCCCATCCCTCTCACACTGGTTCAGTCAAAAAAAAAAAAGAAAAAAATATCCTACCCAGAGTGCACTGCAGCTGGTACCATCTGGGACCCCGGCGGAGGTGAGATTGACAAAAAAAATGTTTTGTGCTTTGCAACTGTCAATGCAGCCATTTATTTCTGAGTGGGGATCACCCTACTACAATGTATGCAATCAATATTGCGCGACACGTGGGAAAATGCAGCTTTGTTGAACTCTAAACCTGCTAAGTGTTGACCTTTGAGAGTGCAGAGCAGTCTCACGGTGAGTGCTGCAGCTCAAAGATGCCATCAATAATGGAGGACAAACTACACGCCTGTTTGTCTGAATATCCAGCAATGCACTATGATTAATTAGTATCATACAGTAGCCACAACAAAACCTCAGGGCAGGTATTTAGGACCCTAAAAAATATAAAATTCAGAGGATAAAGATATTACGATTTCTGCCTGTTACTGGTCGTGAGATTGGACAAATGCGCTGGAGGGCAAAGCAGCATGAGCAGTGCGAGACTCTTGCAGCTAGCATATCCTGATATCTAGGATCGATACATATATATATATATAGAGAGAGAGATAATATTAGCTTATTGTATGCATATAAATGTGTAAACAACCCTTCTGCATTCTTACCATAACCTTAACCTCACACAACCTCACTGCGTCCAGCTTGAACCCACACATAACAGTTTCTCAGAGCTGCTTGTGGTTTATATCTAAACATTTTTCAGTCACAAGCTTTGGGTTTGCTGAGCCTATCATTGCCCTGTGGGATCCATAATTATACAAAAGAGTTCAGAAGTTAATACTCATGCCCACCAAAGATGTGCAAGACTTAATGGTTAGACCTCTGTTTCTGGATTCATTCCACAGTGGTGGAATGAGTTAGATAAAAACTGGCATGGCACGTAGCTTCACGTTGTTGTTGTTGTTGTTGTTATAGACTGATAAGGGTGTATAGAGGGAAACCTCGGCTAACACCTGGCCGGTGAAAGCTCCTGTTACATCCCTTAAGGGTGTCTGTTATTCATTTCTGAGTGTCTCTCCCTTTAGTCTATCAGTCAATATGATTTAATCATAAAATGTGGGGGCGTCCAGGTGGCTTAAGGGTTTAAGATGCTGACCATATGAATGCAATGTCCATTCTGTTGCATGTCATTACTTCTCTCTCTCTCTCTCTCTCTCTCTCTCTCTCTCTCTCTCTCTCTCTCCCCTCATGTGCTGACCTCTCTCCATTATAGCTGTCAAAACGCCGGGAAAGAAAGAATTAAATGTTACCCAAGTAGAGAGGCTGTTGAGTGAGCAGTTTTACTGGCATGGCAAAAAGAAACATTTAAACAGCTTCTTAAAAGTTTTTAAAATTTCAGTTGATTCTATAAATTATTAAGTTCTTTTCAAACTCCCTAAAATAAACAAATAACCCATTTAGAATAAAACAATATCACAGAGTAAAAATCAGCCACACATGTCGAGGATTAACACAACATAACGTCATTTATAACCGCCGTGTTTTGTACTGTGTATTATGTTATAGCCTGCTTTTCAGACAGTTTTGTATTCCCTACTGGTTGTTGACTGGGTTGCATGGACCTGAGGGTCATGAAACACATTCAGCACATAGATGAAACTTTGAAGTCAAGAAAAATATTTCAAACACAAACAAGACACTGAAAACTCAGAGTTCAACGAGCACAGATTCTAAATGAATAGATATGAAGCCTCCATGTTGTAGTGTAGGACATTGTTCACTTTTTAAAAATGACTTCTGTCTCTTCTGTTATGACTGTTTCTATATTTACTACAATTTCTAATGTCTGTTCTGTCTCTACTTAATACTATATCTGTCTCTTCCCATTACACAGACCTCTTGCACTGTTGCATTTCTATTGAAGTCATATATCCATGTGCACATACACACAGACCAGCATGCGCACGCACAAAAATTCAATCTCTCCGTCTTTCTATCTGTGTTTCCCTCTTCCACTCTCTCTTATACAGACACACACACACACACAAACAAATGTACACACACACACACACACATACACACACACTCAGCGCCCGTCTGCCCCGGCTCCCGTCGGCCCTCTCGCCTGTGTGTGCGTGTCAAATCGAATCTCCACCTCAGTGCGTAGTACACCTGCTGTGCCGGCGTATAATGCGCTGCATACAGTGAGTGCACGATGACGGATTACTGAATTAGACCAATAATGACAAGTGACACTTCTGTTACCGCTCCCTGAGCCACTGCAGAGAGAAGGGGAGAGGTGTAAATAAAGAACAGACACAGCGACAGAGAGAGAGAAGAGGGTAGGAAGGGAAAAAAAAAAACAATAGAACAGAGACGGAGGAAGTCATGGAGATAGATTGGGAATTTTCAGCTTGTTCTGTAAAAAATAAATAAGTTCTGTTACATTCGAGTGCAACTTCTCTGTCCTGTATCTTTTCCCTCTCTCTCTGTTTCCGCAGTGACACACTCAGTTGTCATGGACACATGATGGCAGCTAAAAATAGATTCATATCTGATCTATAAACAGTGGAAATAGTTTTTTTTCATATATATTCCTATTGTTTTCTCTATATATTCTCTATATATAAATGTCAAGACGACGTCCCACCTGGACTCGATCTGAGCTTCACATGTGGTCAAGGCATCAGATAAACCTAAATTTAGGCAACACTACAGCAACTTCACATGATTGGCAAGACAGAACTGTTCTGAGAAGTTTTGTTGATATGTTTTCCTGATGAATATACATGAAATGCAGAGCTGGGTAATTTGTGAGTGTCCAGCAGTTGTAGACCCGGGCAGTGTATCTGCAGGATGTCTAGCCCCCCCATGGACCTGGGGTCTCCGCAGGCCTGTGCTCAGGATACTAAACCATGCCAAATGAGGAAGAGGAGGTGCAATCCTCAGTGGGACCACATGAATAAATCAGCCTGCCACCCGGTGCTTCTGTACTGGGGCAAAGACTGACTAGAGGAGTACGCATAAAGAGAGATGTACACAAACACATGCATTCATTCATACATGCACACATGCAGAGGAGAAACTGCAAAAACAGAACCTGTGTAGGTGTGATGAGGTGTGAAACACCACTGGCTGTCTGCTTGTTTTTCGGGGGGTTAGAGACAGACTTCATGATATGAACATCAATGAGAATATTTGTGTTGGCGCTCTGTCAATGATGTCAATTTAACTGCAAGGCTCATCGTCCTGCCTGTATTGTATCATAATGGAGAATCATTGGGGGATATAAGCCTGCCAAGTCCTCAAGTCATTGTGCCACAGTCGGTTTTTGGCTTGCGAGCCAACGCTCAAAGGCGCGAGCGACTTCTAAAAAGTGTATCTGCTCTCACTTGATAGAGAAAACAGGAACAAAGATGAGCAAAGCTGCCGCGAAGAAGAAGAAGTGAGCACTTGACTGGGACACGTAGAGAGGGAGCCGAGGCACAATTGGAGTTGGGGGGAAAAGAGAGCACAGGAGCGAGGGAGCAATAGGGGAAGCACAGAGGAAGGAAGACAGAAAGAAATATTGACAAAGCCTAGATATACACATAAGTCACCCGACACGACCCGCCTGCTCCCTGTATTTTATAGAGCTGCTCTGCGCTGGCGGAACAGCATGACAGGCCAGTTCCTTCAACGGAAAATATGGTCCCTCTCTACCCTCCCGCCTCACGCTCCGCTATCACTCCTGTTTTCTGTCTATCCCACCTGATATCATTCTGTCACCTCTGCGCCAGGCTCTTTTTTCCATCATCCCCCTATTTCTTTCCTCCCCATTCTTCGCGTTTTTATTGGTGCTCTACATTCCACCCGTCATGTTTCACTTCTGTGTTTCTATCCATCTTCATGTCGCTCTCTTAATCCCCTCTCATTTGCTCTCCTCGGCCCTCATCCCTCCCGTTTCTCTTCCTGCTCTCCCGAAGCCGTTTCCGCGTGCTGTCCCATTTCCACCTACTCCTCTCTGTTTCCCTCATTCTTCCTGATTCATTTCCTCTCAGCTATCCGTTCCATTCATCCCTCTCCCTCCTATTTGTGCTACCTACATCAGCATCCCTCTCTACCTCAGGCTCTTCTATCTCCATCTTACACCTTTCCAACTATATTTCCTCTGACCTCTGTGGTTTTTAGTTCATCTGTCACTCTGTCTCTCTATCACCCTGGTAAACTTTATCCATTACTTATTGAAACTGAATACTTTAGCTTTGGCCTTTTCACTTTGCAGTTTCTTTCTCCTTCCTTATAGATGTCTAGTTGTCTCTCCCTTCCTTGAAATAAGCATTTGCATTCATCACATTTCCCCACTATTTTGCTGTTTACACTGTTGTCTTCCTCTCCACTTCCTCCTCCCTATACCTACCTCCTACCTCTCTTCTTTCTTTTGTCTTTCTTTGCCTTTTCTCTTCCTTTTTCTATCCCTCTGCATTCCAGCCGGCCCTCCCTCTCTCATCCGCAGCCTGAGCACAGAGCCCCATGTGTCGGAATCAATTAGGGCTGAGAGCCGTCGCGGCCGCTCTTTCACGGAGGTAAATATTAAACTGCACCAAGCACCGAGGAGGAAGAGAGGGAGAGAGAGGAGGGGAGAGAGGGAGCCCTCCGTCCCTAATCCACCGCATCGATCAGGCGGGGATGAGGGTAATATATTATTTTGACAAGATACGATTCTCCGACGCGCACCGCTATCCCCGGCGATCGATTTCTTTTTTCTCTCCTTTTTTCTTTCCTTTTCTCCCCCTCAGCGAGTGGGACAGAGTTTGTGTGTTACTGTGGGTGTGTGTTTGAGATAGGGTGCACGTGTGTGCGTGCATTTGTGTGTTGTTGTCGGGCGTCTTTGGCGTGTGCATGTGCACTGGAGTGTGGATGGGTGACAATAGGAACAGCATTAGGAAATGTGGGGAAGAGATGAGGATGGTGCTGCTAGTAGGTCTGCGCTTTTACAAACAAGGTCCTGTCTAAACAGCTAAATCACACGCTCGCCCAAAGATGGATCGTTGAGAGGAGAATCAGAGGAATCGTATTTCGTGTTTATTTCTGGGGGTGTATATATATATCTATATATGCACGGTGCAGCACACATGGCAGGATGTCAGGGTTACAGTTAGTCAAATAAGCAGAGCTGACCTATTGTAAAGTTAAGTGTCCTCCCCCGCATGGTCCCCTCTGCTCCCGTGACTCCCCCTCTCTATATCGCTTTGTAAACTGTGTCTAAATGCTAAATTCCCAGATCAATTTTTTTTATTCAACCCCCCCCCCCCCCCCCTCTCCATCAACGCGCTCCCTCTGCCCCCTGCTTCTGTCCTCCTCAAACGGCCTCACGTCTTGCTGTCCTCCAGTGATGGAGGTTGTTCTACCAGCCTTGTGGTCTGTGGGTTTGTGTGCTAACTATTCCTCTCGCAGCAGGTCATAAGAGTTTTCACATCACATCCCGAGGAAAATTACAGAGGTTGCGGTGGTTCAATCAGACAAACTAGTGAAAGTTTTAATGGTTACGTGATATTTAAGAACATTGAAAAGTGTCAAACCGACTGAAGCGTCGAACTCTGAGGCTACAAGCAGCTTTGAGACCCTTTTAGCTGCTTTGAGCTCATTGTTTTTGTTTCTCTGACTCACATATACACTGCAAGGTTGAGTCTCACAGCTCTCATCAACACCTACATAAAATCATAACCATTTCCATCGAATACGCTTGAATAAGGTGAATGTACGCTACCTGCTGGAGCCATCTTGCAGGTTAAAGCTCCAGATACTTTTCTCCGGTGTTGGTGGAGACCAAAGCGTAGCAAAAAGAATTCATTGGGTGACCCGAAACTAGGCAAATGTTTGCTAACTAGCTGTAAGTATATCCAATGCCAGTGTTTTTAAAATGATTGCCTTTTACAATATTGCTTGTGGCAAATACATGATTCAGTTTAGTGACAGATGGTAATTACACTTAATAAAAAAAAGTAAAAATTAACTACACAGAAGACAAGAACGTGCTAGACACCAATCCACCATCCACAACCTTACACAATGGCCACAAAGCCTGAGTACCAACAGCAGCATGTTAGCAGAGCAGCAGCAGCAGGAGCTTCAGTGTCACACAGGATGCGTGGGTGTACTGCCCAAACACAAATCCATTGCATTTGTCGTGTAGAAAAGAAGCTTTGAGTTGTGTTTTCTTGGGTTAAGATAGTTATGATCAAGGTTGAGTTCAAACAGGCAGTTCCTACAACCAATTCTTCCAAATTTATCTGTTTTATATAAATACAAATGTCCCATTTGATCAGCCTTTTACATGAGTGTGTGTATCAAGACACAATGACCCCGGCAGACAGCAGAAATACAACCCACAGGAATACAGAGCATGAACTATCAAGGTTATACTGTCCCTGTGAGTGATCAAGAGTGTGCACAATTAAACAGTTGTGTGTCTACACTCTGTACCATGCATGTGTTTTATGCGGACGACACATTTCTGTTCCAACCTGTCCGTTTTAGTGTTGTGCTGCAAAAAATATGCACAACTCAAGTGTGCACATGCACACAACCCGGCACCCAACCAGCTTCCTCTCCCAGAAAGCTCTATCCAAACAAATGCGACAACACCCGCTGGTGTCTCCTCCAGCTCGCTCCGCTCTCTCTTACTCCTCATCTCCCCACATTCTCTGTTTCTGCCTGCCGCGACTTAGTTTTCCTCTTTCTTTCTGTCCGCTCTTGCTTTTATTGTGCCATTTTCTGCCACTTTGGTCCAAGAAAGGGAGGCCGTAATGCAATCTCTCCCCCTCTCCGTCCCCTGCTGTGAGGGAGAGTAGCTTGGCCTGTGTGCTGGGCCGGGGAGAAGGGGGAGAGACGGGGTCAAGGTGAGCTCTAATACACTATTGATCCGCCCCAATTGAAAACCTGATGGAAATTTTACCCCCCTCCCCTCCTTTCCTCCTCATCCTTCCCCCGCACCCGTCTCTCTCTCTCTTTCTCTCTGTTTTTCTCCCCCCCCTCCCTTCGTCTACCGCCCCTCTCCCTTCCTATCTCCCACTCTTCTCTTCCCTTATGTCTTTTTTCCTTTCCTGTGTGTATCCTCCCTGGTGTCTAGAGTCTTCCTCTTTTTCAGTGTCTATCCCCGTTCACTCCAATCTGTTTTCTCTCCCAGCTGAATGTCTCTTTCAACCACTGACCACTTTCTCTCCCTTGCTATCTATCTTTGTGCCAGGCAGCGCTCTGCCTCCATTTCTTTTAAACCGCGCCTCTAATCATTTCCTCTCCTTCTCTTCTCCTCCTTTTGGTTAGCCATCCACCTTTTTTTTTTTAAAGCCTGGTTCCTCTCTTTTTCCCTTTAAATCCCTTGCTAACCCTCCCCTCCCTGCTGTTTCTGTCTCTCTCACGCTTTTTCTCCTCATCCCCCTCTCTGAGTGTGCATCAGATGGTCCATTTCTCTCTAACCCAGTGCATATTGATCCCTATGGCAGTAGCATGCAGGGTGAAGGCTGCGAAGACCACTGCTACAGTGTATTAAACGCCACAAACGCTTTGGATGCGGGGCCCGAGACACGCCTCCCCGGCAGGGCCCTGTCAATAGCTGCTCCCTCCTGTCAACAGCAGCCAAATGGCCTCTCAATCTGGGACTTGTGATGGGCTACAGATTGGTACACAGAAACTGCAATGGATGCGCCGCAGAAAAATAGACAGAATCTTAATGGGAGAGGAGCCAGGATAAAAAATGAAATTAAATACGGAGATGTGTAGGTAATTTTCCCTATAATGGTGAGCTGCTTTTAAAAAAACAGATGTACTCATTGATGTAAGTCAATGAAATCATTTCCATTCAGATGCCTAAAATGTTGCACAACAAAATCCATGACCTCTGCTTTCAATTTGCTCCATTCTTTGCCTTAACAGGCTTCATAATAACACACTGTTGTCCTGCAGTTATGTGGAACAGCAATTATGGACGCAGTCGAGTGTGCTATATACTGCTCAAGCACATCAAACAAAAGAGGCACAAACACTGCAAAGGCCTGAACAATAGAGATGGCAGCAATAGAAGTAAACCTTTTACAGCTACCCATTACTTTGCCACTTAACAAGACAGACCACAACCTCTCTCTCTCTCTCTCTCTCTCTCTCCGACTCTATGCAGAGTTGGCTGCTATCACCGCACTGCTTGAGTGGGAGATAAATGGAGTGAGTGCGTGTATGTGTGCGTTTGATTTATGTACTGTTGTGTACGTGTCAGACGGCCCGAGCTATCGGGACCACCATCTTCCAATAGACATAGTAATGCTACAGCAGTGGAGGGACCCCTCTGTCGACCCCGAGACCTCTGATACACATCTGGAACAACAGAGCACAGCGAGCGGCGATTGGAGGGGTTTGTTGGAGTAGGAGGAGGAGGAGGAGGAGGAGGAGGGTGAGGGTGAGGAGGAGGAGGAGGAGGAGGAGGGGAGCTGCTTTCTGTGCCTTTTTTTTTTTTCATTTTCATTCAAAGGAGATTCGTCCTCACTCTCCATCTCTGTACCTCCGTCTTTTTCTCCTTCTCTGCCACTGTGCTTTCACCTCAAACTCAACTTTACAACTTCTGTCCTCTCTCAGAGGAATAATCTCACAGGTAGCAGAGCTCTCGCATGCAGACTGGAGGTCCTGGTTGGCTGCTTTCACATTAAGCTTCTGTCAACAGTGTCAGGAGTTACTTCTGTATGATCCTGAGCTCGCGGGAAATCCGTGGTTATTCAAAGGACACCGGTGCGTAAGAAAAAACACGACCAAAACCTTGTTTACTCACCATTTACTCTTTTAACAGCTTTCCCTCCACACGTGTAGATTTATCTCATTTTAAGTCATATTTAGTGGGTGTAGTTAAATAATTACGCCTCACAGTTTGAAATACTTTGCCATGTCTCCTACATATATTGCTTATAACTTGTCCACTGACCAGCATTCAGAGTCCAGACACCTGTTTTATTTTCCCACTTTTCTCTTTCAATCACTCTTTCCTTCTCTCCCTCGCTGTCTCCTCTCTTTCTCCCCCCCCTCTCTTCACCCTCTCCATCTATTTCTTTCTCTCTAGGAAGGAATCAGTCTCACCTTAATTGCTCTTAAATCGGATTAATGACTGACCGGGGACAACTTGACTTAATCTCTCTTCTAGTAAATCTCTTCCTCTCCCCTCTTCTCGTACATCACTCTTAAACATTTTATCCTCTCTCGCTCCCTTTATCTCTTGTCCTCTCTTTTTCTGTCTTTCAGCCCTTTCACCTCGCTCACTCCATCGTTCTCTTTTCTTCCTTCTCCTCTTTTGGCATCACCTTTCCTTTTTTTTTAAATTTTGCTGTGCTCTCTGTCACTTCCTATACCTCCTTCTTCCTCCATTTCATCTCCCTCCTTCTTTCTCTCCTATCTCCATCACTCCGCCTGCGAGTCAATCATCCTTTCATCTTTTTGGACGCACTCTGTCATGCTTCAGCTCTGCTCGTCATCCGGGTCCCTTCATCATTTTTCTCCTCTGCTTTTCACTCTTTCGACAACTTTCTATCATCCTTTAACTTCGTCATCCTCAGATTTAGCCAAAACCTCTTTGACTTGGCTGTCACTCTATCTCTCCACGTTCTCGCCTCTCTGTGTTTTTCTCTTTCTCTACAAGGTTGGTCAGTCGTAGGGTGCGGTGAACGTATGTGTTAGCACGCGTCGATGTGGTCCTGTCATTGCCTCCTAAGTGCTTTGGCAATACTAGGGATCTGCTGTCATGCCAGTGCAACTAATCTCAATCGAATTACATTGAACTTGTATTGAGATGGAGATAAAGGACATGAGCGTCTGTCTGTGTGATTGCTCAAGCAGCTCTCTGGCACCTCGTGTGAAAAAAACACACCGACGGAAAGTGCACATGCGCACATTCAAAAAATCAGCTTTGGTGACGATGACTTCGCTTTGATCATTAGCCTAAATGAGATTCATTCCACATGAAACCACAACAAGATATAAAAGGTACAAACAACTGCCGCCATGTCATACTGGGGTGATCCTTGTTAAGGGTATAAGGGCAGAGAGATTGTGCCACCTTCCAAACCCCTGCAGTTCAAAAAAACTGAGAGAAAAAAGAGGCCAGCCTTGTGGACAAAAGCTCATTTTCCTCTTGGTTGCACACTGCTGCAGGCGGGCTAACATGCCACAGGAGAATTCAGCCACTCATACACCTTTGTTTTCCTCAGGTTTTTCTCAACTTTACACACAGCAGCAGAGCCATAACCGAGTGTGAACCAGGATTTCTATGTCAGCCCAGAAGGCGCGTGCACGGTCTGTACAGCCTTAGGCGATTTCTGAGAGCCACTTCTTCTTTTTTTTTTTTTTTTTATATATATATATATTTTTTTTTATTGTGACAGAAAAAATCTGTCATTTCCAAATACGGGCACATTTATTCATCTTCTGGTTTTGCTTTGAGTCACTTCCCACATCTTCCTCTTCACTCGCCAACTCTTTCAAAGCCCCCTACCATCACCACCGCCACCACCTCCCAACCTTTGCATGTCCATCTGCTTCACGGTGCTTCTGTATCTGTCCTCTCTCTCCCTCTCTCTCTCTCTCTCACACACACAGTGCAGTCAGGATTAAGCATTTATCTCAGTGGTCCTCCTTTCGGCCCTAAACGCCCGTGAGGATGATAAGAGTCGCTGGGATTTGTCAAATTGTGCGCCATTGATTAACTGACCTTTCACGCCTGCAAGTCTCTCAGCCACTCCACTAACTGCCGACAGGCTAGATAGAGAGATAGATGGATACATCTGGCTGTTATTATTGTGTACAAGTTTGTAGTTACCAGGTGTGGCAGCGGGAGACAACAGGGGTATGAGGGCCACGGTGAAAGGGGGGAGAGGGAAGGGTTGAAGCAGGACAGGGGCTTGGAGATGGTGGGAAAGATACAGAGGAGTCCTTCAACTGCCCTATAGGCTCGGAGTGTAACAGGTAGAAGTGTGTCTACAACCAAACAGTGCTGCGTGTTGAATAATGAATAATGAAACACAAATTTTAAGGTGCGCCAAGGAGCTAATATCAGACAGGAAGAATTAGGGGGGAGCAGAGGAGCCGGAGGAAGCGTTCAGACATTGGCTGGCTGGGGGAGAATGTTGCATGTGATCGGTAATCGCCAAAGGCTATTGCATGGCGCATTGGACACCTTTGATTATTCACAGACAGGTCTGTGTTGCTTCACAGCCGACACATTTTCAAAAGCAAGAAACGGGAGTTTGAAAAAAGAAAACAATAACCCCGAATCCAAAAAATATCACACTCAAAATGTTTTTTGTTCATAATTTGCATAGTGGGAGTCACTGAGATGTTAGAGATTTTATGTGCAGTGATTAAATAATAAAAATCAAAGTAATTTTAAAAAATCTATAAATTACTATTCCAACTGCATGTGTCTGTTTTTTTAATCTCCACATGGACACACAACACAGAAGAGTTCTGCAATTTTAAATCAGCACCCATGACTCTTCCCATCTTGACCTTACATGACTTCTTGCCCTTACAGAGTGGATAAATTCTGTTTTAAATTCTGTTTTTTTAAAAGACAAATGAAGGTCAAGCGAAAACGAGAAGCAGCGAGGAAAGCAAAGGGAGACTTTAAAGATTGAGGATAGAGGAGGAAGTTCACCCACCTGGACTTCCGCGTCGCCCCGCCTCAGAGATACACCTGAGGCCGAAGCCCGATCACCGTCTCTCGGACGGGACTGGAGTTTGTTCCGCCGCTGCGCTTGTTCCGACCCGGGAGGGAGGAGGCGATAGAGAGGGAGAGGAAAGTGCCGCTGTCGCACTGCACGAAGGCGTCACTAAAAAAACAAAACAAAAAAAACAAAAGATAAATTAAAATGTAAGCACCTTGTGGACACATTTTTCTATTCAAAGCAGATATCGAACAACAGTAAATAAACTACGGGACTGGTGACGACTTGGTCCAGCTGTGTGGAGCCGACTCCTGGGGGCTTGTGTTGAGTTGTTTTCCCGCAGGACCACTGCTGCCCCATAGACCACAGATCAATCACCTTATTTACTCTTTACTGTCATACAGTAACGGAGACAGCGGGAGGGAGGAAGAGATGCCAGCATGAGTGGCGGAAAAAAACCCTATAAAACTCCACTTAAATAGTGCGTCTTTGGCACACTTACTTGTGAATGTTCATATCGCACTTGATGGTAATTTTTTCAAGTTGAAATCTCTACACTATTCCAACAAAATCCCCAAAGTGACTTATAATTTTTATATATTTCTATTAAAGCCTTCTGAAATGTATATATGAGGTTATTGGTCTTTTTACGCACGGGATGTATCCGGATTTATCGGCACACAGAGCGGATAGAGAGGCCCTGAATGCAGCTCAGCGAGAGGCTCTGCTGTCTTGTTATCGATATATGAGAAGCTTGCTGGAAAGGATATTGACCGCACTAACTAGCCGCACTTTGATCATACGAAATTGCTTTCCAGATGACAACACATTAAGGATGAGAGCATTTTTAAAAAGAAGAAGAAGAAGAAAAAAAAAAATCAAACCCGCCTCTCGCACCTGTCAGAAGTTTCTTTTCCGAATGAGATGGAGATGAGGAGAGGTGAGAGCCCCCATAGGTCGACTGCCTTGATGAATAAAAGAAAGCCAATAGTCTATTTCCAAAAAAAAAAGAAGGAATAAGAGAAAAAGAAAGAGAAAGAAAATTGGGAAGGGAGGTTACATCCAAAATGTTAATACCTCACCAAAGATTCACGATCACAACCCGAAAAGTATCTAATCTATCTAATTTTAAGTACATATTGCACATAAAATAAACTCAGGTAACTTTTGAAAAATTAGAAAAATAACATGGGATAATAACTCTAATAATTCTCTACAAATAAAGCCATATAATAAATCCATAGATAGAAAGGAAACAGCAATATTTATATTTCTTTTTATGGCGGCGAGTGAATTACGCGCAGAGCAGCAGTAAATTAGTGCATTTCTTTTTTTCTTTTTTTTTTAAAGATTAAATTAAATCTATTAATTTGAGCTAATTAAATTACCAAGCATTATGATTATAATATTATAGCATGATCGAAACTAAAGTGGAAACGGCGGAGTTCCAAGTTTTAAACCAAGATGCTTTGAGAAATAAACTCTCGAGTGCAGATAATTTGTTTCGATGTAATATTAATATTTTTATGACAGGCACATTTGTTTGAAACGAAAACAGGTTTTACTGCTTGTCTCGGTAAATATTATCATTGTTATTATGGATGATTATTATTGTCCCTGTATGTATAAATGGAGCAGAGGGGTATTAGCAGAGATATTTAGAGCATATCTGCCTGCACAGTGTGGTGAAGAGCAGAAAGCGTTAACGCGCTGATATTATAACAAATGTAATTGGACGGGTTAACGAGTTCAAAGCCGTCCGTGCAGAGGTGAGGGATGAAGGAGGGGAGGGTGAGTGACGTGGGGAGAAATTTCCCCAAATGCCATTTAATGTCGGAAATATTTCCACCAAGTATTGACAGCACAGAGACGGATGAAGAAGACGGCAGGCGAGAAGAAGCACACACACACACACACTCACACTCACACACAGATACAAAAAAGCAGGGACATAATCCAATTAAACGGCCTGAGAGTGGAAGAGGAGGAGAGGTTCAACACGTTGGCCTGGAAAGTTCACGGACAGAAAATCACAAGCAGGATGAAGAGTTTCAGAGTGAAGGCGCGAGTGAGGCTGTCTGACTCATCTAAAGTTACCAAAATGAATTTTAAAGATGCCGGGAAAAAAAAGCTGTAATTTTAATATTTTTATCTTATTAATTCCCTATTTAAACACAAATCTTAAATCTATAGAAGACATATTATTATTATTATTATTATCATTATTATTATTATATTTTGGTCAATTAATTTGTTCCCAACTGCAAATTAAACAAATTAATCCAAAGCTTCCTCACTTGTAAATCCTGTTTTTCTGTCAGACACACACACTCACACACGCTTTCAAACTTTGTTGAGGCAGCGCTCGTCTTGTGTAAAGTTAGATGTGAATAATTGACGGCAGAAAAACAACATTGGTTGGGGTTAGGGTGGATCCATTGATCGATCTCTTAATCTGCAATAGTTACATGCATGTATTGATTTACAAACACTGTTTATCTGGAAATATACTGGCACAAATAATTGATGGGAGTACACCCACGGCGCGCATAAATATGCATCAAAGTTGTAAGGGGGTAAACACCTAAAAAAAAAAGAGGAGAAGAAAAAAATCTGAGGAGAAACCAGCGAATTCACGTAAAGATTATTCCAAATATTTTTTTATTTTTTTTTCAAGTTTGGCTCCGCACTGTATTGATGCGCCCACTTCTGAAACAAACTCCCATGCGAGTCTGGAAACACACACATAAAACACCGGCTTCACTCCTGATGGAGTAAACTTCGGCATTTTCCTTTGGTGAACACATTGACGGATGGTCACAGATATTCCACGAGTTGTTGCAGCTTGGTTGTTGTTTTTGGTTTTGGTTTATTTTCTTGGAGGGGGTGATGAGGGAAATTGGGTTTTATGTAGAACTGGAAATATAAACTTGGAAAAAAGAGAAAAAATATATCAGATATGGTTTGGAAATTCTTGGAAAACTCAGGCTCTTCACAGCAGGTGGATGAACTTGAAATTCACTCCAACTTTTAGGGCGTGAAACTCAAACAAACAATTAATTCATAACTTTAATTAAAAATGAAAAAAGCAAAGGGACCAAAATATTATCACGTGTGACTCCTGATCTCAAAGCTGAGGATGGAGCACAAGCAGCATGACACACACACACACACACACACACACACACACAAACATGAACCCAAGCACACACACACGCACACACACTTTCTAACATATTTATAAAGGCAAATTAAACGAGGTCACTTTCTCTCTCACACACACACACGCACACACACACACACAGATGAGGGAGGGAGAGAGAGAGAGAGAGAGAGAGAGAGAGAGAGAGATGCACCGGCTGAGGTCTCGTGCAGCTCGCCGTGTGTGAGTGGCTGTTTAATTGACTGATTGATGCGGCGGTGTGGAGGTGAGAGCTGGACGCTTTAACAAATAGAGACACTTAAAGGCTAATCCGGGCCAACGCCGACAGCTGAACGCATCAAAAGTGCTCCCGGTGTAGCCGATACTTCCACACCTGCACACATGCACGCCAAAACCACGAGATTTATCTCCCTCTCCGGCTGTGTGTGTTTGCAAAAGATTTAAACTTTCACAACGTTTCCAAAAAATAAGACGAGAGCTAAAAAAAACTAAATCCAAGCTTCCAAATAATAGCACCAAAAAAAAAAAACAAGAGTGTGCGTAAATTACGCACGGGTCAACTTTTTGTTCCAAGGTTCATCCCTCAAACTGATAATAATACAAACAAAACCACATTGTTCTAGTGAGGACAAAATCATTCAAATATTGAACAAGATGATCGCCAGCACAAATCTATCAGGACATTTCAAACACACTCACAACAACTTTTTCTTTCCTCGAGAAAAAAAAATAAATTCCTTTTTTTTTTTTTTTAGAAAAAGGATAAATATTATAAATAAAATGTCCAAAGCGGACAACATACCTCCGGTTTTTATTGTCAGGAAGTGGTGTTAAAGCTCTCACCGGCTGAAGTGCGACCAGTCTATCCACACGCATTCACTCTGACAGCGCAGCGAGGCAGCGACCGGAGAGGCAGCACTACTACCAACCTGAACCCGGGGAGGAGAGCAGAGGGTGGGAGGGGGGGGAGGAGGAGGAGGAGGAGGGAGGAGGGAGGAGAGGAGGTGTGCATCTCTCTCTCTCTCTCTCTCCCTCTCTCTGTTTCCCTCTCTCTCTCCTTCTGTGTGTGTGTGTGTGTGTGTGCGTGCGTGTGTGTAAGTAGTTAATTAGTAAATCCCCATTCGCTGTGCCTCGGGTCGGTTTGTTTTCCCCGGTCGACAAGCCGAGAGGAAAGAGAATTTGAAGTAGGATTCGACCCGTTTCCGCTCCTGTGTCTCATATATGAGGTGTGTGTGTGTGTGTGTGTGTGTGTGGAAGAGAGTGTGTGGTGAAACCGCGTGTGTGTTTATGTGTTTTCTCATTCAAGGCTCTCCTGTGCTGCCACGGGAGGAGCCTCTCCATCCCCTCTCTCTCTCACCTCTTGGCCACCAAGGGATCAACTGTCTTCATCAACATGTTGACCCCAAAAGTTGATCAACTCGAATCATGGAGCAATTCCCACAAACAAACAGTGCAAGTGGTCACTTCAAGGAGCTGCAACTGGGATTCATTGTGCCTGACAGAAAGCCTCTACCTAAACCCAAAGCTGGATTCAAGACTGAAGCTGGAGGGATCACTGCGATTTCCTGTCTTTACATGAAGTGCAATGCTGCTGAGCCACAACAATGTTTCCTTGTTCTTCCATGAATATAAAGAAAACCTAAAGCGGAGCTCACAAAAGGTCGAGCTCCGCTTTTCAGTCTGTCTTTAGTAGACTACTAAGAAGAAATTCATTGTTGTTATCAGCATTTTCCCTGCAGCAAAAATCCACATTATGATGAAACACATTATCTTCAACTCAATAGCATCACTTCTATCAAGCGTCTGCATAAATGAAATCACACAGAGAGAGAGAGTAGAGGGAGAGCATGCCCCGGCTCTCGTGCCAGTAAATCGACTCTGCCCTTAACAAACTTTAATTATTTAATTGATCCCCAATCAGCAACTTAATAATCAATTAGGTAAACCAATGGAACTCACTTGAGCGCGGAGAGACGAGAGTCTATGACAAGGGAATCAAAAGAGGAGGGGAGAGGAAGATAAGGTGAGGAAATCGAAGGATGGGAGAAACGGGGAACTGAAGATGGAAAGAAGAACGGGATGCTGTGTTTCTCTGCTGGGTCTCTCTGCTGAAGTTTGTAATGACTCTGACAGTGGAATAAGGTCACATTCTTGTACTGCTAACATGATATGCCCCCACTGCCAAGGAGGGTAAGGGGTCATATAAGGATTGACTAGATGTTGGAAGTAAAAAGTATCTTTGGGAGGGGAACATTTTTGGTATCTTTTGTCTTAGTGCCAAGCATTTTGACTTGTGATAATGGCTTGACTGATATCAGAGATGATCAGATCAGTCACTCATTTGACTTCACAAGCAAATATGCCAAATATTCACTGGTTACAGCATATCAAATGTAAGGATCTGCTATCATTATAAATTAAATATCTTCGGGTTTGGGACTGCTTGGAACTTGGAGATGACACATTTTCACAACTTTCTGTCTTTTTATAGCCCAAGTATTGAATCAACTAAGAAAATAATCTGCAGATTAATCAATTATGATTAAAGGTCCTGGGGGCTGTATTTAAAGAATATATCTACAGATGCCGTGGGTCCACTTCCACAGTGTTTAACGGCCATGTTTCTACAGTAGCCCAGAACGGACAAACCAAACACTGGCTATGGATCGGGCTTTTTGTTTTTCACATGAATCGCGGCCACCGTAGTTTCTCCTTCACGCTAGAAAGGAGGGGGTGAGGTGACAGGGTTGCAATCAGCAACATCCCCGCTAGATGTCACGAAGCCCGCCACACTGGTCCTTTAATCTGAGAATTTGTTGCAACCCTAACTGAAATTAAAAAAAGGCAAAGTCACTTTTTTAGTCCCATATCTCGTGTTTAAATCAGTCCTTTGTTGGGGGCCAAAAATGTTGAATACGTGGTCACAGCCACAGCCAAAAACATGCATCACCACACACTCAGACACAACCCCTGCACCTCTTTATCGCCCTCTAGTGTCGACTGCTGATGTCAGCCTTCCATCACTACTTGTTAAAACCTCCAGCTGACACTTTCTCAACTCCACTCCCTGATTTTCGGGGTCACATCTACATAAAGCTACAACCGGAGAGTATTTGTTTGTGTGTGTGACTGTTTTATTTTTTTCTTACTGTACATCAAGCTGTGTGTGTGCGCGTGTCGGGAGCAGGGAGTATCACACACACACACACACACACACACAGCAGATGAAAGCTTTGCCAATACTGCGAATCCCCTGAGGGTCATGGCAATATTGATGTGACCACTGGTGTGTGCGTGTGTGTGTGTGCGTGCTCCCAGTACATGTCAGTATTTGTACATGTATGCAGTGTCTGTTGCATTTGTGCTTGTCACCTCTAAAACCCCGAAAAGGGCAAAAACAGGAGCAGACACACTGAAACATGCCAGTAACCTCTAAGCACTGATCTCAGACCAGCTCATTCTAACATCCACCGTGGGGTGTTTTTTTCCCCCCTCCTTGCTGATCCCTGCTCAGCAGCTGGAGCGTCTGAGCCTCTGACACCTGGGAGGTATATGTGACAGAGTGGGGAGGCGCTGGAAGAGGATGAATAACTGACCTATCACATCCACATTGACTGAGTTAATTAATATAAGTAGAGCAGGGGATTCTTAGCTCACTTTTCACTGTATGGATTTGCTGTCTCCTCACATTTGGTATGTTTTATGTCTATTCAATGCAAATCCAATGTTTTCTGTCCCGCGGCCCGATCATGACAGCTAATTTTGGTATGTGAGCTGTTCTGATAGGACGGATTTTAATTGTGGCACAACATAAGGCCTCGCTGTGATTGATTGATATAAAATCTCATGTGAATGGATGTCAAATTGCAGCACAGTGAACTGTTAAAAGGCTCACATTGTATGCATTATATTTCCGCTTGAGGCTACTACTATATACTTGTCAGTTTCTGCGCATCTTTTAGATTTGATAAAGCTAAAATCTGTTTTAAAACAGTGGAGGAGGTTATCTGTCGGAACAGAAATTAGGTGAGGGAAGCAGCGAAACGGAGAGAGGAGGGACAAGGAGGAAGGACAAGGAAATCCTCATAGACTCTTAGACTCTCTTATACATGCAAACACTTTCTTCTTCTTTGTGGGCGTGAAAGACAAGAGAGGGGGAGAGCGGAGCACAAGGAGGGAGATGACACAAGGAGGACAGACAGGAAGACAGGCAGAAGAAGGTGGGAAATGGAGAGAAAACGAGGGGAAAGAGAGCAAGAAAGAGCTCCACTGCCTAGTCTTAATCTGAGCTGTTCTGATCAATAGCCCATTTCCCATTGTTGCCAGAGCTGTTCGATCGCTACACCACGGAATTAACACACCCACTTTAATCTAGGGGGAGAGGAGCGAGGGGAGGCAGAGGAGGGGGGAAGGGAAAAAGGGGAAGAAGGGGGTTAAGGGGGTGAGTGGGGAGCAGCTGTGGAGGCATTCTCAAATGAAATCAAATCTAATTGTTATCACTGTAGCCGCTGCACTTATTACTACCACTGTTACAATTATCCACCCACCATATAGCTCTTTTTTTTCTCCCTCTCATACCTTGCGTCATGTGGTGTAAACTGGACGTAAATAATCCGAATTAGTGTTTATTTGTTTCATTTTGCCAGCTGTAGATTGGATTGGGTTGGGAGGTTGAAGGGGGGGTGGGAGGCGGTGTGGAAAGGCTCGGCTCATTCCTCGGTGACAGGGAATGGGGTTTGTGGTCAGGGTATATTGTGCCGGATACACTCTAACATCTGGGTGTCTCAATTCAGCTCGGCTGCTGGTGAGGTCGTCTCAGCAAGCTTTCGTGAGATAATGCTGTTATGGTACAAGAATGTGTTCATGATCGCAGTGTAACCTTATTAAATGCAGGGAGGTTTGTTCTGGTGGCACCAATCAGCCATTTTTTTTTTTTTTCTGCCAGTCATCTCAAAGCAAGTGTTTTCATGTGTAGCAACCTAAAAACAGGACTTGAAATGTTGGGTCATTACAAATATAATGCCTATTTTCAGAAATAAAGTACTGGTAATCCACAGATCTCACTGTTAACATTCCCTACTAAAGAAATAGTCCCCATGAAAACTGTTCATAGTGAGGTCTGTCGTTACAGGACTGTTGATATTTTCAGCCATGCTCTATGGATGGCAATGTTTGTCAGGCCTCTGCTTTCATGCAGACTGAAACATCACAACAATCTCTGAATGGATCACCAAGAACCAGCCATTCATAGTCCCCAGGGGATGAAGCCTATGACTTCAGTGATTCTTTGACTTCTCTTTTAGCACCACCATGAGGTTACCATTTGTTTGTTTTTTTGAGTGAAATGTCTCAGCAAATACTAGATGGATGCATATTCATATCCCCCTCAGGATAAATTGTAATAACTCACTTAACTTTTCATCTAGTGCAACCGTCAGGTTTGAGTTTCGACCAAATAGTTAGACATTTCCATCTGCTTCAGCTGCACTGAGCTAAACAGCATGTTAGCACTAAGTTAGTAAAGGACCAGTGTATATAATTTAGTGACATTTAGCAGTGTGCTTCTGGATTGCAACCCCCCTCACCTCACCCTCTCCTTACTAGCATGAAAGAGAAATAGTGGCTGCGAAACGTGCGCACAAAAAAACCTCTATCTATCTGGACCAGTATTTAGTTTGGCCCTCTAGACTACTGTAGCAACATGGTGGTTCAACATGGCAGATGTGCAAGAGGACCTGCAACGTATGTAGATTTAAAAGGCTCATTATGAAGTAACAAAAACATAATGATTCTTATTTTCAGGGGATTATACTTCCATTCACACTGTATTCGAGTGGAAGTGGTAAGTAAGAAAGCATTTTGGGTTGTTTTTTTTGTTGTTTGTTTTTTGACATTTTGGTGAATTGACCCTTTACATTTTTGAATTGTGCAGCAAATGTAAAACAGTGAGTCTGTATTAAATGTGTTGTGTTGCAAAAACATGGTCACTTCAAACCAAAACTAATCTCAGACACAATATTGTTTGTGCTTTGTCATAAATACATCAATAGCGGGCGTGACATGTCTTTGAAAAGAATGTCTGGAAAGACCACGGCATGTACAGTGATTACAGTTTGCCACTTTCAATACACTAAATTTAATAAGCATCAGCTTGGAGAACAGCCATAATTTCATATCATACAGAGTGCAGGCAATCTATTCATAATCCATTGGTCACACCAGCTACAGTGACTGTCTTTATTTGAGTGGAGTCATGAGATATAATGTAACGTATACTTGAGATACATGAAATGACATACATTGCGTGTTACTGCTGTAAAAAAATTAAAGAGACCAGATTGGCAATCAAAGTCGTATCCCATTTCTCAACAATGGTTTCAAACATCCACTCTTCCAATTACTCAAGTGAATACTTGTGCTTTCTCACAACCAACACTTGAGTTTAGCTGTTGAATATTGTAGTCTACAGCTTTGGGTGTTGCCAGTGGAGTCTTTGCTTACTGTCTTCCACTGAGACAGCTTGAGGGGAAAACACAGCACAGAAGATCTTCCCTGCCACCCGAGGCTATACCCAACTTTTCCTCCAATCCATTCTACTTACTCTAGTCCTTTTGAAGTAATTTCATAACAGAGCAATTTTCTCGTTAGCGTTTGGCTTTAATTGTGGGTAATTAAGCGTGCTCCAGCAGTAGAGAGAGCGCTGTTCGGAGGACTGGGGGGAAATTAGCCGTAGTTCAGCTGTGAAATATGGGGTTAAGTGGGAGACGGTAGGGAGAGGAGAGAGCCGAGGGGGGTCAGTGACTCCAAAACAGGGGGCACGCTGTCTAAAAAGAAAGCTGCTTTTGGTGTAACGGAAGATGGGAAGGTAGCAGAAAGAAAGAGGGGAACACAAATAGGTAGTTTTAGCAAGAGACACAATTTAAACACAAGCTCAACGGGGCTGAAGTAGGCACTGTGAGGAGTGCAAGAGAATAATGATGATTTGGAAGAGGAAGGAGAGAGAAATGAGTGGACACAAGCCAACACACTGAGAACAGAAATACACGTGTACAGCAAGAAAAAGAGAAGCTACATTTAAGCACTAGTTACATGAGTACTTTATGTATGATTTAGTGTAATAAGAGGAGTGGATGTAAATGGCATGACGTTGCAGGAAGTGACTGCAAATGTGGTACCCCTACCACCAATCTCAAAAACATTAAGCATAAAGAAAAGATCCACGTACAAAATCTGAAAGTGTGCGATTATTTCATAGATACAATACTGCAAATATTACTACAAATGTCTTAGTGACCGGTATATATCCTGACAAAATCATGCTTTTGCCTAAATTATCTTACATGATGGACATCTTGGAGCCAAACCGTTGTTAATAAATTCAATACAAGTCATTGAGAGTGTGCTGATTTTGTTTTCTTCACGTTTCAGTAACTAAAGTGCATTTCGCCCATCGCCTCCCGTGAAGCAACAGTGTGTGTGTATACAAGCAAAACCCCGGGGTGGCACTAACTGTCAGCAAGTGGATTATGGACTTTACACAGAGTGACCCTTGATTAAATGCAGCACCCTGCTGAATAGAGCCTGCCCTTCGCATCCATTAATGCTTTCATTTTAACCCCATAACAGCAATAAACGTCGGTGTGGCCATAAAGCAGATGAGGAATGATTGGAGCCATTGACTGTACTGTCAAATGCTCAGTGGATGGGGACATACTCCGTTGGGCCCTTTATGAGTGCTTCATCCCTCAGTGGAACCATCCCCACTGACTATAATGAACCTGTTAAAGCCTCTATAAATATTGGCTCCCATGCTTAGCGATCGTTTGAATACCTCCGAAATAGAGCACCGTTTGCAAACAAGTGGCTGGGCGTTGGAGGTGGTGAAGCTAATACCTAATCAATGGAAGGACGCTCCCTTGCAGTGGGCCCTCACAGAGCCTTGATTCAT
This sequence comes from Argyrosomus regius, assembly GCA_946959425.1. Lineage (NCBI taxonomy): Eukaryota > Metazoa > Chordata > Actinopteri > Sciaenidae > Argyrosomus > Argyrosomus regius. The sequence continues at coordinate 20,320,494 of OX336884.1, read as the reverse complement.
ACAGAGGGCGCGGATATAATGTGGTTTAGAATAAGCACAAAACTACCGTATTGATTAACACATTATCAGTGTCAATAGGAAAAGTTCTTTCAGGAAGAAGTGAGAACTGCTGGGGTATTGGCATTGGCCATGAAGAAGGAAAAAACAAACAAATCAAGACTGCAGTGGGAACTAAACATCTTCCTGCCAGCTCCAGTGAGGGATTCAGACTTAAGAAGTCTCAGGCAGGGTCACTCTCCCCATGTTGGGTGCCGGTGTTAAAGATTAGATGTGAGTGCAGGTTCTTCGACCCTAGGAAATCCAAACGTTCCCCAGTCGACAAAAGGAAGATTCTCCCCATGATGAAGGGAGATATTTAGCTTAAGGTGAGTCTTAAGCTAGGCTACTCTGCTACATTTTAATTACTTAAAGGAGAACAACACTATGTTTCAAGGTTGGAATATGTTACTTGAAAATTTAGGCCAATACAGTGTGCACCGCCATGAGATACTCCAATGAACTATGCCATAACGGGTCATTTACATTCAGCATCTTATGTCATTTTTGATTTGCTTGCAAACATTTAATACATAAATCGAAAAACAGGATGGTTTCCTCCTCTTGGCATCTAAAAGAAGTTTTAACAGGCTGCTCATCAGTTGCATTGTAGGTTAGTGATACTTTTTTTTTTAAAGAAATGCAGTAATTCATGATTGAGATCAAAAAATTTGAAAGCTGCGTGAAAATTTGAAAACTCTTGTAATAGTATTTGACTCAGTAGTATAGTATTTGTTGCTTTTGAAATGGAAAAGGTACTAAGGAAGTTTTAATATTTACATATGTGGTATATCAGCTCGTGATGCATGCTTATCTTTGTGTCACATTTGTTAGCCTATTCACAAAGACAATTTGGCACTTATGAAGAGAAAAACAATACACTAATCAATAGATTACCATTTTTGGCTGCTGAGTGAAGCAAATCTACCAGCAGTTGCATATTTTACCAACATTTGTCTGGTGCTAATTTTGTTCCCTGAATGCACAACATTAATTTTGTCATATCTTACTGGTGAAACCACACGATCAGTTCAGATATTGATCATCATCTTAGATGTTGCACTCTCAGTACTTTGCAAACCAGCATCATTTGTTCAGATTATCTATTTTATTGCATCAAAGCTGCATTCTCCAAATATGTACTATTTAACACCAGCAGCAGTGTTGCACTGTCACCGACTGACATTTTAAATCATTCATTTGTGTCAAACTGCATGGCCAACACAGACGCAGATGACATTCCTCATTTCCCCGCACACATTTTCCAGTAGCATAATTCTCATGTCGCACATTGGATTTTGATCTATAAATGACAAGAACAGACGGAGCCATCTCAGTTTTACAAGTGATGTTTTTGACCTTGTGTGACATGAACTTGAAATCAATGAAAAGGTCACGCTGACAGTAGTATCCAGGGGGGGCTTTTTCGGACGCCTTATATGTCACAACAGGAACCGTGAGCAAGGGGGAGTATAAGAAGCAGTTTTACACTGCTAACATCAGCATCACTGCAGTGTTTGATTAGTGCTGTTTTTTTTGATAAAAATGTAAAAAAAAAAACCCATCAAATTAAAGTCAAACACATTTGCTGGTAGTAAATCATATCCATATTTAATGTGTGCGATGAAATATCCTACGTGACCTGACTTCATTTGCTTGTTTTGATACAGAAATTAATCTGACTCAATCAAACACAGATGAGTTCACAAAGTCAGCCTCTAATTCTGTATCAAAGCCAACAGCTCCAGAGTGTATAAATCTGTTGGACATGAAAGATTAGAGTCTCACTGCTCTACTCTCTGGGTTTAGGAAGAAGTTCTTCATAATTACAAAAAGTGAGTGGACCCCTGACGACAAGAATATGATGCTGACATCCCTTTAAGCACAGCATTCAAATTTGACCATACTTTGTTATGCTTAGTGACCATACTTTACAAATGTGAGAGAAAGCTGTTCATGCATCATAATGTACAAAGGATGAGCAACATACTCTTGGTAAAACAACTGGCATGTTATTGTTCTTTAAATAAAATCCAGATTCTAGCTGTGGGGATATGAGTACAGAAGATTGGCTGCATGGTCATGGTCACTTTCAGCATGGCTAATATTAATCCACAATGCCATAGCATAAACAACCTATAAGTGATCAAATATTGTTATATGACTGTGTACGTGCATATCCACGGACGCCCACCTATGTCGTTTTGACTTGGACAACTTTTTGGAAGCGAACATCCTCATTCCCCAACTTCGTGTTCCACTTATACTTTTCATCTCACATTTGTCGATCATCAAACTCTCTCCCTTCAAGCCTCTGGTCCCTGAAGTCGCAGTAGGATATAAATCACAGTTGCAAAGCGCAAACACGTTTTCACTTTAAAAGCAGAAACCTTTTAGGAATTGTTGCCGATCTATTTGGAGGGAGACGTATTGCGTACTGTGCGCTGTTCGACAACTCTCCGGCGCACAGCCCCCTACATCAATCAATTTCTGCAGGAGGTGCGCATGTTTCCCGCTCAGCAAAGTGCATTATATTTCTCATGAGAATCTTATTTCTGACGCGTTTCCCAATTAATGCCACTTGTCCGTAACAGAATAGGGAAGAAGGATGCTTACCTTCACCGATGCACCTTCATTGACTTGACCAGCAGCTCCCACTTGGGTTGATGGGAATCCTGTCGACGTGCGCAGAGGACTGATGGTAATCTGGGCAATTTAACAGATCGGATCGCGCATCCTTCCTCCCGCATTAAACTACATTGGTGAAGAGTTACACTGGCATGATGTATGACTCGCAACGTGAGTGAATACCGCGCGTAGTGGGAGAGGGAGGGAAAAAAATATAATCAAGCTGAGTGAGACGAGGAAGCAGCGCGCAGGACTATAGCGAGAGAAAAGTTGTCCTCGGAGCAACAAAAAGTTGACAGGAAAAAAGGGACTCCTCCACAGCCGGCTACTGTCCGAAATTAGTATGATGTAGTTTACGTGAGCAATGTAGCCCAAAAAAAAAAAAAAAAAAACGGGAAGCAAGGAGAGACGGGCGGGGAGAAAGCGCAAAGGGGGAAGAGATCCGGGCGCAGGGAGGGAAGAGAGGATGAGAGCGCAGAGAGAAGAGGGGGAGGAAAAGGAGAAGGTGCTGAGCCTGAACCTCCACCTCAGCCTGACTGCATTTAAGTTTCTATCAGCTGCACACTGTGTTCTGCACGTGTTCCTGTGGACGTGAGACAGAAAATTGACCTGCACAGTGAAGAGACCGCACAAGGAAAATATATGTAGACGGGTGGTGGCCAGAAAAGCGGATCGATCGGGTTATAATTTTGTCCAAAGTCGAGGGAAAATAAAGTTCATGGAGGAATGAAATTTGAAAACAGATGGCGAATCCCGCCGCCCCTAAATAAGATTCGATCTTTGGGAATGGAGTGTAGATAATATTTGGTTGGACGTTTGATGAAAATGACGGATTTTTCATTTTGGACAGGTGGGGGTAGATGGAGTGAGGGGAGATAGAGAAAGGGGGGCAGCGTGGAGGTGATGGAGGGTGGATATGATGTGTCTAGGGACAGAAACTAAACTTGGGAGAGGAGGACGCAGTGTTTTTCCCCCTTCAGATTTCATCCAAGGACCTCATCCCATCCAAAGATCTCATCCCCTTTTTCTCCATTTGCCCCCAGTGCGCACATAAGAACCCCCCCCCCCCCCCTCCAACCAACCAACCCCGACACACACACACATAGACACACACCTCCCTCCATCTCACCCCGCAAAGAGGGGCGGCGGGTGGAAGGAGGAAAAGGAGAGAAAACAAGAATACCAAATAAATGAGAAATTTTCGTACAGGCCCCGCTTCCGTGCGTTCCATGCTAGCAATAACAATTAAATATCGACCGCTTTCCCGGCCGGAGAGAACCTGAGATACCCAGAGACTGCCAAGTACCGAGACCCCCCTCCCCTCCATTTCTCCCCATCTTCCACATATGCACTCACTCACTCTCCTCCTTTTCTCGTCATCCCCTCCCTATACACCTCTTTTCCTTCTAATCCAAGTCCATCAGGCCAATCTCTTCTAATTTGGTGTATCTCATTTCTCTTGATTCCATCCCACAACCCATTTCAGCTCCACTTTTATCATTGCTGATTTGGGGGTGGCCTCTCGGACACACACACACACACACACACATTTTCTCTCAATGCAAGAGGACTTCCTCACACCATGCATGTTAGTTTATCAAAATCAATTATGGGATTGAGATTCACGTTGCTTTGCCTTGGATGTTAGAGCACAGGCTCATTGGAGCTACTGGCACACTCTGCTACAGCTTCACTCTGACAATTGATGTGTCATTTTCAGCACATCTGCGTGGCTGCTTTTCAACACAACATGCCTACAAATACGCTTATTGACCCAGCATTGTATTATTAAAATATGCTGGGTTTAAAATGAGCACAAACGTGTAGAAAATTAGCAAAGAAATCTTGCACAGGAGTGTCAAAAGCAACAGAAAATAAAGATATTAACCTTACAGACTGTAGCTAAAGAGCTGCTGTAAGATGCAGTGTTTCTTTGAGAACCTCTTACTGGTTGTATTGTTTTCCTTTATGGTCTTTTATCATGTTCGGCATTGTATTTGTTAAACCTGGAAGGCTCCTTGTAGAGCCTTGCTCCAGTTTGGAGTAAAAGTGCACTGATAAACGTTGGAGAGGCCGGTCACAACCAACCAAACCAATGGTGCGTTCTTGGTGGCATCATGGCGAAAAGATGAACTCCTGTGAGACCCACTGACTCTTTGAAAACCCCTTGCCTCTTAGTGGACCTGTATTCCTTTTATGGCATTAGTTTATGGTGGATGAATGGATTCTTGGCATTTTATTTGTGAAACCTTTGAGGGTCGTTGGAGAATATGGTGAGCTATAATTTGGCGGGACAATGGATGGTCTAAAAGATAAATGTGGACATGTATTAGCAGACTATACTGTTTTTGTTGTTGTTGTTTTAAACTTCTGGCAGGACTTTTCTGTGAGGTAAGTGAATGCACCTTTTTTGGCATTTATTTTCAAAACCTGTGTGGCTCCTTGTGCAATATGATGACCTATAATCTAGTGCTCTATATCCAACCGGGAACAATGGAGTCTGGGGGGGTTTCAGACTTTAGACCCAAAGACAAACAGGTAGACTCCATTCCTTTGCAACAACCTCCTTTTGTTGATTGACAGGGCCCCTGGATTTGTGCAACTCGTGACAAGACTGCCAGAGGAGTGGCATTATGTTGGACTTATAAGTCCTGAGCACGCCAATGCCAACTTTCCAAACGAATTGCACAACTATCAAAAGTTTCTCCATCATTGTCGTTGTGTCTTCTCTCACTCCTCTTTATATTTTTTTCCGCCTCAGAACTTCTCTCTTGCTCGCACCCAAGCCATTCAATTTCTATTTATTTCACCCCCCCAGCACCACCACCACCACCACCACCCTCACACACCCTCCACCCCTCGAGCTCTCCCACCCCCGCCACCGCCACCCAACACCTCCTCTCGATCTCCCTCATCCTCCTTCTCATCTCTCCTTTTTTCACACCTCTCCGCATCTCCTCGCTCGCTATTAAAACCCATTCTTCCCCTGTTGTCGCCCTAATTCTCCTCCCTCCATCCCGCCGTCTTTTCCCCTTTCCTTATATACTTCCCTCCACCTCGTTATCTCCCCCGTTTGACTTTAATTAGTTAATGCATTAATTATCTACGCCCCAATACCTGCACCATTAACATACCCTCTCCTCCCTGTGGCTCTCTCCCTGCCTCACCCCGAGGCCTCTGGGTTGGAGATGCTGTGTGGACACACGGGTAAGAGCGCACACGCACAGACACACAAAACGTTTTTTTTTTTTTTTTTTTTTTTTTTTTTTTTTTTTTTTTTTACCCCATGCCTCTTTTTCACTCTATTTCTCACTCTTCCACTCTTTGCCCCCTACCTATTTCCCCCCAAGTCATCTCTCTCCCCCCCGTCTATCTTTCTTCTGCCCCCCCTACACTCTCCTCTTTTTCTCTCTGTGCCTTGCAGTCGCCTCTGCCGGCTGGTCTCTCTCCCCGGCGACGGAATTATGAAAAATGCGCCCATCGACAGAGCGCCTCAGCTTCGATTAGCCGAGATGGGACATGACAGGCCGCGATCAATACTTATACCGTCCTATAACGTGTCAACTAATGAATCAATCTCGGCTAAATTTTCCATTTTTCAAAAGCCGACGCGAGAGACTGGAATATCCTCTTTTGTAAAGATATTATTATCGATTTCGTCGGCAATTTGACATCGGGGGTAGTTAATTCCACTCTAGAATAAAATTGAAAACACTTGAGATTGAAGTGAGAGAGGGAGAGAGAGAGAGGGGAGGGAGGGAGGGAGGGAGGGAAGCAAGGGCAGGCAGGAGGGGAGGGGGAGACGGCTGTTGACTTGATAAAAGAGAATGGGAAGATGGAAGGAAGGGGAAAAGGGGGTAGGAAGAAGAGATACTACTGGTGGTGTTGCAGCGACAGCAGCAGTCTATCTATTTATCTATCTATCTATCTATCTATCTATCTATCTATCTATCTATCTATCTATCTATCTATCTATCTATCTGTAAGAGAGAGAAGATGTAAACTCTTATGAAGGTGGACAAAATAACAAACACTTGCACAATACAGTCTATTATGGCCTTGCAATAAAGCCTACTACATCTGTGAAGCATACTGCTCTATTTTTGTTGCAACTGCCTCATGGAGGTGTTGAATTATGTCATTTTTGAATTCCTGTTTATAGTTTTTTTTTAGTCGTGCCGCTTGCTTTAGATAAGCACTGAATAAATGCTGCAAACTCTAGTCTGCGTTTGTGTCATTCACGTGGTGTTTTTGGACCACAGGCCCGTATAAATGATCTGTGAGAAGCTTAAATAAACCTCATCGGTGTTCATAAACTAAAAGGAGGTTGGTGACATCGCCATAGCACGAGCTAACTTCAACAGCACTGTAAACGTGTGCGTTTTATGTCCTATTAACACGCCGTAAGTTATGATAACATCACCATTTGTGAGTGTTTCTGTGCATGTATGTGCACGTGCATGGATGTGTGTGTGTGTGTGTGTGTGTGTGTGTGTGTGTGTGTGGAGACACGGAGAGGGGCAGAGAGTCAGCATGTGTGTCAGAGTGAAATATAGATGGAGGAGGCCGGTGTGTGTGAGGGTCAGCGAGGTGCAGTGTAACTGTCGACAATCACAGCCTTATTTACCTGTCAAAAACACTATCATCCCACACAGCCCCAGCCAAGCAATTTCTCCTGTCTCTTCCTCCCTCGCTCTCTTTCTCTCCCTCTTTCTCTCGCTCTCTCTCTCTCTACCTCCAATTACAACCTAGAGGGCTATTTCTCTCCAGGACAAAAACACTCCCCACAAGCCCTCCCTCTCCTTTCCGATAGCCCCTTACCTCTCCCCATCGCTTCTACCCTTCTCTCTCTTTTTTCCCACTCTCACCCGTTCTTTTCCTCTGCTGAGAGTTGGAGAGTGGAAATGAACAAGCTGTAAACACACACCACTTATCACAGTGTATGCTGTTGTGTATTTGTTGGCGAAGGCTGGCGAGGTGAAGGCTGTGGTATATGAGGCCAGAGGTGTGGGCTACTGTACCAGAAGGAGAGACGTGAAATAAAGATGCACCACAGGTTGAAAGGCAGTTTGATCAGTGCACTGCTGGCTGCTCACTATACCCTTCTGCTCTAAAAACGCAACTGCTGAAATGTGCAGAGTTACACGCTATGTTGAATTTTTATACAGACTGTGGAGAACAAGTGTTGTCGTCTGCTCCCTTATAGTTTGCGAGGGGCCCTGCTGTCCTTAAAGGATACTGCTGTCAATATTCTGTATTTTTCTTATTGTCAACAAATCTCATATAAAAGACCAAAACCCATCAATGATCCTGCTAACAAGAATTGGCTGTGTACCCAAAGCCAGATAGAGCTGATTCATTTGGGCCATAGACCCTTCATAGTTGTCCAAAAACACGAGTGAGACACACTGTTGATCCCATCTCGTCCTGGTGCCATGAAGAGCACCAAATGTGTATTAATCCACAGCTGAAAATAGTCTCTAACAAATGCACTATTTACTAATGTTTGAGGAAAGTTTGCCTATAGCTGCCACTTCAGGTACACTTGTACAATCTAATGTGATCCAATACAACAGCTCTGTTGCTATAAATTCTGCCTTTTCAAAGATATTCATGTTCAGTTTTGATTAATTTAACTATATGTTTATTAGTGAGGTTGCAGTTTACAGTGGTGTTTTACTTGTGAGGGCCATAGTATTACAAACACATTTCAACATAATGCACTCTAGTACAACACGACCACCCCACTACAAACTCAATAATAAACATAAAGTAGAATTCATAGCAGGGCATCAGAATATGCAAGTGTACGTCATAATGTGGCTAAACATTTACATCTTGAGCATTGGGCTGAGTTCACAGACAGGACAGGGAAGTTGGAAAGTATTAAAATAGGGAATAACGCATTGTTTCATGTATTCATGGGATTTGTTGATAGTAAGTGCGTGATAATATAGATTTACTATGGCTTAGTTGGGTCCAGTGGACAGACAGAAAGCTACAAAGTCTCAAAAATTAGAATGAGAGAAACCAAAGACTGTTCTGAGAATCATGTCTTGACTGTTTAGCTGTATAAAGAGAGTAAATGCCTGATTTAAAACAGAAAAATACTATTTAAATATCCGAGTATTTCTACTTTTTAAGACAAGAAAAGGCGAAATCTGCCTTCTATTTGAATGTTTTTAAGTGAGTAAAAGTAAGGGATCGCTGTCCAAAAAGTAGAGTGCTGAATACTTAGAATGGATGCTGAAAGTGTCCCTGTCCCTGATGTGATGCTGAAGTTGTTTTCCCTTAAAAGAGAGATGTTTAATGTTGTATGTTGCCCCCAGAAGTCCTGTGTTTGCAAAGATAATATCCAATGCAAACAATATAAAATAAATATTATGTTTTGGGAATGTGGGGTCTCTGTAATGTTAAAAACACTCTCAATAATGAAGAAGTATTTATTATATCCATTGACTATAGTATGGCTTTTACAGTAGTTATAGTTCATCTCAGAAATGTATCATCTTTACCGTTATCTCAGATTTGGCACTATAATAATGAGTCAAATTGATAAAGCGATGACATTGTGCGGAAAAATGCAAGCCTATGTTTGTGTGTGTATACATTTGTTAATGGCATTGTTGCACCAGGTTGTAGACATGTAAATTTTGATTTGTTTAGTGAATATTTCAGGATTTTGCCACTAGTTATCGTTCTATAAAATGACATATCAGCCAGATTATTGAGCATGATGGCAGGCTGTATGACAGACCGCTGCCTGACTGGAAAGTAGCTCAAAGGAATTTTGCTGATACATCACTGTGGCGGATACTTGGTTGGCCATTTATTTCCTGAACTGATTCTTGATGCCTGTGACTGAAACATACACATGTACACACACACACACACACACACACACACACACACACACACACACACACACTCAGACTGATAGCAGTCCGCTGTCTGTCTTCGTGACTGGCTCTGTGAAAAGGCCATCTGACAAAGCCATTAACAGGGCGGTGTAATACCTGTGTCTGTAGTGAGCTGAGTGACACAAAAAGACATTTATGGGCACTGCCATGACAGGAGAAGCACTGTGACATCTGACTGACTGACTGACTGGATTGCGAGCCGGTTGACAGATAAAGGCAGGCAGAGACACCAACACCATTGAGACGATGATGGAGACAAGAGACGGGACACAAATCATGTCAGAGAGCAAAGGAGGATTCACATGTTCTACAAGAGTGTCTGATAGCTACACACAGAAACATGTCAGCATAATTTCACTCACTGTACTGACACGTTAGTACCAAAGTTTTTCAAATTTAACAAAAAACGGCCAGGACTTTACACAGTTTAGGGCAAGTTTGAGCGCACGAGGTGTAAAGTTGATGGATCACTGAGTGCAGTATTTTGAAATTTCACACAAAAAAATGAATTTTCATTATCAGTAAGTGTAGCACTCTACTGTAGATTATGGGGAATTGAGATGTCATTTTAGGATTCAGCCAGAGAAAGAGCAAAAGAGAGAAGCAGCTGGAGAGAGTTATAGACAAAAAGAAAGTCAGAGCAGAAATGTAAAGTGGGAGACAGAGACAAAGCATGAGACCAAGAGAGAAAGAGAAGAATGATGTTGAATTGAGTGTGTGTGTGTGTGTGTGTGTGTGTGTGTGTGTGTGAGTGTGTTATAGTGTGTGCAGCCAGGGCAGCAGGCAGAGGCAGCTAAGCAGAACCAGCCAGCCCTCACAAACCAATCAGGCCTTCATTAGGCTGGGCGGGAGGGATCGATGGCCAGCCCGCATCAATTAAACAGCACCCGCACCACACTATATATACACACACACACACACACATGTGCACCTATTTTATACACTGCCACCACATACATACACCATCTACACACACACACACCTATTATATGCGCTAATATACTATGCACATGTATAGAAACTAGAAGAAAATATGCAAAAGACAAGACTGAACTACGTATAACTACCCACGTCTCAATGTTATATTCTAAATAGCCAAACTGATGAAGTATAATAAATGCTGTGCTCTTCTTAATACACTGAACCCACTCTGCTAATATGTGCAACGGCTAGAACATTAACTGGTTTTCTAAGCCAACGGATCCATTTTGTCTTGTTTTTTCTTATGCTATAGTTACAAAAAATAAACAAAATAAAGACTATTGGTGTAAATGAGGCCGTTCACAAATCACTTGATCAAAAAGAATTCAAAATCATAAAAAAAAAAAAAAGAATTTCAGCCTTTAAAATATAGGAGAAAAATGTGTGTACTTTTAAAGGCATTCTTCAAACTGCAATCACACTGTAACCTGTCCATTCGCTCTTTCAACCCCGACATACACTCACAACATCGATAACACCCAATTACACACAAGCTCACACATGGTGGGTCCTGAAAACACACAATTACATGCGCTCCGGACACACTTTTTATTAACACTCAATTACACACACGCATAAATCACTGACGTGCTGCGCACCCACGAGAGCATAGCTGGGGACTGCCGCGTGAGGGATGGATCATTTTCTTTTGCCGTTGCTTTCGCGAAAGGCCAAAAATTATTTAGGAGGCACAGGCAGAACAGGGTATGCTGCAGATCTTTCACAGTGGATAGACACTGTATAGCATGAGTGAGTCTACAACCTTTAATATGTTCTTTGTGATATAGTTTGGTCTTGGACCACTGATATCTAACAAGCAAGTGTGTGTCTCAAATCCAATGCCAGTTCAGTATGCTGGAAGTTCTCGGGAAGATTCCCAAAACACGGTGTTACCACACAACAATAAAAGTGGTTCAATCTCCGGTGGAGTTTGTTTGTTCTCCCCATCCCGCGTAGATTTCCTTTCTTTGTCCGACTTCCCTCCAGCAAATCAAAGGTATTAAGGTCAGGTGAAAAGAGACTAAGAATTGGCTCACTACCAATAGTCCGGTGTTTGCTGATATAAATCAGTATGATTTAGTAAAATAAAAGATGTAACATTGTATATGGCACATACAGTGTGTAATCTGTCCAGTACAAATACATAAGATAAGACATGATGTGTCATACATATTGAATGTGAAGCGCTTTGAGACATGTACCAACAAACTTGACTTCACTCAATCAAAGGTCTGATGCACAATCGAAATGTAATATCACCACCGCAATTGAAAACACATTGTATATAATAGCTCCTGTGCATCTGTAAGATTTATATGTTTGTATCTCTGGTCTGTATAATTCTGTAAATTTGTCCTCTGCACATTGTTAAAGTATATACTGGGAGCTACTGAGAACTGAAGTCAACATACATGGCCAGTCAAGTTGATTTTGAATCCTACTTTCAATTTCAAATGAATTAAAAGGTCATTAAATACAACGATTAACAAATGAATCTGCGTCTCTAATGTTTTCTGATGATGTTGATGGTCTGTTTACAGTAATAATGTCTATACGGCAGGAAATAATGCATATACTTTCAATTATGAGCAATTGAAAACAGACAAAATTCAGGATATTTAGTTTCAAGTCAAACATTTCAATCATATATGTGATTAAACATTTAGATTATATATGGTCAAACATACTGATTGGGCTTTTTTAGGCGCTAACACAAAGACGGACGTCGTAAATGGGTATAACAAATGTCACCATCTCATATCAACAAGGGATGACAAAGCAGAATTTGATAACCTGGTTGTTGCAAAGCTACATTTTCTCAGTCAAAAAAGTGACTTATCTTAGTTTCAGTAGACAGACCGGTGAAGTACAAACACCATCATAGATTATTATTGAGAGCTAAATCGTTGAAGCTATTTTACATAACAATGTGTAGAAGAACTCAAACTCTTAATTTAGTCATGATTTCTGATTTTGTACAAATCATCATCTGATTCCAGGTCAGATTTATGATCCTATTTAAAAGTGTGAGGATAGAACAAACAACTATGATGAATATTGCATTTTGCTAATCTTGCATTTAAAACTGCTCAGAAAAAAATGAAGCACGGTTAATCTAACATGTTTAGATATATGTTTTAAAGTTTACACCATCTATGTTATATGTAAGGTGCAGTGTCTCTTCACTGTCGGACGGACTGACACAAGTTTCCCCATAAATACCGGCTACGGTGCGGCAAAAGCAGCGTAGTGAAAATATTCAACTCCAAAATAAATGTGTCTGTATTGGGCGATTACCGGGCCACGCTTCCTGAGCCCCGCGCGTCACCTGCTCGCCGTGGCATTGACACGTCAGTCTCCCGCGGCTAACGCAATGTGACAGTGTTGAGATTATAATATCTGGCCCATATTACCGGGCATTAACGCCATTACCGCGCCCCGCCCGCTCAGGTGGGCCACTCCGGGACTAAGATACAGAGAGAGATCAGGAAATTGAGAGGAAAAGAAGGAGGGAGGAGGGAGAACGATAAGATAGATGAATGAATTTGAGAAAATGGGAGAAGCAGTTTAGTGCCAGTAAAAGGCCTGTACAGTTGTGGAGAGAAGGTATAAACATCTGACAATCACATGGGAAAGATGAGGCGTTTCTGTCTGATTTTATGGCATCACAGGAGGATGCGTTCAAGGAGGAACTGTGGTTTATTGTGGTGTGCCAAGTAAACCATTCACTGAATAATAATGTTGAAATCTGCCATCCACATCACTAGAGTACAAGTGTGTGTGTGTGTGTGTGCTCTGTATGACAGAAGAGGGGCTGCTGTGTGATATAATAACAAAGAAAAGGGGTAAGAGGGGGCAGCCCAATTGGATAAAGCTATTCTAATAATGAACAGCTGAACAAGCACCATCACTTCACATGATTTAATGTTTACACCGTGCCACGCCTGGTTTCATATCGCTTTTCCAGGGCCTCCATTTGTTTCACCCAAAGAAAACACTTCTATTCCACAGCCTTGTTGTTTTAATTAGGGAAATTAATAAATAAGAATAAATTAATGTGGCCTCCTCGCCTCCTCCTGTACCCCCCAGAACGGTGGCAGGCACCATCGCCTGCCTCCCTGCTCGCTCGCCTGCATGGGGATGTATTTGCGTGCCATAATTAACGCTTAATAAGTAAGTGATTCATTATGATTAGCACACGGATTCGCCGTAATGGCCCCTCTCTGTGCTAGCAATCAACCTCACTCTGTTTATCCACACACAAGCCCCCTGATCCATCTCTGTCTGTGCTCCCCCCCCCCCCAATCTACATATCCGCCACTGTACTCCATTCCTCTGGTCCTGATGCCTGGGCCATTTGTTGGGCTGCTGGTGGATGCCTCTCTATCAATGTGAGTGTCATTAGGGAAGCTGAGGAGGAGGAAGGGGCCTCATTGTCATCAAAAAGATGTGAGGATCGCTCATTTTGGAAAAAGAATTAATAGGAGTGCCAAGTGCAAGGATAAGTTGGTGCAAAGAAGGCTTCATATGTCCAAGGATCACTCATTAACACTCTTTAAATGAAGTATGTTGATGGGTGCTTAGAACAAACCCCAAGAGTGAAGGAGATTAATTCCTTATTGTTGTCATTTTTAGGGTGGAGTGGGGGGGATGCTAAAGTACTGTGACTCTTGTAATGTGATAGAAACTCATTTAGTTTAAGTCTCTTGGGGGCAGTTTGTTTATTGTTTTGCATTCACTTATACCCCCATGAGGGTGGTGTTAAATGCACCAGTGGTGGAGTAATCCGAAGAGCAACGCTTGTGATGACACCAGAGGCCTCTGTGATAGAGAGAGTGGAGTGAGAGTATTTTTAGAAAACAAAGTGCTTCTGTAGATGTACAAATAAAAATCACAGTTTTGGTCAAACCATTCTGAACCAATAAACTATTTTGGGGATTCAAACAACTTAAAGGTTAGGTTACGTTGTTGTTTTTTTAAAGTCTATCTTAATATATATATATATATATATATATATATATGATATCCTTTCAGGTTCAAAGCTAATGTGAGACTTCAGCAATCTAAGTTGTTCGAAGTGCCTACATCCCAAATTTAGTCTTTTTTCTTAGTTTATTCCGTCTACAGACAGTGTTTCCTTGCTGAGCTTCAGTATGAATAGTCACACTGTTGATTTTGTCCCTTACCTTTTACATTAGAGTGGCACTAAGAAGGTATTGCTTCACAGCCAGAACAGACAGGAGTGACCGATAACTCTTTTCGAGTACATATAGGCATGCAAGTATTGTTTTAAGACAGACTTAGAAAAATGTGAAACTAGTCAAGGAAAGCCAATTTTATTTATATAGCTCAAAATCACAAAAGGTTTTTATAATCTGTATAACATACGACAAGATATCGAAGATACGATCCTTGAACCCTCAATCTGGGAACAAAAGTGACAGCATCAATCACTCACCACCTGTTTCTTCTTTGTTTTTGTGCCTAAACATAACCAAACCCTATCTGTACTGGTGTTAAATTAGACAGCACTTCTATTTTTTTCATTGCTGATTTAGAACAATTTTGAAATACATTGAAAAAAAAGGTGTCCTTCCAATCGGGGTGTCAGATCAAAAAATATCACTATGTGGTATTTCTGGAGGGCAATTACAAAAGATGTGTTATGTCGATTAATTTGGAGGAGTTGTTGGGTTTTTCATATCTTATCCTTTAATTTTCATATCTCACAACCATTTGTGTGTGTGGAGACATGCAGGCAAACATGCAGGAATGTATATACACACGTATGTATGCACTAAGAACCCCTCAGCCGGCTCAGTGGGGATCTACCTGAAGATCAACTCAATGAGCTTTCTCACCAGCAACAACTCCACTTGACAGCAGCTTGCTTGAGCCATTTTGTACCATGTGAGAAAGGTTTGCACTTTCTCTCAGACCCCCCTCCCTGTACCTCCTAGAATGTTCATTGCCCAGAAAATAATTTCTCCAGTCATTTCAGCGCCTTTGTGAGCGGCAATCAATTTCTCTTCTCTTCATGATGGTCCCGCGTGTGGGCACAGAAGTTTGACCTTCTCTAAAAGATCTATCAATTTATCCGTCCATCCTGCAACCTATCCATTAATGTTTTCATCTTCCCCTGTTGTCTTTTTTTCGTCTCTCAGGCTGCTGACTGTTGGGTGGTAAAGTGGCTTTAAGCTTATGTGCTCTTCAAGACCTAGTTGGTGTCTGTTTGTGCAATTATACCTCAGTCTAAGAGCTGGACCAAAATCAGCCGGCGGAGAAAATGATGGTAATTTGGACTGAGGAGAATATGCACTTGAGACAAAGGGAAGGGAAGCCCATTTTAAGCATGGTGACGATTGTGAACCCTGGAAGGGGACGGGGTCGGGCTAAGGCTAAATGACATATCACATTACCAGCTAGGGGTCACCCAATTTCTCCCAATCTACTACCAGCATTTCTGTGACAACAGCTCTGTTAAAAGCAAACCAATCGTTTATCTGACTTTCTGTTAAGGTCTTACTCCCCTTCTGCTCATGTGTTCATCTGCTGATACATGCAGTATATACTGAATATTGCATATTTGATTTGTGTACTCATTTGATCAAAATGTGCCTCGATATCGCTACCTATTATAGTGTTCTCCAAGGGCCATGCATTTTTGGTAGCAATTGAAAATCTCAGTATTAGTAATTGGATTAGTGTAATATATGTTACTTCATGCTGTAATTCATATTGGGGTAATGTGGAGTAACATACAGAGGACTGAGGTCACATGACAGCTCATTGCTGTAAATTTGAACACTTTGGGAATTTTCCATAACTGCGACTGGACCAATGAAAGACATTTTGCTAATGCTTACTAGAGCCCAGTCCTTTGTATAATAACTCTAATAATAACAAATGTGAAATAACAAACAAAAAGTAACTTCTAGTGTGTTAATGTTAGCAAACTGGGCTAATTAGCTAACATGTTAGGGGTGGAATATAAACTATGCTATGCAGGCATTTGAAAAACAGGAAAAACAACAACAAACAACTTCTATCAACGTCCATAGTCTATAAAGTATGGCATTCTTTAGCAATACCAGCTCTTAGATGTCGTGGACTAGAGGCTTGAAGCTTAGATGCGATATGGCCAAAACAGTTTTATGCTCTTTTGAAAAACATGCACAATACCTGCAGTATCATTATAATTGTCTTTATTATCTTCTTATTATTGTATCTTCTAATGTCTTACACAAAAAGTAGAGAAGAAAAAAGAAACTAATTTCAGTTTGATGTTAAATCCAAGCAGTCTGTTCCAGCATTTGAATGATTTCAGCAGTGAACAGACTTAAACTGTTATAAATGGTTTATAATGTGTTATAAACGGACACAAATGTTCGGAGCATATTAATATTAATAAGAACACTTAATTTTATGGGTGTATCTTGTGACAATATTAGAACTGTCTACATTAGTTTTCTATGGCTGCTGCTCAGAAATACTGATGAATTTATCGGTAGAGGCGCGTCATCTATGAGCACATAATGATGTAGTCTAAAAGGGTGCACCTTGCTTTCTATGTCAGTCCCACTGGGAGAGCGCTGACAACATAAGGAGGATGGAGGCTCGGTGAGAGGGGTCATGACCCCAGGAAGTAAAACCAGGTTAGAAAATAGTGACAACTGCCTCCTCTCTTCCTGTCTGGAACATAAAGCCAGACAAGATGGTTTGGACAAGATTTTTGGGCCGATAAATCATTTAGACCGGCATAAAAGAAGTTTATTTTAGTCTGAATCTTTGTGAGGTTCAAAAGAGACAAAATTGTGTTAATTGTTAAAGTGTTCCTCTCTTTATAATACTGAGGCAATCCTTTTAAATTGATGCTGTTTAATCTTTGCTTTTTGTCTCAGTTGGACTGTCAGCTAAAGAGAACTTTGGCTCTGCAGAGCTTCTCTCTATGGGCCTATTCTCCTGTATCCTCTACATCTCACTGATCCCTTTCTCTCTTTTCCCCTCTCCCCCACGCTAACCCTTTTTCGCCTCTCGTCCCCTCCACCTACCCAGAGCCTTTCCATTCTCATCTCTCTTCCCTCACTTGTTTTCTCTTTCCCTCATTCACACTCCTCTCTCTGTCCCTTCCAATCTCTCTCCTCCTCTCGCTCCCCCTCTCTCCAGCTCACAGGACAGTATTATATATTCCAGTCTCATGCTTTGCATGATTTGGGCAATAGATGAAGCCATATCCCTCTCTCCTCTTCGAGCTCTCCCCTCCCTCTCTCTCTCGCCTTGTTGTTTAATGTTTCAATTTGGAGGAAGCAAACATTCAATCAGACAGATTAACTGTTTAATGCATGTCATCAGTCAAACTGTCTACGAGAGGGGGGCCCCTCGGCCTGGCGCTGCCTCTCCCCCCCCAACTGCCGCTACGTCCTTCTCACTCCCCTGCTCACCACGCGCACACACTGTCTACTCTCATATAGACAGGCCCATCCAGGCTCGAGCCTAGACGCAGAGGCGGCTGTGCACACACACACATAGACACGCACATGAGTACAAAAACACATATATTTACTCATGCACACACATCCACAAACACAGACATGAAAGGTACACTGGCGAGCACACATGCATGCATGCATGGGCACGCAGTCATATGCGCGATCATATACTTAAACAGCCATATATGTATGCATGAAAACCCTCATGCTGATATCCATATAAATATAGTTTAAACAAAGCAGAGAATGCATCGGGACACCTGGAACCAAAATAGAAAACGTGTGCGTGTTTCCAAGGTCTGCGGATTACATGAGACATTCCATGTAATTCCAATGCCACATATACTGATGTGCTAAAGGACACATCCACTGATTCACTTACAACAATCGTGAAACTGCTTTGCACAATTAAGTCATGCTCTCTTAACAGACAACACACATACTCACACATACATTCTCTTTCTCCCTCACACACACACACACACACATCCCACAGGCCAGTGGATAGGGAAATCAAAGTGACACGGAGGTAGAGCAAGGGGGAGTGAGAGATTAGAGGAAATGAAAAGAGTAAAGAGGAAAGAGGGAAAGAGGGAATGGGAGGCTGAGCATGCTGCAGATGGAGTAGACTGTAAAACAGGGAGCGATGCTCACACTGAGTTTATACATGATACTGTATGAATTCTGGATGAGGATGTACAGAATGACATTTACGACGACAGCCTGAAACACGACTGGGTTTATCAAGTCTTATTATTGCATTGTTCACTGTGAATGTTCAATATATCTATCTTTATGAATCCCAACATTAGCTGAAACATTGTGAAACACCAAAATCAGCTGCCACACAAATCCCTAACGCCCTACAAATGTTCTGCTAGTGCTTGAGCTTAACCCTCTGGTTAAAACTGAAAAATAGGTTAAGGATATGGATTGATCAAGAAAGCTCAAAAAACTAGTCTTGGTCATAACATGTACATAACCGTTTAAAGATTGAAAGCAACCTAAATAGATTAGAAATATAAGAGATGTACAGGAATTGGTCCATTTAAAAGAGAAGCTACTTTGACCATATTAACCCATTATCATGATTTGTTATATGTGATATATTAAAGGCATTTTTATGTATTTGGCCGATGTGTTATGTCTTATTTGTTCGTGTTTTATGTTCTTATTTGAAAATATCTGTATTTAGCTTGTCTACACAAGCTGCTATTAACTTTTGATTTACATATTCTAAGATGTTACTATTATTATTTTTACACACATATGCCTGACATAATCACTGAGTTTTCTGTTATTACTGTCATTGTGTCATTGTCACATTTGTGACTGTAGTGACTCGAATATGTCATTTTATTTATTGGTTTTAAAAATATTTTGCCAAAAGGATGCAGTTGAAAGTTAGCTGGCTGGTTAAACCCCCCCCCGAAAAACACTGTTATGTTTACGGAAATGTCGATTCATGTGCATTGTTCTTGTTCTTGTAAATAAATAAGTGAAAAGAAATGAAAGGGACAGATTTACTGCGCCAGTGATGCGGACTAAGAGTCAAGTAAGAGCAAGATCTCATTGTAAAGTTTTATGAAGTTTCATGTGTGCAACACATTACAGCTCGTGCATTTTTTACATTCTTGTGAGCTCTATATGTGAATAATAAAATGTAATTTAAGTTTTTGTATCAACTTGGCCTTTTTTCTCAAAGTTAATTCAAGTAAAAGAAGAGACAGATATGTGTATTGCTAAAATTAAAGAACCGTGTGTGATGCTCCAGATATCTGGGGTAGATAATAGTGGCATTACACTGTCCATGAGATCATATACTGTAAAGCTTCACATGGTAAGAACCAAGAAGGCTTTGCTAAAGTGTAACAACCTTATAAGATTGGTGACCAGCTGCTTCACACACCGCCTGCCTCCATCATTTTCTTCTCCATCCCTCTTTGTTTTACTCTGCCTCTCATTCATTTTTATTTTATCTCCCAGTGCTGCGGAGCATCTCGTGTATCTCCCTCTCTCCCCCACTCTCTGACCACAGCACAGAGGGTGGCCAAACCTGGTAAGTATTGACAGGGAGCTCCAGTGACACGGAGAGAGCCAGTCAATGCCCAGACACCCAGGGCAGGGGTCAATGACAAAAGGTAGGCCGCCTGGAAAGAGGGAGCTTGGGAAGGAGGGAGAGAGAAGAAGAAAGAGCAAGGGGGAAGGCAGTTGATAGATGGTGAGGCACAAGAGATATGCGGCGAGATAGTATAACTTTGAGGCAAGATAAATACAAGGTGAAAGAGAAAGAAGCACAGAGGGACATGCCAGACAAAGGAACAAAGACGGATGAAGAGGAGAGAATAAATGATGAAAAAGTGGTTTATATATTTAAAGATGGCAAACAAGGCAATATTTAATGACTGTTTGGCAGTCAGCTAATGATAATATAAAAGAGATCAGAGCCATGGATCAAACTAATGTGGCTGAAAAATGTTAAAACATGGTAATTGTAGACAATTGGTTCAATTCTAACAAATGCGACTGGAAACTTGAGTAGGCAACATGGAAGTTCGAGACGAAATGCGACGCGGGGAGTGAGTGAGATTGACATGAACGTCCCTCTGAGACTGCGGATGGGACAAGTGAGATAGGGAAGGTAGACTAGGATTAACAGACCTGTACCAGCACACTACAAACACACACACACACACACACACACACACACACAGGCACACAGCGCGTTTGTGTATTGACATAGAGAGAGAGTGTCAGTATGTATTGAACGGCGGGCGGTAAGTGAGCCCTCCTCTCCCGCCCATCCCCTCCTCCATCTCTCCTTCTCTCTATCGGATATCAGTCCCTTCTCCTCTAATCATTTCCTTCCTTTTGGCCCTCTCCTCTTTCTAATGCAATTATCCCTCATTCCTCCTTTCCTTCCTCTTTCCTTTTCTATCCCTCTTTTTTACTACAACTTCTCCTCCTCTTCAGCTACTTTTCTGTTTTACTTTGTAAGATTTTTTTTGTCTCTTTTCCCCCTTTTTTTTTTGTTATCTCCCTAGTCATGTTCTGGCTAACAACACTGTGTCTACCATTGTCAGTTGTACTTATTGTTCCTCCTTGTTTGCTCTTACCTGGCTCTCTCCTTTGTTTTGATCTTTAGTGATCAGTCTCCCGTAGCCTCCGTGTGTGACAAAAAGGTTCTCATTAATCAATATCACTCTCCAAATGTGATAACATTCTTCTCCGAGCCTCTGCAATATGGCAAAGAGTAAACAAATACAGGCGTTAGAAAAAATAACCACCACTTCATCATTAAAGACTTTGCAGTAAAAAAGTAGGTTATATTAGGTTGCCTGGCCATTAGGAGAATTTGTCAAAGCTATATAAACTGTATTTTTCCATCATATCCATTTCATTTGACCTTGTGGCTGCGATTCCTATTTGTCGATTAAATTTGTGTTTGGTATATTTTGTCCAGAGAGATCAAATTATTTTACCGTTTTGTTGATTGACACCCTCTGACATTTTTTTCACTAATAACTTGCCTTTGTTTGTGCTCTATTAGTTGCCCCATGCTACTCTGAAAACTCACAGATCAAAGCGCTAATTGCCAGACTTGTTTTATAGCAGTAGATTTCTGCTAATTGGCATCGTATCAACATGATACACCTTTGTCGCAGTGTTTGTAATT
Organism: Argyrosomus regius; assembly: GCA_946959425.1. Taxonomy (NCBI): domain Eukaryota; kingdom Metazoa; phylum Chordata; class Actinopteri; family Sciaenidae; genus Argyrosomus; species Argyrosomus regius. The sequence goes on along the minus strand of OX336884.1, from coordinate 20,298,763 downwards.
ACAAGTTATTTAAGTTCTATTCCATAATTAGTTTACGCTGTTTTTGTCTGAATCCTATAGCTCTGAGAAAAATCAAACATGCTTAAAAATGAATAACAAAAAAAGTGTTCTTTATACTTAAACTGCAGCTGTTAAAACTATTCACCTCGCTTTTATTTTTTTTGATTTTCTAATTCTGTTCTGTCAGACAGTGTTCTGAAAAAAGTGTTTAAAATTTCTACAATACCAAACAAGAGTATTGCCTGTGTGCATTTTACAAAGGCTTGTCTCCACAGCCATCCATTACACGTGGGAATTAATATCACGAAACAGCAGTAAATACAACAGAGAAAACCATATATACGATGATGAAAGATGATGTCCTGTACACACATAAATAGAGACCTCTTTCCTTGGCCTCAGGCTATGATCCTGTTAACACTTTCCACTCACTGTGAAGTGCCTGCAGGTTCCTTTGGTCTCAGGTGATACATCTGCAGGCCCTATCATTTCACCTTTACAGGGGTAGGAAAACATAAGCCCCCTAAAGTGGAAGCAAGCAGAGATCTCATCATATTTCTGGATCTGCTCCAAATCCAGCGACAGCGTCACCCTGCTAATGGCAATACTCTTTAAAGCATATTCATTTGTAAAATAAAATTAGGAGCACGCCACTAGGCGGATTTGATCTAAATTAGATTATAACTAGAACTGATAGAGAAGAAAGATGGAAAGATCATATCCTCTCCACAGTACAACATCACAGTCTTTGCTGCAAATGCCCAGGGCACTTCTCATCAGAGAGGTGAAGATTGGTTTGTCTCTCTGCCAGTTTATCTTGATGCTAACTCTCTTTCTAACACACACACTTGCCTGAACACCTGTTGTGGACCAGGCCTATCCACCATTAGTAGTGGATTGTGTTGGTGTGAACAGGTAACCCTACAGTGAACTGCACCGCATCCAGTTTCCCAGTCCTCTCATTGCATCTCTTCAGAGTACACTAATTTGACACTCTCTCTTCATGCAGAGTTATTAGGTTGGTGTTCCATTCTGTTCTGCAACACTTCATTTCTCCTGTTAGGTGTATGACACCACAGATAGGAATTCAAGCTGGGGGGGGGAGGGGCGATATTTCACAACAAGCGCATTGGCAGACAACCACCTTTCCTCGCAAATTTGTGAGCCTGGCTTCCTGCATGCCCCGCGCCCGGCACTCTGCCGGAAACAGATGGTTCCCGGAATGTCCTCGAGCTGAGTTCTGAAGAGCTGCTAGTAGCCCGACAGGCACGTGAAGGAGGGAGGGGAGAGCGTTGTCTCTCTCTGTCAAACTTCTGCCTCTCTGTGTAGCTCTCTGTTTTCCTGCTCGATTAGGATGCTTAATAATAGTTCAATATAATTATACTGTCAAGCAGAAGAGCTCTTCCGCAGCACTTAAAGTAGCTTAATTTCACTGTTATTTTACTCAGCCAACAGATCATGATGAAAAAGAACTATGGCAAAGCACAATTATGCCAATTTTGATGAGCGTTTTTTGATTATACACTATAAACCAGTTGTATAATCTGTATTAAAGCATGTCTTGTCACAAAATCCTCTGAGACTTCGTGACAAAATTGTCATTTGGGAATGTGTGCTTATTTGGGGGGTCGGTGATAAGACAAAGCTGGAAAGCCCTGACCAAAACAACAGTGAGCCTGTCAGGATGAAATGTGGTTTTAGGATCATTTGGTTACAAATGTGTGTTGATATTTATATTGTATTAACTAAGACATTATAATTTGAGTTTTGGAGGCTCCTTATTCACCCAAAGTGCTAGTTGGGGTGGTTTCAGAACCATGGACAGCGAACACGTCCACTGTGGCCCCTGCACCGTGGCTGTAGTGCTCTGTGAATTCAGCACCATAGACAGCGACACACATAACGCTGTACTGAGGTTGTGTCACTTCAGGGACAAACTGTAGGCCACATGGAAGCTTGTGATGATTTTACGCGAATGTGATTCAAATAAAAACTATGGCTTTGGTTAAATAGTAACACGAAGGGTGAGGATATAATAGTACCGGTATAATATAATGATAATATAACCCTCTAGGGTTCTATCGATGGCCCTATCAATTACTTTTGCAATTGTGAGTGATTGCTTGGACCCCAGATGGGTTAATAACTTTTGTTGAGAGACCCAGCTCCCCCCTTTTTTTAACCTAAAAACTGCTCCACTACTACTCTAACTACTCTATTTTGTACTTGTATGATACTTTCAAATATTGCATTTTTACTCCACTACATATATCTGACAGTTAAATAGATTAAGATTTAAAACAAACAAACATTATTTTAAAATATGATGCCCTCTACAGATTCATCTACCCAACAGTATATACAGTAGTTAATGACGAGCTAAGACATTAACATGTTGCTTATATGTTAATGCATCACTTATAGTAATCCAAAAATGTAGTACAGTATATACTATAATGAAATAACACCCTAAAAAGGAAATTCATGAACACATCTACTCTCACTTCAAATACATTTAGCTGATAATACTTTTGTACTTTTACAGCTTGGTATTGTCACTTCAGTTCTTCTTCCACCACTGCGTATAAATTACCCTTGAAATATTTTGAGTAGTGCCCATCCATAAAAGTACATAACTGAATTAAAAATCAAGCTAGAGAGAAAAAAACAAAACAACAACAACTAAGAAACCTTGGCCTATATTTGAGCACCCATTAATGGACTGAAAGCATCCTTTCCCATTAGCCCGCTGTAATCCGCAGCTCATCCCTGTTTTACGCCCCACTTGTCCTACACCCGATACTTTGATCCAGACTTGGCGGCACCTGACGATCCGGCCCTTTGTTATAGAGCATGCCGGGGCTAATCTCACTGACCCGGCGCAACCTTGACCACCCACTCCCCCGGCCTTGGGCTTGGTTCATCGCCGCCCCGGACACACAACACTTCCCGAGAGAGAGAGAGAGAGAGAGAGAGAGAGAGAGGCTCTTGATCGTTTCATCAAACGCGTCCCCGCTGCCACAGCATGTGCGCGCCGCCGACCGCCCACTTGTCCCAGCAGCGGGGATAAGGGGGAAGTCGATGCAACAGCGCCAACACAGTCAATGATCCATAAACAGGAGCCAATAGGGGAGTGGGTAATGAGGGACTTCATTTGAACTTTATGTAAACAATAAAGAGCAATACTTGGCTCGCTGGAGGAACAGGGGGCAGATGTGAAGGTTGTAACCTAGATGGATGGACAGCTAAAGCATGAAATGAATGGTGTGTGCTTACGCAGCATGTGAGCAGTGAGTGTCTGTTATGCAAAGAAAAATAAATAAAATAAAATAATAAAAATGCATGTATGAAAAAAGATAAGCATCCAATTTCAAAACAGATGCTTTTAGTCTGCGTCCAGAGCAAAAATACACACACACACACACACACGCACGCGCACACACACACACACACAAACACTTAAACTCAAACAGAGAGAGAGAGGGAGAGAGAAGCACCTTTCACCGCCCCCCTCCTTCCCCTTCTATCTCTCGTTTTCACCCCCCTTACCTCCCCCCCCTCTCTCCCTCTTTCTCTCTGGAAAAAAAAAACGGCAAGGAGGTGCGACTCGCAGGGCCGCACATAGCTGATCAATATTCGATTTAGTTGCTAATTTAGGGCCTTTCTATAGCTGTCATCCCGTGATGTATGAGTCCTAACCCGAGGTCGCCGCGGAAAAGAAGAAGAAGAAAAAAAAGAGAGAGAGAGAGAGAGAGAAAAAAAAATCAAACACCAGTCAACTTTTCACTTAACAATAGAGCGACTTGAATATTATTTATGGGCGAAAGACCCACTTTATGGGTGAATTGCTCCTATCGCTGGTGGGATGATGAAGCGCCTTGTAAGTACATGCCACACAGGCTCCCTGACACCGGCGTAAACAGACATGCAGGCAGGGGAGAAACATGTAAACAACACGGTGGAAGCACACTGCTTTTAAAATAGGCGCAAAGCCGTGCAAAGGAGGGGGAAATATTCATATCAACAGACGTCAATATCTCGGTCTCTTGGAGTTCACAATGCAATTTGAACGCACACATTTGATTAATGGCGTTTGTGTGATAAAGAGGACCCCCCCCCAATCCCTCCTCCTCCCTACACTTACTCACACGCACACGCGCGAGCCATGGACTCGCACGTGCACACAAGCAAGTTTTGTATGACACAAAAGATATCCTATTTGTCATGCGGACTAATATTATGTATTATGGACCTAATTGTTTTTGCACATTGCTTTACGCACACACAAGCGGGCGTCCATCAAATCTGAACGCCGCTGCTTTATTTTGCCACTTAATGTCTTCCCGATCGATCACTGTTCTAAGGATGTTATCAATAATTTGAAAGCTTGATTAACTTCAACGTTTCCATAACAATCCTACCACGTTTATCCTCCTCTCGAATTTTTAATTAACGCTTGCTTAATTAGTTCGAGATCGTTTGGGAGTGAGATACTTTATTTTAGAGGGGGAAGGAGGAGGGGAGGAAATTAACATAAAAATCTCTGCTGATAAATTGATATATTATCAGGAAAGAAATGTTGTAGGAATTTCAAGGCGGAACGAGTCATAAACAGACATCCATCAAAATAAGACAGCTTGAGACAATGTATAATTCTTTGGCAGTATTTTTTTTAATTATTTAATGACTACACGATTCTAATTTCTCCAAATAATGAGGGTGTAAATTCTTTCTGCCTGAATCATTCATAGACAAAGAGACCGATTTATAACATGCAGCATAAACAGGAAACCAATTTCCTCAGGTGACAAAGTATTTTAAGGAGCAGTCAGACTAGTGGCAACATACACTGCATGTTTAGGTCTTGAACTTGCTCTAACCAGTACCATCTTGCTTAATTAAAGTGTGACTCTTTTGATAAAATAAATGTAAATCTTTGCTTTAAAAAACTGTAGGTAATCCACTGAAATTGTTGCCAAAAATGTTTGTATATTTGTGTGCCAATTGATCCTTAAATGCAAGTAGTAGGCTGCCATGTAAACCATTGAATGAATAAAAGGCATTTTAATTAGAGTGATTAGTTAAGGAATCAATGAGCTGGCGCTAGCAGAGCTCACAGAGAGACCTGAGATCAGCTAATGGAGCAGTAGAACACTAAAGTATGCTTTTGCACCCCTGCTTTGACTACAGCTCCATCTGTTATTGGCTGGTTCCTGCCATGTAACCTGGAAGTTAAGGATGTTGTGAAAAAAAACAAGTGCTCCACAAAACTAACAATAATTATTATCCTTCTTTTGTTTTGGTCCCTTTCTCTATTTGACTATCATGCAGCTGTTTACAGGAGGTAGACGTGTGAGTCTCACTGAATTCAGAATTTTTATGCAGACCATACATCACACATCCAGTGTGTTTAGGAGTCTCTTTGCATATAAACTAGGATATGGGGAGTGGGAGTGTGTGTATTGGCTGCTGCCAGCTGCCATGCAGCCTCCAGGTTGTTTGGTGAAAGTGAGAGTGTGATTTCCCCAGACCCTGCTCTCCGGGGACGCCTGGCTCCCCCTGCCATCTCCCCAGAACCCCAACGGTTAAACGGACAGGTCAGTGATGCAAGCACGTGCACCACACACACACACACACACACACACACACACAACCTCTCTGCTTGCCTTTCAATCTCCTCCTCTCTAGATGGGCCCCCACTGCCATATAAAGGCCACATTTCCCTGGTCATTACCGGCAAGTCACAGAGAATCTCTCACCTCACTGTATGCACGATAATCAGATCAAACCTGGAATTACCGTCATTAGAAATATTGCAGGAGGCGAATCAGAAGGAAACGACCTCGTGAATAATAGCCTACACTGCCAATGAGAGTTGTAATTGTAAATCTGATTCTATCCCGCAACCTCATGCTGTAATGAGCACCCGGCATTGTTTAAATGACTCAAATGAAATTGATGCCGATTCACCAAGCATGAATGACAGCTCATATGAAGATGTGTGCTGGGAATGAGATATGATGAGGGCGTGTGTGTGTGTGTGTGTGTGTGTGTGCACAATCTGGTTGTGTGTGTCTGCATGTGCACATGGTGGCGGCCCTTGAATGGGGTGTTTAACATTGGTATTAATAATCTCCATGATCTATGAGCTCGTCTAGTGTCACTCAGCCATTAGAGAGACAGTCCCTCTGTGTTCTCCACACCTCGTTTCCTCCCCCTCGCCCGTGTCGGTCCCCCAAAATAATTGTGTGTTAATGGTTGAGGAGGAGGGGGTTAGAGGGGTGGGTATGGGGGGGATTAGAGCCCGACGAGGGAGGATAGAAGGATTATCGCGGGAGATGGGTCACTGTTAACAGAGGAGATGATTAGGTGTGATGACTGACCCTTCCAAGTCACAAAGACAGTGGAGGAGATATGTGGCCATAATTAGGGGACAAACACTGTGCAAGAATGGGAAGAAATGATGCAAAATAAACATAAGTGAGAGAGGAAAGACCTTTTAGACAAGATAGATGTGAGGATGTGATAATGAGAGAGTAAAAAGGTAATAGTTTGCCTGTATTCCTGTGAGAAGGGGAGATCCAAAGCCAGGTAAGGTACCCTAAAGCCATTTACAGGTCCTAATCTGAGTGGAATGAGCCGTGAGAGGAAGAAGGAACTAAAGTACACTGACTAACAGGTCTCCCCTGACCCCTCTCCAACTCCCACTCTCCCACCTCTACTTTTCCTCTCCCTCGTTTCCTCTCTCCTTCCAACCTCGCTTTCCACCACTTCCATCTACAAAACAAAGTTGTCTGGCATTGACGGGACCCTAGAGGCTGTCAGCAAGGAAAGGTGGGAGTCACCCTCAGCCAAGAGAAAGAGGTAAGAAAGCGAATGAGGGAGTGAGGGAGAGAGAGAGAGAGAGAGAAAGGAAAGAGAGGGGGGGAGTGAGGAGATTGAAGCGTTTCTAATTTAAATAAACCCTTTGGCAGACTGAAACTGGCAGCGAGCTTCCCCTTTGCTCACAAGAAAAAGAGGGAGAAGAAAGGAAAAGGGGAAAGGAGGGAGGGTAAGAGGAAAGGAGAGATAGATAGATGGATATAGAGATGTCTCCATGCTGCTTTGCTTATCCGCATGGGAGAGTTAGAGGCCAGAGGATGGGGAATGGGGGAATATAGAGAGTGAAGTAGAATAAGATAGGGGGCTAGATGGAGGAGAAAGAGAGGGGACACAAATAATAAGGGAAAAACACTGACCAGATACAGGGGTTAAGGGAGGGGAGAATAGGAAAGAGCTTTGAAAGTTAGGTAATAGAGAATTGTGTGTGTGAATAGATAGAGGTGTGATCCATCTATTGGGAAGAGTTCATCCGTACTCCCCCCTGCGTAAGAACCCCCCCCACACACACACACAAAGAGAAAGAAAGTAAAACAGGGTCTCTCAGCAGTGGGTCCGATCAGTCTCATCTCATCAAAACTTGGCTGAAGTTTTTTGGATGGATCCCAGCACCAATCTACTTGAGCCGCCACACTCTTCTCCGTCACACTGTCTCCCCCTGTCTGTCCCTTTGGCTCGTCACAGCAGCGGGCCTGCTCACCGGGCTATATACTCCTAATAGGCTGCCATGGAGAGGGGAGCTGCAGCAATACAGGCTGTAATCTAAAGTCTCAGTGCTGAACGCCAGAGGATGCCCATTTTGTTTGTCTGCTGGTTGTTATGTTGGATGGGTAAGAGGTGACAACAGGCAAACCATAGAGCCTGGAGATTCAGAGAGGAGAAGTTGCTCCCAAAACACTGAAAAACTACCAAACAACAAATCAAAACACTTCATCGGGATTGTGTAGAGGGCAAACCCACAGAGCTGGCACATCATTTTTGTCTGAGTTGATTGACATTTTGACTAATTAAAACATAATAATATACAAAGCAGATCTTAGGGGAGAAAGGGTTATGTGTTTTTAACTTTTTGTTTGAAGTTTGTCTCTTCTGAAGGTCATATAGACTTTTTTTTTCTTTTATTACCCAACACATCATTTAACATCATTTTTGATTAAGTACCACGCTCATATGCATATAGACCGGCTATTACAGGTATATTACCAAGTCAACAAAAGAATCAGGACTTGACACGCCTGTTGACAAAAAAAAAAAAAAAATGACAAAATGCGATTACACAGTCTCTGGATTAAAGGTGTGCGTGTGCGTAAAGGCGCGACACGCATGTTGTGTATAGGCCCACAGGTAGGGGCAAAGTCTATAGGATGGAGAGAGAGGGGGAGAGAGAGAGAGAGAGAGAGAGAGAGAGAGAGGTGGGGGTGGGAGGGAGACTCCCGACCCCCTCCTTCAAACATACACACCGAGAACTGGCTCCGGCTCCGGCTTCGCTGGAGTGGAGAACCATAAATCTTCATATAGCGGCTGTTTTGATTAATGCAGCCGAGTCGAGCTAGGGGGCTGGACCTATCCCATTACGGCCTAATGGAAGATGGAGCGGCGCTGTCTCCACCACTAGGCCCCTGTCATTTGTTCCACTTTGCAGTCCATTTGGCCGAGAGACTACAAGCCACTCCATCAAAAATATTTTCAGAGTTAATTTCCGCCCGCTTAATTCGCCTTGATTCGGATTGCGTATCGAATGGCAGGATCGATTTTCGCCTGGCGTCTAAATTAAATAAAAGAGAGGGGGGTATACTTTAAGTCTGCGTTTTCTTTCTTTTCTCTTTTCCATTCCATTCTTCCACCTCTTTTCCAGACATCCTTTACCGTGGGCCAGCTCATTCTTTTTTTACGATGCATCTCATTTCCTCCTTTTTCTCAGATTTTGATAGACCCATGTTTGCAGTGGAGGAGGAGGAGGAGGAGGAGGAGGCTCACAAATCTGATTGTAGTTACAGATGAAGGGAAACCTATTGAAAGAGGAGCTCAGGTGGATGGATTTATGGATTTGTCATAAATTACAAACAGACACGTAAAGACTTGGACATGAGGGAAACACCTTTTGTGACAGGTGGGGGTTAGGTTAGAAAGAAAGTAAAGAAAGAAAAAGAAGAAGAAAAAGATCTCATATCCTCACATGACAGCTCCACAACGCGCAGATCCTGGAGAATACATTTGGAAAACATGGGAGTGAAGAAGAATTGGACAGGCCTACACGGGAAAAGTGGGGTAAATTAGGGGCATCGGGGTATTGAGGGGGTGAAAAATAATAGGGGGGAAAAGTACCAAAAAAGAAATGAAAAGAGGCAAAAAGCACAGTGACAAATTGGTCGAGTGTGTCGCGAATTCCCTTTTAGATTTAAAGCCGCGTGTAGCCTATCGTCATATCTTTCCAGAGTAATTTATTTTCTCATTTCTCTCTCTCTCTCTCCCTCTCTCTCCCCTCACTACCCCTCTCTCTCTCTGTGTGAATTTATCTGGTAGTCACGTGGACAGAGGAGGGGGGAAAAAGTCAATAAAAGTCTCTGGCGACAACTGTTTCCCCCGTCGGTCTCTTGTCTCCTTCTTGCATTATCTCTCCTGCTTTACTTTCTATTTGTTTATGCGCCGAAGCTGCTTTGCTCCTCCCCATTTCCTCCTCCGTCCGCCGTGTTTCCTATTTCGGATCCTCTCTCATATCATAGGACTACAAGCTATACCTACTCCTCTCCAGAGAGGCCTATTGATTTTATTCTCCCACTAACAGCGAGCCCCACGCTTTGAAATTACAAAATCAGGAAGCTGTAGGATCCATCTCTTGTATCCAGCTCAGAAATGCTTCGATAAGCGTCTGAAAAGTTCTCAGAGGCTTACAAGTTGGAGATGAAGGCCGGTGAGCTTTGGCCCGCAGACATGAAGCCACTTGTAGATTGCTCAAATCAACAAAGGAATTAAATCTGAATCAATTTGATTTGATTACACTCTGCTAAATCTATGAGTCCATCTACAGCCTGAACAGACACGTGAAGACAATGAAGGGAGGAAGGAATTAAGAATATGAGCACTTTGGAAGACTTGACTGAGGAATAAATCCTGAAATCTGGGCTCCACTCTCAGCACAACCAGTTTCCTCATCAATGCAAAACCTCACATGATCTATCCTTCACAATCAGGCAGATGCTGACCTGAATATACATTAATCCAAAACATGGAAATCAATGGCTATATTTTGATCTAATTCTCACTAAGCTAACATTCAGAAATGGTGTAATGCAACCTTTAAGACCACAAAAAGTTGTGGTCTGAAGCTACAGTACATCACAGTAGTACAATGACCAAAATACTAGTTGATATACTCTCATACAGCGGTGGGAGAAGTACTCAATCGCTTTAGGAAAAGAAACACAACAAGTACACCATTACAAGTCTTTCAAACATTTGCTTGAGTAAAAGTGCATTATGTAAGTATCAAAGGTAAAAATACTCATTATGCAGGCTGACTGACTCCAATACCAATACAATAACTGATACTGATAATACCTCCGGCAATTGCGAAAATGTAAGGAGGACATTAAAGACTAACTTTCTAGATTAAGCAGTTTATTTTGCCACAAGAAACAGATGTTTAAAGAGCTTCCATTGTTTGTATTTTTACAAAATAATTTAATAGTGCCAAGCAAAAACCTGAGTGCATACCTTAATACTGATGCACGAATATATAAGCAGCTTTTTGATGTTGTACCTGGTATAAGTGGAGTTAATTAGAGCTATATCATGACAAAGCTGGGCTGATATATCAGTAGAAATTACCTAATTGTAGATTCATATCAGTGAATATGATATACAGTATATATCGACCGACAACAAATTGTAGTAAGAAATGCCGAAGATATGCTAGAGGTCATTTAGAAGCAGTGACACCGTTATGTAGCTTGTCCACCAGAGAGGATTCAAATCACTTAGTAACAACATATGTCTACATATGTCAAATAAACGTGGTGGAGACGAAGTGCATTTGTCTCTCAATGTAAATTAGGACTCTAGAGTAAAAAAAAAACATGAAAGTACCCTACAACTGTACTTGAGTAAATGGTCCACCTTATAATAACGACATACTGCTAAACTCCGACTAAAACATATTTCCATACAGACATGTGAGGCAACAACTTAGGCACTATGTACAGCAGCTTACGGCTTATGCTACTGTTGAGCTGAAGGGGCTGATAAAATTGAAGGGTCTCTGTGCTCTGGGTATCCTTGGGGGGTTTACACTTCCACAGCAAACAGGACTGATGGCCAACCCACCCAGCAATATGACTTGTTCACTCAGCCCCTCCACTATCGGTGTCTCTATTTCAGTCGCCACATCTGTTATTGTCTGATTCTTAAGAAAAAAGTGGCTGAGCAGAGGATAATGAAATCAAAGCCCAACACACACAGTCAAGAAGCCCCTGGTAAGAAACACACTGTGTCAATATTAATCTCTCTGACAGAAAGTCGAAATATGGCATCTGTCACACATCATCTTCCCTCTCTCCTGTCTTTGTGCCGAGTGGAAAAAGATGGAGAGGACGTGGTTTTGGTGGGAGTGAAGAGGGGGAAGTTGTTGGAAATTGAGGACATGGACCGGAAAGGGCAAAGGACTCTGGGATTTTCAAGAAATATTTTGTTTGTATATTTTGTTGTTTTTGTCTCCTTGCATTTGGTGTGGCATGACTTTGGAACAATCAAATCTTTAGTAAAATAAAAGTAAATCTGAAGGACATGAGTAAGTGATGGCATGTCAAGGGCACTTCTAACAACAACAGAGCGACACTGACTACAGATTAGTATTTCAACATATATCCAAACTAGAATAACACTATGTAATAGCTCAAAGACTATGAGTTGCAGTTTTAATGTCAAGCTTTGTGACTGATCTCTTCGACTAAGACTCAAAAAAGGCAAATTGATTTGCTTGCCACTGGGGTGACCCAATAATCAATACACAGTAACTACTGTATGTATCTCAGTAATCAAATACATCTTGTGCATTGCTGCCGGCTGTTGCTTCAGTTTTGACACTACCACTGGGAGACACCAGAGACAGAACCTACAAACAGGCTTTAAACTGATCTGCTCCTTGGTTGAAATCCAGAAAATATTAAAACAATGGGGCTCAAACAACAGACAAAAAATGATTTTGTTATTTATTTTATTGCAGAGGATATGCCTTTTTTATCGTAAGAAAATCTGGTGCATTTGGCAGAAACTAGTAATTAGAATAAACCCTACAGTGTTTTCCTTATACTCACACTCAGTCTAGTATACTAGATTATACTTCTATCATCAACAAATGAAAAGACTAAAACTGACAATGAACTTATCTTGGCTAAAGCCTGGTATAGTTTGCTCCTCTGTATAGAACTCTATTGTAGTACAAAACTATTAAATGGATTGAGTCAATTCGAATCAAGCCGAAAAATACAGAAATCACCAGAGCAGCAAATTTATAGCTAAAAATAGTCCCCAACAAACACCCTTTTTACCCTGGTTTTAATATTGTTTGCTAATGATTATATATTTGGTAGGAATGTATGGGCCTAGGGCTGAGAAGTTGAAAGTGTTGAGACAGACAAAAGTATTGTTGGTTTTAGTCTTCTCATGGGATTTGTTGATAAAAAAAAACAACATGTAGAATATTGCCAGCATTTTTTCCCCTCATGCCTAACTAGCACATAAATTCTAACATGCATGGAAACAACAGAGTTTGCTGTAATGCAACATGACCTCCAGATCCAAGCACATATGCTGTAGAGTGCATATACAAGGTCAATGTGTGAAAAGCAACAAGTCCGAGTAAGACATGAGCTTCCTGACTATAGGGCAGCAAAACTAATGTTGCTCTCTTTAACAAGACGCTTAAAGGCATAAGATCTCTTGGTGATGAGATATAAAATTATATTTCATCAATTTTCCCATGCTTGAGGTTTTTCCTCCTCATGCACATCCGCTATCTTCTATCTATCCCTCAATCATCCAGGACTCTCCCCCTTTTCAGCCTGTTATCTGTTCTCTGTTCTCCCACTCATTTCAGCCAGAACACTTTCCTTTCTTTCATCCTCTTTCCATCTGCTTCCTATTCTTCCCACCTCTCTTCTTCCTCCTCTTCCTCCCTGCCTCTCTCTCTGTCTTTTGGACATTTCTCTTAGTCCTTTCTATATCCATCCACCCTGCCTCTCCAAACCCTCGCCCGCCCCCCGCTCTTTCCCCTGTGATGAATGAGTCTGTCTGCTGGGTGCAGTTCATATTTACTGAGCAGGGGAGCGCACACTGTCAGTCTCTCTCGCCCTCCACATCTCTATCCCTCCACTAAAGAGACAGAGAGAGCAAGAGGTTACAGTGGGATGAGAGGAGGAGGGAGGCCGTGGTCAAGAGATCCACTCCAAGAGTCACCACGATAGCAGCTGGCTTGGTGAAGAACACATTAGTCTTGACCAGCATAGTTTATATAGTACTAGCATTAGAGGTGGTTGAGGGAGAGAGAAATCTTCCTTACCTCTTGACCAACCTGTCAATGTGGTGATACTAATAGGGAATAAACAGCATCTTTCCATCCCTTTGTGTGCAACTCGGCAGCCCACTCTCAGCACTCAATGTAACACAATTTAATGGCGTTTTCTCTCTCCTTCCTTTGTGTGAGCCATGCTTTTAGGCACATTTGGACTTGAGAGGGAGAGAATGTAAGAGCCGCTACCAGCTGCAGCTTACCAAAGGCCCACAAAATACCCAGTTTCATCTACGCCCACACACACCAGTGTGTTGCGGGGAGTCAAACGGTGTGTTTTGACCCGTGTGTTGACCCTTTCATGAATAAGAGGAGTGGATGTGGGCCTGCCGGAGCCCAAAGGGACAGGCCAAGAGCCGCTGCAAAGCCCTGCAGAGCCACCATCTCTTCCCACACACTGACCTCCGAGGCCAGCCAACACCAAAACCACCGTAGCGTGACGACACCAGTGACACCCAGCGCCAACGCACACAATGTGTTCCTCTGCCAAATTGACAAAATATAGACAGTAAATACAAGGAAAATTGGATAGCTCAAATTACATCACAAAAAGAAAATCCCCTCAACTGGACTTTTATAAGATTCAATACGGGGTAATTTAATTCTCAGACTGCAACCTAAAACACTACCAACTGTCTGTCAAAGGGGGCAGATTGAAAATGTTTTTGCCATTTGTTTTTGGGACAGGGAAGGCTAAATAAATGTAGGTTTTTATGTTTTGATTTGTGGATGATTTGCAGTAGACTCTCATCCATCGTAGTGTATCTATATCTGCACTGATTAAACATAATGTCACTGCAAACATTCATATCATGTCGCTGTCAGAATCTAAGGAGGAGAGTGAAAGAGAATGAGGGGGAAAATAGGAGCAGGAGAGGAAAAGAGTGGAATGCTGAAAAGAGGAAAGGAAAGCATCATGCCATAATCATCTGAATATTAGGGAAAATTGGACACAGAAATCTTTCCCATATCCAATTTTCAGCCTTTCCTGAGGAGCAGTGAAAAGCCTGAATGCATCAAATGTGGAAACAATGACCAGTATCAAAACGGATGAAACAAATGTAGGCCCCTCCGGATAAATCACTGCTGTAAAATATCCTTTAGGAGGTTCTAAAAGCCACCGTCAGCAGACAAATGACAGGGTCAGAGGTCTTAGACAGGGAACACTATCAGCTGCAACAACACTGTTTATGATGGAGGAGGAGGTATGATGTTACTTTACAATAGGGCATAAAAAAATATTTTCTATATGCAATACTGACCACAGGCTTATTCCACATCATAGTCCTAACAAATTGCCCAAACTTCTGAGCGGGAGACATTGCCTGAGCTCGCCTATTCCCTGAAGCATCCTTTCCACAGCTATCCATTTCCCCCTGGTGCCTCAAGAGAGGAACTACTGCTGTTTCACTGCGGCCTTTCAGGGAGAATTCATCGTCCGACACTCTAAAGCTGATGTAGGCCTCAAACTGTGATGTATCCGGCTATCACCTACCAGACGATGAGATATATACAAACACACACTGCACAGAAAGGGTAAACAGTAACACCTTTATTTGTCAGGATGCATTCTCTGCCGCCCTGTGTTTGTGTGCTGCAGCGTCCACCCCCCCCCCCCCCCACTCTCCTCATCCCTGGATCATATTTGTCCATCTGCCTGCCACGCCGATGGAACATTCCAAAAACGGCTGCTGTGCAATCTATCTCAATTTTCCAAATCTATTAACTTTCTTTGTGTGGCCTGCCTCTCCTCGAGCCCGATCTTTAAAAACCGTGGTTGTTCAACAATTATGATAACTGCAACTGGGGGAATTAGAGAATCCACCCATTCATCTCTCTGCCCCTCCTCCGCACAGACATGACGCGGCTAAATGAAAAATGGACACGCTTTAAGAAGTATTGATTCCAGCTTTAAACAAAGGTACAGTCAATATTATTTACTACTAAATATATCTTTGTTATCTGTGCTGGAGTCGTAGTTACTGCTCTGTCCTTGTAATTGCGGACATAAAAATAATAGACCAATTCCCACTGAATTGACCGAGACAGGTTTGGTTGTGGCCCTTGTCCTAGTGATGCATATCCTGGGTGTAAATGAATGTGTGAGCAAGGTTTTCCTCTGATGACTGCCCGACTAGAGGCAGATATACTGTATACTCCGATCCAAACAGGAAATAACCACAGCGAGATAAAAAACAAAACACAAGGTAATCTGAAATACAAAAAAAGGCAATTCATCTTCTTTCTATGATTGTTTTTTATTCATTTTAGTTACAGTTTTTGATTTTTTTGAATGAGTTTCTTTTGAGATATTTCCTAAGCCCCCCTGGAATTTTGTTTCTCAAGTGAAAAAGTTTTTTTTTTTTAAAATAGCATATTATTTTTTGTGTGCCACTTAGCCAAGGCAAATTTCTTCCTGGCAAAATAGGCTTTTGAGTTTCTTATGCTAGTCTGTTGTTCATCTATTTGCAGACAAACTCATGTATCACTCAATAAGTACATTCAATATCATTTATTGGCAACATTCAGAATACAATTTTCCAAACCTAAAAGGTCAAAGTATCATGATATAAAACTTGATTTAAGTGACAGTGAATAAAAGCCCTTTTCAACTAATCTAAATGTACAGTTTTCCATACATGCTGTATCATGCTGTGTAAACAGTAAGCATTAAAAAGGGAATATTCTTTCACATCTCACACTCATGATATGGCTGTAATCGCAAGGGTCCCTATGTTTACACAGTGCACTGCTGTCTGCAAAGGACTTTCCATACTCTTTACAGGTAGAAACATGTGCTTCAACAAGCCGGCAAGGTTTATCAATATTTTACCACACTCCTGACAATTTACACCTTCTACATGGGATTTTGGTGTTGCATATTTAAGATAAAATCACATGGTTTTGGTTTTCTGACCAACACATTGGCGATGCCCCTTTGCACAGGACTATGGAAACTCTTTTACAGTCTGAGCAATCGTTGCCTTGAAGATAATGACCCCTGACAGAAATCCTAGGTTCTTCAGATAATCAAAGCTGAGTGCACGGACTGGGCATGTGTGGAGTTTCATGGATGGATCAGAAGGATGTGCCTGTTTCTTATGAACTGTGAGCTGCATCAACATCTGGACAGTAGCACTGCACTGAGGACAGTTAACTGGGTTGATATCTAGAGGACACTCGTCTAACTATACCATAGTGCTAATCACAGTGATGATACTTGACATGCTGCTGCAGGAAGCCAGACTCTGTAAAGGAGACAGCGTAGTGTGGAGAAGGGAGAAAAAAAGATTCTCCTGCAGAGACAAAACTGGAGAGAGAGAAAGAGTGTACCAATTAATCTCTTGGTATTTAGTGGACTTGACAGAATTTCAAAGGCATGTAATAATTAATGGTAAAAGACCAGGTAGAGAACACATCCATCATCCACACACACACACACACACACACACACACACACACACACAAACACATACAGCCTTTTATCCATGTTTTGCCAGTCTCTTTTAGTTTCATTGTAATTCTTTGCCCAGTAGACATGCGACTGCACTGGAATATTATTTCATTCTTAGGTGCATGTTCTTACTATTTCATATTACTATGCATATTGATATGCCTGTCAAAACTCAAGTCAGTGACTTGTTAATGCAAATGGCAGCATGTCAGTATGTCACCTATCAAACAAACAGCAAAACTTATATTAAATATCACTATTGGTTTATCGTAATTAAATAAAGCAATGTTTATTTTAAATTCAGAAAAAGTTGTACATCTCTTACCTGTCATTTAAATGAAACATGAAAGCACTGGGATGATGAAGTGATCATGATGATCTTAAACCCTGTAGAATTTTTCAATAATTCAGCTCTAATTTTTAACGTGTTACAAGTCAGAGTCGACTGCAACAAGCGGGGAAGGATTCTTGTTGTTTTCAACCATAAAATGTTGCCCTCGTAGTCAAACAACCTTTCAAAAGCTGAGCGTATGACAAGAAATGACATCAAATCTCCGTCTACACAGTCCACGTTGAATCTACAAAAGGCACACACACCTCAACCCAAGTGACAAGGGACTTTTGTGAAAGGTATTGACCAGGTATTGATGGTGACCAACAGTTTGTATGAATTCTCTCTGATTTCACTGAAGGTCAGCAGCAAGCTGCTGTATGTGCCTTGTAGCCATGACAGAGCATATCGGAAACTTAGTTTAGTTATGCAAAGACTGATTATTTGCAACACCAGCAAATTAGGCGGGAAAAAAAAGAAAATAAAAAAAGCAAAAACTGCTTATTTACCTGCCAGAATTTGGCCTTTTATTAACTCAGAACAGAACAAGACAGAGATGTTTTAAATAACATTTTAAATTTAGTTACTAGTAACTATTTAGGTTTTTTTTTTTTTAAACAAAGAAGATATCCACAAAAGGTAGAATAACCTATGAAAATTGTTAACAATTGCTTCCTCAAAACAAATCAGTGTGGCCAGAGCACGAAATTAATTCTAAAGAGTAAAAAGTAAGCTTAAAAAATCTGAAAGAAGCAGCTAGCTGCACTGAGGAGGATTAGTAAAGGATTAGATGTCTGGTAGCTTACTTTGTGTTGCTTTCCACTGCCTCAGCTTGTGGTGTCTCCTCACAGTGTCCAGTTAAGCGTGGCTCCATCTCTCCCTTAACAAATGCCTCCAGGCCTTCAAATTCCCAATTCCCAAACTTTGTTACATGGCAGATTTCATGTGTCTCAGGGTCTGCTGGCTCCTCTTTGACTTATTTACAGTTAACATCATTCCAGCTCATGCTCTCCTGTTCATTTTTCAGCCCTCCTCTACTGTGTGCAGTGCAGTTTTAAGGGCATACATGTCCTGTTTTTGCAGACCGGATCATGCTAATAAAGGTGTACCCTTCACTGAGCTGTAAGGTATTCTTTTTGGGTCACACATGTCCCCATTTGGCAAACTGCATTATGTCTCTTGTTTTTAAGGGTTTTTTAATGGAGTGTATGCACTCTCCTTTTGCAGATCTGATCATGTAGCTAATAACTGTTCTTATTAATACAATAAAAAAAAACATTTCTGAGAAAATTCCTGTAGAATATTGCATTCATTTTCAGGCATCCTCTTCTCTTTTTGATAGTTTTACTTGTGGGCCAGTCAATTTTTTAGTTTGTACAGTTTGGTTTGTGGGCTGACCAGATGACTTGGGAGAACAGATTACTATTTCCACTGTCCAAAGATAGCGGTTCCTCATCATTCCTCGTTCCTCGCTTTTTAGAGAAATCTGGTCCCCCTTTCGAATGAGTGGATCTTCATCTTACCTATCAGGAGATCTCTCCTCTGTGTGTGCAGTCTTTTGAGGACACTGAAGTCCTATCTTGGTAGACTGGGTCATCTTTGCTGCCTTCCTTCCTTTCTATAGATAGAGAAATCAGAAGCGAATGCAAGCTAACCAAAATGCCACTAGCAAATAGAAAAATAAAGTCATTTGTGATTTTTCATGCCCATTTATTGAGCTAAATTTACACTGTATTATAAGCCATTATAGTTAGAACATCAATTTAGCAGTCATGTCATGTCATGAGTTAATATTTACATTTCTGAAAATGTTTGACAAAATGTATGTGTAAACACACTGAGGTTGTTGTTGTGTATCTCATCAGAAGATAACAGAAATTTAAACAAATGTTTGGGAATAGGAATCACTGCTATGTCCTCACTCCATCCCCCTCCTTGATGTGTCTTGTAGAAATTTCCCAAATGCCACTAGAGGTCTCTATAACTGAGGTTTTTTATCTTTATCTTGCTTCTGCTGAGATCATGGTAATGTTTCTATGAGCTAAAATGTTACCATGCGTGCAGATATAAAGGCCACTTTCCCATAAGTGTGAACTAAATGTCATTAAAATGCGTCACTTCCCCTCAATTTATTTTAAATACAGAGAGAAGGTTGTATTGATAATATGACAAACTGAAGAGGTCAATTCACAGTAGACAGCAGGACCACAGACAAAGATATTGACAACAACATCAACACAGGTGTTTCCAATGATACTAGATAAGGTTACATTCCATTTATTGTAGCAGAGCCTTTCCAGTGAGCCAACATACAGCACCCTGACTCTGTTTGACCTGAATGGAATGACGCCTTAATTAAAATAATTGGAAACACCTGTGTTTATCCTACTATTTCATATCAAAATGGCTGCTGTGAAAAAGGTCTTACTTGTAACACTGAGAGCAACTAAAAGAGTAGACAAATGCCTTGCGTATGTACACATACTTGGTCAATAAAACTGATTTAAATAACATTAATGCTAGACACTTAAATTGTAAGAGCAGTTTGCTGTGGGTTGACTGCTGAGAAGACCTCATTTTAAGTCAGTTACATCTCTAATATTCTGTAAAAGAGGCAAACATTTTGAAATGTTGTTCATGTAAAGTGATGGAGAAACTGTAAGCTGTAACGCCCATTTAAAAAAAAAAAAAAAAAAGGCTACTTATCTACTATAACATTTGTAGAAGGATATAAAAAATTTAACTTACTTGCGAAATATGTATTTTTATTTCTTGACGAAGTTAAAGCTAACTTCGTGCACTGCTTTCGACGTACCTAAACTTTTAAACCGAATTTAAATCCCCATTTTCCAACGGTTCAACTTTCTTCAACGGTCCTAACGGCTAAACGTTGGTTAGCGTTAGCTTGTGTTTGCACTCTTATCAGCTCCGGTGCGAGCTTTATTTCAGTGAAGTTACCGACAGTTAACAGTTAGTATGGTCCACACATTCATTTATTGCCAGATTGTAACAGTTTAAACGTCCCCCAACACAAAACTCATTCGTTTTCAGAGGAAAACCTCGTTTAACTGTTCAACTCACTTTGTGGCAACACAGACCAACTCCGCTAACTTTCACCTGCAGGTGCTCTCTGATCCGCCCCGCCGGGATACACCGTCCAGCACATTCAACAAACAGAGCAGCGTGGAAACGTTCGTATTTTATTTATTTACTTTTTAAATTTTATCTTATATTTAGACTTTATTTTATTTCTTAATTATCTTATTGGTTTTGTTATTTATTCATTTATAATTTAAATTTATATTATTTTATTCTTATTTTCTATATGTTTAGCTTTTATCTTTAGCTCTAACAGTTTCCAAGACCTCAGCGATTTCAATGTTTACATATAGTCTGTTCTTGAAGAAGAAGAAGGAGAAAAGGCTTCCTATAGGACAATACAACAATTTCTGGTCCTTTGAAAGAATATAAAACATATAATGATCATCTCCTGACCCCAAAGTTAAGAATCTGTACGTTTACCCAGTTAATTATATGAAAGACAGTGAACCAATTAAATGCAGAATAAGCAGTCTAGCCAAATTCATAGCTGGAAGACCAACGAAACTCCACTTGATGTTTCTGTATAACAGGACAAAGGGTCACATTTGTTTTCTGTAAAGAGGGAAAAAATCATAGTCCGCTTCATGAAGCACACATAACCTACATACCTATATAGATTTCAAGCGCTGTTATCCAGGTAAATGTATAAAACTTAAATCCTAATCCTAAAATCTGTCAGTAATAGTGTTAAATCTGTTATTCTTAGCATTTTTATACAAGCCAAGTTTTCCAGTTTTCAGTTTCTGGTGAAATATGACCATCCTTATTGTGGGAACACACTTAACACAGTAACATCACACACAGTGTTCATGCATTCATCAAATAATTTATTACATTTTTACTAGTTTGACTCACAGCAAGAAGACTGTTGGTATAAGCCTGCCATTGGGCAACTATTTCAGTGAGAAGGGTCTTCCTTCCTTCCTGGATTAATATACTTATTTTAATCCAAATCCAAAGTAGTTTGTGTACCTAAACCTAACCAAACTGTGACCATTTTGAGTGTGTCATGTAGTAGGCACATCCTGTAATACCATGTACCTGCAGCATGTATGTATTATAGAAAGAAAGATGGCACCCATTTAATTCAATTCAAGGAGAATGCCTGCCTGGTGCGTACAGCAAAAACATTTTCTAGCTTCCAGGTTTACCAATAAATATGTGTAGTAGTGTTTCTTCCCACTATAAAACCTCCATGGATCCAAAATTCATAATAATAATGACTTTATTTGAAGTTCAAGGTGTCCTGTCAGTTTTACAGACATCTCTTTTATAATGATGGTCAATGGAGAAAATGTTTTTTGGGCCACTGGGGATTTTTTTTGCTGCAATATTGCGAGTGGCCAAAGAGAAAAACTTGAAGCACGGCTGAGTCAAGGTCTTTTTATGCAGTCAGCAATCTCCTGTTGCCATTTTCAAAGTCCCCGTTTCTATGTTACATGTCATCACAAGATCGACCTCCAAGCTAGCAGCCTACACACTGAAATGATAAGTCACCCTAACCTGGTCGGTAACAGTACGAACATAAAGAAGCTAGCAGCTGTAGCCTTTTCTTTTTTGGGATTTAGCCATTTTGTACCAGGGCTCACCTCCCTATGTGCAAACGTCTCTAGACAACTCTGATTGGTTTAAAGAAATAAACAAAAAAGCTAGAGCGTTTTCCCCCCTAGTGTGTAAGTGTGGAGATGAGTCTGGCTATGAAAGACTACATTTTTACAAATAATACAGCACTGATCTGTGGGGAATAAAACAACAATCCATTATCTGAATGTCCCACTGAACTACCTCATACCAAGTCCTCAAATCTCCATTATAATAGTGTCTTGCAAAACCAGTTTAGATCTGACCTGCATAAGATAAGATCTGGGATAGTGCTGTGAAAAAAAAAAAAAAAAGGTCCATGCAATATGTTTACTTTTCCTAATAAGTTAGAACAGTCATCTGAGTCAAGAGGGTTACAGAAAGTTCATATAAATAATTATGTACAGATGTAAGTTTGACTTGAACACACATTCATAAAAAATATCTAGTACAGTAGCAGACTGTGTACAGTTTCTATAATTACAGCCTAGCTTATTTAGTCCTCTTAAGAAAGCTCAGCGACATTTAGCCACGTGTCCAGAAAGATGGTGAGAGCGAGCGAACCTGCGGAGGCAGTTGGGGCAGGAATATGGCTTCTCCCCTGTGTGAGTTAACATGTGAGTTTTCAAATGGCCCGACAAGCGAAAGCTTTTTCCACATTCTTGACACGTGTATGGACGCAGGTTAGTGTGACTCCTCCTGTGCTTACCCAGATCACCGGAGGAGGTGTAACGGCGGTGGCAGTCTGGACATTCAAAGGGCTTTTCCCCGGAGTGTATCCTCTTATGCTTAACCAGGTCACCGGACTGAGTGAAACTCTTGTTGCATTCGGTGCATTTGTAGGGTCTCTCCCCGGTGTGGGTGCGTTGGTGGTTTCGCAGATGTGAAAGGCGAATGAACCTATTGCCACAAACTGTGCAGTGGTAAGGCCTTTCACCGGTGTGTGTCCGCAGGTGTATTTTCAAGGCCCCAAGGTCTCCGATTTTCAGCCCGCAGTCACCGCACTGGTGAGCCTTCTCATTGTTGTGGACTTTGGAGTGAACCCTCAAGTTTCTCTGGGTATTAAAGTTCTTCCCACACACATTGCAGTGGAAGGGTTTCTCGCTGGAGTGCGTCCTCAGATGGAGATCCAGACTTGACTTGAATCCAAACTCTTTTCCACATTCAGAGCAAGAATATTCCTTCTTGCCGGAGTGTGTGGTCAAGTGGCACTTGAGGTGGTGTGCTCTTAAGAAGGCCTTCCCGCACACCTGACATTTGAAGGGCTTCTCCCCTGTGTGTATTTTCATGTGTTGTCGCCAACCGCTGCGCTCCACGAATCTCCTGCCGCAGTCCTTACAGACAAACGGGCGGTCACCTGTGTGGGTGCGCATATGATCCTCCAAGCTTTGAGGTGTGCATAACTTCTTGCCACATTCTGAACACTGCACACCAGTGTCCAGACAGATTGGCTTGTCCTCAGGTTCTGTGTTATCGGGTTCATGACACAAATGAGGGCCTTGACCCCAGGTAGCTTTGAAACTCTTCCCGCAGTCAGCACAGCTTAGATGCCCTCCTCTGGTGACCACAGACATGTTGTGCCATCGCTGGCAGTGATTCTTCAGATTCTTCAGGTACTGGAAGCTGCGCGCACACGTTGGACATGGGTGGAGCCTGCGGGGAGGGGCAGAAGGGTGGGCTTCACGTACATGAATCCTAAGGTGTACTTTGGAGTTAAAGGTGCTGCTGCAGACAGTGCAGGTGTGTTTAGGGATGAGGTTTAGTGTGTGGCTTGAGAGGCATTTTTTCAGTTTGGCAAGATACTGTTTCTGATGGACCCACTTGACATGTTTCTCCAAGAAGTCCAAGTCAGTAAAGGAGACAGTGCAGTGAGGACATGGGAAGAACTCAGACGATGACTCTAAGAAGGAGAGGAAGACACACACAGAAAGAAATGTATGAGTTACAGTAACATATACTGATTTTAAGTAACAAAGTAAGGCTATTGTGGATACTAGAAATGCAAACTATTACCATCATATCATCTAACATATATCTAACTATATACATAACAGTTTTAACAAAGTTAAGCTAAGATATCGCTGCAATGTTATTTAAAATTGGTTTTGCATTTCCTGAAATATCTTGTTTCAAGATCCTGATACATCGTCACGTTCATTCACACAGGGCGCACATACATCCGTGATTAGTTATGAACTAGAAATGAGATGTGAGATAGTAGGTGGGGGTAAAATTAAGGTTTCAAAAAGAGTGCAATTACGGCTACAAACAGGATTTATGAAGAGAAGTGCTGAACCAAACGAGCTCTGGTTCTTGATCCGGTTCTGTTCAGGATTCAACGACAGTCAACAATAATACATCTTTTAATAGGAATAAACCCGCCTCCTGCGTGAACTGTCCATAGTTGAACAGGGTCGGCCTACACTGCTGAATTTTAATGTGTGTCAAAATGGTGATACACGGAGAGCTGAATATTTTCCGAGGTGGTGCGTGATATAAAAAATGTATTCTAGGAAAAACTTATTTAAATTTTAAATGTATTCTAGGAAAAACAAAATGCAGTTCCACAAATGGCAAAATACATGCGCTTTTTACAGCCTGCGTTGTATTAATGCAACCAAAAAGAACACATGATTTTTCAGATTGTGCAATGAGTGAGTGAGAGTAAGTGAATAAACACGAACAACAAAACAAATATTGCGTTTTGTGTTTCATAATCTACTGCCTCTTACCTATGCAAACCTCTTCTGTCTCCTCTGCCTCCTCTTCGCTGTGTCTCTCCTCTTTAATCCATGACTCTGACTCCTCTTTGACAGCAGCGTCAGTGAATTCATATTCTGGTTTGTGGTCAGAGTCACACTCCTCCTTTATGTGAACACCTGACCTGGATGCCAGAGTGTCAGGTTTAGTGTCTGATGCGTCTTCATTGTACTCCTCACTGATGTCCTGTGAATCTGGTTCCTCCTTGATTTGGATGTTTAAACCATCTGTATTAATGCAAACATCATGAGAGCCTTCCTCTAATTCAGGTTCAGTCTTAACTATGTCCACATCTTCTTGTTTCTCTCCTCTCTTGGCTTTGTTTCTTGGAGACTTCTTCTTGGCAGGTTTCATCTTCATGTTGTCAACATTACGACGTCGTATCTTTTGTGTGCTGTGAACCAGAGAAACACACGATGGAGGTGAATACAAAAACAACTGCATACATGTAAACAATAATAAAATCTAATATGTCATCTAACGTTAGCGTCACAGCTAAGCTACACTGACGGCAGCGTTAGCCTAGCAGCAGTGTTAGCACCGTGGCTAATTTACAGCAGTTTTCTCATAGCGCTGTCAGTGTCATTCGGCTTTTACCCGCTATAAAGACAACACTCACCGTTGTAAATGACGCGATGCAACCAAAAGCTGCTTTTAAATATTCAAGCTAACGTCTCCCAAGTGGCCACATTAGTAATCCATGATTAGTGTGTGCAGCGATAATAACACAGGAAGAGCACCTTCACTTCCTCTGGCTCTGTCCAACCAGCTGAGATTCATGATGTTCAGGTTACAGCCCACAAAACAATTAAAGTGACAGTCAACAAATAATATCCACAATGTCCAGACTATTTGACTTTTATTTTATTTTATATGGCTAAATTAAGATTTTACTTGTTTGGAAATTATTTGATAAAACCTCTCACCCCAAAAAGACATAATAGCAACATACACCAACATAGTGGCAACCTGAGACTCTAATTAGTATTCAATTAGAGACAGGTGCAGACAAATACTGGCCTACAGTACTGTAGTTCTGTTGCCTGCACCAGGTGACAACAATTAATGAGTAAATAAGCTCTAGGCTCTTCCCGAAATAGACAACAGTAGATGTATAGATATGTCTCAATAGAATCACTTTATCACTTCATTGGCCAGGTGTGTGTACTTACACGACGAATTTGACTCCGGTTCACTGTGCTCTCAATTATACATACAGGTATAGACATACAGTTTAACAAGGAACATGACAGGTAGGCGCAGACATAAACATAAAATATAAGAAACATAAAAAAATAACTATATACATATTTTAATAAAACATTCATAATTCTGACCTAATTATTAAACTTTATGTAAAAATAAAATATTTACGTTATGGCAGCATCATTTTTTATTAACATCCAACACCCACAACTTAATGTCATTTCCTCACTGTCCCTTTAAATGTACTAACAGACCTTTTTTCACAGTAGCCATTTTGACATGAAATCGTAGGGTCAATGCAGGCGTTTCCAATGATACTAATTTAAGGTCCAGTGTGTAGGATTTAGTGGCACCTAGTGGTGAAGTTGCAGATTGCAACCAAATGAATACTCTCCCAAACCTCACCCTCTCCTTCCAAGCATGTAAGAAAAACTCTGGCTCAGCAAAAGATCACATCAAGATCAGTGTTTGGTTTGTTCGTTCTGGGCTACTGTATAAACATGGCGGTTCAACATGGCGGCCTCCATGAATGAGGACCTGCTCTCACTGTAAAGGGCTTGTTACAAGTCAACGAAAAACATAATGATTCTTATTTTCAGGTGATGATACACTAATGGAAACATACCAATAAATACTGTATTCCATTCCTGCTAATAGATACTCCTAAATCTTACATACTGGACCTTTAAGGTTCCATTATTCTATACATTTATCGCAGAAGAGACTTTCCATTGAGTCAATGTGCACCACACCAGCACCCTGACTCTGACCAGAATGGAATGGGACCTTAATTAGTGGTCATTGCTAACACATGTATTTACCTACTATTTCATGTCAAAATGGCTGCTGTGAAAATGGTGCGTTACCTAAATTTTATCCATCCATTTTCTGTAACCACTTATTCTTATCTGCGGCCTACCCAAGCTGGCATTGGGCAAGAGGCGGGGTACAGCCTGGTCAAGTTGCCAGTTCATCACAGGGCGCATACAGACAAACAACCAGTCACGTTCATTCACACCTACGGGCAGTTTAGAGTCACCAATTAAAACTATTATGTGCATGTCTTTGGACTGTGGGAGGAAGCCGGAGTACCCACACAGAAAGGCCCCAGGCAAGGTTTGAACCAGGAACCTTCTTGCTGTAAGGTGACACTGTGCCGCCCTCTAAATTTTACGTCAAAAATAAAATGTTTACGTTATGGCAGCATCATTTCTATTCACATCCCAGTGCTTGTAGAAATTTATTTAGATGATGCCAAGTCCTCACTGCCCTTTTAAATCAACTCATATTAGAAGTACTAACTGCATGATTTTCACTTGAGTACAAAACACACAAACATGTTCCACAGACTTTATTTCAGCCGACTCAGGACAGAGAATCTTGACGCAATCTTCAGTTCAACACTGTTCCCTTCTTTGAAAGCAAGAAAAAAAAGTTATGTACAAAAATAAGGTATGTAAAAAAAACATACACAAAGATACAGGACAAAAAACAATATTAATGCTTATTCGTGGAGGGCTGTTATAAATAGTGAACAGTATTTATTTGCGCTTTAGTTTGCTTAACTATGCTGTGAGTAATCAGAGTAATCATCAGTTCATGACAAAACTTCTCATGATTTTTGTTCATTCGATAAGAAGCCAGTAGCACCATTCTGAGTTCATCCATGACACTGTGTGCCATCTGAGGCTGGACGAAATCCCCTCTTAGTGTTTCACATGAATAATGGGGCTCATTGCCTCCATGCAGTGCAAAAAGGAAAACAAAGAGAAAAAAATTAAAAATACTTACGTCAACACCAACCAGTGAACAAGTAATTCAGTCTCAAACAGTCTTTCCAAAATCTCTCACCAGGAGAACTTTCGAATGCAACTCTTTCTGTTATCATTGCAATTTCAATAGAGTAACACTTGTTATTCTGTATTTTTTTTCCACATCCTTTTTTTATATCAAATTGTAGCTATGACTGGCTAATACAATCATCTAAGCAGGCAAGTTGCCTGAAAAAGCAGTCCAGCAAAACTAGCCAAACACCGACATACATTTTATGTCAACAAAATGTAACCAAATGACACGATTTCTTCATTTTCATGGACGAGTTCTGTTGCGTTTTACAATATTATAGTATCTGAACTGAAGCAAACATTATCCTTCATTTGTTTTTTTACATGAAACAAAATGTAACATATGTCATTATGTCCTCCAGGAACTGCACCACACATTTCCATTAACACAAGTATTACGTGTAAGCCGGCTGACTCACAGACAAGGCAAGAAGTGAAGGCAGATGAGCAGAAAAAAAATATAATGTAACAGAGCAGGTGAATGAATATGCAAAAACATACTCAGGAGTCTGTTTAACATAAACATGTAGCTTAGAAGCCTGCCATATATTGAGTTATAATTATAAATCACTCATATTGACTATGATAAAAAAAACCATCTCACAAGCAACTTTGACTTTTTTTTTTCCTGCGCTGAGTTGACAATCAAACTCTTGCACATTATGCTGAACCAATTTAAGTCTTTTGTTCTCAATGGCAATTTTGATTGTCACTTTTTCGTGGTATAAAGCACATGTTGGTTCCAAAGAGAGCGGATGTATTTTCTTTTAACCTCTGTTGGTCAATGAGAACAATTTGAACTACAGTCCAGCTTCAGTCATTTGTATGAGACTGCCTTGTTGAGTTTGCTCATACCTCTTTAGTGATCACAGACGGGTTGCAACGTTGTTTTGTTGATACGTATAGCAGTTGTAGTGCATTCTAGAGACAGCTGGCTTGGTCATGTGAAGCACTGAAATACAGTATAGCAATACATAATACAATAAAAGACACATAATAATCCATTATACAGTGTATGTACAACTCTGTTCAAAATGCTCATGTTAACAGACTCTGTCATAACTCTTTCTTTTGGACTTTTGTCTTTGCCTTGTGGCGATTTCTTTCAAAAAATTAATTTATATATCAAACACTTTACAGATTTATCCTCTCTTTTATCCATGTCCTATTTTATTTATAGCTTTGCTTCCCTACATAGCCATAGTGGTCAGGTGCTGATGCCCTAGCAGCCCCTTGCGCCCTGCTCCGGCCCCTGGGTGCCCCCCTCCGCTGCCATGGCCACAGTATTCTTGCAGGTTCTGACGCAAAGTAACCAGTGCAGAGCCCAAACAGGCACGATTTGGAGCCAAGACACCCCCAGGCAACTGGAAGAGGACAGTGGCGACCCCAGCCATGCCGTCATCTGTGGGCTCCAGGGTGATGGGCCCGACCTTAAAGGTTGAATAGGAAAAGCCCATGAGCTGAGAGAGGAAAGGGTCGGAGCGGCAAAAGTGCTGGTAGCCGCTGTACGTGGATGGGTGGTGATGGTGTGAGGCCGGGGTGCCAGCTGTGGTGCTGGCATAGTGGTGGGTGTTCAAGTAGTGCAGCGGCAGGTGCTGGCCGCCGTTGCCCCCTCCGCCCAGGGTGAGGTGATGGTGGTGGTGGGCTGTGGGTCCGGAGCCTGGGTCATGTTTGTAGGAGACAGCTCCTGCCCTGCCCCTCTGGCCCACCACCACTCCTCCTAACTTGCCCGTACGGGCATGAGCAAGCGTTACAGTGCTGCCCCCTACCCCTCCACCAGCTGAAGGGAGGTAGATGAGCTGAGGCTCCTCTGGCTCAAGGTATATGGTGAGTTTAGCAAACGGCCTTGACGCCATCTTGGTCATCTCCTGGATGTGGCGACGCTGCTCCCGACGGAAGTCCAGGAACTGCTTAACCTTCCACAGAAGTACGCAGACAGACAGGAAGAGGAAAAAGCAGGAGAAGAAAACAGAGAAGAAGACAAAAAGGTCGATGTGGGCCTGGTCCTGTCGCAGAAACAGCAGGCCCTGGGACTCGCCGTGTTTGTCGCCAGTTCCCACACCTCTCAGAGCGATGTAGAAGCGGCTGGACTTCAGGGAGTGCACCTCATGGGGGAAGGTGATGACCACACGATCTCGAACACCTCGGACAATCAGCACCGTCTGTGGTTTCCACACAGTGATGTAGGAGATGAGTCCTTCAGCCCGCTCCTCTCGAATTTCTCTCTCTGGTTTTGCTTGCAGCTGCAGTGGGTTATGGGAGAGGACTGGACCTCCCAGACTGGATGAGGCATTGGCAAACACCTTTATAGGGGACGGAGGTGAATCCTTATCTGCACCAGTCGCTGGACCCCGAGTCCCCGACTCTTCCTCGATCTTGATGGTGTGAATCCCTGTGTACCGGTCCACATCCACAATGAAGGTGTCATGAGAGTTGGACACGTACACCTCCACCTCACCGAAGGTGACATCAATGGTGACCCGAATGTCCACATTGGTGAACTTTGGCTGTGCAGCAAAAAACACAGTGCGCCCCTTGGGCAGGTTTCGAATGGTGGGATCATGGAAGCAGTTGGTCTGGGACGTTGGGTCAAAGCAGCACTCGGTGTCCACGTTGAACTGACGGTAGCACTGACGCCCATTCACCGGTGTGCCATTGAAGGAGTCTTTGCATTTGGCGCACTTTAAATAGAGCACAACAAATACAATTTGAGCAAATCTTCTATATTTATACGTCTATATATACACAATCCAAATCTTCTACATTTGAAACCATGTCTAGCCTCTGCATACCTGTTGCCGGTAGCAGTCTTTCCTGTCACTCTGAGGGCTGCTGAGACAGGAAGAGGTCTCTGTGTTGTTTTGGCAGGGGCAACCTGTACCATCGTGTTCATTACACGTGTCTGCATGGCCATTACACTGACACCTGCAATGAAGAGAAAAAAAAAGAAAACACTGAAGAGGAGACTGTAGGCAATGCCAAAACACACAGTATAAACAGCCTTTATTTAAAAGCATTATATTATTGTACATGACACATAAAGGCTTTGTAGTGTTGGTCACAGTACAGTAATCCATTGACTACTGAGCAGCAATCCTTACTCACTTGTCACACTTCCCCTGCAGCAGGAAGTAGCCACTGAGGCAACTCTCACACTTGTCCCCCACGCTGTTGTTCTGGCAATTCACACACACAGCATTCTCTTCTGTGGGACCCTCAGACACCCAATTCTGAATCTGATAGTAGGACAAAGAGAGATATAGCCCTGAAACTTAACAGTAAAGTGTCGGACACGAAGCTAACACCCGAGATACAAGAGTAACACACTACTGTTGTATTTGCTTTTTGTATAAAATCATGAGAATCACACTTACGCTGCTGGGGTCCAGAGGAAAGACCCGTGGGTTCTCGAGGGCCTTCTTATGTTCGTCTCGGGATAAACACACAGCACTGTTTTCCCTGCAAAACTCCCGACATGGACGACAAGTGCCGCCTCCCTTGGCAGAGCCCACAAACAGAGGCTTACACTTTTCGCAGTGTTTACCCTAAAAATGGAGGGAGGAGAAATCAATACCTGTCGACATGGGAAAAACTGTGTTTACAGTATTTGCATGTGTTTAACTACAAGCACTTACAATGGTGTTATTGTGGCACTCAAGGCAAACATCTGGTTTGTTAACACCAGCGCAGTTGCTGTGTTTGTTGCAGCTGCACTGAGAGGAACAGTTATCTCCCACAAATCCAAAGTGACACTGACACACTCCTGGAGACATGCATGTCCCGTTCACACACCCTTGTGCGCACACTGGCTCACACTGACCAGAAACACTGTACAGGAGAAAAACAAGAAGATGAGATTTGGGTTAACCTGTGCAGTACCTTTGAAAAGCAATACAGTACTTTTTTATAATATCCTTGTGTGTTCAGAGACTGAGGCATACATGCTGACTCTTGATTTTACCTGCTGAGTATGTAACCCTGTTTGCAGGTGCAGTGGTATCCCTGTGGTAGGTCGTGGCAGTCCTGGGTGCTGTTGCAGTGGTGATGGCTGTTGGCACACTCATCCTCCTCTGGACAGTGGAGGAAGGACCAGCTGCTGTTTCTAAGGGGGCAAACGCCTTCGCTCACACCTGTGACACAAGAATAGAGTAAATCAAAGATGAGAAAACTGAACTGGTTATGCCTTACAATGCTTGAACGCATCTACTTAAGCTATTTCTCACCATCAAGTCCTCCTTGCAGGCAGCGTCCAGCCCCATTGCCCCCCCGAGTAGCACACCAGCCACACTGAGGCCTCGCAATGCACTGGGAGCACTGGGTGAGCTGGGAGCACTGTGGAGAGCAAGAGTCCCCCCCAGAAAGCAAGCGACCACACTGACCCGCCTCACATCGCAGGGGCACGAAAGACGGGCTCATGCACTAGAGGAAGGGAAGAGAGGTTAGCTAAATATGAAGATGCTTTTAATAAATATATAAAAGAAGTACTCTCTTACCTGCTGCAGAGCCATGCTCCACACACAGTGCTGCCAACCCCCGTCAGAGCCTCTGGAGCCCAGACAGAGGCTGCAGTTATGCAGACTGTGGCAGGGTGGAGGGCACGGCAATGGGGGAGAAGACTCCACCTGCATTGGGGAGACGTTGAGCAGGGCGTAGCTGAAACACGTCCAGTCATAGGTGGGGTTCACACTCAGGATGCGCCTTGTCTCACCTGGAGAAATCATAACGCAGATGTTTTTTCAGTGAAACACAAAAATTCCCAAAATCTAAATGCACAAAACTCAGCTGGTGATCATGATTACATGATTCACATTTTTTTAAAACAAAAAAAGGAAAGAAATTCACAAGTTCCCTGAAGCTCATCAACACTATTTCCTGTACCTGTGCGCTTGAATTGGCGAGTCCACATGCATTTTCCAGAAGCAGTGCACTTGGGGCAGTCAGAGGCCTCACAGCTGGTCTCAGTGCAGTTGCTAGACAAGAAAATCTCTCTCTGGTTGATCCGACAGTCATGTTCAGATGTACAGCTAACAGAGCTGCTGATACAGGCCCCCTCTGGACAGTTTGTGCACCACTTGCACTGCAGAGCAGGCTGGGAAATTCAGTGAAGAACAGACTTTAGATGATAAGACAGTAGCTTTGAGGTAATGACTGTGTTAGAGCAGGTTTGCCGTATGTTACCTGTGATGGACTGGAGAATGTTTTGGGGTGTCGGGCGAGGCATTCGCTGCAGGTCTTCAGTCTGCGACACTGGTCTGGCTGACGAGGGGTTGGGGAACAGGGAGACTGGCCAAAGCAGCCCATTCTGATGGAGAGGGACCAATGCAAATTTTATTTAGTAGCAGCACATAACTTCAAGCTCAAGAGCATAATGCTATTTATTTGAAGTTGTTCTCAGCCAGTGTGCTACCTCTCAGCAGTATCAGAAGAAGCACAGGCTCCTCTACACCACACACAGCTGCCTGTGGTGGTGTTGCAGGCCTCTGGTGTGGGCAGCAGGGCACAGGGGTCAGAGGGCACAGACAGGGTTAGGAGTCTGCCCAGAGTGACGCCGTTGAAGCCTCCTGACAGGAAGAGACGACCACCCCAGCTCGTCATGGCAAGAGACACAGAACGATTCACTGGATCTCCTACAGCAGACACTGAAGGACAGAGATGGAGAGGTGTTTGGTTATAGCATGGCAAGTTTTGATTTGACTGTAATTTAATCTGGAGGAAAACATCAAGACAGTCACCTGGATGTATCCAGGTGTTACAGTTGATCTGGTACAGAGACACTGAGTTACTATAGTCCTCTGCTTCTGTCCTCCCCCCGACAATAACCATGGTGTCTTTGATCAGGGCTGCAGTGTGAAAGAAACGGGACAGGGGCTGCGCGGCAAAGAAACGATACATCAAAATATATCTATGTTATCTTTATGCAGTGGACTAATAGAGGATAAATGCAATGGCTTGTCAAGAGACTCTTACCTTATTACCCCGTGAGGGGACCAGAAGAGACCAGGTAAGGTTGGGGTAGTATAGACTGTAGAGCTCGCCTGAGGGCTCCACAGTCTCTACGTGAAAGCGGTAGCCTCCAAAGACATAGATGGCATCAGTCTGTTCATGGTAGACTGCTGAGTGGCCATATAAACCTGAAAAATACAGGAACAAAAAGTTTACTTCATTTGTTGACACATTTTCAAAAGGTACTACTGAATTAAAAAAAAAAAAACTAAAGGCCTCAAAAACCTGTAGGCGGTGTGCCAGTGTGGGGGGCGACGGTCCAGTTTCCAGAATGAGGGCTGAACTCCAGCAGATGGTGGTTGAAGCCGTTCTCTGGAGAGTAACCGCCAATCAACAGCACAGAGGAGTCTCGGCGTACAGTCAAAGTGTGGCCAGCCACCGGGGGCAGCACTGAGCTCTGTCAGAGGTGGAGGAACATTGAATTAGCTAGAGGTAAAAAAAATATATATATATACTCCAGATTTTTCAGATATCTTGTATTTTCTTGACAAATCGAATCCTAACCGTGTGTTCTCTCCAGATTAAGCTGCTGAGATTGAGACTCCAGGTATCCATGGCAACGCCGTTTTGAGTGACACCTCCCACCACCAACATGAAGTTGTGACTGGCTCCGTGGCCCCCAGAGCCAGACTCATGACTGGTCAGCAGTGAAGCGGCGTGGTGATAGCGAGGGCTAGGAGTCGAACCTTCTTCCACAGAGCTTGTTAACATTTGGGTCCAACGATGCTCTGACACAGAATATCTAAAGCAACCAGGGACAAAATGTGTTACTATGCACATAGACAATACATACAGTATAAAAACACCTAAAAAGGTTAATGACATTAATACTACTGAGGACAGTCTCTGTTTACATGCCCCTACCTGTAGACATTTCCTAGAATGCCCTCTGACAGAGAGAGGCCTCCATACATCCAGAGGTTGCCCTGTGGTCCAGACACCAGAGAGTGGCCCATCCTGTGGAGGAACCTGTGGGCCTGGTTCTGTGGAGTAACAGTGCATATGAGTGTGTGTCTGTTGGAGCTGGAGTGTAAGTGTGCAGAATACTGTTTATATATTTTGCCCTTACCACTGTCAGTTGCGTGTCCAGCAGTGTGTCCCAGACCAGGCTGTTGGAGTCTCGAGGAACAGAGCAGTCTGAGCCAGCCCAGCTGTCTGAGCACACACACACTCCCAGAGACTGAACACGGAAAAAATGCTAGCATTATTTTACAGCTGAAGATGATTAACACATCAAATCAAATGGCAATGTAAACTTCTTAATATAAATGGGTCATCTCGTACCATATTGCAAGCCCCTCTTCCTTCTGCTATTCCACAATCCTGAGGGCACATGGGCCGGTCGCAGTGGGGTCCACCATATCCCTGAGGGCACTGACAGAGCCCCCCTTGGCACTGGGCTCCACCTGGACACACAGGTGACCCCTCTTCTCCCTCATCAGAGCTCTGGTGACACCGCCGCACCCAGAAAGATGCATTGAAGCCTTGAGGTTTGCTCGAGGACACGTTGGCCTCAAAGTAGACGGAGATCACACCTGGTGGTAAAAGAGAAAGTACAATATGGTGACATTGTGACTTCTGACTGGGTGTTTAAATGTCTCGAACTCGATTGCTTTGCTGAATGAATATATGGATAAATACCTGAGGTGGCCTCCACAGTGATAGGTTGGGACCTTGTGGTTCCACAAAATGCCCCAATCAGGTTGTGATCTGAATGTACAACTCCATTGCTCAGGAAACGAGGAAGCCCATCAAACACATAGACAAACGAGCTCTGCAAAACAAAACACAGGGAATATAAGGAGATATTTATACAAAGATAAATACAAATTTTGTACACTACAGTACAGCTAACATGCTCATTTGCACACATGTATAATTAGTACAAGTTTGTACTCACTTTACAATGCGTGTGGGAGTCTGGGTGTAGAGTGAGGGCTACAGGTGGACACAGTTGCCTGGGCAGACAAGGTGCAAGGTTCTCGGTCACTGACAGAACCCACAAGCAATGAGAAAGTCCACCTTTCCCCTCTGTTCCACTCCGCCATCCAAGAGAAGAGGAGAGAGGCATGGTAGAGGAGGAGGAGGAGGTGGAGGACAGCAGCACAGAACGGCCCTGGCATTGGCGATAGCATGTGCCATTGTTCCTATAGGAAAGGGAAAGATGTCAGGAGAGACAAGCGTTGATGAAACTTTTTACTTTCATCAGTGTCTTACTTTAATCTACAGTCCTTAGTTAAGGTATATGATTAAGATCTCCTTACCTGGGGTCTCCGTAGTAACCAGGCAGGCAGGACTCACAGTGTGGTCCCTGAGTGTTGTGGGTGCAGTAGCACTGGCCTGTCTGGTTGTGACAGTATCCTCGGATTGGGTCACCGTGGCCGTTACACTCACATTGCACACAGCCGCCGCCACCAGCCAGAGCTGATCCAAAACTACCGGGACGGCAGTGCTCACAGTGGGGCCCTGTAGTCCAATCTGAAAGACAGAAGAAGAATGTCAGTTTAGTTTTATGAATTGTGTGATTCTACCTCATGAATTAGTTCTGTATGACTTACAAGGTCTTGAAATAAGTTACATATTTAGGTCTCACCCTGGCATTCATCACAGATCCCTGGTGCAGTAATACAGGTGGAATGGAAGTTGCAGCCACAGTCCACATCACATTCAACACCACTGAGAACCAGAGTGGCGGGGTCAGACGTCCAGCCGAGGGAACATTCACACTCAAACCGTGGGCTGCCACTACACTGGCCCTCACGACACTCATTGTAGCACCTGTGGGAGGGAGGGAGGAAAATTATGGGGGGAGTCAAAATGTAAAAGAAATTCTGATGACTAAATGGAAGGTGAGGAAGATGTTTAGGTTAAGAGGGCTGAAGGATGAAT
The DNA here is from genome assembly GCA_946959425.1 of Argyrosomus regius. Lineage (NCBI taxonomy): Eukaryota > Metazoa > Chordata > Actinopteri > Sciaenidae > Argyrosomus > Argyrosomus regius. Next base: position 20,262,149 of record OX336884.1, on the reverse strand, counting down.
CAACAGAGAGATGCATTTTTAGGCAAAGACTCTTACGTCTGGTTGCAGTGCAGTGTGCCATCTCCTGTGTATCCTCTCTCACAGTGGCACTCGTAGGAGGTGGGAGTGTTGATGCAGGTGGCAAACGGGTGACAGTTGTGGAGACCCAGCCTGCATTCTTCTACATCGGGGCAGGTTGGGTAGGACCAGATAGCATCTTGCTCTTCGTCATCCAAGTGCTCCAGCTCCATCTCCATTTCCAGGGGTCGAGGCGGGGCTGAGGTCTGGGGCTCAGGGCTAGAGGAGAGCCGGACAAGGTGATTTGAACAGGTACACTATATCGATCTATCCATTCATCGTGTTATGTCTCCATGTAGAAGTTCTGTTTTAGTTTACAATACAACAAGTCTAACAAGTCTAAGTGCTGTGACGGTTTCTAAAAGCTAAACCGAGCCATCACAAACAAAACACAACAAAAAGCACTTCAATTATTTATTTTCTAATTGGATCTATCTGATACACTGAAATGTTTTCTTTGACAGACTGGAACAATTGGATTTTATCTATTGGTGAGTCTCACAAATGTTTATTAAAACAGTCTGCTTCTAAAAAGGCTAAAAGTGAGGAACATGTCAATATTTACTAATTATGGTTTTAAACACTCCATCCACTATATTAAAAGTATAAAATTGCTCATATAACAAGAGCCCTTACAGGATCAAGTCAATGAAAACGTATATCTTACTTTGCAGCTCGTGCTTCAGCCACAGCCACGCTGCAGTTATACACCGAGGGGTCGTCCATTCCTGCCCAGTCCCCCCTCAAACATCTAAAAAGACGAGTGGAAGAGATTAAATAACTAGACAAAAATCACAATAAAAACACTGTCGGTTAACACATCAGCAATTTGATTAGAAATAGGATGTACTATTCACTCATTCAAATCAGGTGTGTCGTTATGTTTACGATACTTACTTTCCAATTGTCGGATTGTTGTAGTCACCACACCAGCCACACTGGAATGTCCGCAGGCAGTCTGTGCATGTGTTTAAAGCTGAACATTGCTTACACTGAGGAACCGAATGAACGCTGACGGGTACGAGAATAAAGAATGAGAATATTAGATTATTGACGTAAGGGTGCATTGAATTATTTGAACTCATAAAACTTAAAATTTTGTACTAATTTCTTTATCTTGGTTTAATACAAGCAATGTGAATATACAATGTATATATACTGTATGTTTTAAGATTAAAATCACCAAAACAAACAGGAAAGCAGGTAACTGAGTGTGCAACTGCAAATAGTCATTATGTGTATAAACTCAGCTTAAAATAAAACAAAGAAAGTCTGAAAGAAGTCCTCATTTTACCTGTCATACCAGTCCCTGCACTCTCCGTACGGGTATTTTGTGAGGTAGGCAGCAAAATAGAAGCAGGCCTGGGCCGACTCACACCATGCACACTGGCTGGAGTTAGAGAGGCACTCACCACACGTCTTTCTCCTTTGCAAGACAAAGACAATTACCAGAGAGGGGAGTAGAAAAAGGGTGAGTTGTAGGTTCTTGTTGAAATCTTTCAAGATCTGTAATTACCGTGTTAAAAATATAATTTTTCAACTCACTGGTTGCAGACTTTAGGACATCCCCTTGGGTCACGTATGGATCCATCTAGTTTTCCCCGTCGACTGCACTGGTAGTCGCCTTTCTTGCTGGAGTTTATCTGCCATTCACAATAAGCGTCCTGCGGGCCAAAGATAGATTTGCATGAGTCATGAGTGGCTGTAAATGAAGCTATAATATCAACAATATGGTGACATTTTATGTTAAAACCTTATGTCATCTATGATGTACCTGAGTACAAGCAGAGCAGTCTCTGTACTCTTCACACAAGGTGCAGTGCTGGGGTGCCAGCAGCAGATGGCGTTGACCTTCTCCCTTGCCTTCCTCCTTCTCTCCCTCAGGGCATGGCTCCAGGTCTGGGCTATCCCGTAACAAGCAGCGCGACAAGGATGGGCACCAGCCACAAGATTGGTCTGATAAACAGGCCAGACAGGACATGTATCCTGAGCAGGAACCTGAGCGGTAAGGCTCCAAAAACAGGAAAGAGATCTCCTAAGAGATGGGAAAAAGAGAACATGAGGTAAGATATTTTGCATCTACTGAGAAAAACTCTTTGTGAGGGAAAAATTATAGAATTAAAATGTGCAAGGAACAACAACTTTCACTGGTTAATCTCTGCTTTTGTAGAATCTTAACAAGTTTAGTTAACAAAGTTTAACAGTGCCAGTACTCACACTCCCTCCAGGCAATGTTCTGTTCCAGATCAGAGCCATCTCACTGGTCTGTCCCGAGCCCGAGTTGTTAAGGTAGCCTTCAGCTTGAACAAGGTAATGGTTGCCCCTAGTAAGGTTAGAGAATAGTCTACTCCCATCTGGGCGAGCCAGCAGCCTCAACTCCTTCTCCTGCTGGGCTGCCCAACGACCCACCACCTCCTAAGAGAAAGAAAAAGTGGTGTTAAGTAAAATGGCAATAAATGAGTCCTGCTAATTTAATAAATCTCTTTTAATTTAATTTCAAACATAGGGTGTACCTGTTCAACAGCAGTTTTTTCATTAAATTTGCTTTTCAGAAATGTGCATAATGTAATAGTCCATGATAAATGCAGTGAATTTAAATAAAAAAAACTAAATGATCAGAGAAAATTATAGTCCCTGATCTGTCTTGTCTCAAACTGCAAATCCTGTCAATACTTTTCAATTTCAGATGAGCCATTTCTTTTAAAATCATTTATTGGATTAAAAAAAAAAAAGTCTGGAGTGTTGACATGCACTTTCTCTCACCAGTTGGCTGGAGTTGGGACCTGATGCCATTCGAGCCTCAAAGTGGAGCCTCTGGATGCGAGCCCACATGGAAACAGTCTCGGTGGGAGCGGTTGCAGGTGGAGGGGCTCCCCACAACGGGTGGATGAAGCCCCTGAACTGTAGGGCTACGTCCATTTCTGTGGTGGGGCTAAGGATGATGGTGGTGCTGCGGAGGATGGACACCTGGCAAAACGGGTGATGAGGATGGAGGATAGTGGAGGATGGATGGGAGTGGAGACACATCAACAGAAGCACTATTCTCTACAAACTGCAAAGTTTGACAAGCTACTTGAAAAACAAATCTTAGCAAAACAGCGAAAAAGAGCAAGAAAGACAAGTGAGCACTGATTAGAGAGGTTAAAAAGCAAAGAGCACAAGGTAGAAATGAAAAATAAAATAAATAATTATAATATTATATTATATACGTTGGAGAACTGCAGTGGAGTTATAGTGTAACAGCAATGATGGAGGAAGGAAGGAGGGATAAGTATAAGCAGAGAGGGAAGTAATTACAACCACAACTAGTACAGTTAGCACTTGAGATTTAGACTCCGTACCTTGTCAGGCTGGGAGTCGTTGCGGGGGTGCTGGAAGGTGAGCAGGTGCAGTCCCGGGACATAGTTCTCGGTGCGACAGGAGTGGAGGGAGGTTAGGAAAAGGGTACGCTCCCCCCACCAGCCGTACGCCCCTGAGATCTGGTCCACACGGCACGCACTTCGCTCTGTGAGACCGAGAGGGAGAGGTCAGCACACAAAGAACACATCTGACCTCTGAAAATCTCATAATACAGCAGTTTCCTAAAGTGCACTACTGTACTGAAACGAGTCTGATCTGTGACTTTTGTGTGACGTGTGTTCAAAAAGAGTAAAAGGACATGACCTTGCTGCACCAAAGGAAGTATGCAATTGGACATGCGAGTCAAAACATGGTCTGAGTAGCTTGTCCAATCTCAGCTGAATGTAGTCAAGTCACTGTGCTCTATCTCTGAAACACGCCCAACATGAGTCTAGTCCCTCCCATGTCAACTCCCAACATCTCTTTTTCAGTCTGAAGCTTAGCCCTTCTCTTCTGCCCTCCTTCCTCCCTCCCTGGGTCTCACCTGACACTGGTAGGCAGGACTCATTCTGTACACACCAGCCAAAATCCCCAGGGGCACGTGCCAGAAAAGCTGGAGTGCCACTGAACACCAGGCAGGACTGGCAATCAGACAGGAAGCGAGCTAGGCCCAAGCAACCATTACTGCCACACTGTGGACACAAAACGGGGATTAGATATTGCAACAGTGTGACAATATATATATATATATACACAACAACCACAAGGCTGTACAAAGGGAAGTGTTACCGGATTAGTGGGCTGGTACTCTCGACAGCGACCTTCACACCAGCTGCACTCTGGGTTCTTAAGGCACATACTTTCGTCTAGCGCTTCAGCACAAACGGCGTCCTAGGCAACACAAACACACACAGACACAGATATTTCACAACAATTTAGATTTAGTTGTCCCTAGTTGCTCTTCTTTAACACAGTTTTCTCGTTCTTTCTCCCATCAGTCTTCCCAATAACTTCCTGTTATTTTGACATTTTCACTCACCCTATCACTTTGATCGCTACTGACAAATAGTGGAACTTTGTAAGCCACCAGGTCTCCACGGGCAACACCACTGTAACCCCCAGCAACCAGCAGCACCCGCCCCTCCATCACAGCAGCAACATGCGAGTAACGGCCCCTCACAGCATCACCACCTTAGAAAAAAATGAAAGTTTTGTAAGTACCAAATATCAAGAAACTAGTTGTGCATGAAAACTATGAACTGTGTGTCAGTCAAGAAAGAAGACACAGTCTACAGGGACTTACTGAGGGACCATTTTTCCCCAGCAGACACCCACTGGTGACAGCCCAGATGGTAAAAGAAGATCTCCTCATCGTAGCACTTCTCCTCTTGGTAGTGAATATGTACATTCCCCCCTAGGAGAGAAAGACAGGAAGAGAATAGATAAATATACATGGGACTGCACTGATTAAAATGGATTACACCTGCTTATTTTCGTAATACTCACCGTAGACCACCATGTAGTTTCCAATGACGGTGGCTGAGTGGAAAGCTCGCTCTCGTGGGCCTGTCGCTGGGAAACGGGAACGGAAGGATGTCCAAAACCGCCTCTCCACGTGGAACACGTCGGTGTTGTTCACTCTCACACTAAACCTTAAGAAAATAAACAGTGTGTACTTTAAGTATCTATAAAAGATGCTGTATATATTTTTTATTTACTTGTTGGATTATTCTCAAAATGTTCTTAGGGGCCATTTGTTTTATCATTTCCAAAAATGTCTACCTCTGTTATTCTTATCTTTTTTTCTGGAGTGTTTATTTTAAGTTTTGCTACAGGAATCAGGTTTTATCTTATCTAATCTGGGATAAACAGTTTACAGTTCACTCTGTCTGTTTACAGGAATAGAGAAATGATACATCTGCACCCAAACAAATAGAGACATGCTACAAACTAGGCAGGGAACTGTACCCCTTAACAAACCACAACTAGAGAAGTGTGTACTACGACACACGTCACAGTTCATATTTTATCTCCCTCTTCCTACTGGCTGTGCGTGTGTTCCTGTATTCAGTGCAGTGAATTTGAAGGTCTTGGTCTCGTCTCGGGATTAACTGCATTTTTACTCTGTCTTGTCTCGGTCTCGGACAAAGAGGACTCTGGATTTTATTTCAAGACCGGTCAAGACCACAGGTGGTGGGGATATCACCAGTGTTTCCATATTATTCACCTAATGTCGAGTTTGTCCCGCCACAGTTTCATAATTAACTGAAAATACTTTTACAAAAAATGTTCCACAGTCTGAAGTTAGAGAGCTATCTGCAACAGCATCCAAAAGAAAACACACAGCAGTCTGTAAATCCTGCAATACGCTTACTGAGAAGACCTCAAAGTCTTGTTCCGGTATTGATACACTCTGGTCTTGTCTACAACACTGATTCAGTGTGCTGATGCACAAGAGGATGTGTACCTGGCAGTGGTAGGCCTGTGGCCTCCGTAAACCAGCAGTGTCTTGGATGGGCTGTGGTACACCATCGAGTGGCCAGCGGTGGCTGGGGGCTTCCCACCGGTGGGCTGAACAGTCTCCCATCGTCCAGAGCCATGCAGTCCGAACCGATACAGAGAAGAGGAAAACATATCCTCCTCAGTGCGACCTGAAAAGTAAGGAGAAATGCTGCTACAGTATGACTGTTTTCTCAATGAATAAACGTATGCCAATCCAAACGCAGACTGCACAACAGGTAACAATATAACGTGAAACCCACCTCCAAATACATAGAGGTAATTGTCTACTACAGCTGCAGCGTGATTGGCCAGTTTAGGAGCACCCTGTGAGCTTGAAAAGCCGAGCTGTTGCCAGTCATCGTGGAGTGGCCGGTACATCCAGACATCACTCGCAAGGGAGCCGTTGGCTAGCTCTCCTCCAAAGATAACCATATTACCCATCCACTCTACTGCTGTGTGAGAATGACGAGCAACCTGTCAACAAAGGAGAGCCAAACAAAAAAAGGAAGTCAATGAAAAGGAAATGTAAAATAATAACTGGGAAAACTTATATTCACATTTATTATGTTTACATGTTGACACAAACTGAGTAACTGTGAGAAATGACACATATACGTGTGCTGCAATAACTGGTTCACTATGAAACCCACAGTACATTTACACACTTCTGGCATATTTAAGTGTGTTTGTCGTATGATGTCGAGGCCTGGGAAGAATTTTGTACCAGAGTATCTGTACTGACAACACAGTGAGAGGAGAGGCTCTATAATAAAAATGAGACTACAACTAATCATGTTTTCTTTCATGCCTCTGTCAAGAAACAATGTTTCCTTCAGAACTCTAGCTGTGTTGACAGGGTTTCTCTGAATACTTCATCCTGAATAAGGAAACCAGGTTTCTGGTTTACATCTAAAGGATCAGGTTACTGCAGAGGGCTGATAGTAACCAACTTACATGCACAGAGTGTGAGATGCAAGATCAGGAGGAAGTAAAACCTGTGTGTGTTTGTGTGTGTTGTGTATATACCCACAAACCACTTACAGGAGAGTGCCCGTAAGACCTGCTTTCCCATTGGTTGGATGTGAAGTTATACTTGATCAAGTCACCAAGAGCTCTGTTCAGGTCAAACCCTGGGGGAAAGGAGTAATAACCAAACATACACTAGTCATTAATCATCATGAACTAAACACATTTGCTGAAGAATGAAGGGCTGTTAACTAAGAACAAATGTGTGGTTGGTTCATTAAATATTAAAACAACAACAGTGGAATTAAGAGCGTGTCAATCTCACCGCCAAACAAGTACATGGCTCCAGTGGGGGACAGGTACACGCCGGCAGAACCCGTCCTGGGAGGCGTGTAGGGGTTTTCCTCGCTCACACGCCACCACTGCCCTGCCCCACTGTCGTCATGGAAACCAAGTTGGCAACTCTGGCCCATGAAGCCTGGGTTACACAGACAGCGCTCCCCTTTCTGAGACAAAACATGGAGAATAAGAACAGCTTAGGACCAACAATCAATGTTTCAATAAAAAGCACACCTGGCGTCACTCAGAGAACGGATGAGTGGCTCTTTGGCTGAAGGCTGTTTACTCTGTGTGCTGATTTAACCTCACCCCTCCCTGCTCTTACCTTGTCACACTGGCCATTGACGGAACAAGCCTGGGAGCACAGAGGGGTTGTACAAGCTGCTCCTCCCCAACCCTGATGGCAGTGGCACTTTAATGCAGAGGAGTCACAGCGGCCATGGCCACCACAGGCTCCGGGGCACAACGAGAAGGTGTAGGTTGCATTGAAGCCGAGGAGGTTGTAATTCGCATCACTGAAGAGATGAAGCAACATCTGGAGAAAAGAAATTAAATAACAGACATTAAGTTAACATTTGCCAAACTTAATATGCTTTAGAGTTAATTTTATCATGTCATGACTCATTACCTTCCCGGACTTGGCTTCAATAGGTTGGGGAAGGGTGTTACCACTCAGACTGGCTAGGAGAGGACTCTGATAGGAGTCTCCATCATACACAAACAGGTAATCATAGGTACACTCTGTGTCCATGAAGGTGAAATTTAGGACAATGCGGTGACTGTTGCTGGGAGCTGAAAGATGTAGAAATAAGGGTTGGAAATATTAGTGTATTTAACTGGCAGTCTATTGACTGTAAGTTATTTCCTGTGCACAAAGGAATATCATTATACCTTTGATAAGCCACTCGCAGTTCCCATTGACAGAGTAGTTTCCTGGCCCGTCTGTGACGTAGCCTGGTGGTCCCCTCAACACCTGTCTGTGGCCCTTGCAGTCTCCTGCTTGGCATGCAGGAAACTCGGCCAACAGCAGAGCAACCACCAGGATGAAGGAGACAGGGAGGGGGGAGGCCATCACTGGCACAGCCTGAATGATGGGAGGGTAGGGGGTGAAAGAGGAGTATTTGGTGTGGATCCTAACAGAGACATGACCAGGCAAAATATGCTGCAGCACTGTGCAGCAAATGTGGACGAAACCTCCTCTTAGTCTGAGTTGATTAAAGCACTAAACATAGAGGAAATACAATTTTTGCGTGACCATTACAGTCCCTGCACGTTTACACAGATATATTCTGCAGACTGATTTCACTGCAAGACTGCATTTCAAATAAGCATGACCAACACCATTCAAACATAACAGTGGCCACATTATTGTGCTTGAGACGCATGAAAAATGCTGTCTCGGATGGAGCGAACAACTGTTAGCCATATGTACAGTAACAGTGCACCAATCTCACAAACATAACAGTACTGTTACACGAAGGTTTTCACACTTGTAGCATTACACACACATTATATTACATATACAGACATGTCGTTTAATTAATTTGCGTTTTTAATATCTAACTGGCTGAAGGACAAACCGACTAGCAATAACAACAAGGATCTCTCTCTCCGCAGGCTATCACAACAAAGCTAACGTAAACGGTTGCTAAGCTAACGTTGCTAACCGAATACCGTTAACAACGGTTGAAGGCCGTTAGCTGGCTAGTTTTTGCACATTTGCATGGTCGTACTCACCAGTTCCCGTCTCTTTGGCATCATGGTAATTTACATTTTCAGTCACCCTTTTAACGCCAGCTACGACATGAGCTAACTTATCGTTAGTTGAGTGCGCAGGACTGTCGGCTAGCTCAATTAGCTCCGGAGTCCCTGCAGAAGGACAGCCTTGACTTGTCTTAGCTTGCTCGCTAGCTAGCGGTAGCGGCTTGAGCCAAATCCAGATGCGCAATCGTCAGCGGCTGCAAAATACACCAGGATAAGTCACTCTTGAGAGTAATGAATCATTAAGTAACGCTAGTTACAGAGCGATGCTTCTAAAACGCGACCATTACGGTAGTAAGAAATGCTGTCCGCTAACAGCGACACATTTTAACCCGATCACTGCGGTCCATCATCTGCACAGATGCCCGTTGTTTTGGTACTTAGGGCTGGCTAGCAGTAACCGGTGGTTGCCAACACAAAAGACAGCGCCGTGAGTGGCCTGTGCCACCACCACCACCTAGTGGCGATGGAAAACAACGTTTAAACATCTGGATGGAAACCACAGACAGTAATGTGTTAATCATAAATGCAACAAGTTAAAATTAGTACATTTGTATACACGTTTACATATAGGCTACAATAAAAGCTAATTGTATGTATTTTTTTTTATCTCTATTTGTAGTTCTATTTCTTATTTCTATTAAAGTTCTTCTATTTTTTACATTTTTATATAGTTTTCTATTTGTAAAAAATCTTTGCACAGGTCTAATTTCACTGCACGTTTAATTTAAATTCAGATTTATCTCATAGGTCAGAGGTCTTCAACCTTTTTTAGCCGAAGGACCCCTTGGACGAGAGACAAACAGAACAGGGACGCCGACATGTAATACATTTTTTTAAAATCACAAGTCACATGTATCATTGCTTACTGTGTAGGATACTGATATGACTGTGACTACATTAATGGGTGAAATGTGTGTACGCGGAGCAATATGGGGCCCCTATATGTGCTGTGAGGGTGTATAGGGGGCAGTTGGCTGGAAGAGCAGATGGATGGCAATATTGTATTTTACTTTATTTTATCTATTTCTGTAACTGACATGATGGCAAATTGTATGTTTTGTGTCTTTGTTGAAAAAATAATAAAAATTTGTTCAAAATAAATAAATAAATCACAAGTCACATTTTAAGCTTGGCCTATAATAACTTTTATATTTACTTTATTCACCTTTTATTTCACCTTATTAACCTATGTATATACTGAGTTATTAGCCTGTATGTGTTTATGATTGATAAACAGTTCATGCAGAAGGGAATAATTTATTTTGTAAATAGTTTTTGTCAAAAGTAGCTTATTGTCGCATATTAATGCTTGCAGTTTACTCAATATCATTTTCTATCACAACATCAACTATCAAGGCATTTCTTTTCCCAATTACATATAATTCCCATGAAATTTTTAATAAAATATAATCTGGTCATATAATTTTGTGGTTCTAATAAATGAAACAAAACAATTTATGATTTTAATATACTTTATTGAGCATGTGTCTATATGGAGACATCATAATTAGATTTGTGTGTGCAGATCACAGTTATAGATTCAGAGCAGTAGAAGTAAGATACATTGAATATTGCCAAGACTACGTGCTGGCTACACTTTGTGAAGTGACTGACAATAACCCCCCCCCCCCAAACCACACGAGCACGAGCAAACATTTTAGACAAAAAAATCTGAGCAGAATCAACAAAATCATATCAAAGTGGTAAAATAATTGAAGCACAGTGTGAATGAGTCATTTTTGACTTCCTCTATCCAAAAATAACAAAATAACTCTTAACATAACTTCCTTAAAAGCTAGTAAAGCGAGCATCTTAAATAGCTAAATTTGCACTTTCTTTGTTGACCTTTTGTTTCTCCGGTGCAACGATATTATACATCAAGACAGACAAATAAATTTACTTCTTCAAACTTTATCAGGCTTGATCACCAGCATCAGGCATGCTGCCAGTTATTTCAGTGTTATTTTTATACTCTCAGAACAGATAAATCCAGTTTCCTCCACATAAGGCACATCTGAAAAAAAAATCTGGTCTTCATTATCCTTTGCTGACCAGAAAAAAAAGTCTTTTAGCACAGTTTTTTTTACAACTTCCTGTACGCTGTCAGTACTCAAAAATCTCAGCTCCGGCTAATCCATCATAGCTGCAAAGCCTTCAAAAACCTTTGACACCACGTTACACCTAGCCTTTCGTTGCTGGCTGCATGCATATTTTAAAGTTATTTTTAAGTGTGACGCGCTGTCATGATGTTTATTTTTTTTAGCACTGATTCATAGAATTTAGTTCAATTTTGATTTAGACAGAGCCAAATCATAACAAAAGTTATCTCGGGACACTTTTCATATAGAGCAGGTCGAGACTGTAATTGGTATAAGATTTACAGAGACCCAGCGATGCCCACCATGAGCAAGCACTTGGCAAAAGTGGCAAAGGAAAATCTTCCTTCGTAAGAGGCAGAAACTTCAAGACTCCCATCTGTGCAGGGAGAAGAGACTCAATTTGTAATATCTGATCTTGAATGATGGACACTAATACACAACCTGTACTCTGCAATGCACAAAGTTACTGCACAAAGAGTTCATGTGTATATATTTCTTTTGTACATTTTTTACATGGTAGAACCATATGTTCGTCCTTCCTTAGAGTTTATTCTATTCATACTGTAGTCGCTTGTAACTGCTGATGCAACACACTCTACTCTATAGATACTCTATATCTCTATCAAACATGGCTCATGGTGGGCAGCCATCTGTTGTGATTGGATGGCCACATTAGGTCAGCTTCAGCATTTTAATCTTTTCTTGAAACTTAATTTTTGTCAAGTCTCCTGATTGTCTAGATTTTTAATCTATTATTTGAAGTTCTACACACAGTAGATTTTTAATTCATCTTTGGTTGACTGGTAAAGTGTTGTTTAGTGTATCATGCTTTAAAAAGTGTTTTGTTTGACAATGATTATTCTAATTTTCAATCAACAAACATTGACCATCTGCAGGCTCATCATGAGGTGTGTACAGCTATTTTTCCTGGAGCCAGGGTCATTGGTGTGGGATGGAGCCCAGGGCCAAAAATAGGAAACATCTTCTCATCAAACGTATGTGTTAAAGTGACGAGGTGCTTTGTGCTTCCCGCATCCCAAAATGACACCTCTCCCTTGTCTATATTTAGTTTGATACGGATCCTCTCAGGACGCTGCTGCACCTGCAGCTCTGTACGCTCAGGTGTTAAGGCGGTGTACACCCCTTTGCTCAGTCCGATGGAAAACACACCACGGCTTGTAGAGACCGTAAACTTCTTTTTACGAGCCACTGACTCTTTGCACACACCCACGATCCACTTGGGGTTGTCACCGACAATGACATCCCACCTGTGTTTACCCGAGTTGTAACCTTCAACACCCAGGACAAAGACACAGGGATCAAAGCGCTCCGGGTTGTCAGGGGCGGTCAGTCGCTCTGAGCTTTCCTTCACACTGGTCAGGTCAGCATTCAAGGACAGCCAAGGAGAGGCTGTGTTCGGGTTCAACACCACAGGATCTACACACGGGAAGAGACAAGATGCAACTGTGTTATATCATTGACGTTTGTTGAATATAGTGAAGAATTTCAAGTCACACACTAAGTTTATACACTGGATTTTGGTATTTTGTGTCCGAATCTATAGCAAAAAAAAGACAAATTGCTGACAGGACTCCCAGTCCTTAAAACCACAGCACATTCCTCCCACAGTGTAATTTACTCACTATATTTGACATGGGCCTGTAGGTTCTTCCAGATCTTAAAGCTCAAAGAACCAACATGTGTGCCCATATCCAAAAGTGAGTCGTCAGGGAGGCAAGGGTCATCACGGGGCCACTGGGCTCTAAAGAAACAATGGCAACACGAGACGTTAAGAGACATTTGTAAATCCAATCTAACAAAAATGTGTGACCATGCTACTGTTACTTACTTTCTTTTTAGATTCTGGAAATTCTAAAACACAAGAAAGAAACTCAGATTAGTTTAATGCATTTTTTTTTTTTTTTTAAAAACATCAAAAATAAATCAAGGTACAGTCTTGCTGTCGAGCTGTCTTCTCTTACCCGCAGTAGGGGTAGATCTTCGTTGCCCATCTCTTTCTTCAGAGTGTCAATGAGCTCTTTCAGAGTGACAACGTCCCTGTTCGTGTTCTCAATCAGCTCCTCTATGGCAGCAATCTTCTGCTCCTCCTCAGTAGCCAGGGCTTTCAGACGCAGAGCTTCTTCTGTGACAAGCGCCTTGTGGAGCCTCTCAAACTCCGCCTTGATCTGCCTCTCCGCCTGCTCAGCTTGATACTACGTTAAGCAAGAGGAGAGAGTTTACATAGTTTATGTGAATGAAATCAAATCCTTGCAGTGTATAGTGCTTTGTTTGTCTTGCGATGTCCTCTTGTACCCTATGAAAGGTTCCCGTTGCTCGACGGACAACTTGAGATGTGACAGTAACTTTACCTTGATGTATCCCATAGCGTTGCTGAGTTTATGTGTCACTTTCTTGTATGACTCCACTTTCTTTTCAAAAATCTGGACTTTGAAGCTCAGCTCCCTCTGCAGGGTGAAAAAGCAGAACATGAGGTAACCGAAAGAAAACAGCGTCATCAAAAACTGTCTCAGAGCAGTGACTGCTGCCAAAATCTATGTTAACATTAATGAAGTTGAGCTACGATCCGTCACTGATGTTATTAAATAAACTTGTACTTGCGTGCTGTATCTACCTAGAAATCACTGCCAGCGTCACGTATATAGTTATAACACTCCTATAGCTAACCTATGGGACTTGTGTTGCACTTCTATGGTTAGTATATCAAATTTTAAAAAATAAATCAGTGACCCAGGAGGTGGCAGTGAAGCAAATCAGTGTGAAAGAAGGAACGATTAGAGTCTAAAAGGAAAAATCACAGTTAAATGGTTTTGTGATTATGATGATATTAATTTACTTTCCAACACTTTTTTTTTTTGCACTTTTTTAAAGGTTTTAGTAAAAAACTAAAGGAGGAAATTGAGAATATCTCTTAAGCAGGTCTTACTCCATTGAGGGTTACATTTATAAATGGTGTAACGCTGCCTTTCCTGCTTTGCTGCAGTGGGTTGATGTTGCACTGAAAGCTCAGTGTAGCTGACCTTTTTTTTTACAGTAACAAAACATGTGATGTTTTCAAACTGAGGTTAATTGTGAAAACGGTTAATCAACGCATCCCCAGAGGCAACATAGCCAAAATTAGTTATATACTTAAGTTTTTATGAATGGTAAAAGTGAGTTTGACACACAGAGGATGAATGATAATATGAGAATTGGTATTTGGGGGTGAAATTTGGGGGATTAGGTAGAGGTCATGAGTTAGGGAAGTAGTGGAGAGTAGATTACATAATTCAAATCTAAAGGATTGAATCTGGAACACATGTTGACTGCTGCACTGGCACATAAAAGTACTAGTAGGCCTATTTCAGCTTGGGGTGGATCTATAGTAATGTAAAAAAAAGAAAATCTGCAGTTGTTCTTTTCCTTCATGAGGTAATCAGTGAGATACATATTTGGCACCACACCCAGTGGATGACAGGTCAGATGACTTTACCTTACACATCGGCGCGCCATCCTTCAGTGACCAAAGTCTGTGTGTGCTGTGTAGACTGACACAGTCCACACACACGGGCTCCTCGTCCTTCTCGCAGTACAGCTCCAGAGGTTTCAGGTGCAGGTTACAGCTGTCTTCACTGGCTCGTTTCTGGGTCGGCCGCACGGTTGCATGTTTCAGGAAGGTCTCGCAGGCGTTGCTGAGCGCACGGTTGCAGACGATATTCCCTTCTTCAAACACCGTCCGGCACAATGGACAATTCATGTTGACCTTCATGCTCCCCTGTAGACATTCCCGACAGAAGCTGTGGCTACATGGCAGCAGCACAGGGTCCCTGAAGATGCTCTTACACACGGAGCAGGTCAGGTCCTGCTGGAGAGGTAAAGGCTCCTCCTGTGGCATGTCTTCATCCATGCTGTCAGCCATTGCTTCACGGGCTCGCTACTTCACTTTCGTTATTAAACTGAAGGACTGAAGGATATACACAGAAATAAAACACACGCTCGCCTGTTTCTGTGTGATATATCAAGACTTCAGCAGCTCACCCGCGTTTATAAAAACCGAAAATAACAATATCAGGACGAGTTTGGAAACTAACTATACAAACGCGCAGCAAGTCAGTTCGTGGGCCACATACTTCTCTTCCGTGTTTCAGTGACAGGAAGCAAAACTGGTCAGGGTTCATGCGACTACTGCCATCTAGTGGATGTGGAGGTTATAACAGAAATGCTCAGGTGTAACCTCCTTCTTTATACTGTCAGTGGTGACAGTACACCTGCTCCATACACCTGTCAGAGACAAGAGAAACACTACCAGACAGTAAACATAGTTTATATATAGATATAGATATAGATATAGATATAGAATAGTATAACCACTTATCCTCATCGGGGTCAGGGTGGCGTTGGAGCCTATCCCAGCTGACTTTGGGTGAGAGGCAGGGTACACCCTGGACAGGTCGCCAGTTCATTACAGGGCACATAGAGACAAACGACCATTCATACTTATATTACATTCACACCCGTGGGAGGAGAGAACCCACGCAGACACAGGGCGAACATGCAAACTCCACACAGAAAGGCCCCAACCGAGGTTCAAACCAGGAACCACTACACCAACTGCCGCCTAACACACATATTTGTATACATGCTATTTATATGTGCATAGTTTTTATGTTTATGTTTACCTTTCAAGCTCCTTGTTTGTGTCCTATGTCTGTATCTGTATGTGCACACACACACCTGGCCAAGTGATTCATAAAGGCCTAGACAGGTGCTTAGACCTCCTGATACACATAGACATTATCAAATTATCTGGCAATACTCAAACACAGCATGGTAACGTTTGGTTTTCATTAGTGGTCGAGCTTTCGGAGGCCCATAGACCTTTATCACAGCAGCCAGTTTGACATGAAATAGTAGATAAACACAGGTGTTACCAATGATACTAATTAAGGCTCAGTTCCATTCAGGTCAAACAGAGTCAGGGTGCGGCTGTGGTGCATGTTGACTCACTGGAAAGTCTCTGCTGCAATAAATGGAACAGAACCTTAATTCGTATCATTTGAAATACCTGCTTTGACCCTATTTCATGTCAAAATGGCTGCTGTGAAAAAAAAGATCGATTATTAGGAAGATCAGCGACTGAGAACCGACATCAAGTGCGACAAAAAAGTAGTTAGAGTAAATGGCCAGCAGGTGGCGCACCTGCTGGGTGAGCCTCTTCACCAGTTTGTACACTCGGTGTCTGTGCAGTTTGTAGGTGTTTATGCAGTGAATAATCTACAGAGATTAGAGAGTGTTATCAGTTATCAGTCATCAGCTGTGATCATGTGGAGACACGAAAACTGATAAAACACACTCAGTGTAAGACTGTAGGCTGGGTAAAGATTCATCCTTCTTTATGGTCTAGTAAAAAGAGCCACTTAGTTTTATTTGTGACGAAATTAAATAAATTACTTCAATCAGTCACATACAGAACATCTTATTCAGCCTTATGCTTGATGAGAAACTCATTGCTGCTTGGTAGAGCACTACCTTGTTTCAGTTGTGATCATACGCAAGGGGGACTTCAGACAGCAGGTTCATAAGATTTTACAGTTGAAATAGGAATTGGTTGAAATTCTTACAAATATTAAATTTATTATTTTCACCAGTAAAATGTAATATTTCAAAATAATTTAAATAGATTTATATAGTCGAGATTAGTTGCTAGCACAGGGAAGACCGTGCCAACTTGTATTCCTGCTGGTCTCAGATAAGTCAACAGTTGCTGTATCATGAGTCTTCATCTCTCAGCAGAGCAGACTGAATGAGGGCACCGACCCTGTGAGAAGGCTTCTTGAAGACTCTTGAGGTTGATTTGTGTTAGCTTTTATTACTTGTCTTACAGCCAAGGTAATTTCTTAATTTATAACAGAATGAAATAGTTAGAAGCATCAAAGTCCTTCTGCTATCAGTGCCTCAGTCCTAGAATTTAAGTGTCAAACTACTCGCACATCACGACTTATCAGATAATTATGTATTTAGAAATTCTCCTTCATCTTAGTCAAATTAAAACATGCTAAAAACAATGAAATAATCTGAAAATGTTATTGTCACAAATTTCACTATTTTGTAAAGGTGACATTGTGGAGCTAGGTGGTTTTCATTGGTCAGCAATGATACTAATTCAATAACTCCTCTCTATTTAGGAAACTGTCATCAGTGTACAGTGTTACTGACTTCAAGTCATTTCAGTCTATCAAGAGGACAATTCAATCATCTGAAGAATTTAAATGCCCACGTATTATCACTAATATTTGCATGTCAGCTTGATCATTTTCTCTTTCTCTTTGCTATATATGATCTTTTGACCTCCCTGGCACAATTCTACATGAACAGACAGCAAACCAACTCACCAGTGTCTGTCTGTCTAACAAAGAGTCATACAGTGGTTTAGCAGACAAATGTCTCTACAATGTCAACACCTCTACATCACACCATTTGTTCCCTGGTCAATACACATCTGTCACATCACATTTGTCGATGGAGTTCACATTACCATTTAAAATGGTAAAACATTCACATTTTGTTCTAATCACAAACAGTCACTGTACGTGTCTGGGTTTTGTGTCATTCTGGTTGCCTGGATGGAAACCAAGCTGCTGTGACTGCTGTGGTAACAGGCTTGTTTCAGGAGCCGCGCTCTGGGCTGCTCACATCCTCAAATCTTCATGCATTGTTTGGCACGCAAAAACTTCTGTGGGTTCATGATACAAGGACATCCAACAGATGGAGCCGGAGTGCCATTATGTGACTGTGACCATAGTGACCATACTTTAAACATGCTAAAAGATTACCATGACATCATATGTGATAGACTGGTTCTCTTTGTTAGAAACCACAACAGTGTCGCTCAGAATATCCAGGACTGTCGTATGTGATGGCTACCTAAAACCAATGTGGGTTGTTATGAAGAAGGCTGTTTATTTATTTATTAATTCATTTATTGATTGTTTGACAGGGACACAATATATGTATTGTACCAGATATAGCTAAAAGATCATTTTCATCTGCAGTGTTTGTTAATATTATGTACACTGTTGCCCATAAAGTGTTGCCCTGTAATGTGTGTTCTTCTGAAATGATTGTGACAATGTGATTTATTGTTGATAGATAAAGTGTATCATCTCAAAACTTTATTGATCAATCTCTTCCAAACATATCACAGTGAAAATAAAACCTCAATTAATGTGGATGTGTGTAAATGGGAATAAAAAGAGGAATGTGTCTGAAAAAAAAATTATTCCAACTTTATGGGTAACAGTGTATTAAACCTATTAAGACACCCTAAAATGCTGGACAGGCCTGAAAATGATCTGCGTTTGGTGAATTTCCAACAGGTGTTCAAAAGCAGTTCACATTTAAACCACAACAGGAAGACACGACAGCTGTTTTGCGTACAGGTTGCTGTGCCCCTCTCTAATCAAAGTCTAGAGACGTGAGTACAGAGGGCCTTGCATGAGTAGCATGTAGTTTTACTCTCGTGGTAGCATAGCAAAAAAATCACACACACTGTCAACACAAAAGAAGATAAATGCAGCTTTTTTTCATACATTTTGTCACGTTTCTTCTCATGTCAGCATTTTTGTTCCCTAGTTTTAACAAACTGCGTGCTGCTAAAATATGATGGGTGACAATACGGTTTCTCATAGCCATAGCAGCAAATGTCACAGGAAATCCACAAGGGTTTCTGACAGTTCTTTGTTTGTTTGGGCTTCACTGCAGGGTATGTTTTTGATTTTAACAAAAGTGTTCTAAAACTTTGTGGCAGAGGCTTCACAAAGACAACCGTTGTTGTGCCGTCGGCACTTATCACAACTAATCCCAGTCTATACCCGAGGTGGCTATCCCTTTAATATTTCTTGATGTATTTGGCCATTGTGGGCAATGTTGCAAATCAATGAATTGATTTTTCAAAAAATGTACTATTTTCTGATTATCGGTATTGCAATGTTAAATTACATGGAACTGTCGCAACCCAGCTCATGGTTGGACGAAACTGAGGAAACCACACGAGTTATAACTAAAAATAAGTTGCTGAGACAAAAACTCTGTAACTAGACAACCATGTTGATAGACAACATACTTACTCACACAACATACTGATGTACCACTGTGCCTCTCAGTCCTTACAATGCATGTTAAATACCACAACAGATTATCCATGCTCAGGTGTCCACAGCCTTGGTATTGAAGGAAGTATCTTTAAGACCAGACAAGATTATAGTGGGTATAAACAGAGAGAAGACAATCATATCTGGGTCAAGGCAAATCCTCTGACTCATTTCATCACTTACCCAGAACAGTGAATCAGGTCAGAGTCAGCATCAAGGTCAAAACCCTGACAGATGTTACAGGTTCACAGGTTCATATCCCTCTTTGTATGTTAATATGAACCCAGGCAGCAATAATGATAAGATAGCAAAGTATTCTCTGGAACTGGAAAGCACCAGGAAAATCTGCTTTTCAGGACTGTCTAACTGAAATGAGAAGTTACTGGGGATACAATAATGTAGTTAAGGATGTCATGCTATATTGTTTTTTTTGTTTGTTTTCTTGTTTGCAGTAGCTCACTGTGTAGAGAACTGGCTTGGGAACTGGAGGTTTGCCGGTTCAGTACCACAATACAGAGTGTACGCTCTGACCTGGAAAGATGACAGTTCACCTACGTGCCTGTGAAACCCCAAACTGCCAACTGTGTGGCAGCGCTGTCACTCTGAAATCTCTCCAGTATGTCTATGCATACATGATGAATAACACAGAGTGTAAAAATTAGTATGTGCACAATTTTATCATCCATTGTTTATGCATCATTTATCATTCATTAGTGAATAGTGATGAATAAAAACAAAAACATTTTAAAGCCTTGACTCATTATCATACAACTACAGAAGCCCCAGTCTTCAGGCAGCTACTAATGGGGAGTACTTACTCACTATAGAACATACAGTACATATTGTTGAATGGATTTTTGAGATCTGTGCCCCGTCCTCTCTCTTTCTGTTAACCAGGAAGCTTGTAACAAGTGGTTTTATGCATCAAGACAGAAAACATTTCAGTGCAATACTACTACCTTTAGATAAGGCCTCAAATGTATTTGGTTTAGGATGATAGTGGCACACTATTCTACAATGCGGTGACACCAACAACCCTTAGTCAAAACCAGATACTGCAAAAGGAAGGAAGGGGTATTTCTGCTCCTGTGTGTTCAAAGTGCAATGAAAGGAGATATTATCAAGCTCCTCTGATAGTTGTTCTCTTCAAAACTTAGCAACCTGACGACCCTACCATAGGAATCAAAACTGACACAAGGAAATGTTTTTTTTTTATTTTTGTTCTCTCAGTTCCTCTTGTCATGTATTTGCATGGTTTTCCTCTCTACAAAACAGAACCTAAATTTGGTGGCACACGCGCATAGTAACACGTCTTTTAGACAGAAATAAGCAAACACATTTGCACTTTATCTGAACACTCTTTACTAGAACGCTTTCACATTATTAGAAACAATGTGTCATGTTGCGAGTGTACTGCGGGATAGTGTTGGTCTGTGGTACACACTTTAACAGGTGGTGATAAAACACGACCCTACGTGTTAAGTGTTA
Source organism: Argyrosomus regius (assembly GCA_946959425.1). Lineage (NCBI taxonomy): Eukaryota > Metazoa > Chordata > Actinopteri > Sciaenidae > Argyrosomus > Argyrosomus regius. The sequence continues at coordinate 20,241,448 of OX336884.1, read as the reverse complement.
GACGGTAAAATACCGCCTAACACTTAGTCACTCAAAGCCTAGAAGCATACACATACACCTGCTGTGCATGTCTCTGTAGTTTGGTATTCAAACAAAATGTATATTAGAGAGTATTTTGCATATCAAAATGGAAACACTTCAGTGGCTACTGAAAACCACATTGAGGCTGTCAGCATTTCCATATCTCTTTTATGCTTTCAAATAATAAATAATCCGTCTCCAAACATCTGAAATGTCATGAGATTTCACAGCTCAATCATAAACATAAACAATCATAAAACATCAGACATTGTGATGCTCCTCCCGCTGTCTTGGGGGCTGTCCTGTCCAACCTAAGCGGACAATTGGCTGATATAAAACAATCATCAGCTTATTCAGCTCAACTGACCCTTGAACTATAAAAGCTGCTCCATGTGCTCACTCACTCTCTCTATTTCTGCAGCTGGTATCCACTCTGCATCATTGTTGTTTGGTTTGTCTCATGATATCTCCATCCATCCGTTATCTGTAACCGCTTATCCTCATCACGGTCACAGTGGGGCTGGAGCCTATCCCAGCTGACTTTGGCTGTGAGGACACCCTGGACAAGTCGGAAGACTATCGCAGGGCACATAGAGACCAATTCACACTCACACTCACACCTACGGGCAATTTAGAGTCACCAATTAACCTATTAAGTGCATGTCTTTGGACTGTGGGAGGAAGCCGGAGTACCCGGAGAGAACATGCAGAGAGAACATGCAAACTCCACACAGAAAGGCCTCAGCCACGAACCTTCTTGATGTAAGGTATGTCTGTATTAACTTTAATGAATTATTCATGACAGTTTGTGACAGAATTTCCATTTTATGTAAAATTATTGGTGCAGATCGCGTTAGTTAGTTTCCAGATTTTTTTTTTTTTTCTTATCTGATTGTGGGCTGAAAAAGTCTGACTTTCATGGCAGGGCAGATGTTTGCACTTCCATCAGCAACTCTAACCACAAGACCTGCATAGCACGCAGAATAGAAGAGTATAGAAAGGTGTGAAAAAAACAGGAAAGGCAATGAACCTTGTGTGCTGAAGATGGAAAGAAATTACAGACATTTAAACCCCCATGCCGTCACAGGTGTCTGCATGACAATGTGCTTGTGTGCATGAGTAATACAGAGAGAGAGAGAGAAAAAAAAGGTGTGATGACATCTTGAGGTTTTAGAGAATTGTTAATCTAAGAAATGGTTACAGAAAACGACTTGTAGAGATTTTACACTGATAAGAGATGTAAAGAAGATTAAGTAAGAATGAAGTTCATTCATTATTTTCATTCATTTTGATTAGACAGTATAATCCAATAACAACTTTATATCATAGGTGTGAGTTGCTGCTGTGTTCGTGTGTCAGTACATACTGTTCCAATACATCTTTGCACTAATACCACAGAACAAGAACAAATCACGGCTGTTGCTGCTGGCATAAATTAAACACTATATACAGGTGAACAGCATGACTGCACTTACATCACTGTTTGCAAAACAACTCAGACATGCAGCTGCCCAATATCACTTATCACTCTTTTTACAGGTAAAATGCAAAATTAGACGAGCCATCAATGCTGCATTCAGCTAGAATTTTAGGTTTATTTTCATGTGTATTGTCTATTTGTGAATGCTTCAGGAATCTTTATTATTATTACAATTTATTGCAATTATGTATGATTTGCGGTTGATTACTATTCCTGCATGCTTTCAGTCACTGAAACCATTTAAATGTCAAAATGCGCTTGTCTAATAATGTTTTTGTTCATCAGCTGATCTCAGTTCAGTGGTTGATTATATCTGCATTATATCTGCTCACTAAAAAGAAAACTCTCAGATCAACTCTTTGATCTCACACACAGTAACACATAACTGATTGTGTGATTGATCATACCTGTATGAGTGTCTGGTTTCAAGATGTGTTAAACAATACGAACAGATTAATTTTTAACTGTTAATGCTATGCTTTCAGTTTCAAGGGTGATTGGTAGTTGAGTTTTTAGGGTAAAGTTAACACTCTGTGGGACCTGCGGGGTCAACAGTTTGAGTCCTGATGTTGAGAAGGCTTCCTGAAGATAAATTATCACACTGTCTGAGCCACATACAGGGTTTAGTCATGTTAATATGTTCCGTATTTTTTATTCATTCACAGTTATTCAGTTTCACAGCAACTTCCACAGCTACTTTTCAGTGGTGCAGTGGTTGTCGTGCTTGGTCAAAAGCTCCGTGAGAACGGCACTGTCAGTAGTTCAGCTCTAAACTTTTGCTACATTCTTAACATTTTGGCTTTTCACACAATTCATTGCTGCAACTCCTACAACTGTTTTCCAAATTATTTGAGCTGTCAGCATTCATATTGCATTTCCTTCAGGAAAATCTTTTTATGCGTCTTGTTTTTAGGTGCATCACTTACGATCATCCTTTTACTTATTAATTACTCGGTTGTTATTGGCTTTCAGTTTAGTGGCTAAGTGGGCTCCTAAGCTATTCTAAAGTCATTTCTGGATATGTGTTAGTTTCTGTGTTAGTGTTAATAGCAGTTTCATATGCGGTCTGCTGTGACCTTATGTGTCTTTGGTTTTTGTCTTGTGAGTGGTTGACAAATGTGGGGGTTAATTAAGTTATTTAATGTACAATTCAGAAACTGATTTAATGGCTTAAACATCTCTATTGAATGTTACATTAATATCCAATTAAATCTCATTCATAATCATGGTCACCATGAATTAGTGAATGACCTTTATGAGGTGTACGTAAAAGAAATTAAAACTAAAAAAGATAACTCATTCATGCAGTAAATCTGTTCAAATCATGTGATGATGGTTGTGGTTTATTAAGGAAACTGAGGAGCTGATTTCAAAGTGTATGTCCAAACGTGTCTCGTAAACCTGAAAGTAAAACCTTCTGCTTGTTGTTCAGTGACCAGAAAATGCAAATGGTCTCCTGAGGTTGCCAGTCACATGACAGTAAACATACTGTATTGTCAGAACAAACATATTTGCATGCAACTTATTTGAAATCACTCTGCATGTATTTATTCTCTCATGACAATAGATTCTAGATTCAAATCACACTGATGTGAAGTCTGTGTAAATTCTAAGAAATGTTATTCATCTCTGGAAAGTGTAACAGCCTACTCACACACCGTGACGTCTTATGTTCTTTCATATCATTCAATTATATAAAGTCCCTGAATTAACATAAGACAAGAAGGCAGCATGGAGAGTCTGAGTTAGTTGAACTAAAGAAATGAAACTAATAAATCAAATAAATTCAACCTTTTAGGATATATATATATATATATATATATATATATATATATATATATATATATTACAATGTAAAATGCTGATCATTTACTCATTTACTTTGCTTCCTGGACTGTGGTTTTTCTTTTTTTTTTTTCTTGCTCTGCGTTGTGCTTCCTCTGTGGTTGCTCTAAGGATGCTGTCATTGGTAACACTGGTTCACTATAGACCTGCTCACAGAAGAGAATACCGTTTGGTAGGTTGTTACTTTAAGCTTTATTTTTTATATGACTCATATATCATTGTTTATCAGGGAGACTTTATGCACATGCATATAACATTATTTACTTTTAGAAAGTTTGAATTCACATCTGTCAATCACATGTGAATGATGCTTTTTGACTCCTTTTGTGCCTCTCTGTTTTGTGTTTGTCATCTTTACCTTATTAGCTAATTACAGATGAACATAAATTAAATTTTGATGTAGCGCATTTTTATTTGTATCTTTGTTCAACCCTTTAGTTCACAGTAAGAGACCACAATGTGTTTTCTGTGATGTGGTTTGTAAGGTGCCATCATGTTACAGCGCCATTCAGTAAAAAGTTTTTACAACTTTTTGTGGAGGACTAAACAATCAGAAAATGATGGAGCTACAATTTTGTGTGGAACTTTAGAAAAATTAGACTTTAGAATTATTTACCACGTTGAAATGATTATTTTCTTAACAATTTACAGACGCAAATTGTTATGCGAATATATATATAATCAAAATTTTTGTGCATCAAGGCTATTTTCCTCTTTACACGTGCTTCTTCCTGATCATGTGCATCAATTTCTCTTCCTCAAAGCAGTTGCCAGCATTCGTACCCTAGCTGACTTAAATAGTCTTAACTTTCGCTGGCTGAACAGGAACTGAGATCGTGTTGGCTGGAGCAAAGTCAAACAGGCACTGTACTGTAAAAACTTCCAAAGCTTTTATTGTTACACCACAGTCAATTAAAAGTTATGGTATCACCTTGGCCTTGCAAGTAAACAGGTGTGAAATGCCGTAGTTCAGTTCTTATATAGTCCCAAAAAGGTAGCAAAGATGCACAATGTTCAGAATATTCCTGTGAGTTTTAAGAAGGCCTAAATGGAAAAAAAACAACAAAAAAAAACAGTATTTAGCTGATGGTGTGCTTTTGCAAACAGAGCGCTCAAGGTTCACTCAAAGACGGGCACATATTTGACTTTTACATTTTAAATGCTCATAATGTTGCTTATGATCTGCTCTGGTTATTTTCGTGTATTGAGCTGAGAATTTAATTGAACTTTAATGGAGAAACATGCTTTACATAAAAACCGCAGATACAGAAGACAGTTAGATTTAGATCGAGTTGTTTGTTTGCTTGATTGATTTTAAAAAAAAATTGTTTAAAGCTAAACAGCACCCCCATGTGGATGAAACAGATTTTCTCTTTCTGCAGAGCTCACCATGGATTACAAGATTACACTGCCTGGAGATCTCCTTTATGGATTTGATGATTTATATGACAACGATACATATGGCAACTTTACTGACGATTGCTGTGATGGAGGTGATATATGCGACCTCGAAGAGGGCATGCAATTTGAGGCGATGTTCATCCCCATTCTATACTGGGTGGCCTTTGTTGTGGGTATCCTGGGGAATGGTGTGCTCCTGGGAGTTCTGTTTAAGAGCAGGAAGAAATGGAGTGTGACCGACACCTTCATCCTCCATCTGGGTGTGGCAGATATTCTGCTGCTGCTGACACTGCCCTTGTGGGCTGCACAGTCTGCTCAAAAGGAAGGATGGACCTTTGGCACTCCTCTCTGCATGATCACTGGATCTATTTTTACGGTAAGAAGTGTGCAGCGGGACTGCATCAAAGTGCATGATAGTGAATATGTAGTGGTTGAAAAAAAGATTTTCAACTTTCTCTTTGGCTGATTTCTTTGTTCCCCCAGATCAACTTCTACTGTGGGATCTTTCTTCTGGCCTGCATCAGTCTGGACCGCTACCTGTCCATCGTCCACGCTACCCAGATGTACTCCCGCAGGAATTCCTGGGTCGTCCAAGTCAGTTGCTTGGGAGTTTGGTTCTTCTCCCTGCTTCTGTCTGTCCCTGACTGGATCTTTTTGGAGGCTGTGCGGGATGAAAGACGAGGAATGACAGAGTGTATTCGCAACTACATCAAGTTTACCACTATGGCAGATGGAAAGCAGGTACTCAGTGACTGGCGGTTGGCATCACGCTCAATCTACCACATAGCGGGTTTCCTCCTGCCTTCAGCTGTCCTGATCTTCTGCTACTCCCGCATCCTGTGGCGGCTGCGGTGCGGCACCCAGGGCCTGCAAAAGCAGAAAGCTTTCAGGGTCATCATAACTGTGGTGGTGGTTTTCTTTCTCTGCTGGACGCCATACAACATCACACTCATGGTGGACACACTTCATTCCGGCAACAGCAGCGAAACCTGTGGAGTCAGATCATCTCTGGAGAAAGCCAAGGCAATCACCTCCTCCGTGGGTTACCTCCACTGCAGCCTCAATCCAATCCTGTATGCCTTTGTCGGTGTGAAGTTCCGGCGTCAGCTCCTGGACATCCTGAGGTCTCTGGGCTGCAAGCTGAAGACAAGTGCCAAATTCCAGTCTGCTTTCAGCAGGAGAAGCTCTATGTGGTCTGAGTCTGCCGACACCTCCAACTCCATTGCTGTCTGAGAAAGAGATACAACCCTGAACAAAGTGACTTAAAGTGACATGAATACAGAGACATTTTTTAAGCTTTATTTGACAAATACCGCAGAAGAGTGATAGGAAAGTGGGGAACGAGGGCCGCTATCTGCATGGGGCACAACCCACTCTACCTACTGAGATTAACTGGTACCCCAAAGCTGTGTACTTTCTGTATATTTCCTGTGTTTTATGAGTCATAAAACACAGGAAACACACTGTGCTTTCTTTCAATTTCCTGTAAACTATAAAGCATCAGTAGATAGCATGAATGTGACCAATTGACAACATAACTTTCTGTCTGGGAGTTTGGGCTATACATTTTTCCTGTGTAAAATATTTCCCTTTTTTGACTGCAAAACAACCCTTAAGCACAAATATATCCCAGCAACATGTAATAGTGTAGTGAGTAGTATTACTATATTTTACATATAAACGTTTTTATTATATATATTTTTTATACAATTCTTGTTCTGTGTAATACAATGTTTTTTTTTTGTTTATGTAAATTTTAAAATATACAATAAAAGTTTAGTTTTTCATTCCAACCATTGTTTTCAGCATTACAGTATGATGTGGATCATCAGCAGACTTGAAGCGGGCTGAATTAAGACTAGGTGCTCAAACAAGCCATCTGTAATGCACCCACCTGTCAATCAGAGCAGCCACACTGTTATTTATGCAGAAGCTTTAAGCTTTAATATAATGTGAACAGTTGAATTATATAAAAAAAAAAGAGCAAAACTGTTTTCTTCTGCTGTGAAGTTGAACATTTTAATATGGAGGCTTATGGATATTGACTCGTTCTGTAGACAGCCTCAAGTGGCCATTCAGGGAACTTGGCATTGGCTTCACTTCACAGCCACTTGATCAAAACACAACAACATTTCACAAAACTTTCACAGAACAAAATTTCAGAAAAAACAACAACATCACAGGACAGGGCATTTACAAAAACACACAGACATTTGAGATTACGGAAAAGGTGGGACAACACTTTGTGTTCATGAACAGACACAGCCCAAGTCCCTGGCCACAGTTCAATGTAATTTCCAGTTTCTATTGTGTACAACTATCAGCAGAGTCCAGACATTTTAAGTAACATTTAAGTTTCACAGGATGAAAGAGGAGACTGAAATCATTAGACATATTTTAACAAAGGACATAATTGTTGAGATACTTTCAGCAAATCTAAGAGGTGGTCCTGACCTCCCTGGGGTGCAAAGCTAAAATGGGGCCATTGTTTGAATGCTCTAGTGCTCCCAATCCTCCTTCCTTTAAAACAGTTCGCTCCATCTGTTGGTCCAAGAATAAGTAAATACATAACACAGAGAGAGAACACAGAGGTTTGGACTACGATTATTTTTGAACTGATTCATGTAATTTTCCACATCACTGCTGATCAGAAAAATACTGGACCTGAAATTCAAAATTCAAATAGTTATGACATGAGTTTATTTCATCACTCCATGGCCTACTTACATGGACTCACTTTTTACACTACGTAACCTGAGGTGGATGGGTTACACTGGAGTAGATGTATGCTAAAGAGTACTAAGTGCATCTGAATGAAGTGCAAAGGCCCATAACAAAACGTAAGTGTTGTTGATCACATAGTGATCTCATTGGACATCAAAATGCATGTCTGACGTCTTGAAGTCGTCTTTCAAGCGTGCTTTCAGGGTTCCACAGGACATTTTTGTGACATGTTGTATTTTAAGCCTTCGGACAACTTTAATTTCTAATATTTTGTATTGTAAATACCTTATCTGGCAGTATAGAGAAGGCCTTGAAACATTTAGACCATGTTGTCTTTTTTAAACACGTATAACCTTTTTGACAGCATGTGGTTTCTCACAAAGTCAGTTCCACAGAAGTCTAAGTGAGCAGATGGTTTTGTAGTTGAGATCTTGTCTGTCCAGTTTTCCTGTTTATAAATGCTTTTGCTCTGCTTATTGCATCATCTCCAGATTGTCAATGATGATAATGTGGTATAGCTAGCACTTTAGGCAAGGAGCCTTGTGTGGTAATAATAATAATGTTTGAGAATGGTGAATGCTGACTGAGAATGCTGCAAGACGTGGGCCTCACCCAAAGAGATTTGGCCAATATTAGCTATGCTACCTAAGTTGACAATATACTGTCAACTGGTCTTGGTCTTGACTCAGCCTTGTTCTTCCTTGGTCTTGGTCTGCGATATTTCAATATTAACTTCATATGTATAGCACTTTTTCAGGTGATTACACTCAAGAACAAAACCAAGAACTGCAAACCCACATGCAACAATTTCAGTGGAAATATTTTACATATTTTTTTTTTACAGGAAACTGAAATGTGGTTTGAGCAGAAAGGAAAGAAGAACTCTGAGAAATACTCTGACTTGTGGGAGACTTTAATATACATATGAAAAACCACAAAGTGCCACGATTGCTTTTTCATACGTCTTATTCATAATTTACATGACAGGCAGACATTTGAGTACAACAGGTGGTGGTGGTGGTGGTGTGAAGAGAGATCATCCTTTAAACTGGCATAAGTTTCATTTCAGCAAAACAATCCATAGTTTAAACAGTTTCCTCCACAAGCAGCAGCTCTACTGGTTCAGTCACTGTGGATAAGAGCAAAGTAAGCCACAGGTTCATAAACTCTTACAGCTCTTCAGGACTTGGCTCAGAGCCTATTCAAACAAACATGTCAAACTTTGTGTGGCATGTGGTCAAAATGTGTTATTTTTTATTTTTAATCATGCAGCCACGAAACAAGATGTTATTTAACTTCTGCACTTTAATGAAGCAGAGTGCATTTGCCGTTGACAATAACAAAGTTTGTGTTTGTACTAATAACAGGCTTGTCACTGATGATTTTATGCTTTGTGGCTTACACACATATGATGCAGGAAATAGCCATTCAACTTGATGCAATGCTCAAATTATAACCAGTAACCCTATAAAGTTGACATGCTGCTGCTGCTGTTATAGTCCACCCACATTTCTCACATTAGTTTTCTTTAGATAAACTTTAACACCTTTGTACTATAAATGGAAAGAGGAAGGAAAGGAGCTGGCCTGAGATAAGGTAAGGTACAAGTACACTTTATTTCAGGTCATATTTATATGTGTTAACATTACATTCATAAATCTTCCCTTGAGCCCAGATATCAGGAATGTATGACAGGCCATAACCTGCAAAGCAGCTCGGAAATGAAACCACATATTTAATGTTTAGCACAACACATGCTGTGATCTTTAGAATAAGATCTTATCTTCTCTAACGTCTTCTTTCCTCCATTTGCCACCTACTCTTTTGCAGTCAACTGCTCTTACGCACAAAGCGTGCCACTGTTCTCTCTTTAGCAAACAGACGAGCCATAAACAAAGAGCTATAAAATGGCAGCGGCACCAACAGAGAGCTTTTTTTTCTTTTCTTTCTGCCCTCTTCCTCCTACGGGCTCGCTCTCTGTCACCTGACTGGTGACATCACCACCTGTTTGTGTCATCTTGTATCATATGGTCCACACACCCATGTTGCAACAATGAAGTCAAAAGAGAGAAAAAGGCCCGTGAGATTAACCACAGGGAAATTCCATCACTATGGTCATACATAAACATACACATTCACAGCGCAATCGTGGAACTCGCAATCTTTAATGCCTGAAGATAACACGTAAAACAGTTTGTTGCTGTTATCAGTCATAAGGTTATAAACTATGTTGATTACAATAACACTGACAATGAAAACAGCTTATATTTCTCTCCAGGTTCAAACATTATGGCACTAGCTTTACAATGATTGTGTAGCGGCTGAAAACTGTTCACAACAGTGTACATATAATATAATAGATAGTTTGATTTTTGATAATCAAAATAATTATATTAATAAAAAACAATAAAAAAACAGATACCTACAGTTGAATAAAAAACTCATGATTTAGTTTTGAGCTTAGGTTGTGCAACAGTGATTACAAAATAAAAGTACATTGCATGTCAGCATGACGTGGCTCTGAAACCTTCACACTAAAAGTGCAATGTGAGGTTGTCATTCTTTTATAAATATATACTTCCCATTTTTACACAGAATACCATCTTCTACCCCTTGAACTCATGACTTGACCTCACACTAGATTCCCCTCATGGGTGGGTGTCACTCAGGTCACGTCTGAGTCACAGGAAGGAATATTTGTCCATTCATGCGCACTGAGTTGACGGCACCTGATCAACACTTGTCATCTGCCCCATCTCTTCACCCTCATGACTCTGATCAGGCAGGACCTCTTCGCCCACACCCAACTCCCACAGCAAGGTCTCAGATTCGACCGTAGCACATTTCAGCATGGCCAGAGTTCGTTTTCTGAAGTTTACGCACAGCCCCAGATACAGCAGAGGCCTGAGGCATGCGTGAGCGCAGCCCAGACCAGATGTGACCATCAGAGCTGTTTTCAGAGAACCTTCACGATTCCCGTCATTAGGTTCCTTAGAGCTGCTTCTTATGGTGTCCACAATGAGTGTGATGTTGTATGGCATCCAGCAGAGGAAGAAGACCGCTACCAGGAGCAGGATGACCACGTTGGACCTCTGCTTCTGAATACCTTTAGTGCTGGACCGTAGCAGGACACAGGAGCAGCACATGATCAGGGCGGCCGTAGGCATCAGGAAGCCCACCATGTGGTGAAGCAGGCGTGACACCAGCTGCCAGTCAGTTGCTGACTGAGGGTATTTGTGAACACACAGTGTTTTCTCTGATTCTTTCGTAGCTATCACAAAATTCCAGTCAGGGATGGTGAGGACCAGGGACAGGATCCAGACCAACAGGCAGCTGATATGAACTAACCAGGGCTTGTTTCGGGAGTACAGCTGGATGGTGTGAACGATGGACAGGTAGCGATCCAGACATATGCAACCCAGCAGAAGAATCCCACAGTAGAAGTTGATCTGGGAAAAAGAAAATGAAAACGTAAGCTGTGATCTAATGTAACATGAGAAAGTCCAGACATCTGTCTTAACTTTCACTTCTCCCCTACTTTCCCAGTAATGCTGAGATTCCTGGGGAAATGCGGATGTCAGGGGAGTGTACTTGCTCAATAACTACTAAGTACAATGAACCCTGTCTGCCAAAAATGTTGTATAAGCAGGAAGTAATGGCCTATAGCCAAATACAACTTTCTCATATCTTGAAAAGACCACCCTTTCACTTCCCAGTCCCTGCTTGTTCTGAACCCCACCCGGTACTTACATTAAAAACAGCTCCACAGATCTTGCAAAGAAATCCTGAAAAGCACCATCCACAATGTTGAGTGGCCTGTGCAGCCCAGAAGGGCAGCGTCACCAGCAGCAGGATGTCTGCGACCCACAGGTGGATGATAAATGTGTCAGATATACTCCAGGATCGCCTCTTCTGAGCCAGAACAGCCATGACTAGTCCATTCCCCAGCAGACCTATAACCAACTCCACGGAGTACAGAATCGGGATCAACACCGTTTTACTGTCACTTGGCTCAGAGTCATCTTTATACTCGTAGTTGTCGTCGTAGTCATAGGTGGTGTTATGGCGAAACAATCCATCGAGCTCCACATCCATGCTCATCTTCTGCTGAGACAAGTCACACATAGTGAGGAATCAAAAATGCTGCAGTGCCTCAGATGCTTGGATGCCAAGAGCACTTTTCTTTCTCTTTCGGTGTTGTCACTCTGACATGTGAGAATGCAGTCATGAAAATCTCCCCTTGGGAAGCCCAGCTGAGGCTTTATAAACACACTGACCAATGCCTCACATGGTATAAATGTTACTGGATGAGGCAACAGTGGAGTGGGTTTAAACGGAAAGCACAGTTCCCCTTAGTCATGCGCACACACACGCATTCACTTAACTATTTTTGTGTCTGTGAGGTATTGTTACTTGTATTTACTCGTGGTGAAATAGATAGATATGCAAACACGCCACATATGGGGTTGCTAGGTGTGAAGATAAGGCACATTTCCTGTGCGGATAATTATGAAACACACAACAGAGAACGGTTTCGAAAGAAATTAAGAGAAAGGGGAATAGTCCTGCAGACACGGCTAAAACTGAAGTGCAAAATAAAGTGGAACAAAAAGTTTAACCCTGAGAGGTTTGCACGTATGATCTCACTTACCACAAAAGGTTTCAGCTGCAGAATTGGAGGACAATAAGCTCTGTGCGCGCTTTGGGCAGATGAGACTAAATAAGGCAGCAACCTGTCCCTGCACGTATCCCTTCACTCACGGGGGTCAGTCGCTGTTTTTGGAGGGGAGGACAGATCTCTGTCGAGCGCTCGCAAAGTCCAGCCAAAATAAAAGGCACAAAACTGTCTTCGTGTTTGCGCGCAAACTTCAGGAATCGCCAAACCTGGAATTAAATCTTGTGTTTAAATCGACTGAGGGTGAATCCACACAAGCGAAACCACAAGGAGAAGCTGAAAAACAAGGCGATAAGAAAAAGCTGCGCTTCACCGGCTGGAAGTTTTTACAACATGGGCGCGCTTACGCGCACAGACGGTCATCTTACAGCCGTTTACGCGCACACAATGGACTTACATGTAATTCAATTACTTCCACAGTGGACTGTTTTGGTTCATCCAACGTAACCCTTCTCGCACATTTCCACCTCGAAGTCTCAAGTCTGCCACGAAAAACCGCGTCACACGATCAATTGATTTTCAAAATAAAATGCGTAATGAAATTCGCTGCGGCGTCTACAAATTAAAATTCAGGAAAAGGACTTTGGAAAATAGACAGTGCTTTTCGGTTTGCAGTGAGAAGTACAGAGTATGAAAAAAATGGCACAGTCCGTATAGTCTAAACCATTATTATGGAAAACAGTTGCTTTATTTTGAAGGCCAAATTGCCCCAACGTCCGCATACGCAGTTTCTATGCCTGACTTGACGCAACTTTGTACAGACGAAGTGTTTGACACAAAGCGGTCAAACAATGGCCTGCACCAGGAGCCGCTTTCCACTAGATGGAGCCGTGGTGTTGTTTCAATCTGAGAAATAAAGACAACCACAGACTTGTTAAACTATGGACAGTATAAAGTATGGACGTCGTGAAGAGCCTCTGTGAAGCTCAGAGTGTGGTGGCTCTGGCCGCCGCCAGCTTGGTAGTCCTGCCTCCAAAACCTCCCAGCTAATCTAAAAATATGCAAAGACGTGGAGCGTGGGTGGAGCTGAATGAAGCCTGAGTGCCCAAACAAGCCACCTGTGATGGCACCCACCTGTCAATCAAAGCGGCCCCTCAGTACAGTTGTCATGAAAACTGTTTTTCGCACCACGTTTTAACATGGGGGCTTATGGAGGCTGACTTTGTTCTGTGGCCAGCCTCAAGTACTGCAGCTCCTCAAACGGCCGTTTTTGGCACTTTCATGTTGGCCTCAATTCACAGCCACAGACTTGCTGCGTGGGTTTTATGGTTTAGGGTTTTAAGGTGTTTGAGAGGGAAATTTATCATGGTTTTACTTGAGATAAAAGAGAGAGAGAGAGAGAAGAAAGCATGTATTGCTGTGGAATATACAATTCCCAACCTTTTTGACTTGTGTCCTCTTAGAAAAAAAGCAGCCTATTGTTGGGGCCTCTTATGATTCAGATGTCTATGAACTTTTGGCAGTTTCCACTTAAAATTCTAAGATGGTTTCATCAAAACATTTGTACAGTTATTCAACATTTTAAATGCACAAAGAAAAAGATGGGATAAAAAGTCCAAGACTGTAACAGGACTGTGTTTATCCTTCCTTCTTCTCCTGTTCATCATCTCACAATGGCCCAGATTTATCTCTGCCACTGAAACTTATCTTTTATCTTTTTACATTTTGCTGAATATACTTCTGTACTTTTAGTTTTGTAATGCTGGTACTTTAAACTGACCTTTCTACCACTGTTTCTTCTACATTCTAGCTCCCATATATTGACAGCTGGATTTACTAGTTTTTCAATAATTTGTCAGTTTAAAAAATTGAATATAAAATGATATAAAATATTAAAATATGAAAAAACATAACTATTATCAGTTTATTTAAAAAAATAACAACAACCTAACAGTATTCAAATAGTTCAGCTGAGCTCAGTCAGCTGCAACATGTAAAATCTGCTCACACATCAAGACCACATAATAATGTAACAATAATGAGTACTTGTGCTTCTGATGCTAAGTATGTTTTGCTGACAATACTTATGTGTACCTACTTGTAATTGAGTATTTTTATATTTTATATTGCAGTATTAGTACCTTTACGCAAGTGAAATCTGATCTGAATACTGCACTCTACAGTCAGTGCAATATTGGTTTTGAATTTCTCCAAAGAAGATATAGAAAGAGAAGATAATGTGAGCATTATTTATTATTATTATTATTATTATTATTATTATTATTATTATTATTATTATTGGACCTGGAGTTGTGTTGCACTGCAAGAACCAACCAGATGCATCATTTTCTCTCAACATCACACCAAGTTGAGTGTGAACTTATATTCACTGGTATTTAATCATCTGTCAGCACACTTGGCAGCTGTTGCACCAGATGGAAGTTGGTCAGAGTAAACTTGCAGAGAAAGAGCCTGAGATATATAATGAATATATGAACACGATACAATGTTTTTATTCCAAAATATTTATTAGAAAAGTCTTTGTACATAACAAAGCTGTATTTTTTTACAAAATTCTTCATTTCCCCTTTTACAGCATGGAGTTCACTTTTGAAGCATGCAAAAACGAAAGAAACAGCTGCATAGATTATGAAAAATAAATGTGAAATGACAATTTCAGCTTGTACAACCATTGTATGGAGATCACTGTTTTAAAAAGTAAAACTTGTGTAACTTCTCTGAGTGTGGACTCTCTGACAAGAAAGCTAAGTTTAAGGATGTGAAATATGATATGTAAGATGTGACTAATGAGGTCACAACTGCTGAATAAGCTTTTCTAGAAGTATGAAGAAATCTATACATTTCACAATGTTTGACAACACACACACAAAAAAAAATCAGTTTTCACAGCAGTTTTCACTGCTTAAGGTTACATGACTGCATCAGCATGTGAGATCTAGATGTTTATACACCCCACTCTCACTTGAGTGAGTTTACTGTATTCTTGAAAAAAAAAAAAAAAAAAAAAGACCCAACAACATAACAACGTGATAAGCTGCACTATATCAACAACTAGATGGCAAAGCACCAGTGGAAGAAAACATGACAGGCAGAACATTTTTCCCCTTGAGAACATTTTGAGCGTTAATTAAGCTGAACTTACATTTTCATTTAGTTTCTTTCTATATTTCTCACACACACAACCCCACACCAACCTCTCCTCTTGAAAACCCCCTAAAAAGTCTCACCCCATGACAGAATAGGAGGTGTTTTCACTTTCACTTGCAGAACTACAAGATGCTGTGGTTCTTCTAAGTCTCCTCTGACTCCAACCATCCATCCCATGCCAGCCTCTCTGTCCCAGCAGCCCCTTACACATCCTGGCCAGCTCCCTCCTGAATTTCACCCCCACAAAGCCGTACAACAGTGGGTTCAGAGCGCAATGCGACAGCCCCACGCTCTCAGTAATCAGAGTCCCAATGTCCAATACACGACCAAACTGGCAGCCTCCTTCCACAAAGCCCAGCATCTGCAGGCTATCTGCCAGCTGGAAGCAGTTGTACGGAGCCCAAGAGAGGACAAACACAGACACTAAGGAGATGATCAGGCGGAGAGACTTGCGTTTTTGGCGGCGAGTGGCATTGCAGAGTGACCTGAAAATGCGAACGTAGCAGTAGAGCATGATCAACAGGGGGAGCCCAAATCCGAGAATCACACTGACCAGCTGCAGCCCAACCTGCCACTGTGTAGGGTTATCAGTAAACCACATCTGGCACAAGACCGCCTTATGATGGCCTAGATCATGCTTCACTACCTGTTTGAAGGTAATGTCCACTCCACTCAGGCCCAGGCAGCCCACCCAGATGAGGGCACATGCAATCTGTGCATGGCAGGTGTTGCGCTTCCAGCCAGAGCTGACAGCATGAACGATGGCCAGGTATCGGTCAAAGCTGATGCATGCCAGGAAAAGGATGCCACTGTAGCGGTTCAGGGAGAAGAGAGCACCAGAGATCTTGCAAACAGTCAATCCAAACACCCACTCGTGAGCCCACTGCACTGCAAAGAGAGGCAAGGTGAAGGCCAGCAGGAGGTCAGAAATGGCCAAGTGAAGGAGGAAGGTGTCCGTCAGAGAGAAGGCACAGGCTCCTCCACTCTGAGAGCTTCGGTAGCGTCGGATCACACACAGCACCAGCACGTTGCCTATAACAGCCAGGAAGAATACCAGACTGTATACAACAGGGGAGTACCTCTGTGCAAAAATGTAGATGTCGTCCTGTAAACATGGAGTTGCTTGACTCATGCTTACATCAGGGGGCATGGTGAAATTGTCATAGTCGTCAAAGTTTGGCTGAGAAGAGAAGGGAGAAGAGTTTTCTCAAATTCTTGAAACAGAAAGAAAAGTGTACTTTGCAACATTTCACAGACTTCATGTGGGAAGGAATCTTTTTTATTTATTTATTTTTACTGTACTTTATATAAGACAAAAACATTTAATAAAATCTGTTTCAGAATCAAAAAGGATCATTAAAGATAATTCATGGATGTGCTATGTACAACAGTTAAATAAGTCATCTGAAAGTACCTGGTGGAGGAATATGTTCTCTATAATGTATTAAACTTACGTTGTAGAAAATAAAGAACAGGCAGAGATAGAATTCTCAAAAATATCCACTTACCCACACAAAGTCTGTGGTTGGCGTGACTTGATCCATATTTGTTGCACAAACAAAAAGGCAGCAGAACACCTGAAACCCAACAGTCAAGAGAGCACGCTCTTAATCATATTAGCTAAACATCCTTTTTTCACAGGCTTTCTTTGCCAGACAGCGGAGAAGATTCAGAAAGAAGAAGTCATAATTTAAGGAACTGAATCCTTGCAGATTTTAGACGGATGCAAAAAAAAAAAAAAAGAGCCAGAGCAGGAATAGATCACCATCAGGGAAATTGTGACATGTACAAAGCGTCATCCACTTGCGTGTGTACTCCACTTGGAAAAACATTGTATTTTCTATTGTCTGGATCATGCACCCACATCTACTGCAAGTTGTTTTTTGTCCAATGTGTAAAATGCTTTATATCAAAGGGAACAAAATTCATGTGTATTCAAGAAGCAGATACTGTTTTCACAAAACAATCATCCACAAATGGAGGAGAAGTGAAAATGCTTGCTTGACAGGAATTTCACTCCACTATGTTCTTGTTTTGAGATTTTAAGCATTACACCACAACTATGTTATAGTAACTATGTGAAGACTTTCAGGAACATTATTTGATTGTCAAATTAAATTGACAATTCTCAGAATGTTAACGTATAAAATTAATTTAAAAAAAATAAAATAGTAGTACAAATTTTGAAGCTTGTGAAAAGTAAAGAAAAGAGTGAAAAGTAGAGCTCTTTTGATATATGTTGAATGAAACAAACAAATTAGTTCCTAATAATCTAATTTCACTGTCAAATCAAGAGGAGGACACAACTTACTTACCCTCTGAGATCTTGTAAAAAAGACGCACTGTGAGCTGTGAGGCTGATGTAGATGTACTGTATATGTGATTGGATACACTTAAAAAAAACAGGACAGGAAATGAAGTTAAAGCAAACAGATACGATCATTTTTAATGTGACAGCTTCCTCTAGATGCACGGTATGTGCTAGTGCAGTATGGTCAGAGACCTCCTGAAACGGATATTCTATCAACATAAACTATTTATTTCCCCTTCAAAGGTGTGAAAGGGTTTAGCATGTCAGTTGTTCTTAGAAAAACACACGTAGGCAAACACATGCAGACTGAGCTTAGGAGTCGAAGTGCAGCGATGATTCACGCAGTCCTTTTTTGCTACTAGTCTAGACCAGAATGAGACAGAATAGACAGAATGAGACAGAATAGACAGAATGTGACGTGCAAAATCCCCTTTCAGTCGTTCTGATTTTCAAAAACATAATGTGTTAAATTTGTGAGGAACTGAACACTCTTGTGGTTACTTCGGTCTCAAACTGAGGGTCTTCTGGAAAATTCTATTGTTGCGCAACATCACTGATGTTTTGCTTCCTTCTGCTGTTGTTGTCGACTGATGAAGAATAATGCATACAGAAGCATATTGTTCATGTTATATATATACATACACAGTATATATATTGTATGTCTGCATGCGAGCTCTTGTCACTTTTCCAAAGTGCCTATTAAAGGAAAAAAAAGATGTGCAAGGATGCTTGAGGGGCTTCTACACCCCCTAAAATCTCCATTTTTCAACAACATTTCCAACCACGATTAAGACAAGGCAGGTTGGTTCAGGAGTTTTTAGGTAGTTTAGAGTTTCCCACTGAATCAAAGTGACCAAAGATGTCAGGGCACATGGTCAGACAGACCCAGAGAGTTCAGCTCAGTCGGTTACAGCTAAGGTAACTGCAAATACTACCACTTTATCCCTGCAAGTTGATTTGCTTTTTTTTTGTGTGCCCCTGCTCCTAAGAAAGAATGCAGACCTTGTACACAACACGTGTGTAAGAAGTGAAAGCCAGATTGAGACTGGATTTTTGAGGCCGATACTTATATTGATATTTGGGAGTTAAAAATACAGTAGCGATATATATTGGCTGACATAACATAATCAAATAATCCTGATACAGATCCATTTTTTTAAGTACTAAGTATTGTAACCAAGTCACATACTAAGCCAGACTTTTAACAGTAATAAAAAACTATTCGTCGGTGCTCTCTGGTGGACAGGCGCTGGAATAGGGACACTGTTTCTGAAGACCTTGTTTGACCTTCCTGTGCTGCACTTGACTTGTTATTCATCAGCCAGTATATACATATATATCATTGTATCTGCATTACGCTAATATTGGCTGATATCTCGACCTGACCAATTTGTTAGTCAAGCTCTATAAAAAGCTCATATATCTGTTGGAGTTTGAGCCCTCCAATCGGCAGCCACAGTAATGCATTGCTCTGTTCAAAATCAGTTTTCCAAATGACTTTAATGGAGGGTTGTAGTTTTGCAGATTTCAACCAAACCCTGATTCGAAACCTGTGAACTGCAACCGTGTATGTTATGTGTGTGAGTGTGTGAAATTATACACAGCGATTGAGTCACAGCAGAGGGTAACAATGCTGTTAACTGTTCCGGCATGTCTTGGCAGGTTTTTTTTTTAGCAATCAGAGTTTAGTTTATGATCCCATTGCAGTTTACAATGCAACAAAAGTGGTATCAGGATTTAAGGCCACACCTCAATAACCTACTTAGGTGAGCTACTTGTACTTAGAGCTCGTAGGTCTATGATTCAAAAAATGTTTAGGAATACTTTCCTCAAATGTGACATGTGAGAAAATGTAAAGCATGACTATGACACAGTAATATCCATGTAATTTCTATAAACTACTTAAACTGTATATAATATGTTTATATATTATTATATATTGTATTTAAGAAACAAAAACATTTAATCAGTGGTTAAATGTTGTTATATCTTATATCCACTAAAAGGGTTAACCTTTGTGTTTTGGTGACATTATTGCTTCCTCATTGTTCCGAGTCTCACAGGCTGCACTGCTGTGTAAAAAAAAAACATTTCTAAATAAATATTTCTGTTCCTCAAATATATGTTTTCCTTTCCCTTAAATCCTATCAAACCCAAAAGGTAGAAACATTTTGAAGTTCCCTTCAGTGCCATAAACCAGGCTTCAAAGGTAACAAAATACAGAACTTACTATAAAGCCTTGCCATTACACTAAATAAGAAAATTCTTGTTTATTATGTTATCTGATATGCATGGACAAATATATTCCTTAAAAACATGTTATCCCATGTAATTTCTGTTAGACCTCTAAGACATAAGCTGTTATAAAACTCAAATAACAGTAATCCCAGATAAAAATCCATTATGTTTAACCAGGTTTTAGAGTAGGGGTCTCTGAGACCCTAAGTAGAAGTACTTCTGGGTCATGTTAAAAGCTCAAAATCATGTTTATAAGAAATATAAAATAATAATAAAATTAAGAAAATTCATGAAGCATCAGCTTAATAAAAGAATAAGTCTGTTTTTTGAGCTGACAGAGCATTAAGGTTTAATGTTTAGCAGAGTGTTTAGAAATAATTAAAGGATCAGAGAGCGAACGTGCACAGGAGTCTAAGATGTCTTATGCTGAAAGGTTTTTGTTAAGCTTGGCCAAGGAGAATAGGGGATTTATCAATACTGTCATGGCTCTGCCTGTTTTTCTGTTTGGTTTGGTGTTTGGTTTCTGTGCTTTCCCCTTCCTTTTTCTGCCTCTCTCCTTGGCAGTGTGTGTGTGTGTGTGGCAGAAGGCGTGGCTGGCTGTGCTGTCTCAGCAACAAGGCGCTCCTGTGTCTCGTCCATCAATCACTCCTGCTACAAAAGTGCTACAAAAGCCTGGTCAAGACAGCACGCTGTCAGATTATCTCGTTTCTGTATCCTGTTATAGTCATTAACATGCTATGGCTTAAGCTTTCGTACCTTTTAAGCGTCTAGTGATTTTCCAGTGTTACGCTCATGTGTTTTCAGACCCTACTAGTATTTTTTTGATGTCAAGACACATTCAAGTTTTTCCTTGTGTGCAGTTCTCCAGTGTGCCTTTCTTTGTTCAGCCAGTGTTCTCCAGTGTTTCTCAGTGAATCCTCTGATCTGCTTGAGTTACTTTACCGGCAATGCCAGCCAGCCTTTGGCCACCACCACCACCTGCTTTTGTGTTAACTCTCGTAATAAACTCATTAAAACTGTACTAGCTTCCATCTCTGCATTTTAGGTCCAAACACAAAAAACATAATAAATACACCTGTCATGACATGATGCTGTCTCAAATCTGAAGAAGCTGTCCTCTCTAGCTCGTGGATAGTGTCTAGGGAGTGAAACAGTCCTATCCTCTGACCTCGGTTACCATCGTAATAATAAGAATGGCGCATGCTTTCCTTTCCATCACAAACATACAGCTGCTCTGTACCCTAAGGAGAAGGGAGTGTCTCTCACAACCTAAGATTTAACACTGTCCCTACAGTTACCTCAAGAAATGCGCTCGCCCCTGTGTACAGCCCATATGTGACATGCTAGAATAGAAACTTCCCTCATACATATGATGCATATGATGCAAACTTCATATATGTAAAAGTTCAACTCAGTTTTGTACTTAAGGGCCTTAGCTCATTTTATACATTCCCCATTCACATAGTTGGGCCCACAGTGTACACACACCACACCTTCCCTGAAGGTAAAACCTGGTTTATGAGTTGCTAAAATACAAATATACACTACATGCCCACTTTGTTCTTCAATTACTGTATGCTGATAACGATCACGTCATGTTAGGAGCAGCCTTTTGAAAGCTGCGGTACGCCCCAAAGCTAAACATTTCTGTTTTGTCTTAACAGTTTGTTTGCACCTCCCAAAATGGCCATTGTTTGCCATATCAGGACAGAAACTGGACTTCAGTTTACGGCTGACGTCACACTGAGTATTAAAAGCTGTGGTCATATCCTTGCCCCCCCTGTTTGTGAATTTTGACTCTCTACAACATCAGACCACCTTTTCCGGAGCCGAACATCAGGAGGTGAGATGTTAAACGTTTTCCTCCAGACTCCAGTCCTGCCGTATGGAAGAGTCTTCAGCTAATCATTCCAGTAAATTACAATACCTGTACTATTTTCATGCCTTCCTCTCTGGTTTCTGGGGCACTGTTGGTGAAATGGCTTAAATTTTGTTTAGCTAGAATGAAAACTTGCAGAAGTGGCACAGGACTGGACATGGAGTATTGGATGTTTTCTTGGGGGTTACACTGCTGCAAACAGGGCTAGAAATTGTTGCTAGATATGAAGTGAACTGGGATCTTTTATTTTTAATAATACAATACATATATACTACCTTATTATTATGACAAATTCTGAAATCAATCACTGTGATCTGTTTTTACATCTTATTTTTCTGTTCTTCCTCATATTCCTTTTCTTCTTCATGCAGCGATGGCGTTCCAGTCAAATGTGATCAGCTCTCAGCCTCAGGTTTCCGTCACACAGTACACCGTCTCCTCTGGAATGTCAGATTGGAGTTCAAATGTGTGCGACTGCTGTGAAGACTGCGGCATCTGTAAGTGTTCATGTGTGTTTGTGGACATAAGCAGAACTTAGCCAACACCGTGAAATGAATATGACAATATGTCACTCACCTCCAGGTCTTTGTGCGTCGTTCATCCCTTGTATCCTGGCCTGTAAGGTGGCTCAGGACAACGGGGATAGCTGCTGCGTGCCCTTCCTTCCTGGTGCCATGATCGCTCTAAGGACAAGCATCCGCGGCAGATACCACATTTCTGTAAGTCTGCTAAATTTTACAGACTAAACCACAAAAACAATGATACAGCTAATGTTGTGTTACTTTGTCTCTGTGAAATGCAGAGACCCCGTCTCTGGGCATGGGTCTGTAAAAAGAGATATTGAAAATCACCATAAACCATTTTTTTGTTGTTTGTTTTTTCCATGAGATAATGATGTTTGATCACCAGGTTACTGTACCTGTGCTTCTTCCCAGGGCTCGGTGTGTGATGACTGGGTAGTCATGGCCTGCCTGCCTCTGTGTGGACTGTGCCAGATGGCACGGGAGCAGAAGATAAGAGGATAAAAAGAAGTCTATTTTTTATTTTTTTAAATTGCAAAGAAAGAGGATATGTGGATTTTTACATTGCTTGGTCTTGGACACTTGGTCTGTTTTTTTTACATTAAAACATTTCTGACACTTAATTAGCTACGTATTGCCAAAGATGTAGAACAAAGTTTATAATAAAAATGAGACTAAATTGCTTCACTTTATTATTATATACTATTATGGTATATTATATACTATCTCAACTATATATATATTATAAAATCAGAAATACAATTCACTATTTTAAATAAAACCTTTACACTAAACCATTGTCTTAGAATCTCGGGAAATGCTGAGATTTACAGCAACAATGACTTTTTCCTTATAGTAAATCGGTTTATAGTTTATAGTGGGGAATTTACAAACATTATTTATTTGGAATTTAATTATACCTGAATACTGCATCTCTTGCATACAATATTTCTGAATAATGTACAGTATGCCATGTATTCATCTAACATTCTGTAATAGGAGTATTTCATGCATGTTTAATTGAAGAAACAGTATTTCAATAAAAATGTCATGTTGTGATTTAAGCCTCATGTGACTGAAAAGAGAATGGGTTGCACCCAGCTTCCTCTTCCTGATTTAGTTTTTATCTAAGATATCCATGGTAGAAGGAGGTTACTGAAGAGACATGGTGAAGTGATCAACACTCATTTGAAGAGGTAATGCTATTAATTTTAACCTCAGATATAAGACTATATTTAACAGCTACTTGGAAGTATGTTTGTGTTGATCAGGTGACTAAAAGATTGCGTGAAAGATTACATGACAATAAATTCTCTCAGGATATCTTTGTTACTTGTTTGTTTTATGCTAAAAATACCTTCGTAAAAGCAGTTAAGTATGAAATGTAGGACAAGTAATGATTTAAGACTGAATATTTATAAGAAAATGTACACAGATTGTTTTAGACACACACAGGGAGACTTCCCTGTGTGTGCCAATGCTGTTATCGTTCATATGTGGATTGTCAAAAAAATGTTGCCATAATTTAGTGGTTAATCGCACATTCTTGTAACTGTTAACTTGGTGCAGCCCAAAGTGTCGCGGTTTAACTAAGATTGCAACAAAGGTTTTTAAAAGTGTCAGTTGTGGATTATAATAAAGTGGAACAAATGTAAGGGGCAACATTAGGGAAGAGTGAAAAGGGATATGAAAATATCACAAGAGGAACTGGGACACTTCTTGGCAAAGAACCTAAAAGACCTAAAGTCAGGATAAGTGGATGCTTTGATATGAGACTTTTATTTATAGTAACCTGGGAGAAATTGGACTTTGGTTTTGGTAACACTATCATAAAAATAGGGCAATTTTTATTTTCTATAAAAAGACAAAAAAGTAAATATTAGAGATGAATGAAACTTCTATATCTATCTATGAATACAAATTACATTTATCCTGTAAAAATATAAAAACAGGACTGACATGCACTAGTGATTGTGGCAGCAGTTTGGAATTGCAACTTCAAATGTGTGATATGTGTTAAGTCCTGCTCTCTGTCCTCAGATTCCTGTTCAACTGATGAACCACCCAAAGGCCTTGTTGACAGAAATTTGCAACATAACATTCAAGACACTGATGAAAGTAGTTTAAAGTCCTGCTTCTCTGGACTGCAAGAAGACAGAAAATGGCAAGTCTTATTCATCAGCTTCTGTCAGTTGCGGTTGTTCTTGGTGCTGTTCAACTCATCAGTGGTTACAGCTTTAACAACTGCATTGAAGACCAGAACAATAAAAAAACTTTCAAATGCATCGAAAGAAGGACCAAGAACATCTCGGCTATTGTAGACGACCTGCCGTCATCTGCCATTAATCTCAGCATCTCTTTTAGTCATGTGAGCCACATTCCCAACATGGCCTTTGTTAAACTACCAAACCTTCAAAGCCTCAGACTGGATCATAATCCCTTGACGACCATCGACCCATTTGCTTTCCAAAACTTAACTCAACTTACGCATCTAAATCTGACCTCCAACAACCTTTCAGAGCTCAACCCTTCTCTGTTTAAGGATCTGCACAGCCTTGTCTTTCTCTCACTGGTGAACAATACACTAAAGCAGCTTCCCGAGGGCATTTTTCTTACTGTTCCCAATCTTGACACTTTACTCATCAGGCAAAACTTTCTGACGAATTTCTCAGAGATTGCTGAATCTGTGTCAAATCTAACTCGCCTGAGAATACTAGATCTTTGCTTTAATAATTTTACCTCTCTCAGTCACTCAAATGTGTCACTACCCCAAAACCTCACTACGCTATATATATGTAGAAACAACCTGTCTACATTAGGATGTAACCATTCATTTTTCAGCTCCATCCAGCTACTGGATTTGTCATACAATCATAGGCTTCCTACGGAGACTTTTCAAAAAGTGGATTTAAGGAATGTAAAATATCTGCGCCTACGTTCAACAAGTGTCAAGATAATAGAGTTTTTAAACATGAGCAACATCTATGCAGGCCACGTTGATTTCTCTAACACAGGTCTAAAAAATGACAGTCTGCTCATGGGGCTGTGCAGACTGTTAAAGAGAAAGGTGAAAGTGAATATAAAATTGAAACTGGTGAGTAATGAGATTCAGAATATAACAAATGATGCACTGCGCTATTGTCCTAAAATCAAGGCTTTGGATCTATCCCGCAATGAACTGAAAAGTGTTAATTGTCTTAACTTTCTCAAGAACCAGATAGATATAAATAACTTTAGTGCAGAACATAACCATCTCACCTCCCTCCCAAAATGTAAAACACAAAATATGGTTTATTTTAAAAAACTGGAAGAGGTGAGCTATCGTTACAACCGCATCCTTTCAGTTGGCTCTCATGCTTTCTATCATACGCCAAATATTAAGACTTTAAAACTTAACATAAACACAATTGCTTATCTCGATCTTGAAGCTTTCAAAGGTTTAAAAGAGCTTGAGACTCTTCGTTTGGACAATAACCTCTTGACTGATCTGTTCAAGAGGACATTTAAAGATCTTTACAGGCTACAAGTCCTTAACCTACGTAACAACCGTATTTCTGTCATTTTTAATGAGACCTTCTTTCACCTCAGGAATCTGACCATACTGGACCTAGGAGGTAATAAGATTACTTATTTTCAACCATCTGGCCTTAATGGACTAAAACGTCTGTCCAAATTATATCTAGATGGAAACAATCTTAAAACAATTGACACTTCCCACTATCGCGCATTTCAAAACACTCTAACAGTGCTGGATTTAAAAGGCAATCAGATTTGTTTTCGCACTGGAGAATTCACTTTTTCACCATTTGTGAATTTCAGCAAACTCAGTGATCTGAAATTAGATGCGCAGCAGCCACACGGCCTCACCACTATACCCCGCAATTTTTTCCGTGGCCTCTACTCACTGAAATCATTGTATCTCACCAACAATAAGATCTTTCATCTTCCTCCTGATGCCTTTGATGATCTGACAGAGTTACGTTTCCTCTCACTGGATGACTGCTGTGTTGGGGTGACACAACTAGAGCCAGGAGTTTTTAAAAATCTAAGAAATTTGACCAAGTTGGCTGTAGAAAATATTGGCATTCAGAACTTCTCTAAGGAGGTTTTTGGGAATCTTACAAAGTTACGCACAATGCAGCTCAACCACAATGTGATGCAGAGCATTGATGTTGATGCACTGCAAAGTTTAACTAAACTCCACTATCTTGACATACGTAATATTCCTTTAAGCTGCACCTGCGAGAACACCTTGCTGAGAAATTGGACAGCTCATAACCCAAAAGTCCAGGTGGTCTATCTCTACAGTCTGAGTTGCCCACACAATCCAGGACACAAATTCTACAACTTTGATAGCAAGGTTTGTTTCATAGATCTAGGAGAGTACCTGTTCTTAAGTACAGCAATTGTGATCTTTTTGTTCACAGTCACTCCTTTACTTTATGTCAAACTCTACTGGAAAATGAAGTACGGCTACTATGTGTTCCGCTCCTGGTTTAGTGAGCAGTGGCGCAGACTCAGAGACGAGGAGGAAAATTGCAAATATGATGCGTTCATTTCCTATAATTCCTCTGACGAACAATGGGTCATGGACGAGTTGCTGCCCAACCTAGAGGGAAATGAATCGTCTTTTAAACTTTGCCTACATCACAGGGACTTTGAGCTGGGCCGTGATATTGTGGACAACATCGTCTCTGCTGTGTATGGCAGCCGGAAAACTATTTGTGTGGTGAGCAGAAATTTCCTAAAAAGTGAGTGGTGTTCTCTGGAAATCCAACTGGCCAGCTACAGACTGTTTGATGAGCACCGGGATGTTCTCCTGCTCGTGCTTCTGGAGCCAATCGCTGAAAGGCACTTGTCGTCCTATCACCGAATGAGGAAAATCATGTTAAAGAAGACTTATCTGCAGTGGCCTGGCTCAGACTGCACTGACCCGACTCAGGCCCAAGACCTATTTTGGAATCAGCTACGTAGGGCAATAAGAACGGGGAGTAGGCTGGAAACAGTGGAAACTTATAAAAGCGATAAATGTGTAACTGAAGAAACTGAAGATCTTGAGACATCAGATGAAAACTTTTACTTGCAACCTTGAAAAAGAGGGTCATGAAAATATGCTGTAAATGTAGTGTGATGCATTTTAAAACTAATAACTGTTATACAAGCATGAATCAGACATTTAATATCTCATGCTCAGTTTATTGTATATTTAGCAATGATATTGCATGTCTCTATTGCACAATTGTACAAATGTGTTTTCTTGCATTTAAATTTAGCCCCCACACACACAACAAAATATCAAACAGCTTTCACAATAGGGCATTGTTAGCTAAAATTCTTTAACAAAGATATGTGTTAATATACAATTCTGCATATTAAAAATGCTCCATGGAGGCAAACAATACATAATTGTGTGTTTCTTTAACTCAGCATAAATGGGACAAAATAAGTTTACTCTTGAGCTCAGCTATTGCTATTACTATTGCTAGATTATTCTCTATGCAGAGCTTCAACACACATTAGTAGAGTCTCATAGGAGGGAAGGACCAGTGCTCAGGGCTCGTGAAAGAAGAAAGGGGAGGTGCAGGGTCTCTTTCAAGCATGTGAGATGGGGGGTAATGCATCATGTCAGTGTGGTGGGACCTGAGGGGAGGACAGGATGAAGAGTGACTGAATTGGCTGAAAGGCTGGAAATTGTTGTGCTGCTGAGGGTAGTGACTTTGGGCAGAGAAGGAGGGAGCAAACGAGTATCTGTCGGTTTCAAATCGGCCTCGCTCCTGAGGAAAATGTATTGGCTGTGCTGCATGTCTGTCAGGCAGCTGTGCTTGGTAAGAAAAGTAAGGCTGGATGTTGTCATTGTTGTATTGAGATCCCCTGCTCCTCTCTGTAACTGCTCTGCTCTGGTTTATACAGTTGTTTTCAAAAGAACCAAACATAACAGCCTCTTTGCTCTTCGGCCTGTTGAATATGTTGCCCCAGTGCTGAGATGCTGAGGCTTCTTCTGCCCAGCATGAGGTCGGAGAGGGTGCAAATAAATGATTGCTGGCTGTAACTCCAGAGGGCTCAAAGTCCATGCAGAGCTGAGGAGAGCGAGTCGGTCTGAGGATATCATCCAAAAGGCCGACAGAAGGCTCCACAGGGCTTGTCAACCATTCAGCAGCCTTTACATGAAAACCAGAAAACATTTTAAATGATCAGAGTCACTATCAGATTACTGAAGGAGAGCTAGGCGATATGTCACATTCACTTTAGTAAGAGAGTAAACATGATGTCTTACCCGATTTAGGTTGTGGTGTAGCTGTGGGCTGGACTTCGAGTTTAAATGCCTATTTCTTGTAATTTTGAGAGATGTGGTTTCCTGCGTGTCAAAACGTGACGGTCTAGCAGTTATGGCTTGAAATACTGTTGGGAATGCATCTAAAAAGAAGAAGACACAACTGAAAAACAAGAAACTTAGCAGTGCTTACTACTGCTTTTTTAAGAAACAAAAAGTTCACTGTTGTGTACCCATTCAGCTCCTGAAAAAAGGTCACTTTAAAGGACAAGTCCATAATTTCTTAAGTCTTGCAGATCATGTAGATATCCTCCAAAGTTTAAGTGTTTTTGTTACTATGCCTCCACTGTTGCTAAACATGGAAACACTCCAATCCAGTTCACATTAAACATAAAATAGTACTGTAAATTTAGATGATAGACTTGATTTGTTTGATTCAGACTGCTGAACCCTCATATTAACTTCAGATAAACCTTTTTCCAATTTTTACATAAAATGAGGACTCTTTTACCCTCCGTCACTTCCACTGACAGCACATTAGGAAGGGATCCCAGTATGAACAGGAGGAATGGTTACAGCAATGAAACCTGTTCCATTCTTCATATAGGCACTATTCTTTTAAGACAAACTTGAAAAATTATGAATCTAAGTCACCATTAAGTTACTTAAAGGTAGTAGTAGTGTTATGGCATGATGTTTTAACCAGTGGGTCCCACTTTTGTTTGTGTTGTACATGCACATGAGGACACACAAGTATTCGTGTGAGCATGCAGGAGACACAATACACATTCCTGTTAGTCCAAATTCATTATTATTATGTAAATCCCAGAGCCGTCTACTGTTTCAGTCCATACCTGCATGCAGAAGCTCATCTTCGTCTACCATGGTTGGCTCCTGATTCTGGACTTCCTTTGTGTGATCAGTGCCAAAGCTGAGGCATTGCTGCACCTCGAGGAGGTCCTCCTGAAGCCGGGGTCCATGCCTCTCCCGAAGAGCTTTCAACAGCACCTCCCTGCTCTCTGCCACCAGGCTTCTCCTTGTTAGAAGTGGGAACTGCAGAACGTCACACAAACGTGCTGCCACTGTACTGACAGACTTAGATACAGAGTTAGGATCTTGTCTTCTGTGCTGTATGTCAAAGCTGTCTGCAGTGTGCGAGCTGGAGAGCTGAAGTGGGATTGGGTTGAGACCATGAGGTTGATGGACTGGTGGCTCCTGGTTCTTTGGGGTGTGCTCCAGAGTAGAAATTATGTTTCCCTTCACCCTCTTATTTAATGTCTTCACATATTTTCTGTCAACAGTGGGAGTCACCTGTGCCTCTCTGCGTTTTTCAGACATGCCATGGTTTGTCTTCCAGGTCTTGATTACTGCTGCATCCACTGAGGTGTGTTTAGATGAGGGAATGCTTTTAAAACTTCCAGATGAAAGAACAAGCTGTTGCTGTGGTCTCTGCCCTGGTGTAATATCTGACCCCTGACTGATTTTCTTTGCTTCCTCCTGGCAATCATCATAGGTCTTTGTAGCGGGGTCTGCTTTCTTTTCAAATGGCATAACTTCATCAGTATCAGCACCCAACAGATCGTTAACAGACAATGGAGAAGCAACAGGAGGTGCTGAAGGTAGGCGTGAAGTAGCATTGCTCTTTTCTTGTACTTGCTGTCCACTTTTCTCCAGTTTCCCCTGCTTATTTAACAAGCGTTCAATGGCGATAGACTTCACCTCATGGTTGAACAGACCTTGGTGTCCTGTCAGGCGACTGTCTGTGATGATACTGGGCTCTTGTGCTGCAGGAACGACATTTGGAAACAGCACATCTCTCCTTGAAGGACAATGACAGCTACTATGACAGCAGTTATGGACATGCGCCAAGTCTTTACTGATGTTACTACGGCAGTGATGTCGATGTGATTTGTACTTTGAAGCTTCTTTCACTCTCATCTGGCTCCTCTCCCTCCGGCTCTTCAGTCGCTTTATTTTGTGCTGCTCATCTCTCTCACTATAATGGTTTAAGCAGTCTGCAGTGGATCTGCTCACTGAGCTGTTTTTATCTGCTGTTTTCAATTTCTTGTTGAAAACATCAAAGATATTTTCTTTGTCTGATAAAGACCTGATACAGACGTAGTTCATGCTGCACTGGATTTTTTAGAAAGATAACTGTGGTCAAGTGTGAGTCTATAAGAAACAGAGATAAGACAGTTAGGGTAATGATGCAGGATGTTGTTGCAACTCAGTGAAGTCAACTTTGTCAAGCAAATCACTAATGTTTAAATGAAAGTGTTGTTGGACTTTTGCTTAACCTTACAACAGGCACTTTTACAAAAGAGTGCAACTTTAGGCCAATTCATTTGCATGTTATTTAAAAAGATACCACTAAATAAAACAATACATACTCAGAGTACGTTTCTGCCCTGCTGAAATGTCTGCACCTCACCTTCTGTGACTAATAATACAATTCATAATGATCATGACTCTCTGAAGTCAAGCAACAGAAGTTAAATGACAATGTGCAAATACTACTGGCCTGTTTTTTGCATGGGCTAAATATGCTAGAGTACATATCACTGTTTCTAACACAGGATGTCTATGCTTTGCTGGATGGGCCTCTTAAAAGAGATTAAAGGTGTGAATTACAGAATACACTCACTTCCGAAGCTCACAAGGTTGAGCGTTTACCACATATCAAAGATGAGTCCTAAACCACAGCTGCCTTTCCTGCCTCTCTTTACTGTCAACATTAAAACAAATCTCCCCACACCTCTGACATAGTCTTCTTGCCATAATGGGCAAGCTGCTATCAATCTCCATAGTATATTTAAACTGGCTCACATCATGGTCGGAAACTTTACAGATATAAACAGGGGTGATTAATTTGAGTTGCAGTAGCTGTAAAAAAAAAAAAAAAAAGTAAGCAAGTCTTTCCACCAAATTTGTGTATTTTTTTTTGTCACTACACCAAAAGGTGAACTAAACTATTAAACTAATACTGTCGTATGCAAAATATATATGATAAATATATATATACACGATTATTAAAATATAGCCTAAGATAAAATTCTAATATTTATCATCTTGAATGTCTTCTCACTTTCTAAAAATGAGTTCATCAGCAAGGTTACAATCTCTGACACATGCCATCAGAAAATGTGACCCCACTGTAACCTGGAAATTAAACAAAAATATACAGCATCTACCTCTTGTCACGCCCTTTAAAGAGTAAATGATGGTTAAAATATTGATTAAAACAACCAATTCTGTGAGTGTGACAGTCGAAATGCATTATTATTATGGAAATAAGGGCTAATGTCTTTAATTTGAGTTGCGGTAAACACAAATACATTTTGAGGCAATTATTTCCAGTAGATTTGTATGCATTTTTGTGTATTTTAATCTATATTCACTGCGTCAGGAGGTCATAAATTTGCAAACTGTAAGTCACAAATCTCAGGGGTAATGCATCCGTATGTGTACTAAACCATTAAACTCATACTGTCATATGCAAAAATATATGGTACAATTGGGACTGCAGCCTAAGATAACGTGTTTAAACAAGGTTACAATCAATGACACATGCCTTCAGAAAATGTGCCCCCACTGCACCTGGAAATTAAACAAAAATAGACAGCATCTAACTATTGTCACGCCCCTTTAAACACTAAATAACGGTTAAAATATTAAAAACAACCAGTTCTTGAAGTGTGGCAACATCCCTGCGACTGCGCCCCTGCAGCTCCAAACAAACTGACATGTCCACCTAATGTAGCCTTAACTGTTAGCTGGCTAGTTAAGTGCTCAACCACCAGGTGCACTTCAACTTTAAGCACACCTGTTTGCAGTTACAGTATTCAGCTGTAACTGCAAACAGAACACATGTTATCTAAGATTAATTCAAGCACATATGATGGCACACGAAGTGTGAATCTGTCTGGAAACATGTTTATCCACACTTAAAATCATTAATTAACAACTTAACTTACCGAAATCGTCACCGCCATCGTGTCTTTGCCGTGTGTTAAATCTGTCGTTGCTCGGCAACACGCCGCCGCAGATGTGTTCCTCTGCGCAGCAACAACTCCCGCGAACACCAGCGAGCAGGGCGAGTCCACTTTACACGGACGAGGAGGTAAAACAATCTCATCTTTTATGTTATTTCTTCACTTGAACAATAATTTATGCGTCATTTCTTTATATGATATGTTCTAAAATTCAAACTAAAGCGCATAGTGCTTAGAAAGTGTCGTGTGGTGCTAAAATACACGAAAACGTATAATTTGTTGCCCGTGGACAACAATGGTACGTACGACTATAGTGAAGATTTACTTCCTGAAAGTGAATTGGGAGATGACGATTTTTTGATTTTATGGTAGCCTTTATTCAGTAATATCTTTAAATGTAGCCGCTATATAAAGCTCTCCTTATTCCCTTTTGCACAATACAGGGTTGCATAGTTAATAACAATCTGTGTTACAAGTGTGTGTGGCCGGTATCTCTCAGTTAAACTACATCTATCTTGTGTTTCAGTAAGTAGGCGAGCTAATGTGGCTAATTTGAGCAACCTCCTATAGGCTTAGCCAGCATTTATAGCTATAGGCTGTTGACTTATCGGTTTGTTTCCGTTGTAAAAAAGTATCAAAAAGCCTCCGTGACTGCTTTCCCAACACAGATAGAGCCAAATCATGAGTGCAGAGGACCCAAACCCAGCCGCCACACCCACTCCCTGTGAAGACATCCAGGGAGATGGACGATGGATGTCTCTGGTGTGTGAAAAAACCTCATTATTATGAGTTTTCTGTTGCTTGTTTACTGTTTTTTTACATAGCTGCAGCATAACAACAGCCCTGCATTGTTGCTAATGTTAAGTCCTGTTGGAAAACAGATGACTAATCAATTAGTTATCATTTATATTGATGACATATAATTGTAAAAACTAATAATTATGACAGATCCTTATGCAAATTAGCATTTCTTTTCATCATACTGACATTGGGATATTCACTGATATTTAATCCACTGATATATTTAGCATCAGTTTTCATACCTAAATAACTAATCACTTTCTACTTTTTATATAGTCTTTGTACAGATGTTTAGCACGGGTTAACTTCTTAACACAGTTATATATTTATCTTCTATGCAAATGTTTAATTCCCCTGCACATTTTTAATTCCTCTGTACATATTTAAATCCTATGCAAATGTTTCATTTTGCTACAAATGTTTAATTTCTCTGTGCATATTAAAATTTAGATCCATCTCGGGTTAATTTTAACGTATGGATACTGTGTTATAGGTTAATTCGAATCTATCTATCTATCTATCTATCTATCTATCTATCTATCTATCTATCTATCTATCTATCTATTCAACTCATACAAGATATATATTTTTTACGTGTTGTTGCATTTCTGCTGCATCTAGTCCAATGCTTAATATTATATAAAAAAATATTGTCCCCTTTTTCTATTTATAGCACAACCGCTTCGTGTCTGACAGCAAAGACAAAGAGCCCGATGTCCTGTTTGTTGGAGACTCTCTTGTTCAGCTCATGCACCAGTTTGGGGTAAAACATGGATCATTTTCCTGTGTCTGGTTCTGTATACAGTGTTTGATAGCTAGTTTTGATCTGAAATACATCAATGCAATGCAATCAATGCACATCTCCTGTTAACTTAGGGTTCAACATGTGGATGCTTTGTTGTTGTGGTTTCTCTTCAGATATGGCGACAGCTGTTCTCTCCTCTCCATGCCCTCAATTTTGGGGTGGGTGGTGATGCAACACAACATGTGCTGTGGAGACTGAGCAACGGAGAGCTGGATAACATCAGCCCAAAGGTGCTAAGCACAACCAAAAATAAATAACATGATCATTCTTTTTTTAAATTTTTTTTTTATTTACACAGTAGACTGATTGTGCTTGACTTGATTGTGCTCCGGGTACATTATATTGACCCTGAACTACCAATGGCGCGCTCAGTCATGAATTCTTTCTTCTTTTGTTGTTGTAGGTTGTAGTGCTGTGGGTGGGAACTAACAACCACGGTCACACTCCTGAACAGATCTGTGGAGGTATTATGGCTATTGTCCAAGTCATCAAGAACAAGTTACCCCATGCCCGCACGGTTGTACTGGTAGGTTTTTTCCTGATGCATTCCCTAAAGGAATTGTTGGTTTACTCGCTTTTTGTGTCCATTGAAAGTGACAAATGAAGTTCATATAATCATTAAACTGCAACGTGATTTCACCCTTTTGTAGCTCCATCTCAGCTTTGTTAAGGTAAACAACATGCGTTTGGACTCATTTGTGACTTGTTACAAAAAAGGATTTAAAATGTGTATAAAACTATTTGCAGATATTCTACTTTCCACACTATATTTGGAAGGGTTTGCTTATTTTGGAGAGGGCTGAGTTGGAACTACATGTGAACTCACTGTATGTTGGGTGAAGCTACAAACCTCATTCAACTTTCAGTTGACATGTGGGTTGACTCGCTAATGTCTGATTGTCTGTCTAATTTTCATTTTGGGAAACAATACTTTAGATAGTAAATAGTTTGTACAATGCAGTGCATATATTTCTAAAAATACTGCTAAGAACAGTAACAGTAAAACACATAAATCTGTTTTCCAGAGTATACTGCCCAGAGGTAAACAGCCAAACCCTCTCCGGGAGCGAAATGCCATGGTGAACAAGCTGGTCCAGGAGGCTGTATTGTCTCTCCCCCATGCCTCTTTCCTCAATGTGGACCCAGGTTTCGTCCACTCCAATGGTAGCATCTCCCATCAGGACATGTACGATTACCTTCACCTGACCCCTCAGGGCTACCAGGCTGTGTGCGAACCCCTGCACGCCCATCTCAAGTCCATGCTAGATAAGCCTGCTGAAAACTGAGCAACTAGGGCACAAACTTACACTACCACAGTGGTCCTCATCCCTGTTTCCAGAGAGCATCATACTCAGATTATTAACACCATGAACGATGGATAGAATCAATTATTAAGGGCTAAGAGCTGCACACATTATTTCTGTAAGTCCTCTTCATGGCCAGGGTTGGTGACCACTGTTACAGATAATGGGACCATAAAGTCTTTTGTGTTTATAATACAGTCAAAAATTAAATGTGCTGTGCTATAGAGAGACAAAGTCTTGCTTCAATTCTCGGTAAGTTAATGTTCCACTAGCTTTCAGTTCTCAGTGTTTTTTTTCCATAGCAGGATTATGTCATTTCTCTGCCACAAATGATGAATATAATAGGGGCAAGTCCCTGACTGTCAGCCATGGGGTCAGGACAAGGAAATTATACCTGAAAGGTGAAAGTAGAAGCCACAGTTATAAATAAAGGATTTTATACTCCATTGAAGATATGCTGTATGTCAAAACATTAGTCACTGCTCCTTATTAAAAACCTAAATTTACCATAACTTTTCAGATGACACCTTCTTATGGCAAAATACACCATGCGTCTGAAGTTACTGGAACAGAGAGTGGTTAGAAACGGTTGTGAGACTCTTTGGCTCTTTAGGGTGCCAGGATGTCTGGTAAGAAATTATCTGGAATTTAAGAACTACCCTGACCAGGAAATTGCTGTGATATGTCATTTTGGTCATTTTGGTTTCAAGTTCTATGAGTTACATTTATTTTGCGATGGCTTTATTTACTCAGTTGTGATATCTGATGTCTTTTGTATATGTTAATTTGACCAAATGTTTTTGATTGACCATTACTGTCTATTTGCTTTTTATCATGTCACATGTTGTATCATCATTGTCCTTGTACCTTATTGCTCCCCTGTTGTAACAGCAACAGATTTTGATGTGAGAAGCTGTGTTTTGTTGCAAACATGAATGGATTTAAATAGGTCGTAAAGTTGTACACATGTATCTGAAGTTGCTTGTGCTTAAAGTTTAATCTGCAACATAATGGCCCATCAGATTATCTAAAAAGGCTTTACTTCACACTAAAATGATTCTGAGCCTCTTGGATAAGGATTGTGCTCCAGAACTTGAATTATGATTCAGGATGGCTGATTGTGTAAGTGATGAAAGAATGCATAAAAAAAAAAAAAAAAAGTTTCAGTGTCCCTGATTGTGATTAATCGGATCTGTTTACTGGTACTGACTCTGAGGCAGTGGTACTTTTCCATGGGTAAAGAAGACAGATCATAAACCAGCAGGTTCACCAAGAGTACACACATACAGGGTTAGGAACACAAGATTATTATTTTTGGTTGACTGGTTTTGTTCCGGTCTCAAAGATTGTGAGCAAAGAGCTGAATTTCCGAAACTTAAGGAGGTTGAGCAAGTCTTGCTTTGCCCTTGAGTTGCATTCAGGAATGTCGATATCGGTAAAAGACTGACACCAACGTTCCAACAGTCGTCATGCAAAATACCTTATACTCACAATGCTCCATGTTACAGTTAGTGGCATATTCATTGCAGTAATGCTGACAGGCTGGCTGATAAGCACACATAATTTTGATTGACCCTGAGATCTGTAAAGCATGAGATGTTTTTTACCACGAAAGAGTGTTTAAAATTGACAATATGAGTGGTACCACCGCCAAACAAAAGAAATAATTGATGAATTTAAATATCTTTTTCACGTCTCAGTTTCCTTCAGTGTTGTTTAAAGAGTGTAACAGATAGCCTACTGAAGACACAATTTAATCATGGATTAGCAAGAGAAAGCATAGTCTAACAAATAACTATTCAAAGTGAGATCATATAATGAAAGGTTCCTCATAAAAAAAAAAAACCCGTAAGGAAGGGTTCAGTTGAGGAAACTTTGGCATTCGAATGCTGTAGTGCAGGTCATGCGGGTTGTTTACCTCTCATGACAATGAGCCGTTACTCAAAACCATCCGTTTTTTTTGCCACAGGTACAGGTACCGTAATAATATTTCCTATTATTCACAGCCACCCACTGTATAGGTGCTAGCTGTGCAAGACGTGCTTCATAACTGGCAGTTGATGAATGCATCACATCTACAATTTCAGAAATCAACACCCACCTTTATAAGGAGCCACAGGGGCAGGCATTTCATTCCCTCACTTGGACTTGGACATTTCTCTCCCTGAACTAACTGCACCGTACTGGCTTCACTGCAGAATGGGATCAAAGATGTTTTTGCTGTTGGTTCTTGTACCGCTTATATTTACTGATGACAGCCAAGGTACTGTATACTTTATCAGAATGAGACAAGGTACTGAGTTTTAAAAGTAAGTTTACATCCTGTGCATTTTATTCTGTGATTTCTTGTTTCAAAGGCAATCCTGAGACACCTGAGCAATCCTTAACTGTCAACAAATTGACTGAAGGTAAGTAGGATTAATGTTTAAAACACATATATTATATTAATATTTATTGAGCTTTTCTATTTGTATTACTTAATCTGATCTAATTGTTATCACTGATTTATCTTCTTTCATGAAGTTTCTTATAATTTGTTTTATAGTTTCTGCTGTTCGAGAACCACTGACAACTGCAAATCCAATCAACATCCCAGGACAGCACAAAAAACTGTGTACCTGTAAAGGTGAAAGCAGTATTATCAAGAGAATACAGTGAACAAAATACACATCTAGTTAATGTGTCATCCATTTTTATGCATTATATTAGCAGAGTACATTAGTTTAACCCATTCTGCTCTTTTGTCCATGTGTATTTGGGTCACCCAGGGAATGGAAGTGAGGCGTTGAGTACACGTTGCCATTGTCAGCAGCCTGCCAGAAGCAGCAAGCACAGAAAACGTGAGTGAGAAAATGAATCTTCAAAAGTGTAAATTACAGATTTTAAAAGATTTTTTACTTAATCTGTATTTGTATTTGTATTTGTTTTTATCCTGTTGCTTTATCTGTCTGGATCTATTCAAACTACAAGCTAAAAGATTGTGCCAGAAGAACAAAAATTGCAACTTCAAGATGAAGCCACGCAAGAAGTTCGGCCCCAGTGTTCCCATATGAACAACACCAAGATGCACTCCTTATATATGTGTGATGTTTATTAAATGATCACTGTCATACATATTTCTTTGTATACAAGTTGTTGTTGTTTTTTAAAACAGCAAAGTGTTTATGACAATATTTTACAACCAAAAGTTTGTATGAACAACTTTTTGAATCAGCAAAAAGACACTATATCCTCCTCAATAAAATCCACACAAAACTGATGTACAGAATTGTGTTTTTTTATTAAGGAATAAACACCATAAATCATTTGATATTATGAAAGCATAAATGAAAGAATATCCGAAAAGAAAAAGCTGCAGGTGTTCGAAATAAAGAACTGCAATTTAAGCCAAAACAGTATGGAGGTTGTTTCTCAGAATACACTTGTATTGTTTCCCTTGTTAAACTATCCAAGTGTATTAAAGGACTTTACATCCTCAAGGGCAGAAACAACCACCACCAACAACACAATAACAACTTTTACTTGCTTATAATGATAACATTTAATTTTCAAAACAGAACAAATAGGCTATGCAATAATAAAAATATTAAAAATATTTGCCTTATCATTGCCACACAGTTTTAATGTTATGATTCTGCATTGTACATACATGAAAATAAATTTAACAGACGGAAATATCACTTCCACATTCTTCTCTACAATAACATGGCAGCAGACTATTGACTATACAGTACAGACTTATGACTTATGACTTATGACTTATGACTATACAGTACCTTTACTTTTTTTTTTTTATTGTTGACTGTAGAGGGAGCAAGAGGCCTTTCAGTCTAACTCAAGTTCTCCAGTGCGGCGGTTTCAATTGAAAAGTACAGTGACAGACAAAGCAAACAGACCCATCAGCATCAGACCAGGTTGGGATGGGATGTGGAGGGCGGAGGCGTGATCTAAGATGGAGACAGAAATAATCATAAATAGACAGAAAAATTACATACAGTAATGTGATATTTGTACTTGTGTAGCACCTGATTCTGATTCTAAAACAAATCATTTGGAAATTATCTCATCAAAATATTGGATCATATTGGATCATCAACTTTTTGTCCATGCTGTAAAGACCATTACCTTTATTATTGAGAAGCTGTAATGATTACACCAAAAAATAAAGTAGAGAAGAGAAGTAAGGCTCACTCACCGAGAGCAAAGGCTTTAGTCGTGTACATTGTGATATTGGTCACGGGGTTCCTTGCCATACATATGTAGTTCCCCTCGTTCTCTTTTGTCGCAACGAAATTTAAAACAGAGCCAGCCATTACAGGTGATGACTGATTGTTATGGAACCAGTTAAAGTCACAGTCTGGCCGAGATTCAGCAGAGCATATCAGCCACACGGGGTCGCCAACTTCAGCTGAATCTGAACCATCGATAGTCACACTCAGAGGGCCATCTGCAAACAGATAGAGTCAGAATTATGTTCAGTAAAATGATGAGTACTGTGTTGCCTTGGCACAAAATGCTCAATTTGTCTTAAAAGCCCAAATCCATATGTGTTATGAGCAGTATATGGAAAGCTTTCTAAAACTGGTTTGGGAACTCCTGTTAGTTATAATCACTAGTAAAAATGGTAGCAGTTATTACACCTAATCATACAACCAAATGACAATACAAAATGTCAAATGAATTATTTGTTTTTTCATCTATATTGGTGCTCGACTATGATTTAAGTATTAAAAGGTTTTTCATGCAACATTTCAAATCGCAATATTCTTAAAATCAGTTAAAATCAACTAAATGTTTCCTACAACACTCACAGTTCACCCGGAGAATGTATTTAGGGCTTGCATGTAGACCAGCTTTATTAGAGGCGAAACACTGATATGTCCCGTCATTGTCTGTAGTCACTGGAGTGAAGTTCAGAGTGATATTTCCAGGGTAGTAGAACATGCCATCGTCCTTCATCCAGTACATCAAATCATAGGGCCCAGTGATTTCACAGGTTAGAGTGAAGTTCTCATTGTTTATTGGAATGGTGCTGTTGCTGATCATCACTGACTCTATTGCCTCTATGGACACAAAACACAGTAGAACTCAGCACTGAAGCAGTTTACAGTCACATGACATGCACTGAAAGGGTCAAGTTTCCTCACCAATAACTGTGAGCATCTTAGAGCTTGTGCTGTTCCACCCTGTCAAATAATTGTAGGCCATACAGGTGTATTCTCCACTCATATTAAAAGACAAAGGGTCAGTTGTGAACACTGAAGTATTGGCCACCTCGGAGCCATTGAACCACCAACTGAACTGACTGGGAGGCATCGACAGAGCAGAACAGCTGAAGACTGCAGTCCGTCCTGTCTCCGCAAAAGCTGGCCCGTCAATGACGGGTGTTAATGGTCCAACTGTAACAGCAAAGGAGACAGTAGGCTCTCATGGTACTGTATTTGTTTAAATAACTTAAAATGGCAACATTTAAATTTAAATGTTACTCACAGTTCACAAAGAGCTTATAAGGAGGGCTGGTCATGTTCCAAACAGTATTAATAGCCGTACACTCGTAGCTGCCAGTATTATTGCGTTCTAGTGGGTTGAAGGTGACTGTCCTGTTATCCATGTAGAAAGCAGTTGTATTGTCTTCATGCAGTGGCTTGCCGTTTTTCATCCAGTAAACATGCTCAGCAGGTCCAGTCACATTGCATGTTAGGTTATAAAACTGACCTTCTATGGCAGGAATCATTGGTGCTACTATTTGTGCATCCACTATCGGATCTGGAAAGAAAAGAAAAAAATCATTTAGTCTCTTATCCACATTTCCTGTTCGTTTTTTACAGAAACATAAAAATTAGGCATCCAAGTCTCACCAACAACAGCGAGCATTGTGTACGCAGTGCTGTTTTTGCCGGTGATGTTGTTGAAGGCCATACAGGTGTACATCCCACTCATGTTCATTGTAAGAGGAGGTGTAACATACTCAGACGTATTTGCCACTAGAAAATCATTGAAGAACCATTTGTAGACGCTGAGAGGGTTTGATGATGCGGAGCAGCTGAGTGTGACGTTGTCGCCTGTCATTGCCACTTTTGGACCTGTGATCATTGGCATCTGGGGTCCATCTAAACACATGGATATAACTGTAAATCACCTTCATTGAAAACATGTTCACATGAATGCCAGTAACACAGAACTGTGCATGAATGGGGACGTCCACCTTTGCATAACCTGACACTAACAATCTGGATATACAGAATTGTTTTTTACTGCAGCATTAAAGTGTTTTTTGTTTTTTTTGACAGATTGGAAAACTCCTTTCCCCTCAAAAGGGAATAGGAGGTTATGGTAAACCGCATGCAAAGCACTCACAAAAAACATCCAGCATGAAGATGTTACTGGCGACATGGCTGAGTGGGTTGGACGCTACACACTGATAGGGCCCATTATCAGATAACATGACAGGATCAAAGGTGAGGGTGGTGTTGTCCATTGAGAGGTTTCTTGTGTTGTTGGCATACAGGCTGGACCAATTATACATCCAGCTAATTAACTCGACCCCTCCATCTGTCTCACAGGTAAGAGTGAAAGTGTGGTTCAGGATTGGCTGAGCTCCAACAATTTTTATGGATGCCATGGTCACTGGATCTGTGGACAGATAGGCAATAAAAGAACGGTGACAATTATGATATGAAATTTGCACTCTCCTCTCTACCTGAAAAGTGAGAAGCAACAGGCAGGATTTGTTTAGCTTAGCTTGTCTTAGCATTAAGACTGAAAAAAGGAGAAAGAGCTAGCCTGACTTTGTCCAAAGGTAAGAAAATCTGCCTACTAGCACCTCTACGGCTCACTGATCCCTTATATATTATGTTTAATCGATGCAAGTATGATGTAAAACTCACAAGTTGTGGTTTTAAAGGTACTGCTACGTGGATGTAACTCTCAAATGAAAGTATCTCCCAAAACTATTCTTATACAGCAAGTTACCTAAAACAGTGAGCATCGTGTAGGCAGAGCTGTTTTTTCCGGTTACATTGTTGACAGCCATGCAGATGTATTTCCCACTCATATTTAAGGTTAGCGGTCCAATCGCTAACTGTGAGCTGGTAGCCAACAGGGTATCATTGAAGTACCAGCTGATGTGGCTGGGAGGATGAGAGCTGCTTGAGCAGTTTAGGATCTCCTCTGTTCCTGTCAGAGCCATGGACGGCCCCGTGATCACTGGTTTCATTGGGCCATCTTATAAAGACAAACAATTAATTAAAAAGATTACATTTTTCAATAGCTCTGCTATTTGTGTATCTACAGTATTTGATGTGCACAATATATAAATATGCAGAGAAAATACTCACAGTTTACTTCAACTTTGTAAGGGCTGCTGGTCATGTTGCTCACATAATTAAAAGCCTGACACTGATAATCTCCATTATCTGAATGTTGGACTGGGTTGAGATTCAAGGTCTTGTTGTCCATGGAAAACGTTGTTGTATTGTCAGTGGAAATAAGTTGACCATTCTTCAGCCACTGAACGTAGTCAACAGTTCCAGTTACTTCACAACGCAGCGTGAACGGATAATGAAGTTTTGCTGGTCCACCTGTATGATTCACCACAACTGCTGCGATAGGCTCTATAGAAGGAGAAGAGAATTTAAAGGTCATTTAAATACATTTCACAGATAAAACATGCATGAAAATGTGAAGGAATAGTTTGACACTTTGGGAGATACATTTATTTGCTTTCTTGAGAGTTAGATGAGAAGACTGATACCACTCTCATAGCTGGTTCAACGTGAAGGAAACAAGTACACCAGCACATCTGAAGCACATTATATCTCATCTCACGCCTCATCTAAAAACAAAGTTTTAAAACTGAAACTCTGATGTTTCTGGCTACACTGGAAATCACTGTGTTCAATCAAGAAATAGTCTGGCACCTAACCCATGCAAAACCACCTCTTTGTTTTTACACTTTGGTATTTGCATGGATTAAATCAGTGCTTCTTTAACTTTTTACACCACAGACCACATCAAAAAATATAAGGCTCTCCAAGTATCACCATTATGACAGTATACCCTATTCAGATATGGGTAGTTCACACAGGAAGCAGGTTTGTTCCTAATAATAAGATTAGTTTTTGTTGACTGTTGTTGACCCTGAATGAAATCTGTTAAAGAACCAGAGCTAATTTGGTGAAAACCGGATAATAGTTCACTGATTCCACCACCTACCACTCACGTGCCACCAGTGGTACACGTACCATAGTTTGAGAACCAATGGCATAAGCAAACGAAATGTAACGTGTTAATTAGTGAGCTTTAGATTTGAAGGCTAGCTCTTTTCCCCTGTTTCCAGTCTTAATGCTAAGCTAACCTAAATAGGTGCTGGTTCATGTTGAACAGACAGATATGAGAGTGGTATTGATGTGAATCTCGTCAAGAAAACAAAGCATACTCTCCAGAATTGCTGAGGAAAACAAAATCAAATAACAGTTACCATTTAAATATTAAACTTATACAAATTCAACCTTACCCAAAATCCTGATCATTGCACTTGCGCTGGTGAACCTGGATGTGACTGTGTTGTGGAATAAGCATTTATAATTTCCTGAGTTGCTCTCTGTAACCATCTCGAGTTTAAGCTGTTTAGTAAACTCATTTAGGTAAACCCCATTAACCATCCACTGGATCATCGCTGGAGGGCTGGACTCCGCTGAGCATGACAGTGTGATGTTTGATCCCGTACTGTAGATGTACTTCATAGGCATGATCACCATTGATGTGTTACTCGGACCAACTGATGAAACAATGTGGGAAATTGTTTAGAGGGGTTGATTTGTGATTTTTTAAATACATAAATACAGTAGGTCTATAAGTTGTCTTGTGAGGACTCACAGCTTATGTTCAGATGTACAGGTAGACTGGTTTCATGGCTGATCCCATTGGACACATTGCACCTGAACGGCCCCTCATCATAGCGGGTTACTCCAATCAAGGTGAGGGTGGCGCCTCCATCGCTGAGCTGTACTCCCACACCGCCTGTGACTACAGAGCTGTCATTCAGCCAAACATAAGTCAGGGACGACCCATTGGACACAGAGCACATGAGAACTGCTGTGTCATTGTACTCCACAAGGCTGGTTGCGTTTGCCCTCAGAGTCACATTTAAAACAGGATCTGCAAAGGAGGGCGCCATTTGTCA
Source organism: Argyrosomus regius (assembly GCA_946959425.1). Lineage (NCBI taxonomy): Eukaryota > Metazoa > Chordata > Actinopteri > Sciaenidae > Argyrosomus > Argyrosomus regius. The sequence continues at coordinate 20,196,888 of OX336884.1, read as the reverse complement.
AAGTTTTGAGTGTCAAAGTTTTTGAAAACAACTTCCCTGCCAAATGTCAGCATTGTCTTTGTGATGTTGTGATGTCAACATGCTGACTGGAGAATAAGATTATAAGGAACACTGACATTAGCGTTTAGTTCAAAGTCACTGTGCCTACAGCCTCAGAGGGCCATTAGATAAACTCTTACTAACTTCTTTACTTGTTGTCCAGGTGACTAAGAGACTATATTTGTACAAATAACATTATGTGACAGTAGTGAGTTATTGCACCAGCTTCATTATGTTTTAACATAATGTTAAACATATGTTATTTGGCACTTGAGATAAGCTAACTCGATCTGCTAAAGTCAAGGTGACCGTAATAGCTACAGACTCCCACACTGCTTCGTTCTTGCACTGGAAGATATATAATAATATCTGTTTTTCAATACATTACAGAAAAGGCTATGTGTTTAGACTGAGTTATGATATATTTGTAAAATATGAGGAAATATATGAGGGAGTGAGTAAAGATGAAAAATGATAAAGTTGTCCTTACCTTGGACTGACAATCTTAACTGAGCGCTGAAAGAATTCAAAGCCTGTAAAGTGTATAATCCAGAGTCTTCCACCTGCACTGATCTTATAGTCAGCGATGAAGTGGTTGAATTGAATGTTACCCTGTTTCTCCAAGCGTCAGTTATGATTTTATCTCCTGGTATTATCATCACAATGATATCGGTGTTAAAAAGCCATGCTCCTAAAGTGACATTGGTCTGGCTGAAAAGTGTGACGTTGCTGCCCACTGGTAAAGGGTTCTCAGAGGCATATATACTCTGGCTATATGCCGGAGCTAGAAGCAGAAAACAAAGGAATTAAATATTCAGTTACCCTTAAATGTTCTAAAATATTGCTGAAATGCTGCTCAAAGTACTTAAACACTAAAATTAAAACTTCATTTTCGCAATAAGATCTATAAACTGTCTGAGGCTCTCGTTGTCTAAACATAATTCAGGCTTACCTAAGGTCATCGTGGCCAGAATTAGGACAAACATCACTGGAGGCTCCATTTCACTCTTCAGTTTCTTTTTGGTCGGAAACCTCAGCTAAATAGACTTGACTGGTCGTCAAATCTGCTGATATTATATGCTCACAGCCACCTTCTGATCAGCAAATATTTGCTCTGCATCTGTCCCGCTTTCTGTTCTCATTATGTAAATGCTTACCACTAGCCTCCCATCACCATGTTACCCCACAGTCCTGGCCACACCTTGTTTTGCCCTTGTCCTACAGTGGTTTTACTGGTAAACGCCAAGGAGTGTTCATTTACTGTAAACCTCTGCCAGGAGGGTATGGAGATACCTGGAGAAGTGCACTGTGTGACTTTAAGTGTAACAAGTGCAAAGACCCATCTGATGGAGTCATTTGTTGTCAACAAATGCTGTTCCCATGACACAGATGGAATAATTGGGAAATGGCTGCTATTATTCAATATTTAACTTGAAGATAAACTGAGCACATTTTGGAATTAAACTCCTTTTAAATATTTAGCCCTCGTCACATAAATGTCTTGTCATTGAGTACTTTTGCTTTTATGGTTATTTGATAGTGTGTGTCTGAGGTATAGGTGCGGTTGTGTATTTTTATTGGTTATTTTAAGTTCTCTTTATCAGCCAGCATTCATTGTTCGATTAAACATATTACAACATACAAAAGTATTAAATATCAGCAATGTTTATCAGATTTGCTTTTAATAATATATATTTTTTTTCACAATTTACTTGCTGATTTTAAAAACAAAAAAACAAAAAAACATTTCAAGACATATAGACACTATTGGACATCGGTTTAAAGTTCACTGTATTTAATTTATTTCATTGCAGAATCTTCCATGAGCAGAATGAGCCACCAACGTCTGTGAAAGAGAAACAGTTAATCAAGTTATTAGTCATATTAGTTATATTACTGTATGCATGCCTTTACAATATATAATTTTTATTAGTGTGTAAAAAATACATTAAAAGTATACCTCTTCATAGTGTACATTCCTTTTCCTTCAAAACCTAATTGGCAAAACAAATTAATTGTAAATAGGGTTGACCATATTGGAATTGGATTGAATCAAAACCATGTTTTAATTGAAAATAACTGGTTACAGCTTTATAATTACTATTTTTGGCTGTTTTTAGTCTTTGGTGATGGTAAACTGAATATGTTTGAGTTTTGGACTTGTAGTTGGACAAAACAAGCTTCATTTGAATCTTTTATTTTGTGTTTCAGAAAATTATGATGAAAATCTGTTACAATCTTCAGATCAAACTATTTGTCATAGTAATCAGTAATGACAATAACCATTAGTTGCAGCCAATTATGTCTCAATATGGAGCAGATTTGACCTTGTATCTGCTGCCTGATGCACATATCTAACTATTTAACTCATTGTAGACAGTAATGGTGAGGAAATTAATGTCAATGAATAACAAAAAATATGATTTGTTATTATTCTACAACTTACCTGGCGATTAGAAGAGTCCAAACAATAACAGCAGAGGTAGGAGCCACACACTGACTTCCTGTTGTTCAGATCCTGATGACAAGTCTGCAGAGACAAAGCAAAGTAAAGATGAAGTTGGGAACAGATGAAGAAATCTGAGGGTCGACGTCACTACACTAACAAACTCACCTCCTATCACAATTTTTGTGGTGATACTGCTGTTCATGTTGGTGTGATTGTTAAAGGCCAGACAGGAATATGGACCACTTTGGTCCTTGCGGACACTGATCAGCTCCAACAATGGACCTGTAGTGTTCACAAGCTCTCCTCTGACAACCCACTGAAGCACAGCTGGAGGATTGGACTGTGCTGAACAGAGCATGGTCAGATTGGATCCAGGTGAAAAGGAGGTCGTGTTCTGTCCATTCACTGTTAGGGCCATGTTATCTGGACCATCTGAGAAGATGAGAGGCATTTTAGAGCTCTGCTAGTGGAACTGGATGATTATACCTGGGACAGTTATAGCAAATAATGATTAAAATGACAGTGTCACACTCACAGGTGATAGTAAAGTTGACTGGATCACTGGTGCCATTACTGACAAGATTGAACGCGTGACATGTGAATGGCCCCTGGTCATAGCGAGTCACATTGACTATAGTGAGAGTGGCGTTTCCATCACTGAGCTGAACTCTGTCACTGGCTGTAACCTCTGCACTGTCGTTCATCCATAGGAAAGAGAGAGAGGATCCAGAGGAGACAGAGCACGTGAGGACTGCTGAACTGTTGAACTCCATCAGGTTTGTTTGACTCACCCTTATCGTCACATTTGAAACGGTCTCTGTGGAAGACAAGTGGATGAGACAAAGATCAAGATGTTTCTCTAATTGTCAACATACTGTACAATGTGAGGCTTTGTGGTAGGCAAACAATGGATGAAGATCATCTATGCAAAAAAATATAAATACCAGTGTTAATGTTCCATAGGCCTACTTTAGCTCCACTTTATAAGGTACATGTACAATCTAATGCAGTCCAATACAACAGCAATGCCATAAAATCTATAGTTATGAGGCTTATAATGCTCAGTTTATGGTGACATTTGTGTGCTGATGTACTGGGATACATTATATTGAGAGGTGTTTCTCATTCTTTGTTTTTTTCCATTTACACCTCTTAATATAATGTAGTTCAGTACAACATGACCACTAATTATGACCTCATTGCTAAAATATATCATTTAATTGACACTCCTTTGACAGTGTCAAACAACTAAACATTATAGGCATCATTGGAGTAGATTTTTAACCTTTTTTGACCTTAACTAATAATACAATTACTGAATTTGAAGACTTGACATGTTACTAGAAACATTTATGATTTATTCATATCCTAATGACTAACATTATTGACCACAGACTTGATGGCTAATCAAAAGTAGGCAGTCACTTAAAGTCATTCATAAAATAAAATCTTTTTCAAGACTTGTGTTGTAACAGTGGATAATACATTTACTTTTGTCTGGATATCCATATATCACTGTATCTATAAAGAATTAAATCATGGATTAACCATTAATAATGGTATTTGTTAGGATGGAAAGCCACTTTAAAAGACTGCCTCATGAATTTTATGTGACCTCATGTGAGATACAATGCAAAACATGGTATGTGCGTATATAACATATACATATACAACATACTGATATACTTTCTAAAGATTTAGTTTTCTATGGGGAGGCATAGACGTGTTGGGAGCTATATTGACACAGCAGAAATAGTCTCTGAAATTGAAGATGTGACCAGATAAATGTGAGTGTTAACAGACACTGAGCAAAAGTACAGCAAAACCAAAACACACCCACATTGTTACAGCAAGTAGCGAGCTGCTGGTTGTCAGTCCAAATATCTGATCACGAGGCATGAAACATGAATTCCTTTAGGGACTTTCTGAACTCTGTTTAGGGATGCTCATTTTTTGGTATTACGACAGGAACCTGTTCCAGGAAAAAAAACAGTACTGTATACACTCATCAGCACATTTTCTCCACGTCTTCCCCCATATGTGGGTTGCTCTTGTTTATTACAATGAGATGCACAATGTTCACTGTTTGTTTCATGTCTCCATATGTTTGTTTGAATTAAATTACATGTAATAAAGTTCTTGTTTTTGGCTGTTTTCAGTCCACTTGCCTTTATTTGCTCTTAAGATTTATACTCTATATAATCCTCTTTTCTATACTATAATACTCTTTATACTTATACTTGTTTTGTTGTCTCTGCTGATTATTTTATTACATTTTCTGTGTGCCTCTAAAGTGATTTCCTTGTTCACAGTACAGTAGTATTATTTACATTTTGTTAGCCTTTAAGACTTTAACCTTTAAAACAATTATATATATATATATATATATATATATTTTTTTTTTAGGGAATAAGTTTTTTTGGATCGAAAGGGAAACTATGCACCCACATGATTTATCTCATAAAGTATATTTACCCAACAATGGCCACAGTTTATTCAAAACCTTAATCCAATTGAAAGTTGGTAAAAAGGTTAAATATGATGCTTGAAATGAAAAATAAATAAGGGCTCAAGTCTGACAGGAAGCATTCACATGCCAAAATGTCCTTGAACGAGATAATACTGCTAATAATAAAAATTATAACAAACTGGAACTGTCTGAAACTTATCAAGAGAGCACAATGCCATGACTATTTGATTTCTATTGGAAACACTTCTCAAAGTGGAGAGTTTGCTGAGCTATGGAGTTTCTAATGGATAGACAATTCAAATCAGTCACTCCTAACAATGCACATCAGCCATTAGTTTAGTCTTACCCAGAACAGTGATGGAAACATTGGCCTTGAGCTGGGGGTCAGTGCTCTGCACTACGTAGACTCCTGAGTCAGCCACAGTGACGGAGCTCAGAGTGAGAGCTCCAGTGACGACGTTGACTGACGCCCTGCCGTTGTGACTGGGGAAAACTGCCTGCTGGTCCCCCACCCAGTTGAGGATGAGGGAATCTCCTACTGCCCAGTTTCCACTTTTCATAACCACTGAAGGAGACAGTGACAGATTCACAGTGTCCCCAACTATAGCTGGGTTGATGGAGGGATGGACCTCCACAGCACCAGAGGCCAGAATACCTGAGGAAGACACCAGTCTTTGTTATTTATTGTAATATAAATGACAGAAGATATCATATAATATATCGTATAATTAAGTTATATTCACAAATTTACAGCTGTAGCAGAGCCTACCTTGTATTAAAGCCAGCAGTATAATGGCAAAGGTTCCTTCACCTTTCTTCTTCATTGTGTATCGATGGTCTGAGGATGTCCTCAATCTTTCTCCTCATATATTTGTCCACCCCCCTACCCATAAATACCTACAGAAGCAAACCCTTTTCTTATCTGCAGGTGTTTCTGGTTATTTTGTGTTCACTCTTGTCAAACTTACAAAAGGTGCATTACATTTTTCGTTTGCCATCTTGGGTGAAGTTCTGTAAAAGGCCAATGAGCAAGATGATAAATTATGACAGAAGGTATGTGAGGCATGATTGAAGAGTGGGGGGATTATCAGTGGTGTTATTTAGCCATTTTTTTGGTTGTTCTTTCTTTGTTTTGCTAAATAATACACATTTTGTGGGAGATTATCTCCCCTGTCAGGTTCCCACTTTTGGGGATGTTTTTGTTCATCCACTGCTAATCCATTTTCTGTGTGTGTGTGTGTGTGTGTGTGTGTGTGTGTGTGTGTGTGTGTGTGTGTGTGTGTGTGTGTGTCAAAGACAAAGATTTCATATCACCGCCACTCACACTTTTTTTTTGTTCAGGAGCTTCACATAAATACAATACACTTTGTGAAGTTTTGTGAAGTAAATGTTGACTGAGGGTGTCTTTTCTGTGTACTGTATGGCAAGAATACATAATAAGACATGCAGTATTATGTGACAGGCCAGCATATTGATTAGATTTTTTTTACAATTCAATCAGTGCACCTCTCATTTGTTAAATGAAATGAAATGCTGTCTTTTCTAACATTACATGTTGAGTATTCAAACCATTATACCATTATATATCTAACCATTATATCTTCCACCGTGCCCCTCAGTAAACACCTGTGGCATTATTTGAGCTGTGTTGGAGCAAAGTTCAGTATCTGAGCACACCTTTGTTTTGTACCTGTGGCTCAATGGTTGATGAGTATACTGTGTTGTTTGAAGAACATGAGGGTGAGTAGGAAAAGCAGCATTAGAGGACAGATATACAGTACCAGTCAAAAGTCTCTGTAGATTAACACTGAAGACACCAAAACTATAAAATAAAACATATGGAATTATGAAATGAGTCTGAACAAAACAAAATCTGTTTTATATTTCACATTCAAATTAGCAAACTTTTGCTTTGATGACCTTGAATGGTTTTCCAACAGTCTTGAAGGAGTTCCCAAATACAGTTTTCAGTTTTCAGTCAGGTGATTGTGGAGGTCAGGCCATCTGATGCAGCACTCCACCACTCTCTTGCATAGCCCGGAGGTGTGATTTCAGTCACTGTCCTGTTGAAAAACAAATTATGATTTGACTAGCACAAACCAGATGGGCTGCAGAATGCTGTGGTGGCCATGTGGGTTAAGTGTGCTTTGAATTTTGAATAAATCACCAACAGTGCCACCAGTAAAGCACCCCAACACCATCACGCCTCCTCCTTCGAGCTTCATGCTGGTAGGTAGATGGTAGATAGGCGATTTGGTGACTCCAGATTGCCCATAGGTGTGAATGTGAGTGTGAATGGTTGTTGGTGACAGCTGGGACAGGCTCCAGTCCCCCGCAACCCTGATAAGGATAAGCGGTTACAGAAAATGGATGGTTGGATGTATGGTCTACCAGAAAGTGTAGCTGCAGAAATAGCAGATCACAACAACAAGCTTGCAGTCTTGCTGGAACACTGAAGCACATCTCAGCCTGTTACTGTACCATCACCTGTTGATTGTCCTTGCACATGTGCATGAGATACAAAATGGGGAACCACTCATATAAAGACAGCTAAGTAATGTAAAGTCACAGTTTAAAATTACTGTTACAAATGAAATTAGCATTCAAATATGCTTACATATATTGGTAAGTACCTTATAATATTATATCATAATTTATTAATTGATTATTAATAATCTGAATCTGAAAAGTGACAAGCAATTATATGTAGTGGAAATATATTATTTCTATTTTCTTCTATGTATGTATGTAGCATGAAATGAAACTACCACTGGTGATAAATAAAGTCTGATGTAGCTGGAACTACCTGAGTAAAATCTCATCCAAATGATTATAGTTTGAATAATCTTTCCATAATATTCAAATCATGTGGTAATATACTACATTAAAGCCTGCACATTAGCGAGCGTGGGAGGTACTTTGTCATCATCCCATAAATCCTGAGTCAGAGGAACAAAAAAAAATAATGATAAAAAGACTTCTCAACATCTCACTCATTTCTAGTCTCTGGCTCTACAAGAAGCATGAGGCAGGCAGCTACTTGATGCCCTCATGTCACGGTCCTTGTAATCCAACACCTTGACCAGAAGAACCACATTTCCTATAGCTCGGGAGTGAGCATGATGATATGCACCTGTTCAATGGGGGCCTGAGTTTGCCTTGACAACGCCTTGTTATTGTTACTGTTGAAATGTATAACTATCTTGACACATAGGGGCTGCTTGGGTGGCATGACGTGCCCACATTTGTTCGTTATTGCAAATTATGTCGAATCAGAAACTTGTATGATTATGATCATTGTTATATCCTTTTATTTATTTGATATGAAATGTTATTAATTATGATGTATTTATTGTGTTTCCTGGTGGTTTGATTTTGCCAAATTGTCTTGAGTCCTGTATCTTTGCTATTGCTACGTTAAAGACATTAAAAATCTTTACACTTTTTGTATCATTGTACCTTCATTGTACTGTTGTTTGTATATACTAAACTAAACTACAGACAAGGTTATGCTGAGGAAGATACACTAAAACAAATGCAGAGTGGTAAAAGAAAAAGCTCTTATGTAACTGAGAGCACAGCGCCTCCCTTTGGAGAGCATGGCATGGCCAAAATCTGAAGCAGAGTAAAGCAAAAGCAAGTTTCGTTTTTCATTTCAAAAATAACCTACGACTCCGATATCAAAGTATACAGACATTTTACCCTTTTCAAAATATATATATTTGAAGCGTATGAGCCTCATAAATAATTTACCTTTATCAACAGGGAACACCAAACTCCCTCTTGATGGTCTTGATTTATAATAATAATAAATTACAATGTATTCTTATATGATAAGACATTATTGATCCTGGGGGCAAATATAAAAGCTACCCAACAGTGTATAAAGTTGTCATTAGCTCCACTTTTGCCAGCTGCAACATTAAAATGTATGTTAATACATCAATAATTAGAAATATGATATATATGATCCTGAAATGGGCCATTCTGCATAATGAGTACTTTTACCGTTGGTACTTTATTTTAATTCCACTTTAATAATTTCTAGTTTTGCTTCGACATTCCACCTAAACCACAGGGTTAAAATTATATGAAACAGGTGAGCTAACATACAGAAGAAGAAGAAAAAAGGACGGATAATGTTGTTGCGTCACATAAACCAACTGTGAGAGAAAAGCACACTGGAGGCCTCTGTCTCCCTCATCTGTTTGCTCTGTGTGATTATCTTATCTTATTTGTTCAGTTTCGGAAAAGGGTAAGAAAGACATTAGTCACTAACCACAGGTGCTTTAAAAAACATGTCAGAATAAATGAATCAGTTACAAGTTGACTTGACAAAACCCTCTTTTCAGCGTGCGAGTGAATCAGTAATACATCCAGGTCTGAGGTCAACTTAAGGTCAAACAGTGTCACGTGACGGTAAATCCATTTTTGTGAAGGAGGAGCAAGAGGAAAACAATAAGAATTAACATATAACCATCAGATATGTTAATTATACAATGGATTACACTTTAATAATGCAGTTTTCCAACAGAATGTGCTGACAGCTGGTTGTTGAAAAACTAAAGTGACAATGTTGTGTCATTTTATTTAACCTCTCCTGTGTATTGGCATTACTCATATGTGCTCTTGTTATATTTTGTAACTTCTGTCCTAATTTAAGTGTGTTATCAGAGAAAATGTATAGTACATACTGTGAGCTAACAGGCAGTGTTTTGTATTTTTCTTTTTTTCTCTTGTTTCTCTCTTGACATCCAGTCATATTGTTAGTGTATTTTCACTGTGGTGTACTCTGACAGTATTTACGCGACATATTTGCCATTTTGTGTTGTATATGGTCAACCTGGGCGGAAACAAACTGAAGAAGCAGTCCTGGCAAAACAAGAAATAAAGACACCATAAATAGTATTTTAAGTTTTTGTGTATCAGTTCCCCTGACTTCATTATGCATATTTTATTACATATATTTACAGGGTTTATTACAATATGTTACACAATCGTTGATGAATAAATAAATATGAAGTCACCAAAGTTTTTCTAACACAATTGTTCAACTCCTTTTGCTTTGCAGATTTTGGTGATCCAGTGTATTTTAACATGAAAAGTTCCTTTCATGTGTGATAAAGATAGTCAGTTTCAAAGTTAATCAAAAAGCATCAGCAGTCCCAGGCTTAGTATCACTGCAAAGAGTCCACTGAGCTGCACAGCCTCTGATCCAGAGAGAGGAATACCTGCATAAGGGTAAAGATGACAAATCAAGCCATTAGACTAGATTTAACACGTGACACACGTGATAATAGACCTAACAGCAAATGCTCAACAGTTATCAGTACCTTTAACTTCTACCATCTTGGTGGCCTCAGCAGAGCGTCCAGCTGCAGCATTTTCTGCAACGCAGGTGAAGTTTTGGAAAGTACCGGGTATGGAAGGGGTCCACCTGAGCTCATTTGCATGGATTGATAAGTAGGTTCCAATGGGGAAACCCCACCTGAACTGCCATTTGACAGTACAGTCCACATTTAAGGTACAGCTCGTCAAGCAGGTGAATTCACTCAGTCTGCCAGGAAACACAGTGTCAGGTCCGATGATGGAGACGTTCCATCGATCAACTATGAAAGATTAGAAAGTTCCCTCCAGTTTGTGAATATAAATTATTTCGCCTTGCTTCCTTAAACTATTCTTCACTTCATGAATACTTACAGCTGAGTAGGTAGCCCAGGCTGAAAACTCTTGTCTGTTGTCCTGTGGCCACATTAGTCTCACACTGGTAGAATCCAGCATCAGAGGGCAGCAGTGAGTCAAAGTGAAGTGAGGTGTTCTGCAGCAGATGCATATTTTCACGAAGAGTCACTTTCTGTCCATCTTTGTACCACACCACCTGGTTCAACTGGTTCACCAGGTGTGATGGTAATGTAGCATCATGGCAGACCAGATCCAGTGACTGGTTGAGAGTTGGGACAGTGTTTGGTGGACTGATTTGCACAGACAATCGATCTGCAACAAAAAACACACATCAGAGATAATATTTCTAAATTAGGTGCCATTCAAATTTTACCTCTTTGGCAGATAATAATGGATTCAGTAAATTGTTGATGCATTTTCAGATCCTTTACTTATACATAGGTGAAATGTACTCATTACAGTTAAAATCCTTGTTCTGCAGAAAAATTGTGACTGACAAATTATATGACATTAGCAGATTGTTATAAATGTATCAATGCACAACTGGAGGTAGTTTTAACTGATTTATATACTGTTAGGTATTTTAATCCAGTCCCAATCTGTGGATCCCCACAAAGGGCTGCAAAAAACCTCTGATGCGTTGTAGGATGATTAGTGTGAGGAGGAAAAAAGAAAGTTTTATTTCATAAATCAGTATTAATTTCGCGCACTTTGGATTGAGTCTTTACTCATTATGTGAAAGTTTAGAGGAGGCACAGTGTTTTTAAGGGATCAAGGACCAAAAAGGTTGGAAACTAACATGTAACCAGCTGTCAAATGAATATAGTGGAGTAGAAGTGTAAATTAGCAGCCTCAAAATTGAGCTGGTGCTGTACTTACTCTTAATCTCTACAATGGAGGTCATAGTTCTGGTGACTCCTGTTTCTGGATTTAACATATTACACTGTAATTCCACTGTATTGTCCAGTCCATCTGGTGTCCACATCAGTTTGCTCCCATTGACTGTGCGGCCCAGAAAGGACCAGGTGTAGATGCAGTTTGGGAAGCAAGAAGAGGAACAGGTGAAAGTGGTACTGAAACCAGCTGTCACCTCACCGGCCCAGGTAATCTGCTCCCAGGCCTCCAAACCTGGCGCACCTAAGAGAAGAAGAGTCAGTATGCCTGCATCAGACAATGTATAATGTACTATGTGTTTTTTGTAAGCAGATGATGGACATCATTCTGTCATTCAACATTAATAATGACATAACATACAAAAGGTTATTGTCTGGGTTAACAATCATGATGCATCAGATTCTGTTTTTTAGGCAAGCTCTCTGCTGTTTAATATAAGCTACATTAGCATGCCCATTCCTAATTTCTAACCCTAAAAACATTCTTTGCCACTTCTTTTTCATTGTTTAACTTACTAACAAACAGAAAAAAGCTACTGTATATGAAAAAAAAGGCTGCAGGTTAGGATATAAAAGGCAAATTTTGTGGCTCACTCTGGGTTTTATAGAGAGCTATAGAGATTTATTATTTCCTTGCAGGAAGGTTGTTGGGAGAAAATAAAAGGTCTCTGTCTGAGCACTAATGTTGGAGCATTTTAATTCATGCAAATTTGCATGAACCGGATGTGTTTAGCACTGAGGTGAACATAGGTAGTACATGCTATTTACTATCAGGCAGTTTTTGGTGTTTTCTCCTCTCTCGTAGAGGTGCCACTGCCCTATTTTTGCCCTAATTCACATTAACATTAACACATTGTCATCATATTTCTTATTACTTCTTATCTTCTTATAAATATATATATATTTATCTGTGAGTAAAAGGCTTTTTCACAGGCCTTGCTAAAAAACACAAAAATAAAAATATCAGTGTCCAGGCTAGTCTAAACTTTAAATAGATAGTAATCCTTCTATACAGTAGGCTACATGAAGAGAATTATACTTTGTCAAAATAATTAGCGCAGAGGAAAATGTTTTTCAGTCACTGTATTATCTTAGCCATCATTTCACCAGCTTTCAGCATGTAACTGCTCATACTGTATGTAAGGTTTTTATGTCTGTCCATGGAGTAACAGTCTATGTAAAAAAAACATCAGTCAGTAAATGAAGTGCTCTTACCCATCAGTGCCACCAGCAAAACACAGTAAAGATTCAACCTGTCAGGTGTCATAGTAATGTCTCTCATGGCTGCCTCCACACTTGGTTTAAACAAGAACTACAATACCTCTTTTTTTATATACCACCTATGAGTTAGAGGCTGAAAATTGTCTTCAAAAACCTTTTACTAAAAGATTATTCATTTCAGCCACTCCCAAATTTCACAGCATAATATTGTGTAATAACAGAATTTACCTGATGATGAAATCAACCTGTAAACAAAGGAAATTTCCGTTAACCACGACAGGAAATGTGTAACTCCAGTTAAAATGTTGAAAATTCTGTGTTAAAAATGATTGCAAATCAGGAAAAACAGTCACGTAGTATCAGTGTGAAATTGCACAATTGTTCTAGACCGTTTTGTCAGAGTGTTGCATAAAAACACTAGATGGCGTTGCCTCACAGGAATCATTACTTCCTTCCTCTTTGGAAATAACTTACCGTAAATGGCCTGAATTGTTTTATTACAGTAACGACCTTTCAGCCTTTGTGCCTGATGCTTGTTCATATAATAATAAACCAGCTTTTCAGGTTAGGATCTGTTCCTTAAATCATTATAATGTTTTCCTCTTACTAAAGTATGATGTTACCTAGCCTCAATGACATTTGAGTCCTATAACAAGGTAGATAAACTGTGAACTAGAATGTGAAGTATACATAAGAAATTATCCTGTTGTAACAATGTTTCTTTCAACAAGCAATGACGAGTTTCTATTGCATTAAAAGTTTATTATCATTTATGATGTATGACTCATTTTCTTCCCAGCTGTCACACCAGTCAATAAATACTGTGTTCAAACAGGTGTGGCTGTCCGGGTGAAAAACGTTTTATTGCCAAAAGTGCAAAACAGTAAATGTTGATGTGTGATTTAATCTGTTGAAGAAAATATTAAGACTTTTAAGAGTCTTTCTTTAATTTTGATTAAAGAATGGAAAAAGACCATAATTTATGACTTTGGATCACTCACACACACCATGTGGTTTTAGTGCCCTGTAATTTGAGTCGATTGTGTTGCTGTGAGGACATTAGGTTGGCACAGCAACGTATTTAGTCACATTGAACTTTGAATTTATTGCTGTAATTCAAATGCAGTGTTATTCCTGGGAATAGATACTTTTGCATACTTTTTGCCAACAACTCCCTCCTCCCCATCCTCTTTTTTTTTTATGATGATGATTATCACCATTTGCCTAGATATCATTTTCTAGTTTCTCTTTCTTTTCTTTTCGTTTAAATTTACACTTTTGTCACGTAAGAAAGTGTGAAAGGAACCTTTACCCGCTTGATTATCTCTATTTTTAAAACAACTTTAATGACACAGTAATTGTCTATATAAAACTGATTACATAATTACTATGACTACCCTGCAGTGTTGTAGAAGGCAGATTCACTGAACCTCTCCCTGCATTTATGGTTCCCTATTGACCTTTGTACATAACCTAAATCTACATCTGACTCTTTGCATGCACAAAGAAGCTATTATAGAATCACATTATGTGTTTCCTGTGTAGAATAGAAAAAGAAACCACTGTGATGTGTGTGTGTTTATGCACAAATGTTATTAAAGTGAGATATATGCAATGCTACAAATGTCCAAATATTGAAAATAAGATATTTTATTCTTCTGAATAAGCAGTCAAATTATTACATATGCAATATTTCCAACCTGAGTGTTACATTCAGTGCATTCTTTCTTTGGTCAAACATTAATCACACTCATCATTCATTAAACATTCACTAAAGCAATCATGGTACAACACAACTGTGTGAAAAACATAGGAAGTATGATCTCTACAAATTAGTAACTAATGGGGGATGGGGAACCGCTGGTGTTAGGAGACTTCTCTTTATCTCATTTCTTCTGAACCAATCATTGTTTTAAAAAGAAGAAATGCGTGAAACAGAAGTCTGATTCAACAAAATGTGCTGTATTTGTTGTACAACCTTGTGGTTCGATTTTATTAGATTATTGCACTGCTGGTTAATGATCTAACTAAGGATAATGGCATTGATCTACCTGAGTTAATATGGAGCCTGGCTCATCACAAATAGCTAAAATATTCTGTTTAAACATTTACAGAGAAAGAAACCTGTCACTTGACATACATTTGTTGTTTCAAGTGATATCAGATACAGTTCATCAATTTTACATCATCAACTATAATCAATATTTTTCAAATAATATTTATAATAATGTATCAAATGACTATGTGAAAACAATGTGACAATGCAAAAGAAGCTGCTCACAGTTATACAGTACAGACAATTATAACCTGAATCTGCAGCTCCCCTCAGCTTACATGAGAGAGTTTTTTGCACTTTGTTTTACTTCTTTGGTTTACTCTCACTACCTGTTCCAAGGTAAACAGTAGTCAGACACAGTTATCAACTAGCTGGTGCACATAGAGGAGGATTTAGCAGCCAAAGAGCTAACCCCAGTTTGTACCTTTCATGGAGGCTAAAAGTATAGAGGAAAGGTTTTTCTAAAAGATGACTGACTGACTGACTGGTGATCCCTCAAAAACCCAGAAAGTAATTTTTAAATATTTACCACTGTTCTGACTGAAACACAATCCTCAAAAACTCTTCTAATCATCTTTCATCAGTATTAAGGATTTTCATTCAGTATTTTTTAGTCCACTCGGTTAGAAGAGTCTTTGGGGGAAATACCTTCGAGCACAACGAGTGTTGACAAAAACATATTTGTGGGGTTTTCAAACATTGTTAGTTTATAATCTTTTAGAAAAAACGATGGTTACCTCTATGATCCAAATGAGTACTAATACATGAGAAGTACAAACTGGAATTACTAAATATTTCCCTCAGGAGTTAGTAGAGACCAAAACCAGAGCTAAAAGAGGGTAAATAATGGATTTACATTCATCAGGTGACCAGAAACATATGTCTCTGTTCACACTTCTGGTCAAGTTCTGGTCTCTGTATTCAAACACATCAAAATAGGATCTGTCTTTTTTGTATTTAAACTTTCTGCCCATGGTGGTCTGATTAGCTCAGGAGCTCAGTGTAAATAGGCTTTAATTTGTAGCTAAACATTATTCCTGTTCTTAACCAACTACATATAATTTAATGTACTAAAGTAGTGAACATGCTGCATCCAAGTGCTTCACTTGATGAAGATTAAAATACAGACGATCCCTTTTTGTTTGTTAGTTGTCAAATGTTATGTTTAAACTAAATCTGATCTTGATTTTGATCTTGATCTTCACTTATGCTAACATCCTATACTAACATCAAATATAACTACTTTATTATTTATGCAGAAAAGCATACAATATGTCAAATTAAAGCCTTTTAAAATATCAGAACATAAAAACATAATGCATCTAATGCCTTAGAGTAATGAAAACAATATACATATATATACAACAATATAGAGAAAATTATAAATGCAGGGAGTGTTTGTGGCAATTTGATTCTATTTCATCTGGCACTCTTTCACCTTTGTGAAAGCTTTTTCCTGTTGGCGCAAAGAAAGCACCTTATCATCCTAGAGCATAGAGCATATCAACTTACAGACACTTACAATAAACCTGTACTGAATTACTCTGATTATGCCTAGGGGAAAAAAATATTGAGATATTTCAGGTCACAGTTTCCGCATGCCTGTTGGACAAACTTTAAGACTTGATGTATTTATTGTACCTGTTGATGTCACCTCATGGTGGTTCTTTGAACATTGGCTTTTATTTTTGAATCTATTTCCTCTCTGGTTCAAACAGACAACTCCCTCCCAAATCCCTTCTTTACTGCTTATTTTTACATGCTAGCATTCTTTAATATTGTACCTGCAGTCCTCCTTTTTGTGGGATTATAAAGTTGAACTTTATCATTATGTAATTAAATTACAAAGATGTGTATCTCTATTGATCTTTAAACTGTTCCCTTTGTACTAAAAGGTTGCATGTTCATAATAATTCATTACTGTAATGACAAATTTAACAAGCTTAAATTTGACACCACTGAATGGTAAATTAAATATAGTTAAATAACTATTTTTTTTATTTTTTAAGATGTAAAATAAATATAAGCCTAACTGACAAGCTGCAAACTAGAATCTCAAATGAAATCAGTCAAACACGACACCACATCAGTGTTAAGGATTAAGGCTGAAGCAAACCACTGTATCACGTACAGAGAATATTTCATTCATGTGCGCTTTTCATTGACGTTACACAAACAAATAAATGGATAGGAAAGCTATTATGACAGCATATATGTATGCAAACATGTTGGGTAGCATTGTGCCTTCTGACCTCAGTCATGGCAATAACTGTCATGAAATGGTTGATTATTAACCACTGTTAAAGTGCTTTGACTGAGTAAACTTAAGACCGAATTAGTCCTCTATAAAGGCACTGAAAGGGAAGTGTATGTTTCTCAAACCACATATCATCTGCTCCTGGCCTCCAGTCTATATTGACCGGATGATCCATCATATCCCATGCGGTCACTTCATGCGAACCTCAGCATAAACTTGTGTGCCAGTAGGCTGAGGAGCTGGCCTCTTTGATTGCTGCATGTGGGCATTGTAGGTAGGAGGTGAGGATCCTGCAGGACGACCGCTGTTCATGCGGACCTGAGGGTATTGTGATGGCGTGTCATTCTGTGTCCCCACCTGAACTCTCCCACCATCTCTGTTCTGGAAGAAACTGATATCTGCGTAGTTCACCTCCTAGAAAAGAAAAGGGGACAGAAAAATATATTGAATAACTGTTTTGATTTAAAATCCAGGGAATAATCACCTCTGTTTAAAATTCTGTAAACCTGAATTTACAGTTATGTCACGTTGGATAAAATATTAGCAGTTAAAGAAATATCTGATTAATATTGCTCAACACAAGCACAACCATAAACAAGACAAGCT
Source organism: Argyrosomus regius (assembly GCA_946959425.1). Lineage (NCBI taxonomy): Eukaryota > Metazoa > Chordata > Actinopteri > Sciaenidae > Argyrosomus > Argyrosomus regius. Next base: position 20,179,215 of record OX336884.1, on the reverse strand, counting down.
TTATCAGACTGTTATGCAGGGTTAAAACACATATACACTTCTTCTTGTGTGTCTAATGTGTCTATTGAATATCTTCTTCGTGGTCCAAAGTCTGGTGTTCAGCACAAACAGTCTATCAAACCTGATCAAAGACTGGCTAATAATGTATTATAGCAAACTATAAAAGGTATAAAGGTAAGATAAGATAAGCTAAACCTTTACTCATCCCCAGCAGGAAAATTCAGTTGTTATGCACGCACCTTAAGATGTGCATGTTTAAGATTTAAGATTTTAGCATTGTGTTTTTCCATTAAAATTCTGCTAACAACGTGATTTTAGTATTTCATGCAGATTCACTCATTTACCATTACTCAGATGTTAGTAATGTTAGCACTGGATAATGGCTTGTGTGAACTGCAAAATTGTAGCATTTACTATTGTTGTAAGACTGAAGGACTGTGAATCATTCAATAAATCCTGATTTATATACACCTTCCAACTTATTGTTCACAGATGTCTCCTGACTGATGATTCGATCATCATCGTATTCACATCAATTTATCCGAGCAATATGGGCAAACATTTTGTTGAGACAACTGAGACTCATTTAGGCATTAGCAGCTTGGCATGTAAACATGTTGAATTCCTGCATAACCTGATTTCTCTGACTTCTTGAGTGCATATAAGCACACTGATGACTCTTACCTGATTTGCTGAGTATGCTCTGTTGTCCTGGCCTGCACGTCCTTTAAATCATGAGAAATAAAAAATGCTTAGTAGAATCTAACCAAAGGAGTAGATAATAACTGTATGAACACACAAACATATATAGAACACACAAACTTACCTGTTATGGTGGCAGTGTTTCTATCAGTGGGTTTTTTTGCCATTTTTCTGTTTAGGGAGATAATGAGTATGTAAATTAGACATTCATTAACATAATAATATTAATTGCAGCTGTATGTCAGCATGTATACTTACTGTAACTGTGTAGGCAGTTTACATTAAGCTGCCTGTGATTAAATTAGATCAATTTTGATGAGCATATTTGTTGCATGTCACCATGTTACAAGCTGAAAAAAGGGAAGCCTTTCTGATTTAATATTGTTACTTGTTTAACAATAAACAAAAAAACGAGCAGAATGAAAGAAGAATGCTTGAGAATCATTTTTAGTTTTACCATCATGTCAAAGACTTTCAAACATAATTATGTACAATAAAGGCTCCATAACAGTGATAACTCATCATAGTTTAATATGTATACCTGACAAAAAAAAAAAAGTTAAACTTTGAAATTGTACAGTGTGAAGCTCACTACCACCATGTAAGAAGAAGCGCTACTGCAGGTCTCTCATTCCAACAGCTGTCAACCTTTTAACACCATAATGACTTTTTGACTTCCTGACTTTTTTCTAAATATTTCTTATTAATGTGTAATGTCTTATCCACCTTGTGTATACGAGCTGCTTATCTGCTTGATCTTATCTTATCTTATCTTGTCCTATCTAAGATAAATAACTAAAAAGATTTAAGGCCAAAGTCAGGTTTGGGACTATATGGAGGACAATTATTGTGACACTAGCCAAAACAGCACATAGACAAGTGACCTTTTGTGGAACATCAACCTTTTGGAGACTGATGTTCAACAGCAAGTTTTATTGTCACATCAAACTGATTTTAGTTCCACATTTTTGCTCTCTCCTGTGTTTTAATAAAACTCCCTCATGCCTCCTGAGTAGCCCTCATGTTCATACCAATTTCCATCACCTTCCTGCCACTTCCCCATTAGCCTCATATACTGTATGCTTTCAACCTAGCGTTCCAGCCATCATCTCTGCCTGCATGAATCCCTCCTTGCATTTCATTTCTGCCCCTTTGCCTGCTCCCTGAGTGAATAAGCTTGCCTATCCTCCTTTCCTGTCCGGTATTGACTTTTGCCTGTTTCTGACCACGACTAAAACTGAACACGAGAGTGCTTTTGGGGTCCACACCTGAGCAGTCACATTTATCATAATTGTCTTGAACCTTAAAGTTACTTACTTTTTTCTATAAACGTAGTACCCTCCTCCACCAGCAGCCGCTCCACAGACGACCAAACATGCGATTACTATTCCAGCGATGCAGCCAGCCGAACAGCTTGATGTTTTGTCTGGCATGGCTTAAATAAAAAAAGGAAATAAGAACATAATTTACAAGATTTTGCAAAATTTTGCAAAACATTTAAATAAATTTATAATACTGTGGGTTAATCACAATATCCAATAACAACAACATCTACACTCAACACCATCTTGGTACCTGTTACAGTCAGTCCATGCACTGCTGATGATGTTCTCCCAGTTATAATATTCCTGGCTTCACAGGCGTATTGGCCACTGTCAGAAAGTTTAGTGATGACTTTAGTGAACACAGCAGAATGGTGTATCTCTGTCCCATTCAGGGTCCAGGTGTAACTAGCAGCTGGTGTGGACTTAGCAGAGCACTTTAATGTTAAGGTCTGATTAAGATGAATCTCACTTGGACCTTCGATTTGAACATTTTCTGGCCCATCTGAAAAGCAGACAGTAAAAATATAAAGCACAAATAATGAAACACAAAAAGTTTTGAACAGTGAATGTAGACTGTACAGTTTGTTACCTACAGTTAACAGTCATGATGTATTTAGTTGCATTGTTGCTGATAGGGTTGCTGATTTCACAGGAATATTCTCCATTGTCTGTTTTCTTTAGAGGTTGAAAGGACAGCACTCTGTTGTTGTCGTAAAATTTAATGTGGTCAGGCAGCACATATGAGTCACCCTTCTTCCACTTTCTGGTAAAGACAGAGCCAGCAGCCTCACAGGTTAAGTTAACAGACTTCCCCTCAATTGGCTGAGTTGATGATGATGTGACAGAAGCATTTGATATTCTCTCTGTTGGGCAAAACATAAAAACAGAGACAAAAGTAATCAAGTTACTGAGGGTTGATTGAGTACATTAATTTTGTTATTCATTTATAGTAGCACAGGAACCTGATACTTACAGTTTAGAACAAGTGGAGAATCTAACATAACAAGACAATCACACACTGGAGAAAAGAAACCTGTTTTTACTGTATTTTATTTATGTGTTTTTGATTATTAAACAAATTTAGTTGCTATATAAATACAGTGAAATAATCAAACGCTTAATCCACGGAAACTGTGCCTTTTTACGAAACGTCTCAACTTTTGTAAGGTTGTGATGTAACAACTACACAGTCACCACCCTCAGCCACGGCCCCAGCATGGACCCACTGGCCAATCAGAAGAGAGGCTCATTAATATTAATGAGACAAAATGCCAAACACTGCTTCTAAACTAAAGCTCCAGAGTAAAGAGTTGGAGAGGAGATGCCAAACAGTGTAGTGTTGGACAGGTAGTGTACAGCTGCCTGCTGCTGGAAATAATGCAATAAGAGTGAACCAAAACAGTCAAGCTGCGGACTGGAAACCAAAACATGCCAATACAATTCCAACTTACCCAGTACAGACACAACTGATGGCTGAGATGTTTCATATCTCAGAGTTTTTTCATTAAAGGCCTGACAGCTGTAGTTTCCACTGTGATTTATCTGAATGTTCATCAGTGTGAGCTCTGGTCCAGTATCAGACAGCTTGTCTGCATTCAGAAACCAGTAAAACAGTGCAGAGGGTCGGGAGACAGCTGAGCAGGACAGGGTGATGTTTGATCCTTCCTCAAAGTATTCTTGTAACGGATATTTTGTCAATTTAATATCTTCTGGGCCATCTACAGTGTGCAGCATATAAGGAATAAAAAAAGAAAAGAAAACAAAAAAAATCACCAAAAGTAATACGAGCAGCTTGAAAAAAATTCTAGATGACATGTAACACAGCTCTATAACTTGGAAACTGAAAAATGTAACTTCAGAGCTGCATGCATATCGTGCAAGATAAGAAGTATGCACATATAATTAGAAACTCACAGTTGATGGTGAGGTTTACTGGGTCACTGTCGCCATTAGTGGCAGGGTTGGACACACGACATATGAATGGTCCCTGGTCATAGCGGGTCACACTGACTATAGTGAGAGTGGAGTTTCCATCAGTGAGCTGAACTCTGTCACTGGCTGTAACCTCAGAGCTGATGTTCAACCAGCGGAAAGAGAGAGAGGATCCAGAGGAGGAGCAGGACAGACGGACAGAGCTGTTGAACTCCACCAAGTCTGTGCTGTTTGCAGTTGCCACAACATTGGAGACTGGCTCTGTTGGTTTAATAAAATTTTTAAAAAGATTAGAAGTCATGAATTGGATAAAAATATATATTTTTTTTGTAGCAGGACAACCACCAAACAAATGCACTGTTTCTGTGCTAAACACATCTAAACATTCAGGACAGACGGAGTTTTTCGAATTCCACCAAGTCTGTGTTACTGACAGTTACAGACACATTGGAGACTGGCTCTGTAGGTTAAAATAAACAACACAATTATTAATTATTATTATTTTATTATTATAAAATATTGCACAAATCAATTGCTCTGAATTTTCTACCTTGTTTCTGTAGCAAAACAAGCGCCACAAACAAATGCAGTGATTAGTCAGTCTCTTAAAAAAACCCTCAACATCCATGATGGACATTTATGACTTGGTATACATCTCATCTCTGTGTGTCAAGCAAAGTCAGGTTTTATTGAAATGATAAAGATATTGTGTAAGAAAAAGAGAAAAGAGTATTTGAACTCCACCAAGTCTATGCTGCTAACAGTTACCACCAGTTGGGAGACTGTGGCTCTGTGGGTGAAAAACAAAATAGTTTTGTACTTGCCACCACCTGAAAACACTTAATGGAAACATTAGTGTTTGCTGCTACTCTTTGAATCTTTACACCAGCTTCTGCCACTACAAAAAAGCAACATTTTCTTACTTATTATTTGATGACGATGATACACAGATCAAAAAGGTATTTTGGGGCTTTCACAAAATGCTTTGCACGTCACTGAGAAATTCAGTTTTTGTTGATATTGTGTCAAACTGGCATCGATTTAACTCTGTGGTACTTTTAGGCTTACCTTTTGGTGGCTGCTCTTTAAATCAATGTTAAATATTAAGCAATAATGCAGTTTAACACCGCCAGAAAGTGTGACCATAAACCTTCAATCAATATCTCTCTGATTCAACAAGAATAAAATATGTAACATAACTATGCAGGTGTTGCTAAGACACTGCAAATTCAGAGTACGCGTTTAAAAAAAAAAAAAAAAAGTTTCATGGCAGCGCTTATAATTTGTACTATTAAAAATGTTATGTTGTAGTTATGATGCAGTTATTGGATTTCATTATCAGTGAAGAAGAACCATCCTAAAAAAACCCCTAATGAACTGATTTGAGTGTAAAAGTATATCCTTGACTTTGGAAACACTAGTTTGAAAACAGAATGTTTACTTATGGTTCACTTAATTACCTTTTTCTAAGCTTTCAACCACATCTCAGTTTTCCATATCCATTAGTCATGTAGCCAGCAGTCATCGAGATAACTCAGTCGTCATCATATGACCAAAGTATTAAACGGGGGTTTCAAACCGCTGTTTCTGTTCAAACAGCATATATGATGATTTAACACAGCCAACTGTCATCTTCTGTGATGTTAAACTAACCCTAACTAAGCAAATTCCATCTGATGGTGATAACCGTAAGATACAGTTAAAAAAGCTCCAGAAAATAAGTGTAAGTGGACCATGAGCTAACATTCTTTCAATTCACATTTGAATGAATTCAAATATCTTCAAAGGAACCTGAAAACATGGTCTCAAACCTTAAATATCTTACACTGAATATTCATTATTAAATGTGCAACTAGTTTGGAAACAAACCCTCTTTGGTATTATTTATAAAGAGTTTAACACTAAAAACCTCAGCTAATTTGTGTCTTTATGACATTCACTGTGTGGGTGTGATTTGATCATATTTGCTTGACAATGCTGGAAAAATAAACATACAACTTCACAACTTGAATCAGATTTTGATTTATAAAATTGATCTTGGTTAATGGGTTGCCTCAATATTTTCTCCTTGTTTCACTACTCCCCTGCTGTCTGCTGTAATGCAAAATCTTCTCAAAATGTTGTTAACAGCTATAAATTATCCCAGCCAAATTCATATTTTCACTGGGTTGTCCACGGTTATATATCCTTTATGAAAAACAAAACAAAACAGAGAGCACACGGGAAAAATGATTTCAGATGCACGTGTTGTAGTCCATCTTCTGAACTTTGTAGTTTTACCACACATTGTGTCAATAACATCCGTCGCATCATCATCGTTTTTTCATGTTTTTCCAGCCATTTGGTGGGCAAACATTTACTTTGAATTGTGGAGATAATTTTACTTTAATTTTCTGCTGTATGGATGGCTTCATGAATACATCAGGGACCCATTCAAAAAAAGCCCTCTTGTTTACACTTGAGAACAAGTGTTAGCGCTAGGTAATGCTACCATACCCTGCGACCAGTGATCCCTGCGGAATTGAGGAGAAGAAGATGAGGATGCAGAGCTGGATCTAAGCACCAGGGGCAGGAAAGGCGATACAAACCATCCATAGTCTGTTATCATGGGGAATGTAAGATCTCTCCCCAATAAGATGGAGGAGCTAACCAGGCTACAGAGGGAGTATTGAGAGCATCATGGCTGAATGAACTCACTGTGGATTCGCTGGTAACTCTGGATGGCTTTTAACTTGTGAGAGAGGATAGGAGAGCAATGTGTCAGTGGCCTGTGAAGCATGAGGAAGTGGGAGAGAGGAGGATGCTAGCAAAGCTGACATCCATCATGAAAAACTCCTCTCATCCCCTGCATGAGACTGCGGTGGGCTTAAGAAGCTCCTTGAGCAACAGACTGCTACTCGTACCATGTAGGAAGGAGCGCTACCACACGTCCTTCATTCCAACAGCTGTCAGACTCTTCAACACCAGCATGACTTTTTCTATATATTTCGTATTTGTGAATAATTTATTATCAACCTTGTGTATATGAGCTACTGTGACAAGTGAATTTCCTCAGTGTGGGATCATTAAAGTCAATCTTATTTTATGTTATGTTATCTTATCTTCTCATGACGTAGCCTAGTGTAAGTGCAGAAGACTTCTCTTCTTCTCCTAAGTCCTTATGAATTTTCCTTCACATCGTTCCTTGATATGATGTTTCCCACTGAGGTCAAGGAAAAGTGTTAAGAAAAGGACTTAGGAGGTAATTTTCTTGACTATTCCACCGTACCCCATGGCTTCCTGACTCTGCTCTCTCTACACACCTGCCCATCATCTGCCATCAGCACACCTGATCACTCCTGCCTACAAGAGCTCTAGACAAACTGCCAGTCCCTGCTGGATCTGTCGTGTGAAAAAACTGAAATGTTGGGAATTTACCTTTTTTATATAGATATTTGAAACCACTGAACACAGAAATTATTATTATTATTTATTTCTTGTTGAATTGCTATGCATAATCTGTATTCAGCGCTGAAAGAGATGCAACATGTGAAATATTTACTCACCGAGAACCTTCAGTCTGATGCTTCCAGGCATTTGTGATGCTTCCTGTGTTATAATGGAAATTCTGTATTCTCCACTGTCACTAAGAGCCAGATTCCTGAGCTCTAGAGATCCAGTAGAGATGAAGAGGGTTATCCTGCCTTCATACTCTGGTGCAGTGTTGTTTTTACCACTTACTGAAGTGATTATAACTCTATCATCAATATTCCAGCTGATTGATAGAAATGGTTTTTCTGTTTGATTCAGTGTTGTGTTGAACATCACCGTGCCTCCCACAGCTGCATTCAGAGGACCAGCTGGCAACACACCAGCCCCTTTGGTTAAACCTGGAGGAGACAGTTACAGGTTTGATTAGGACTCTGATAAGATGCTGACATTACAAATAAACCACTGGGACAAAATCTTTGATCACAATCCAAAAGAAAAAAAGACAAAAACAGATGAGCAGACTGTTGAGTGATGATTAATAAGGATTAGATTTATAACTCTCATTTCAAAGCCTAAGTAGTTTTCATATTTTCCTTAACACAATGGTATGAATGTCTATTTAAAACCTAAGTTATGAAATTAAGGTGGTTGTCAACAATAAGAAGCAGTTGAACCAGCTTTTACACCTCATTATGGATTCAAGTCTGATAAAGTGACCCAGATCAGAACAGACAACCAACACAGTATCAAGAGTTTGATTGGAACAATTGTTTTATTCTATCATATTTGTATTATATCAATTCTTTGTTGAAGCAGTTTTTATGGTTAAACTTGCTTCTATTTCGTGTTATTTCGAGGAACATTTAGCCAGTGCTGACTTCTTCCCTAACTAGTGCAACTACATACAAGCCTTGCATGCATGTGCATAAACTTGTATGCAATTGTTAGATGTAATAATCAGACTTAATGGAAATTCACTCACTCCAAATAATATGAAATATGAAACGCAAAATACGACAGCAGAAAACGTTAAAAAGGTTTCTTACCTGTAAAAGCCACAGAGAAAATCCAAAGTAAAGGTAAGATTTCCATTGATCCGTCTATGTGAGATATAAACAGATGAGAGAAGGTCAACCATCAAACTTTTACTGTTAAAATAAACGGGAGCTTCCAGCAGCTCTGATTATATGACCCAGTGAATGAATACAGAGTAATTTACGTGCCGCCTGACGAACTGTCTGCATCATAAGATAAACCCACTGAGTCTGCAGTTAGGTCCTAAAACTGCAACACGTCGCCCTCTTCTGGTGTAACGGTGCTTGCATTGGCATATTGATGGATCGTGAAGACACATGAATACTGTGGTATTAATAATCCCACAGACTGATTTAGTAAAAAGGACATATCTGGTTGGGCTATACTCTATATATTTGAACATCTCAACTCAAGAGACTTGAGTGAACTCAAGTACTCAAGACACTTTTACATGCTTTTAGTTTAAACGCAGACATAAAAGCTTGCTAATATCGTTCTGTATTATCTGAGCACAGTGGTGGGCAATTGCCCCCTCTAGTGCCCCAATGAAAAAAAAAAAGCAGAGAAAGTGTTCTCTTAGATGCCCCTAGGCCTATGGTGTAAACAAAATCTCTGTCCTTCCATTTGAGAAAACTTGAAGTGTATTTTAGGGCAATGATGCATCAGCAAACTTTGCACAGACAACCATGAGTACTACTTTAAGAAGGCCTCACAGTTCAACTTAAAAGATTTCATTTTAAAATAGAAATACTTCATAGATTACAGTTCTAATCTAAGAATCTGTATCTTTGAGAATCTTTCTCTCTTGCCAGTCAAGTAGGCATCATGGGAAGCGATATTTTAAATAAATTTCTCATATCTTTCTAATGCATTTCTTTTATTTTGTTCTTGTAAGTGATCCCTTGCTGAAAAAAAACCTGACAACCCTACCCTTCCATTTGCATAAATAAACACCTATCAGTGTTTGTACTTGATAAATCCATCTCAGCTTCCTGCATGCAGGTGCCCCACCACAGAACGCTTGTACCCTCTTTATTTTTTTCAGAATTGTCATTCAAACAGCCTGTGTCTGCCACCTTAGATGCTTGGACCAGCTTTTATTATCTACCAAACAGTTGCGATGTTTGTGTCAGATAATCACTAAAGTCAGAAGGGTTCATTCTTTTGGTTTTGGTGCCATGAATATCTGGAGTTTCAACTGACAATTTCATGGCAATCCATCAAATATTTGTTAAGATATTTTAGTCTGGACCAAGGTTGTGGACAAACTGGCTTAGGGATTGTCACAGGTTTACATTAAAACAAGTGTAATTTACCAAACTAAGGTTTATACAAATATACAATGAGGCAAGGAAATGACCGATCAAAGCAGTACGTTAAAGGTGCAAAATCAAAAGACAATGATTCAGGGTGAATGCCAGGTAAACAAGACAATGAGACAGAGTGAACACATGCATACCTTTTATAGCCTAAGGTGATCTAAATCAGTTGACAACCCTTACATGTTCATGTAACATGATCATGTTCATGTAAGGGTTGTACATGCCATGCTCACTAAGGGCCTGTATAGCATCCAAGATCATGGGAGGAACGTCACACAGACCGACATTGACAAACCTAGAAACTAAAAAAAAAAAAGAAAAGCCTGTAAAAATCTGAAATAACTACTGTAAGTCACACACAGTGCATGACTTTATCATTAGCATCAGGAACCTGAGGAGTCCACTCTGAATAAACCCCTGATTGTTTAGTCATGTCAAACTGTGAAAGTTGTTGCTGTTAACATAACTAACATAACTCCTCCTCAAAAAGAATCCTATTTAAAATATTTAATTATCTATTTAAAAGTTGCTGTGTGAACATTGTTAATGATTAACAAGGTGGACCTTGTCTTTTATTCAGCTGATCATTCAGTGAGATGATGATCGTAAAATCCCCATTGCACAGTACTTCCTCATATGGCCTTCATAGGCCTATTGAAATGAGCATTTATTATGATGATATTAGCAAAGGGAAAGTGAAGAAGTGTGATCCTCTTTTCTCTTCATACTTGATGATACTGCAGACGAAATGGAAATAGCTATGATATGCTTCATCATCCTGGGAATCTTCTCAGGTGAGCTCTTACCATTTAACACAGCAGACAAAGTCAACTATCCACTTTTTTCTCAAAATGTAACCATCTACTATTGATGTTCAACAGTGTCAGATTGTTTTGTTTTGCTTCAAATTAGTAGTTCTTTTTTTTCCATAAAAGATAGTATGAGCAACTGATTACTAATATGAGTGCAACAACCTGGCTCGCTGGGGCATGACAAAACCAGAATTGCACTGTCGTAAGGTTAACTTATTTTCTTTATTTAACACAAAACAACGGAAAATGGAACAAATGTTACAAATGGGATGTGGACGTCAGTATTATCAGTGGTGTAGGATGTGCATGTGTGTAAAGTGTAGATGTGTGTTGTCAAGTGCATTTAACTAAAAGGGAAAAGAACGGTTAACCCCGCGGCTGCCACACCACTCCACGGACGCCTGCTGGAGAGAGAGAGAGAGAGAGAGAGAGAGAGAGAGAGAGAGAGAGAATGAATCAATCGTGGGCCTTTATAATCTCAGTCACCAAACCCAGGCCACAGACCAAAATCCCACCGGAAGGCCGCTGCCTTAACAGCAGGGGTCGCCACAATAGACACATTAGTTCAGGCCACAGATTTTGCGAAACATTGTACGACGTACAAATAAACAGATAAGATATTCATTTAATTGTTGGTTCTTCGAAGGGAGTTTATATGACAAAAAGCTGTTTAAAATGCTTCCTATTATCTACAATCACCTTCACTTTATCATTGTTTGTTACTTTTTAAATAGACATTCATACCATGTGTTATGGAAAATATGAAAACTACTTAGGCTTTGAAATGAGAGTCATAAATCTAATCCTTATTAATCATCTCTCAACAGTCTGCTCATCTGTTTTTGTCTTTTCTTCTTTTGTATTGTGATCAAAGATTTTGTCCCAGTTGTTTATTTTGTAATGTCAGCATCTCATTAGAGTCCTAATCAGACCTGTAACTGTCTCCTCCAGGTTTAACCAAAGGGGCTGGTGTGTTGCCAGCTGGTCCTCTGAATGCAGCTGTGGGAGGCACGGTGATGTTCAACACAACAGTGACTCCAACAGAAAAACCATTTCTATCAATCAGCTGGAATAGTGATGATAGAGTTATAATCACTTCAGTAAGTGGTAAAAACAACACTTCACCAGAGTATGAAGGCAGGATAACCCTGTTCACCTCTACTGCATCTCTAGAGCTCAGGAATCTGGCTCTTAGTGACAGTGGAGAATACAGAATTTCCATTATAACACAGGAAGCATCACACATGCCTGGAAGCATCAGACTGAAGGTTCTCGGTGAGTAAATATTTCACATGTTGCATCTCTTTCAGCGCTGAATACATATTATGCATAGCAATTCAACAAGAAATAAATAATGGTGTTTCTGTGTTCAGTGGTTTTAAATATCTATATAAAAAAGTAAATTCCCAACATTTCATTTTTTTTCACACGACAGATCCAGCAGGGACTGGCAGTTTGTCTAGAGCTCTTGTAGGCAGGAGTGATCAGGTGTGCTGATGGCAGATGATGGGCAGGTGTGTAGAGAGAGCAGAGTCAGGAAGCCATGGGGTACGGTGGAATAGTCAAGGAAATTACCTCCTAAGTCCTTTTCTTAAGACTTTTCCTTGACCTCAACGGGAAACGTCATGTCAAGAAAAGATGTGAAGGAAAATTCATAAGGACTTAGGAGAAGAAGAGAAGTCTTCTGCACTTACACTAGGCTACGTCATGAGAAGATAAGATAACATGAGATAAAATAAGATCGACTTTAATGATCCCACACTGGGGAAATTCACTTGTCACAGTAGCTAAATAAAACAACAACAACATAATAATAAGTGAGACAAATGTTTCAGGTGTTGCAAATTGTTAGTTTTCTCATTATTTTAGCTGCAACAATTCGAGTTAGCATCACAGCGGGAAAACCACTGAAGACAGTAACCCCTGCACTGGAGTATCATGAAAAAAGACCTCCAATACCAATGAATCAATGATATATTTTAAAATCCTAAATGTCAGGTGAAACATTATTCATACTGTTATTACCACACATAACCTCTAATGGTAGGCAAAACATTCACACAACTCCAAGATTACTTACTATGTGACACGTTGAGGACAATCATAAAACTAGTCACTGTGATCAAGTAAATCCAGATTATTTGTAACAGCTAATAAAAATGTTCAGTAACCTAGCAGGACCACTTACAGTACTGTCGACTATATAAAGCCTACCAAGAGTTAATGAGTAACTTAACACCATTTAAATAGAAGTTTTACTGCCCACTGTAGTCCGAAGTTTGTTTTTGTTGACCTGTAACCACACCCAACAGTGATGTCACAGAGTCCTGGAGTACACATGTGCATCATGACAGCGAGGTTTTACCACTGGAGGTCAGCAAAAATGATGTTAAAGGATAGGTTCACAGTTTCTTTCTTAACACAACAGCCAGGTGCCCATAAGAACACTGAAACATGTTTTGTTTACTGTAATTACTCCAGTTCCAGTAATTACTCCAGTTACAATGTAAGTGATGAGGGACAAAATCCACAGTCCTCAGTTAGACCAATCAAATGGTTAATTTATAAAGTTACAGTTACAAAAAAGGTCATTTTGTACAAATAAGTGAGTAACTTTCGATGATACTCAGATGATGTGCCTCAATATTAGCTTCTGCTGAACTTTAGAAATCATTTTTTCTCTGAAATAGGATGGTGGATTTTGTCCACTGTTATTTCCATTAGAAGTTTTTTTGTTAGGAATCACAACAGCCAGCATAAACAGGAGAATCTACCACACCAAAATATGTTATATTTATTTAAATATGCATATGTGAATCATTTTTTGAGATGGACTTGACAAAATGTGAATTTAGATTAGATTGCTTTGTCTATGATGTTTTGTCTCAGAGTTATTATTATAGTGTATAAGAAGTAGTGAACAATAAAATGTTCAACATCAACAAAAACATTTTAGAATCATTTTTATTGTCCAGATACGCTCTCAATGTATATAATTGTATCATGATTAAAGAAAAGCTTGAACTAGTGAGTACTATGGTGTATGATACATAATAATAAACAACATATTCAGGTCCTCAGATTCTTAAAGAGGTAGAAACACATTCTTTCGGGTGTAAACTAACAACCATACTGTATATACACTGTATCATCTGATAGAAAAATTGCACACAGTGTTAAAAAATGTGACAAAAGAGATTCAGTCAAAGGATCATCGTCAGTACAACTTACAGACCATGAAACACTACAGACATGAATCAGACAAACAGCAATGAATAATGAAGAAGGACATGAGAGTCAGCAGGTGTGTTTATGTTCTGCCTCCCTGCTACTGCCTTTTTTGATTTATTGATATGAGATTTTGTTAAGGTCAATATAGTCAAGCTAAATGGCAATTGATTCAAATTAAGTCAAACTTCACCATCAAGTCTCCAGCCTCAAATCCTGGATGTCTTGATTTCTCAAGTCTAAATTCAATAGCCCAAGAGTAGAATTTTGGAGAAGCTCTACACTGTAACGAATTGCTGTATATTTACGGTGGATTTACAACAGTATCCTACTGTATTTTATAATAATTGTAAAATACTGTTAAATATTCATCCCTCACATGTAAATTAACAGTTAAATCAGTCATTTACTGTAACAATAACAGTAGATAACTGTAATTTAACAGCATAAAACAGTATTTGTAATGAATTGCTGTAGATTTATGGTGGATTACTACAGTATCTTACTGTATTTTAAAATAATTGTAAAATACTGTTAAATATTCACGCTTACATGTAAATTAACAGTTAATGCTCAGTTAACAATAAGAAACTGTAATTTAACCGCATAAAACAGTATTTTCTGTCAAGCAGTGGAGACATCCCTTCTCAAGTCCAGTCATTATCCATCAGCATCTTACTGATGATTGCGGGCTTATGTTTCTATTTTGATGATAGCACTTCTTTACTGATCAAACTCCTCAAACTCCTCATCTTTGAGTGACAATATACTAACTGGCTATTCCTGAACTTGACTTTGGAGAGCACAGCTCCGTCATATCATTCGAGAAGTCCATGTGGAGTTCAACAGAGCAGGTAAAGTAAAGTTATGCTTATCTCCCGAAATTGGTAGTGTCCAGTGTTGTTATGTCTGCATGATTATTGAACTGTTGACATTTCAGATGTTTTATTAGGTCTGTTTCATTAGTTCAGGTTGCCTGGCTAAGTGAAAGCAAGTTCTGTAGCTAGCTTGAGCTCAATTAGCCGCAGGTGTTGCTGACCTTCATAAAGTTTTTTTTATTGTAAAATTTATGTGTCATTAACATCTTAGAGATTGTTACGTTATTAAAGTTAATCGCCAATTTTGTGAAGATATAACTAACTTGTGTTAACTTGTGCTTTTATAGAGCTGACTGTGCAACCAAACTGGAAGGAACGGGAGGATTTTCCAAAGGGAGTGAGTTAGGACCTACAATCGCCAGTCTGTCACCAGGTGGAGAAGTAAGGTGTGTCAGTGTGTTCCTGCCAGGAGCAACATTAAAAACATCAAACACATTTTATTATGTACTCCATTGTAGTAGTGTCTGTCTTTCTCAATCAGTGAAATTGAAGAAGGAAAAAAATACTTAAAACTCAATTTTGCAAGCACACAATTTGTCTTCTGAAAATGTAGACGTTTCTAGTTTCTGCTTGACTCCATTCCTCCATTGTGTTGCTAATTTTATTTATTTTATTTTTTTTACAGGTACTCCACGTCCACTGTTATAATGATTGTATTGGAGACAGTTTCTTCCAAATATGGTAATGCAATACCTTGTCATTTTTGTAATACAAATGTTCTCAATGTTATTAATCTTACAAAGTCTGCTGTACAAATGAGCACTTTGTAATAAACTACAGCAATGTTATGGAATGTATATTCTCTTGTGTTCTATACCAGGGTTCTCAAACTTATTACTTAAAGGTCTGTATCTGATTTTTATTCAAGGTCAGAATGATTGGCAATAACAACAAAATGTTATCAATTCAGTTATGATTATGTCTCTTCATTGAGCCAGCATGCATAGAAACCCTATGTTGATGATAGAAACTGAGGCAGACACAGCTCAGACAGTTTGTTAGAAGTTATTAAGTGAAATAAGTTATTAAGTGAAATACGCTCCTTGTACTGTCCACTCTTTGCTACTCTCCTCCTCCGGGTCCTCCGCTAGCTTAACCTGCTACTTTTCTTCAGTTGAGCACAGACAGATGAACAGTGATGATGAATGCATGTTGTTGCTGAATGTGTTTCTGATCCGCTCTAAGCACTAGAAGGCAAGACGTTATTAAAATACAAGAAAAGTCAAGCTGTGTGTTTATGTAGGACTTCTGGATGTTGGCTGGCTGTCGGGATGAATGTGTAGCCTGGGTATTTGAAAAGCTCTGTGTAACCCATGTAAAACCCTCTCTCTGCCGGTACTCTGCGATGTGTTGTGCGACAATAAACCAGGAAACGGGCTGGTGGTTTCTGACAATTCTTTACTCGGTCTGTCACAAAATAAACAAAAACAGGAGAGACTTGAGCGGTGTACATGAGGAGGTTGTCGACACTTCTGCAGACATTTTCCAGTCAGACTCTCTTTTACCCATAAAATAATAGTGGTTTTATCAAAGCAACCAGAAAATAATATGTAAAAATGTAAAATATCATTCCCAAAACGTTATATTAAATTGACATAAATAAAAATAAATTAACTGAAATAATGTAAATTATTCTCAGAGGACCCTCATTCATTCATCTCACATGTAAATAGCATCCCCACATATTAACCAGTGGACATACAATAAACGTAATTAACCATCTCCATACCTGTCACAAAATAAACAAAAACAGGAGAGACTTGAGCGGTGTACATGAGGAGGTTGTCGACACTTCTGACGAGGAGAAGGAAAAAGAGTCACATTCAAAACAAAAACACCGTGAATCGGCTCTCAGCTTCAGCGTGTCATGTAAACATTAGCACAAGATAACGCTAACTAGCGATATTCACAGACTGCTTCAGAGTTACTTTTTACACACACACAATGCGGTTAACGGCTGAAAACACTCCCAACAACATTCCGGCATGAACCGAACTGGTCCCGTTAAACAACGGTCTCATAGAACAACATTTTTGTACTTTTAGTGGGAGAGAAGCTTCCACCATCCTACCTGCAGACATGTTCCAGTCAGACTCTGACCAGAACGCGCAGGCGCAGCACCTCAAAACTCCCCGTCATAGCCCCTCCCCTACATACACATACACAGAGCTCCCCAAAACAGACAGGCAGAGGAGAAAAACCTTAACAGAGTGAAAAATAAAATAATAACTGAATATTTTGGTGAAATTATATTAAAGTCAATATCCAACTGTTCCATCTGCATACTTTGGTTTCAAATTGGTGAGGATTTATATGAATGCAAAAATAGCAGATTTTATAACACACTGGCATATACTGTAAAATTACCATAACCCACAGTTCTCCTACTGTCATGTACTGTAATCCAAAATACGGTAATATTATACTGTTAAATAAATTACGGTAGATGCGCTGTAAAATTACTAAAACACAGTTATCCTACGGTCATTTACTGTAATCCAAAATACGGTAATATACTGCATTGTAAAATAGTAAAATACTGGCGTCCCTGCTGCCAGTATTTTACTGTTATTTCACAGTGAAATTCTTTACAATGTATCTACGTTATCATTATCATATCGTTTCATCATCTACTATACTGGCTAAATTCTTCATTTTTTTCTGATCCAGTTTGTCAGTAACTGTCAGTAACACAGGCTTTGTGTAGTTTAACAGCTCTGTTCTCTTTTTCTTACGCAATATCATTTTCAGTTTAATAAAACCTGACTAACTGAAACACAGAGAGAATCAGAATCATACTTTATTGTCCCCAAGGGGAAAGGTGTATATGGAGTCACAAATGTCCACCATGGATGTTTGTTAAAATATAAAATAATTATTATTATCTTGTGAATATATAGATGCATTTGACACAGAATCAGTGCATTTGTTTCGTGGTTGTCCTGCTACATAAAAAACAACAAGAAGAAGAGCAATTGATTTGTGCAATATTTTCTATACAATTTATGACTTCTAATCATTTTTTTAAATGTATGGTGTTGTTGTCTGTTAACCCACAGAGCCAGTCTCCAATGTGGTGGCAACTGCAAACAACACAGACTTGGTGGAGTTCAAAGACTCTGTCCGTCTGTCCTGCTCCTCCTCTGGACCCTCTCTCTCTTTCCTCTGGTCGAACAGCAGCTCTGAGGTTACAGCCAGTGACAGAGTTCAGCTCACTGATGGAAACTCCACTCTCACTATAGTCAATGTGACCCGCTATGACCAGGGACCATTCATATGTCGTGTGTCCAACCCTGTCAGTAATAGTAACAGTGGCCCAGTTAACCTCACCATCAACTGTGAGTTTCTAACGTATATGTGCATACTTCTTGTCTTGCACGATATTCATGCAGCTCTAAAGTTGCATTTTTCACTTTCCAAGTTATAGAGCTGTGTAGTACATGCACATACACATCTACATGTCATGTAGAATTTTTTTCAAGCTGCTCGTATTACTTTTGGTGATTTTTTTTGTTTTCTTTTCTTTTTTTATTCCTTATATGCTGCACACTGTAGATGGCCCAGAAGATATTAAATTGACAAAATATCCATTACAAGAATACTTTGAGGAAGGATCAAACATCGCCCTGTCCTGCTCAGCTGTCTCCCGACCCTCTGCACTGTTTTACTGGTTTCTGAATGCAGACAAGCTGTCTGATACTGGACCAGAGCTCACACTGATGAACATTCAGATAAATCACAGTGGAAACTACAGCTGTCAGGCCTTTAACCCCAAAACTCTGAGATATGAAACATCTCAGCCATCAGTTGTGTCTGTACTGGGTAAGTTGAAATTGTATTGGCATGTTTTGGTTTCCAGTCCGCAGCTTGACTGTTTTGGTTCACTCTTATTGCATTATTTCCAGCAGCAGGCAGCTGTACACTACCTGTCCAACACTACACTGTTTGGCATCTCCTCTCCAACTCTTTACTCTGGAGCTTTAGTTTAGAAGCAGTGTTTGGCATTTTGTCTCATTAATATTAGTGAGCCTCTCTTCTGATTGGCCAGTGGGTCCACGCTGGGGCCGTGGCTGAGGGTGGTGACTGTGTAGTTACATCACAGCCTTACAAAAGTTGAGACGTTTCGTAAAAAGGCACAGTTTCCGTGGATTAAGTGTGTGATTATTTCACAGTATTTATATAGCAATCAACCCTCAGTAACTTGATTACTTTTGTCTCTGTTTTTATGTTTTGCCCAACAGAGAGAATATCAGGTGCTTCTGTCACATCATCATCAACTCAGCCGATTGAGGGGACGTCCGTCAACTTAACCTGTGAGGCTGCTGGCTCTGTCTTTACCAGAAAGTGGAAGAAGGGTGACTCATATGTGCTGCCTGACCACATTAAATTTTACGACAAGAACAGAGTGCTGTCCTTTCAACCTCTAAAGAAAACAGACAATGGAGAATATTCCTGTGAAATCAGCAACCCTGTCAGCAACAATGCAACTAAATACATCATGACTGTTAACTGTGGGTAACAAACTGTACAGTCTACATTCACTGTTCAAAACTTTTTGTGTTTCATTATTTGTGCTTTATATTTTTACTGTCTGCTTTTCAGATGGGCCAGAAAATGTTCAAATCGAAGGTCCAAGTGAGATTCATCTTAATCAGGCTTTAACATTAAACTGCTCTGCTGAGTCCACACCAGCTGCTAGTTACACCTGGACCCTGAATGGGACAGAGATACACCATTCTGCTGTGTTCACTATCATCACTAAACTTTCTGACAGTGGCCAATACACCTGTGAAGCCAGGAATATTATAACTGGGAGAACATCATCAGCAGTGCATGGATTGACTGTAACAGGTACCAAGATGGTGTTGACCATAACCCACAATATTATACATTTGAAAATTTAAGAGTAGCAGGCTTCCTAAAGATTTGTATTACAAATCCATTTCACTGATCAAAAGTGGCAGATTTATTTGAAGCTCAGTTGCTTGAAACACAAACTCCACTTAAGAATTAAAAAGTACAATTTACTTAAATAAACTTAAATTAAAGTATTTAATTTCAAATTTAACTTTACAGTTTTACAGTTCAACATTGTGGGACTCACAATTGATGATGTTTTTAAAATTAAGTGCCTACATTACCCACAATGCAACTTAATGCATCAAAATTTATTATACTGGTATATACACAAGCCTGAAGCAGAGATGGGGATCAGGCTACAGAGATCTGCTAACCTCACATCTTCTAACACCACATCCTCTGATTTCTTTCATTTTCAAACTTGTAGTCATCAGCCTTAACCAACACTGACTGAAATGACATCACTTGAGGCGCAGCACTAGCAGTATATAGCTGTCATGTTCCCCAAGACGTGTAAATTTACTAACGTATTTCTTTATTTAACCCATCCCAGAAAAAACATCAAGCTGTTCGGCTGGCTGCATTGCTGGAATAGTAATTGCATGTTTGGTCATCTGTGGAGCGGCTGCTGGTGGAGGAGGGTACTACATTTATAGGAAAAAGTAAGTGGAAAATAACTTTAATGTTTAACCAGGAAGACATTTTTTCATTAATATGCTTCAATCACAATTATGATAAACGTGACAGCTCAGTAATCACAGATCTGTTGATCACATAAATTATTTTCTTTTAAATTAGAAATAACACAGATTTTAGATAAATTAAAATACTCTGTATTAGTAGTTGTTGTGTCACATTATCACTTAACAATTTTATATTACATTAAGTTTATCGAAAGAAATTACTCAAACACAACACAGGTTACTGTTTGGATTTTGAGTGGAATCAGATTTTATGACCATGTTTGAACAATGTTTTATTTTTTAATATTCAGACGAATGTTTAACAGCAAAGCCCCGACTCATTCTGCTTCTAATAAAGGTTAGTATATCTGATCTTACTTCATAAACACATATCTCAGTATGTCACACTATGAATAATCTGATGTAATCTTTTTTTCCCCCTAGAGTTCGATCAACATACATATGAGAACCCTTCAGTCATATATGAGAATACATAGACTCAGTGGATTTTACTTTTTAAGGTAAGTTTTGAACTCATTCTGTATTTTGAAGGGAGACTCAACAAGAGGTCTCCCTCTCCATCCTAATGTGAAGGAGAAACTACAACTGTGAAACACACAAAAAATTCAAGTGTTTGGTTTGTCTGTTCTGGGCTACT
This sequence comes from Argyrosomus regius, assembly GCA_946959425.1. Lineage (NCBI taxonomy): Eukaryota > Metazoa > Chordata > Actinopteri > Sciaenidae > Argyrosomus > Argyrosomus regius. The sequence continues at coordinate 20,158,309 of OX336884.1, read as the reverse complement.
GGAGAAACATGGTGGACTCTGTGAAAGAGGACCTGTGACATCTGTAGAGATAGAAGACTCATTCTAAAATAACAAAAACATGATGATTATTATTTTCAGTGATTTAATGGAAACATGCATATTATATTCCATTTTTGACATATTGTGTAAAAAGAGATGCCTAAATCTGAAACACTGGACATTTAAGTAGAAAGAAATTATTACTAATCTGCGGTGAATGTGTTTGCATTTAATTCTGTATGATAACTGAAGCAATGAAATTTCTCATTTTGTTTTATATGTTTTGTGCATTCATCTAATGCTTGCTTTTCTTCTCCTCCTATTGTATCCAACCTCAACATTGTAAACAAAGGAGAGCCAGCCATTAGTCACTGAGTCCTTCATCTCTGGAACACTCTGCCTGTGGATCTGAGGGACTTCATCTCTGTAGACGTCTTTAAAAAAAAAACTCAAGACATATCACATATGGTTTTTATTTAAGGCGCCTCGTCATTTACTGCCAAGCTTTTATTTCTCGATCATCCTCTCTTATACTTCTTATCCACTGTGTTTGCAATGCATACCTTTTTTGAAACATTTTTTTCTTCTTAGATTTTATCTATTACAACATTTTATAATTGTATGGCCAAAATCTTTTATGTATTATCTATTTTTTAGATCCAATTCATTGTTGTATATTTCTGTGAAGCACTTTGGGCTGCATGTTTGCATGAAAGGTGCAATTAAAATAAAGTTTGAGTTTATGATAAGATAATAAGAAAATAACAAGATCCATCAATACGATACTATACACAAAATGTTAATGTTTTATCTGTAATCTAACATCCAGTAAATATGTAGGTTAAGATTATGGTAAAACAGTAGCAACTGTGGACATGAGGTTTGAAGTGTATCATGTTTTAATAAAGATGTATGTATATCTTCTTATTGTTTACTTGAATTGATATGTTTGACTTTTGCTCACAATAAATTAAGTCAACTGATGACTGACGCATGACAGCTGCTGACATACTGAAACCGGTAAAACAGGGCAGAGGGAGACAGTTGAGCAGATCAGCCTGTGATAAATTAGAGCCTCTGGCAGCTCTAATGATATGGCCCAGTTAATGAATGCAGAGGTATTCATGTGCTGGCTTCCAAACTGTCTGCATCATAAGATAAACCCACTGAGTCTGCAGTCAGATCCTAAAGCTGCAAAATGTCGCCTCTTATGGTGTAACTGTTACGACCCGGCTCGTGGTGGGGAGCAGTAACATATAATTTGGAAAATAAATGAGATGGAAGCGACACCTGAACAGGTTCTGGTTAAAGTCAGGAGTTTAATTAACTAGTAGAAGAGCACTTGCTCAAGAAAACATAACAAAAAGAGGCTATATAGGTGCTGACAAAAATACACAAAAGGAAGTTAAATGAAAGTTATTTGCTCAAAAATACTCAAAAAACAAAAGGAGGTCAGCACCCATAAGCTTACAAAACGGTGAATAAAACAAACTAGCAGCTATTCTGCAATTTAGATCAACAAAAAACTCAGGATCAAACTTAACAATCTACAAAGATTCCTAAACGGCACGGTAACAAACGGCTTAAGCTGGCAACAGCCAGGCAATAACACAGAGCACAACACTCTTAAGACTCTCTAGACTAGCACAAAAGGTATGCAACAAACAGCAAGGCAGACTGATCACAGATTCACAGCCGCCCTGAACTGTGGGGCACACAAGCTATTTAACCGCAGCTGGTGTTGATTGAAGACTCCCCGATTGGCAGGCTCGGTCGAATCAGTCCTACCAATCACAAATGACAGGGAACAGCAACCAGGAAGTAGGCGGTCCCAGCTCCAGAGAGACCACTCCTCGGCAGGGAATCATACAATTAGTACAGGCTAAATGGCAGCCAATGGCGGCCGTAACAGAAACTGTGTTTGTATTGGTATATTGGTATATACAGTCGTGGAAAGACATGAATACTGTGGTATTAATAATCTCACAGACAAAATGTGATACTGATTTAGTAAACAGGATATATTTAGTTAGGATATACTGTACATCTTTCAGCTCCAGACACATTTAAAAGCTTTTAGTTCAAACTTAGATGTAAAAGTCTGCGAGTGTGGTTTTGGAAACAGGGTTGTATAGTCTGAGGATACTGGTGGGCAATTGCCCCTCTAGTGCCCCAATAAAAAAATTAAGTACCCTCTTTGATACCCTCTGGTTGATAAAATATGAAGAAAATGTGATTAGAGCAGTGATGGCAATGCAAACTTTGCACAGACATCCATGGAGTTTTCAGAGTCATTCACTTAAATTATCATTATTTTGAAAAGATTTTTTAAATAGCTTATATATAGGCCAATATTTAGTTCACAAAGGCCTCATTGTTCAACAGATAATATAGAGATACTTCATAGATTACAGTTCTAATCTAACAAATCTATATCCCTGATAATCTTTCTCCACTGCCAGTCAAGTATGCATCATGTGATGAAAATTTAATACATGTCTAATACCTTTGTAATACATTTCTCTTGCTTTGTTCTTGCACATGACAAAGACTTTAGAAGTTTAAAAAAGTGTCTTGTGTGCTGTGGAGATCTTGATGTTGCATGGGAATTGTGAAGGGTGAATGCCAGCTACAGGAAGAGAACGAGACAGAGTGAATGCACGCGCAGCTTTTATGGCCAACTGACAACCCTTCCATGTCAGCCATGACCACTGAGTTTGGCCTGGACAGCATCCAAGATCATGGGAGAGCATCACATTGAGTGACAATGCCATTCATAGAGCCTAAAAACATATAACAATATAACTACTGCATGTCGCACACAGTACATGACTTTATCACTAGCAGTACAGGAAACTGTGTTAATTAATCAAATCAATGTTTTGCACCAGGAACCTGAGGACATGAAAGTTTGTCACTCCACTACAAGATCAAATTCATAGTTAGTCCACTCTGAATAAACTACTGAATGTTTAGTCATGTCCAACTGTGATAGTTGTTGCTGTTAACATAACTAACATAACTCCTATTTGAAACATTTAATTGTCTATTTATTTATTTAGTTGCAGTGTAAACATTGTTGATAAGTAACAAGGTGGACTTTGCATTTTATTCAGCTGATCTTTTAGAGAGATGATGATCATAAAATTCACATTGCGCAGTACTTCCTTATACTACCTATAGGCCTATTGAAATGAGCATTCATTATATTTAAATTAGCAAAGGGAAGGTGAAGAAGTGTGATCCTCTTTTCTCTTCATACTTGATGATACTGCAGACGAAATGGAAATATCTGTGATACGCTTCATCATCCTGGGAGTCATCTCAGGTGAGTTCTTACCATTTTGATACAGCGACAAAATCAATTATTTATTCACTTATTTATCAAAATACAACCATAAATTATTGATGCTCAACAGCATCAGATTGTTCTGCTTTGGGAAATAAAATGTGACTGCAAATTTGTAGCTGTTTTTTTTTTTTTTTTTCATAAAAGATGGTATAAGCTTCTGACTACTAATATCAGTAAATAGACACATCAGTTCATACCTGTTTTTATAAATGGAGATGTTAGCTGCAAAGTTGTTAAACAGAAAAAATATTTCAATCACAATGCAGCACTGAAATAAATACAAGTGGTGAAACAGAGTTAGTTATTTAGCAAAGTTCCCCCAAGTGACTTCCTCTCTCTGTTAGAGGAGAAGTAGTTAGTGTTGTTTTGTGATCTAAATTTTCTAACAATGGGAAGAAACCTCATATGATGGGTTGAAGAGGAATCTGTGTATCTGTGGACAGACAGAAGAAGTGCTTGCTCATAGTGGAATTGTTGGGTCTCTGTAAATAATATTATAAAGAGTACAATCTAGACCTGCTCTGTGTGGAAAGTGTCATGAGATAACTTTTGTTATGATTTGGCACTATGAAATGAGAGTCATAAATCTAATCCTCATCAATCATCTCTCAACTGTCTGCTCGTCTGTTTTTGTCTTTTTTTCTTTTGGATTGTGATCAAAGATTTTGTCCCAGCTGTTTATTTTGTAATGTCAGCATCTTATCAGAGTCCTAATTAGACCTGTAACTGTCTCCTCCAGGTTTAACCAAAGGGGCTGGTGTGTTGCCAGCTGGTCCTCTGAATGCAGCTGTGGGAGGCACGGTGATGTTCACCACAACACTGACTCCAACAGAAAAACCATTTGTAACAATCAACTGGAATATTGATGATAGAGTTATAATCACTTCAACAAGTGTTGGAAACAACACTTCACCACAGTATGAAGGCAGCATAACCCTCTTCATCTCTACTGGATCTCTAGAGCTCAGGAATCTGGCTCTTAGTGACAGTGGAGAATACAGAGTTTCCATTATAACACAGGAAGCATCACATATGACTGGAAGCATCAGACTGGAGGTTTTCGGTGAGCAAATGTTTCACATGTTGCCTCTCTTTCAGTGCTGAATACAGATCATGCATAGCAGTTGAGCAAGAAATAAATAAATGTGTTTCTGTGTACAGCGGTTATATTATTATAAAACAACAACATAATAATAATAACTGAGACAAATGTTTCAGGTGTTGCAAATTTTTAGTTTTCTCATTTATTTTAGCTGCAACAATTCGAGTTAGCATCACAGCGGGAAAACCACTGAAGACAGTAACCCCTGCACTGGAGTATCATGAAAATAGACCTCCAATACCAATGAATCAATGATATATTTTTAAATCCTAACTGTCAGGTGAAACATTATTCATACTGTTATTACCACACATGACCTCTCTAATGGTAGGCAAAACATTCACACAACTCCAAGATTACTTACTATGTGACACGTTGAGGACAATCATAAAACTAGTCACTGTGATCAAGTAAATCCAGATTATTTAATAAAAAATTACAATAACCTAACATGACCACTTACAGTACTGTCGACTATATAAAGCCTACGAAGAGTTAATGAGTAACTTAACACCAGTTAAATAGAAGTGTTTTACTGCTCACTGTAGTCTGAAGTTTGTTTTGTGGACCTGTAACCACACCCAACAGTGATGTCACAGAGTCCTGGAGTACACATGTGTATCATGACAGTGAGGTTTTACCACTGGAGGTCAGCAAAAATTATGTCAAATAATAGGTTCACAGTTTCTTTCTTAACACAACAGCCAGGTGCCTATAAGAACACTGAAACATGTTTTGTTTACTGTAATTACTCCAGTTCATATTGGTCATAATGAGATCTCTTCTGTGTTGCTTCCAATGTAAATGATGAGGGACAAAATCCACAGTCCTCAGTGAGACCAATCAAATGGTTAATTTATAAAGTTACAGTCCTTTTGTGTTACTGTGACTTTAATGAGGAAACAGGGAACAGGGAACCACAAAAAAGGTCATTCTGTACAAATAAGTGAGTAACTGTCGATCATACTCAGATGATGTGCCTCAATATTAGCTTCTGCTGAACTGTAGAAAATTTTTTTTCTCTGAAATAGGATGGTGGATTTTGTCCACCGTTACTTCCATTAGAAGTTTTTTTGTTAGGACAGAACAGCCAGCATAAACAGGAGAATCGACCACACCAAAATATGTCAATGCATATGTGAATCATTTTTTGAGATGGACTTGACAAAATGTGAATTTAAATTTGGCTGCTTGGTCTATGATGTTTTGTCTCAGAGTTATTATTATAGTGTATAAGAAGTGAACAATAAACTGTTTAACATCAACAAAAACATTTTAGAATCATTTTTATTGTCCAGATACGCTCTCAATGTACATAATTGTATCATGATTAAAGAAAAGCTTGAACTAGTGAGTACTATGGTGTATGATACATACATAAAATAATAAACAACATATTCAGATCCTCAGATTCTTAAAGAGGTAGAAACACATTCTTTTGTGTGTAAACTAACAACCATACTGTATAAACACTGTATCATCTGATAGAAAAATGGCACACAGTGTAAAAAAATGTGACAAAAGAGATTCAGTCAAAGGACCACCATCAGTGCAACTTACAGACCATGAAACACTACAGACATGAATCAGACAAACAGCAATGAATAATGAAGAAGGACATGAGAGTCAGCAGGTGTGTTTATGTTCTGCCTCCCTGCTACTGCCTTTTTTGATTTATTGATATGAGATTTTGTTAAGGTCAATATTGTCAAGCTAAATGACAATTAATTCAAAATGAAGTCAAATCTAAGAAAACCTGACTTTGTCTGACACACAGAGAGCAGGCGTATACAGAGTCACAAATGTCCATCATGGGTGTTTGTTAAAATATAAAATAATTATTATTATCTTCTGAATGTTTAGATGCATTTGACACAGAATCAGTGCATTTGTTTTGTGGTTGTCCTGCTACAAAAAAAAAAAAAACAACAACAAAAAGAGCAATTGATTTGTGCAATACTTTTTATGCAATTTATGACTTCTAATCATTCTTAAATGTATGATGTTGTTGTCTGTTAACCTACAGAGCCAGTCTCCAATGTGGTGGCAACTGCAAACAGCACAGACTTGGTGGAGTTCAAAGACTCTGTCCGTCTGTCCTGCTCCTCCTCTGGATCCTCTCTCTCTTTCCTCTGGTTGAACAGCAGCTCTGAGGTTACAGCCAGTGACAGAGTTCAGCTCACTGATGGAAACTCCACTCTCACTATAGTCAGTGTGACCCGCTATGACCAGGGACCATTCATGTGTCGTGTGTTCAACCCTGTAGGCTCTGCCATCTTTGGGTCAATACTCCTCTCCATCTACTGTGAGTTATTAACCTACATGCTCAGTACTTCATCTGACAACATCTGCACACAAACATCAGACAGAGTTTAGATTATTGTCACAGCTTAGTAAGGAATGGTCTTGCTTTGTTTTCTTGTTTGTTTGCTTCTACAGTCAGTTTAATGTAGAAAGTGTTTATCACAGGCCTTTTTTATTACATTACATTGTACAGAGGTTTATTTTTTCTGCTGACAAATTAGTATGTACATATTAATCAGTAATAATGACAGTTATACAATGAGTCAAGCTACATGCCATGTGACTTTATATTTTTCATGCAACAACATTTACATTTTTTTCTGTTGTTTTCTCCCCGACATTCAGATGGTCCAGAAAATGTTAAACTCATAATGTTTCCACCACAAGAACACCATGTGGAAGGATCAAACATCGCCCTGTCCTGCTTAGCTGACTCCAGACCTACTGCCCTGTTTTACTGGTTTCTGAATGGAAACAAGCTGTCTGATACTGGACCAGAGCTCAGACTGATGAACATTCAGATGAGTCAGAGTGGAAACTACAGCTGTCAGGCCTTTAATGAAAAAACTCTGAGATATGAAACATCTCAGTCTTCAGTTGTTTCCGTACAGGGTAAGTTTGAATAAAAGGATTCGTACAAAGAAATATGGATAATAAAAGGAAGGGAACTAGACATGTACCTGTGACAGTATTAGATAAAACTTTCTTGAATATGAAACAGTTGTACTAAACATTTGTTGAACAAAAAGTAACAATACATACATGCTCAAGACATGTCTATAACTTTTACTCTTATAGAGTCAACTGAGAGGTGTCAGAATGAAAAATGTTTGAGCTCGTATGAAATCACTCTCTGTAGCACAACAAAAGTTGGGAAAGCAAATATAACTGATGGACAAAATGCTCACAATCAATGATAAATGCAATCATGATATAAATACATATTATTTGTTATGATTATAATTTCTTTACAGTAACCTAGACTTGAAAAAATTAATGAAAGTGACATTCACTCTCATTGTTATATCTAACAATTACTTGCAGGTTTAACTCCTCTGTTTTTCAACCGCAGAGCGAGTCTCCCCACCGGTGGTAACTGTCAGTGGCACAGACTTGTTGGAGTTCAAAGACTCTGTCCATCTGTCCTGCTCCTCCTCTGGATCCTCTCTCTCTTTCCTCTGGTTGAACAGCAGCTCTGAGGTCACAGCCAGTGACAGAGTTCAGCTCACTGATGGAAACACCACTCTCACTATAGTCAATGTAACTCGCTATGACCAGGGACCATTCAGGTGTCGTGTGTTTGACCCTGTAAACTCTGCCACCAGTGGGTCAATACTCCTCCTCATCAGCTGTGAGTTACTAACCTACATGCTCAGTACTTTATCTGACAACATCTGCACACAAACATCAGACAGAGCTTAGATTATTGTCACAGCTTAGTAAGGAATGGCTTTGCTTTGTTTTCTTGTTTGTCTGTTTATACAGTCAGTGTAATGTAGAAAGTGTTTATCAAAGGTCTTTTTTATTATATTACACTGTACAGAGGTTTATTTTTTCTGCTCACAAATCAGTATGTACATACTAATCAGTAATAATGACATTTATACAATGAGTGAAGCTACATGCCATGTGACTTTTTATTTTTCATGTAACAACATTTACATTTTGTTCTGTTGTTTTCTCCCCTGACATTCAGATGGTCCAGAAAATATTAAACTCATAATGTTTCCACCACAAGAACACCATGATGAAGGGTCAAACATCGCCCTGTCCTGCTCAGCTGACTCCAGACCTGCTGCCCTGTTTTACTGGTTTCTGAATGGAGACAAGCTGTCTGATACTGGACCAGAGCTCAGACTGGTGAACATTCAAATGAGTCAGAGTGGAAACTACAGCTGTCAGGCCTTTAATGAAAAAACTCTGAGATATGAAACATCTCAGTCTTCAGTTGTGTCTGTACAGGGTAAGTTTGAATAAAATGATTAGTACAAAGAAATAATAATGAAAAAAAGGAAAACTTTCTTACACAAAATACTTTCAATACAAAAAAAGCTTGTATTAAACATTTGTGGAACAAAAAGAGAATTATTGATATTAATGAGCCTCTAATGTGATTGGCGGACCATTTTCTGAGTGAAGCTCAGCCAGACAAACCGCAGGTAATGGATTGTGGATTGCTGAAATCTGGATTTGTTATGTTCCTAGCAGTAAATGTAGCCTTGAGATGCTAACTTCAAGAAGAGATATAAAGAGCAGAGGGGAGAGACCTGGTTACCTCACATCTCCAACATCCCACCCTCTGATTTTTTTTTTCAAACCTGTAGTCATCAGCCCTAATTTACACTGACTGAAATGATATCACCTGAGGCAGTTTATCCTTTTTTTAGGTTTCATGCAAGAGCAGTAATATATAGCGGTCATATTCCCCTTTAAGAAAAACAAAAATCTAGGACAGCATTTTTGCTAAAGGAGCAACGTTGCATCAACGTTTCCTGGAAAACAGACGAAGAAATAAGTTTCTATAAATGGCCAGCTGTGAAATCACATAAAGGGAGCGATGACGTATGATGAAACAGTTCCTGTTGACAAAATGTTCTTATCCCCTTTATTTATTTAACCCATCCCAGAAAAAACATCAAGCTGTTCAGCTGGCTGCATCGCTGGAATAATAATCGCATGTTTGGTCATCTGTGGAGCGGCTGCTGGTGGAGGAGGGTACTACATTTATAGAAAAAAGTAAGTGCAAAACAACTTTAATGTTTAACCAGGAAGACATTTCTTATTAATATGTATCAATCACAATTATGATAAATGTGACAGCTCATTTTTACCATGTTTAAGACGATAACCCAAAGAATAGGTTAGGTTATGCCTAACTTAACACTAACCTTACTCTAACATTACATACAAACAGTGAAAATGTATTGTATGGACATATGCTCAAAGCTCTATTACATAAATCTTGATGAAAATGAAATTATTCATATGTGACACTTTAAAATTAGAAATAAGATAAGTTGTGCAAAAATGAAAATATTCTGTATTCATAGTTTTTCCTGCTGTAAATTGTTTTAAAAAATGAGAGCCAACTCAAACACAACACAAGTTACTGTTTGAATGTTACAATCTGATTTCATGACCATGTTTGAACAATGTTTTATTTTTTAATATTTAGACCAAGATTTAACAACAAAGCCCCAACTGGTCCTACTACTAATAAAGGTTAGTATATCTGATCTTACTTCATCCCATACAGAACATATCACAGTTTATCACATTTGCACAGATGAATAATCGGATGTAACATTCCTTACTCTAGAGAAAGAAGGACATGTATATGAGATCCCTTCAGTCGTATATGAGAATACATACAGTAGACTCAATGGATTTTTAAGGTAAGTTTTGAACTCAGTCATACATGAGAATCCTTAAGAGAATACATAGACTCAATGGTAAGTTTTGAACTCATTCTGATTTAGAGAAAAGGGATACATGCATTTTAAAGGGAGACTCAACAAGAGGTCTCCCTCTCCATCCTAATGTGAGGGAGAAACTACAACTGTGACACACACAAAATATTCAAGTGGCTCTGTCTTGCAAGGAGTTTGTCTGTTCTGGGCTATTGGAGACATGCCAGTTCAACATGGTGGAGGACCTGTGACATCTGTAGAGATAAAAGACTCATTCTAAGATAACAAAAACATAATGATTATTATTTTCAGTGATTTAATGGAAACATGCATTTTTGACATATTGTGAAAAAAGAGACGCCTAAATCTGAAACACTGGACATTTAAGTAAAAATAAATTATTACTAATCTGTCGTGAATGTGTTTGCATTTAATTCTGTATGATAACTGAAGCAATGAAATTTCTCATTTTGTTTTATATGTTTTGTGCATTCATCTAATGCTTGCTTTTCTTCTCCTCCTATTGTATCCAACCTCAACATTGTAAACAAAGGAGAGTCAGCCATTAGTCACTGAGTCCTTCATCTCTGGAACACTCTGCCTGTGGATCTGAGGGACTTCATCTCTGTAGACGTCTTTAAAAAAAAACTCAAGACATATCACATATGGTTTTTATTTAAGGCGCCTCGTCATTTACTGCCAAGCTTTTATTTCTCGATCATCCTCTCTTGTACTTTCTTATCCACTGTGTTTGCAATGCATACCTTTTTTGAAACATTTTTTTCTTCTTAGATTTTATTTATTACAACATTTTATAATTGTATGGCCAAAATCTTTTATGTATTATCTATTTTTTAGATCCAATTCATTGTTGTATATTTCTGTGAAGCACTTTGGGCTGCATGTTTGCATGAAAGGTGCAATTAAAATAAATAAAGTTTGTGTTTGAGTTTATGATAAGATAATAAGAAAATAAGAAGATGCATCAAAATTCAATACTCTACACAAAATGTTAATGTTTTATCTGTAATCTAACATCCAGTAAATATGTAATACTACTTAAAGATTATGGTAAAACAGTAGCAACTGTGGACATGAGGTTTGAAGTGTATCATGTTTTAATAAAGATGTATGTATATCCTCTTATTGTTTACTTGAATTGATATGTTTGACTTTTGCTCACAATAAATTCAGTCAACTGATGACTGACGCATGACAGCTGCTGACATACTGAAAACAGGGCAGAGGGAGACAGTTGAGCAGATCAGCCTGTGATAAATAAGAGCCTCTGGCAGCTCTAATGATATGGCCCAGTTAATGAATGCAGAGTTATTTACTTGCTGACTTCCAAACTGTCTGCATCATAAGATAAACCCACTGAGTCTGCAGTCAGATCCTAAAGCTGCAAAATGTCGCCCTCTTATGGTGTAACTGTGTTTGTATTGGTATATTGATACAGTCGTGAAAAGACATGAATACTGTGGTATTAATAATCCCACAGACAAAATGTGATACTGATTTAGTAAACAGGATATATTTAGTTAGGATGTACTGTACATCTTTCAGCTCCAGACACATTTAAAAGCTTTTAGTTCAAACTTAGATGTAAAAGTCTGCGAGTGTGGTTTTCGAAGCAGGGTTGTATAGTCTGAGGATACTGGTGGGCATTTGGCCCCTCTAGTGCCCCAATAAAAAACAACAACAAAAGGACCCTCTTGGATGCCCCAATGCAAACTTTGCACAGACATCCATGGAGTTTTCAGAGTCATTAATTTAAATTATAAATATATTGAAATATTTTTAAAATAGCTTATATAGGCCAATATTTAGTTCACAAAAGGCCTCACTGTTCAACAGATAATATAGAAATACTTCATAGATTACAGTTCTAATCTAACAAATCTATATCTCTGATAATCTTTCTCCACTGCCAGTCAAGTATGCATCATGTGATGAGAGGGTGCAAATACTTTTTATAAATGTCTAATACCTTTGTAATACATTTCTCTTGCTTTGTTCTTGCACATGACCAAGACTAAAAAAAGTGTCTTGTGCGCTGTGGAGATGTTGATGTTGCATGGCAATTGTGAAGGGTGAATGCCAGCTACAGGAAGAGAACGAGACAGAGTGAATGCACGCGCAGCTTTTATAACCAACTGACAACCCTTCCATGTCAGCCATGACCACTGAGTTTGGCCTGGACAGCATCCAAGATCATGGGAGAGCATCACATTGAGTGACAATGCCATTCAGAGAGCCTAAAAACATATGACAATATAACTACTGCATGTCGCACACAGTACATGACTTTATCACTAGCAGTACAGGAAACTGTGTTAATGAATCAAATCAGTGTTTTGCACCAGGAACCTGAGGACATGAAAGTTTGTCACTCCACTACAAGATCAAATTCATAGTTAGTCCACTCTGAATAAACCCCTGAATGTTTAGTCATGTAAAACTGTGATATTGTTGCTATTAACATAACTAACATAACTCCTCCTCAAGAAAAAGCCTATTTAAAATATTTAATTATCTATTTAAAAGTTGCAGTGTGAACATTGTTAATGATTAACAAGGTGGACCTTGTCTTTTATTCAGCTGATCTTTCAGAGATATGATGATCAGAAAATTCACATTGCACATTACTTCCTTATACTACCTTCATATCGACCTATTGAACTGAGCATTCATTATATTTAAATTAGCAAAGGGAAGGTGAAGAAGTGTGAGCCTCTTTTCTTTTGTCATACTTGATGATACTGCAGACAAAATGGAAATATCTGTGATATGCTTCATCATCCTGGGAGTAATCTCAGGTGAGTTCTTACCATTTTGATACAGCGACAAAATCAATTATTTATTCACTTATTTATCAAAATGTAACCATACATTGCAAATTTGTAGGTCAGTTTTTTTTTGTTTGTTTTGTTTTTCATAAAAGATGGTATAAGCTTCTGACTACTAATATCAGTGAATAGACACATCAGTTCAGACCTGTTTTTATAAATTGAGATGTTAGCTGGAAACTTAAAAAATATTTCAATCACAATGCAGCACTGAAATAATGACAAGTAGTGGAACACTTCATAAACCAGAGGTAATTGTTTAGCAATATTTTCTAACAGTGGGAAGAAACCTCATATGATGGGTTGAAGAGGAATCTGTGTATCTGTGGACAGACAGAAGAAGTGCTTGCTCATGGTGGAATTGTTGGGTCTCTGTAAATAATATTATAAAGAGTACAATCTAGACCTGCTCTGTACAGAAAGTGTCATAGATAACTTGTGTTATGATTTGGTGCTATATAAATGAAATTTAATTGAATTTACAACCTGTTGTGCAAACACATCAGCTACTTTGGTTGGTTAGCAACTTGTTAATCAGCTTAGCTTTAATCAGAGGTTCTGTTTTTTTATTTTTGTGTTTATTGATCAAGACTCTCACACAGATTGTGATTTCAGCATATTATTACAGTGTGTCCTTGAGTCCTTCTCAGACCTGTAACTGTCAGTTTAACTAAAGGGGCTATTAGTTGGCAGTTGGTTTAAAAAAACATTTGTATTAATAGGCTGGAGAAGTGATGATAGAGATATAATCACTTCAAGGGTTGAAAACATGACCAGATCAGCAGCAGAGTAGGATTTAAAGGTTTCAAGGTCTTCTGCTGTTGTTTGCTGTATTCTATGTTTCACATCTCAGATTTTATTGGAGTGATTGATCGTGAAATGTCCATTTAGTGTGATTATTATATCTAACAATTACTTGCGAGTTTAACTCCTGTATGTGGTTGTGATTTATTAGGGGAGATAGACCTGTAAGGTTAGTCAACACTGCTTAAACATTGCACCACATACAAGTATTCAGATAGGATAAGATATTCATTGAATTCTTGTAAAGTTCTTCAAAGGGACTTAAGCTCTATGCTGTTTTGACCATATGTGTAATTAATGGAAGCAGGTTAACCACAAACATTGCTGCAACAAAGAGTTTATATGACAAAAAGTTGTTTCAAATGCTTATTATTATTGACAGTCACCTGCACTTTATCATTGTTTGTTGCTTTTAAATAGACATTCATACCATTGTGTTTTGGAAAATATGAAAACTACTTAGGCTATGAAATGAGAGTCATAAGTCTAATCCTCATCAATCATCTCTCAACAGTCTGCTCATCTGTTTTTGTCTTTTCTTCTTTTGGATTGTGATCAAAGATTTTGCCCCAGTTGTTTATTTTGTAATGTAAGCATCTTATCAAACTAATCAGACCTGTAACTGTCTCCTCCAGGTTTAACCAAAGGGGCTGGTGTGTTGCCAGCTGGTCCTCTGAATGCAGCTGTGGGAGGCACGGTGATGTTCACCACAACACTGACTCCAGCAGAAAAACCATTTGTATCAATTATCTGGAATATTAATGATAGACCTATAATCACTTCAACAAGTGGTGCAAACTTCATTGCACCAGAGTATGAAGGCAGGATAACCTTCTTCATCTCTACTGGATCTCTAGAGCTCAGGAATCTGGCTCTTAGTGACAGTGGAGAATACGGAGTTTCCATTATACCAGATGGAGCTTCACATATGACTGGAAGCGTTAGACTGGAGGTTCTCGGTGAGCAAATGTTTCATATGTTTCATCTCTTTCAGTGCTGAATGGAGATTATGCATAGCAATTGAGCAAGAAATAAATAATTGAGTTTCAATGTTCAAATGTTAGTTTTCTCATTATTTTAGGTGCAATAATTCAAGTTAGCATCACAGCTGGAAAACCACTGAAGACAGTAACCCCCACACTGGAGTATCATGACATTATAAATGACATTATTTATAGTATGTATTTATAGTATGTATTTATAGTTGTATTTTAAAGAAACACAAATCTGTATGAATCTGCTAACCTCTCCAAGATTACTTACTATGTGACACTTTGAGGACAATCATAAAGCTAGTCAGCGGGATCAAGTAAATCCAGATTATTTTTAACAACTGATAAAAATTTACAGTAACCTATGACTAGTTACAGTGCTGTCGACTATGAATATGATGCCTACCAAGAGTTAATGAGTAACTTAACACCAGCTAAATAAAAGTATTTTACTGCTCTCTGAAGTGGAAAGTTTAAAGTATTCATCTCTGACTACTGTACACCTGTCACTGAAGGGTCAGGCCCAAAGTTTGTTTTGCTGACCTGTAACAAGACCAAACTGTGATATCACAGATTCCTGAAGTACACCTGTGCATCATGGCAGCAAGGTGGGAGGTCAGAAAAATGATGTTAAAGGATTTGTTCACAGGTTCTTTCTAAAAAACAATATCCAGGTGCCAATAAAGAATTTTAAACAGGTTTTATTGGCCAGGTATACTTACACATATGAGGAATTTGACTCCAGTTTTACATTACTCTAATAACTTAAAACAGACATAATAATATGGGAAAACAACTTATTTGCCTCGTATTTATTTTATCCATTTTGTCAATGCAGCAAAACACATTTTTTTAAAACTGTATATACACTTTACAATAATATAATAATGCAAACATTCAGTGTCCAGTTGCCAATGTGTGGGATTCACCACTACGCTACTCTACTTTCCCATAATGAACAATATTCCCTTTGTTATGTGGTGGCAACTACAAATCAATTTTGTTTTTCATCCATAGAGCGAGTCTCGAATCCAGTGGTAACTGTCAGTAGCACAGACTTGGAGGAGTTCAAAGACTCTGTCAGTCTGTCCTGCTCCTCCTCTGGATCCTCTCTCTCTTTCCTCTGGTTGAACATCAGCTCTGAGGTTACAGCCAGTGACAGAGTTCAGCTCACTGATGGAGACTCCACTCTCACAATAGTCAGTGTGACCCGCTATGACCAGGGACCATTCAGGTGTCGTGTGTTCAACCCTGTAAGCACTGCGACCACTGGGTCAATACACCTCTCCATCAGCTGTGAGTTACTAACCTACATGCTCAGTACTTTATCTGACAACATCTGCACACAAACATCAGAGCAAGTTTAGATTATTGTCACAGTTTAGTCACAGAATCTCACGCTGAAAATGAAATTAAGGTACGTGACCCAATCCCATGCAGAGAGTGCGGCTACAGGATCATGTACAAAAAAAGAACAAAGAGATTGGTTGTTTTTGATGCCAGATGAAGAAGAGGAGAGCAGCAGTTTTCATTATTGTTCTGTATTGTTCTGCATTATGGGTCTTGCTTTGTTTTCTTGTAGTGTTTATCACAGGCCTTTTTTTTATTATATTACATTGTACAGAGGTTTATTTTTTCTGTTGACAAATGTTCATACTAATCAGTTATGATGCCTTACAATGAGTCAAGCTACATGCCATGTGCCTTTTTATCTTTCATGTAACAACATTTACATTTTTTTCTGTTGTTTTCTCCCCGACATTCAGATGGTCCAGAAAATATTAAACTCATAATATCTCCACCACAAGAACACCATGTGGAAGGATCAAACATGGCCCTGTCCTGCTTAGCTGACTCCAGACCTGCTGCCCTGTTTTACTGGTTTCTGAATGGAGACAAGCTGTCTGATACTGGACCAGAGCTCAAACTGATGAAAATTCAGATGAGTCAGAGCGGAAGGTACAGCTGTCGGGCCTTTAATAAGAAAACTTTGAGATATGAAACATCTCAGCCTTCAGTTGTGTCTGTATTAGGTAAGTTGGAATTGTATTGGCATGTTTTGGTTTCCAGTCCGCAGCTTGACTGTTTTGGTTCACTCTTATTGCATTATTTCCAGCAGCAGGCAGCTGTACAGTACACTACCTGTCCAACACTACACTGTTTGGCATCTCCTCTCCAACTCTTTACTCTGGAGCTTTAGTTTAGAAGCAGTGTTTGGCATTTTGTCTCATTAATATTAATGAGCCTCAGTTAACAGTTAATGTAGCCTTGAGAGACTAGCCTCAAGCTGAGGAGCATGCTACTGTACAGATATTTTGCTAACCTCATATCTTCACACACCCTCATTTCATTTCTAAACTTGTAGTTGTCAGCCTTAAAGTCCGTGTAAAGTAAAAATAAATATGCGTTTTGAGTTTGTCAGACTAAAGAAGAAAGTGTTATTAACCACCCAGCCAAATTTGAATGATTAATCAGGTAAAAATGAGCAGTATTCTCAGCTCCAGGACTGTGGGGGTGTGTCCGCTGAACCACTCTGGGCGAGTTGAAGCAATCTCTGTCTCTCTGTGTCTTTCTCTCTCTGTCCAAACGTTCATAAGTCATGTGTCTCAGTGAAACGCTGTCTATCGTCACTTTACGGTTATTGCCCCGTTGCGGTGTTTTGATGAAGCAAGGGGGGGATTAACCAAAAGTTAAGTAAAATGTGTGTGATAATGTAACACATAGAGTCAGTAGACCCTGTGTTAATGTAATGTGTAGGATCTGGTGAGCGTCAGTGTCAAAAGGGGTTCAGGGCCTTGTGAATGAGTCCAGCTGCAGTAAACTGTAGTAGCAGTAGTGTATAATAGTCATAATACCCAAGACCTGTAAATGGACTGATGTGAAAACCTGTGTAGTTCCCCTTTAAGCAAAACAAAATCTATGATAGCATTTTTGCTAAAGCAGCAATGCTGCATCAGTATTGATAGGAAAAGAAAGTGTTTATAAGTGGCCAGCTATGAAATGTTATGGATTCAGAAATTATTGTATGCTTTGAATCCACAGGTATAATGACACAGTTTCTGTTTACAGATTGTTGTGAAAATCATGTTCTTATCCCCTTTTTCTATTCACGCTATCCCAGGCAAAACATCAAGCTGTTCAGCTGGCTGCATCGCTGGAATAGTAATCGCATGTTTCGTCTGTGGAGCGGCTGCTGGAGGAGGAGGGTACTACATTTATAGAAAAAATAAGTGGTAAATAACTTTAATGTTTAACCAGGAAGACATTTATTTTATAAATATGTATCAATCAAAATTATGATAAATGTGACAGCTCAGTAAACACAGGTTAAGACCCAAAAGCACGACTCAGAGACTGATGTCCAAAAGACGGAGAGGTTATCTAAAAAACAGGAGTAGTGCACAAATGTTACATTATGCATCTATTTTCCTTTCCCAGTTGACGTTGTGCAAGAGGTGGGGTATACCCTTGATGTGTCACATTATCACTTAACAATTGTATACTAAAGTTTAGAAACTTCCTGGTGTAAATTACCCCCAAAATTACCCAAACACAATATAGCTTACTGTATGAATTTTGAGAATTTTAAGTAAAATCTGGTTGCATGACCATGTTTGAACAATGTTTTATTTTTTAATACCTAGTATTTAACAATAAAGCCATGTCACATTTAAATAAAGGTTAGTATATCTGATCTTACTCTATCCCACACTTAGACTATATATATATATATATATATATATCACAGTATATCACAATTGTACTATGAATAATCAGATGGAACCATTTTTTCCCTAGAGAAAGAAAAACATTCTGAGATCCCTTCAGTCGTTTATGAGAATACATGAACTCCTTGTTTTTTTAAAGTTTTGAACTCATTCTGATTTAGAGAAAAGGGATTGTATTTTGAAGGGAGATGCAAAAAAAACTATGACTGTGTCAAAAAATTCAATAGGCCCTATCTTGAGCAAGTGCAAATAGAAACATAGTTTATATTTTATTTTTGAGTCATTGTGTAAAGAGAGACCCCAAAATATGACACACTGGTCATTTAAGTAAAAAGTAACAACTGTGGTGAATGTTTGTATTTAATTCTGTATAATAATTGAAGCAATGAAATTTTTTGTTTTATGTTTTGTGCATTTCTACAATGTATATCTAATGCTTGCTTATATTGTTCTCCTATTGTATCCAACCTCAACATTGTAAACAAATAAACACATTGGATTATGATAAGATAATACTTTAATAACAAAATCTATCAAAACACCATATTGCAGACAAAATGTGAATGTTTTATCTGTAATCTAACAGAAAGTGAATGTGAAATACCATTTTAAAGAAAATTGTAAAACATTGGAAGTGAGGTTTTAAGTGTATAATGTTAAAATAACAAGATCCATCAATACAATACTATACACAAAATGTTAATGTTTTATCTGTAATCTGACATCCAGTTAATATGTAGATTATGATTATGATTAAGATTATGGTAAAACAGTAGCAACTGTGGACATGAGGTTTGAAGTGTATCATGTTTTAATAAAGATGTATGTATATCCTCTTATTGTTTACTTGAATTGATATGTTTGACTTTTGGTCACAATAAATTCAGTCAACTGATGACTGACTCATGACAGCTGCTGACATGCTGAAAAAGGGCAGAGGGAGACAGTTGAGCAGATCAGCCTGTGATAAATAAGAGCCTCTGGCAGCTCTAATGATATGACCCAGTTAATGAATGCAGAGTTATTTATGGGCTGACTTCCAAACTGTCTGCATCATAAGATAAACCCACTGAGTCTGCAGTCAGATCCTAAAGCTGCAAAATGTCGCCCTCTTGTGGTGTAACTGTGTTTGTATTGGTATATTGATACAGTCGTGAAAAGACATGAATACTGTGGTATTAATAATCCCACAGACAAAATGCGATACTGATTTAGTAAACAGGATATATTTAGTTAGGATGTACTGTACATCTTTCAGCTCCAGACACATTTAAAAGCTTTTAGTTCAAACTTAGATGTAAAAGTCTGTGAGGTTGGTTTTGGAAACAGGGTTGTATAGTCTGAGGATACTGGTGGGCAACTGCCCCCTCTAGTGCCCCAATAAAAAAAACAAAAAAAAGGACCCTCTTGGATGCCCCTTAAAAATAAAAATTCAATACAAACTTTGCACAGACATCCATGGAGTTTTCAGAGTCATTAATTTAAATTATAAATATATTGAAATATTTTTAAAATAGCTTATATATAGGCCAATATTTAGTTCACAAAAGGCCTCACTGTTCAACAGATAATATAGAAAGACTTCATAGATTACAGTTCTAATCTAACAAATCTATATCTCTGATAATCTTTCTCCACTGCCAGTCAAGTATGCATCATGTGATGAGAGGGTGCAAATATTTTTAATAAATGTCTAATACCTTTGTAATACATTTCTCTTGCTTTGTTCTTGCACATGACCAAGACTAAAAAAAGTGTCTTGTGTGCTGTGGAGATGTTGATGTTGCATGGCAATTGTGAAGGGTGAATGCCAGCAACAGGAAGAGAACGAGACAGAGTGAATGCACACGCAGCTTTTATAACCAAATGACAACCCTTCCATGTCAGCCATGACCACTGAGTTTGGCCTGGACAGCATCCAACATCATAGGAGAGCATCACATTGAGTGACAATGCCATTCAGAGAGCCTAAAAACATATGACAATATAACTACTGCATGTCGCACACAGTACATGACTTTATCACTAGCAGTACAGGAAACTGTACTGCTAACTGTAACTGTGTTAATTAATCAAATCAGTGTTTTGCACCAGGAACCTGAGGACATGAAATTTTGTCACTCCACCACAAGATCAAATTCATAGTTAGTCCACTCTGAATAAACCCCTGAATGTTTAGTCATGTCAAACTGTGATAGTTGTTGCTATTAACATAACTAACATAACTCCTCCTCAAGAAGAAGCCTGTTTAAAATATTTAATTATGTATTTAAAAGTCAATAATCAAGTTAATAATTAACACAGTGGACCTTGTCTTTTATTCAGCTGATCATTTAGAGATATGATGATCAGAAAATCCCAATTGCACATTACTTCCTTATACTACCTTCATATCAGCCTATTGAAATGAGCATTTTTTATATTTGAATTAGCAAAGGGACGGTGAAGAAGTGTGAGCCTCTTTTCTCTTCATACTTGATGATACTGCAGACGAAATGGAAATATCTGTGATACGCTTCATCATCCTGGGAGTAATCTCAGGTGAGTTCTTACCATTTAACACAGCGACAAAATCAATTATTTATTCACTTATTTATCAAAATGTAACCATAAATTATCAACGCTCAACAATATCATATTGTTTTGCTTTGGGAAATAAAATGTGACTGCAAATTTGTAGCTCGTTTTTTTTTTTTTTTTTTTTAACAAGAGATGGTATGAGCTTCTGACCACTACTAAATAGATACATCAGTTCAGACCTGTTTTTATAAATGGAGATGTTAGCTGCAAAGTTGTTAAACAGAAAAAATATTTCAATCATAATGCAGCACTGAAATAAATACAAGTGGTGGAACACTTCCCAAACCAGAGTTAATTATTAAGCAAGTTACTTCCTCTCTTTGTTAGAGGAGAAGTAGTTGGTGTTGATCTAAATTGATCTGTTGTGATCTAAATGTTCTAACAGTGGGAAGAAAGAAGGAATTGTTGGGTCCATGTAAATGGTATTATAAAGAGTACAATCTAGACCTGCTATGTATGGAAAGTGTCATGAGATAACTTTTGTTATGATTTGGTGCTATATAGATAAAATTGAATTGAATTGAATTGAATTGAATTGACAACCTGCTGTGCAAACACATCAGCTACTTTGGTTGGTTAGCAATTTGATAATAATCTTAGCGTTATCCAGAGGTTTGTGTTTCTCACACAGATTATGATTTCAGCATATTATTACAGTGTAATCCTTCTCAGACCTTTAACTGTCTCCTCCAGGTTTAACCCTTAAGTGTTCTTCAATATCACTATATACTCAATATATACTATTTTTATAGCAGTTTATGGGAACAAGGCACGTTTTGCCTTTAGGAACATCTACGAAGTAAATAAGTTAAGAACACTTAAGGTTTAACTAAAGGGGCTATGTGTTGCTAACTGGTCCTCTGATTGCATGATAGAGATATAATCACTGGGTTGAAAACATGACCAGATCAGCAGCAGAGTAGGACTTAAAGGTTTCAAAGTCTTCTGCTGTTGTTTGCTGTATTCTACTTTTCACACCTCAGATTTTATTGGAGTGACTGTGATGTGTAAGTAATGGAAGCAAGTTTAACCACAAAAAGTTTATATGACAAAAGCTGCTTCAAATGCTTCTTATTATTGACAATCACCTTCACTTTAACATTGTTTGTTACTTTTAAATAGACATTCATACTATGTCTTATGGAAATAATGATAACTACTTTGGCTATGAAATGAGTCATAAATCTAATCCTTATCAATCATCTCTCAACAGTCTGCTCATCTGTTTTTGTATTTTCTTTTTTTCTTTTTTGGTTTATTTTGCAATGTAGGCATCTTATTAGAGTCCTAATCAGACCTGTAACTGTCTCCTCCAGGTTTAACCAAAGGGGCTGGTGTGTTGCCAGCTGGTCCTCTGAATGCAGCTGTGGGAGACACGGTGATGTTCAACACAACAGTGACTCCAACAGTAAATCCATTTCTATCAATTATCTGGAATGTTGATGATAGACATATAGTCACTTCAACAACTAGTGCAAACTTCACTTCACCAGAGTATGAAGGCAGGATAACTCTCTTCGTCTCTACTGGATCTCTGGAGCTCAGGAATCTCGCTCTTAGTGACAGTGGAGAATACAGAGTTACCATTTTACCACAAGTGGGTAATTCCTTGGATGGAAGCATCACACTGGAGGTTCGCGGTGAGCAAATATTTCACATGTTGCATCTTTTTCAGCGCTGAATGGAGATTATTCATTGCAAGAAATGAATAATTGTGTTTAGATGTTCAGTACTTATGTTATTGCATAACAACATAATATCTGCAACAATTCGAGTTAGCATCACAGCTGGAAAATCACTGAAGACAGTAACCCCCACACTGGAGCATAATGAAAAAAGACCTCCAATACCAATGAATCAAGTATATATTTTAAAATCCCAAATATCTCAGGTAAAACATTATTCATACTCTTATTCCAATGCTTAATCCCTATAATGGAAGGCAGAACATTACTTGTATTTTTAAGAAACACAAATCTGTATGAATCTGCCAACCTCTCCAAGATATGTGACACTTTGAGGACAATCATAAAACTAGTCACTGTGATCAAGTAAATCCAGATTATTTGTAACAACTAATAAAAATTTACGATAACCTAACATGAGCAGTTACGGTGCTGTCGACTATATAAAGCAGGGATGTCCAAAGTATGGCCCAGGGGCCAATCACGGCCCGCGGTCAGATTTCATTCGGCCCGAAGCTTCATTTTTTATAATATATTATTTATGGCTGTAAGATTCTGCTTTTTTGGTTGAAATAACGAAGCATTTGAACCTTTACCGACATAACTGCTGGTGTTATATATCTGTAGATGTAACACAAAATATTACTTTCTGAATGATCTTGTTAAAGACAAGAACAAGAGTGATACGTTTTAAACTTAAATGTTAACAGACTTTGCATTACTCATAATAAGTCATGTTTAGAATGAACATGAGGTTCAGATTTGTATCAACTTCATGCAAGTTTATTCTTTGTTATCTGACTCCAGATGTGAAAGAAAGGAAGAACTGTTTTTTAGATTTGTTCACGCCTGATTGGCTTAGATTTGGTTACATTGTCATTTTTAAAAAAATGATAATTGTGACAATGAAAACAAAATTGTTACAAAACAGTGCATTTGTATGTAACTTTTAACGGTAATTTTTTCATTTTAAAAATGTTAGTATTGGCCCCCGGGCATCTTCACATCGTCAAATCTTGCCCTCTTTTAAAAAGGTTTGGACACCTCTGATATAAAGCCTACCAAGAGTTAATGAGTAACTTAACACCAGTTAAATAGAAGTGTTTTACTGCCCACTGTAGTCCGAAGTTTGTTTTGTTGACCTGTAACCACACCCAACAGTGATGTCACAGAGTTCTGGAGTACACATGTGTATCATGACAGCGAGGTTTTACCACTGGAGGTCAGCAGAAATGATGTTAAAGGATAGGTTCACAGTTTCTTTCTTAAAACAACATTCATGTGCCTATAAGAACACTGAAACAGGTTTTATTTATTGTAATTACTGTGCGTACACATGTGAGGAACTTGACTGGTTTTCTGTTGCTCTCAATGTACATAATTGTATCACGATCAAATAAAAGGTTGAACTAGCTGTGACAACATGAATTAAAACAGATACATACATAATAATATGGAAAAACAATGTATTCAGATCCTCAAATTTATTTTATTAATTTTCTTAATGAGGCAGAAACACATTATTTGAGGTGTATACTAACAACTATATACACTGTATCATCTCAGAGGAAAACTGCACACAGCGTTAAATAATTTGACAAAAGAGATTCAGTCAAAGGATCATCATCAGTACAACTTACAGACCATGAAACACTACAGACATGAATCAGACAAACTGCAATGAATAATGAAGAAGGACATGAGAGTCAGCAGGTGTGTTTATGTTCTGCCCCCCTGCTACTGCCTTTTTTGATTTATTGCTATGAGATTTTGTTAAAGTCAATATAGTCAAGCTAAATGACAATTTATTCAAAATTAAGTCAAATCTCACCATCAAGTCTGCAGCCTCAAATCCTGGATGTCTTGATTTCTCAAGTCTAAATTCAATAGCTCGAGAGTAGAGTTTTGGAGAAGCTCTATATGTATCTACATTATCATTATCTACTATACTGACTAAATTCTTCATTATTTCTTATTAGTCTGAAGAGATAATACAAACCTTCAATGTTGGGTCAATATTCCTTTTATTAGGTAGTGACAAGTACAAAACCATTTTGATTTTCACCCGTAGAGAGTCTTGAATGTGTCAGTAATTGTCAGTAACACAGACTTTGTGTAGTTTAACAGCTCTGTTCTCTTTTTCTTACGCAATATCTTTATCAGTTTAATAAAACCTGACTTTGTCTGACATACAGAGAACAGGCGTATACCAAGTTACAAATTTCTATCATGGGTTTGTTAAAATATAAAATAATTATTATCTTCTGAATGTTTAGTTAGTTTAGTTGTCCTGGTACAAAAAAAAAAGCAATATTTTTTTATTCAATTTATGACTTCTTACGACTTCTAATCATTTTTTATTTTTTATTTTAACCTACAGAGCCAGTCTCCAATGTGGTGGCAACTGCAAACAGCACAGACTTGGTGGAGTTCAAAGACTCTGTCCGTCTGTCCTGCTCCTCCTCTGGACCCTCTCTCTCTTTCCTCTGGTTGAACAGCAGCTCTGAGGTTACAGCCAGTGACAGAGTTCAGCTCACTGATGGAAACTCCACTCTCACGATAGTCAGTGTGACTCGCTATGACCAGGGACCATTCAGCTGTCGTGTGTCCAACCCTGTAAGCTCTGCCACCAGTGAGCCAATACTCCTCTCCATCTACGGTGAGTTACTTACCTACATGCTCAGTACTTCATCTGACAACATCTGCACACAAACATCAGACAGAGTTTAGATTATTGTCACAGCTTAGTAAGGAATGGTCTTGCTTTGTTTTCTTGTTTGTTTGCTTCTACAGTCAGTTTAATGTAGAAAGTGTTTATCACAGGCCTTTTTTATTACATTACATTGTACAGAGGTTTCTGCTGACAAATTAGTACTGAATATACATATTAATCAGTTATAATGCCTTACAATGAGTCAAGCTACATGCCAAGTGTCTTTTGCATAGCAAAAGTTGGTGAAAGCAAATATAACTATTTCACAAATTGACAACAATAAATGTTACGTACAATCATTCAGTCTGCTTATTATCTAACAAGTACATGCAAGCATAACTCTTGTGTTTCTTTATATTGTGAATGTGGTTGTGACTAATTAAGGAAAATAGACTTTTAAGTTCAGCCAGCAACAGTTAACATTGCACCACATACAAGTAATCAGATGAGATAAGATATAATAATTAAACATGCAGAGCTCTTCCTGCCTGGTTTATGAACTGTTTATTGTAGAGTAATATGTGCAATCAACTCTCAACAGTCAAGTCTTAAGTCCACGTTCTCATGACTTCATGTGTTTTTCACCCACAGCACCTGTTGCCAATGTGGTGGTAACTGTCAGCAACACAGACTTGGTAGAGTTCAACAGCTCTGTCCGTCTGTCCTGCTCCTCCTCTGGACCCTCTCTCTCTTTCCTCTGGTTGAACAGCAGCTCTGAGGTTACAGCCAGTGACAGAGTTCAGCTCACTGATGGAAACGCCACTCTCACTATAGTCAGTGTGACTCGCTATGACCAGGGACCATTCATATGTCGTGTGTCCAACCCTGTCAGTAATGGTATCAGTGGCCCAGTTAACCTCACCATCAGCTGTGAGTTTCTAACGTATATGTGCCTTCTTCTTATCTTGCACGATATGCATGCAGCTCTCAAGTTGCATTTTTCAGTTTCCAAGTTATAGAGCTGTGTTACATGTCATGGAGAATTTTTTTCAAGCTGCTTGTATTACTTTTGGTGATTTTTTTTGTTTTCTTTTCTTTTTCTATTCCTTATATGCTGCACACTGTAGATGGCCCAGAAGATATTAAATTGACAAAATATCCATTACAAGAATACTTTGAGGAAGGATCAAACATCGCCCTGTCCTGCTCAGCTGTCTCCCGACCCTCTGCACTGTTTTACTGGTTTCTGAATGCAGACAAGCTGTCTGATACTGGACCAGAGCTCACACTGATGAACATTCAGATAAATCACAGTGGTAGCTACAGCTGTCAGGCCTTTAACCCCAAAACTCTGAGATATGAAATATCTCAGCCATCAGTTGTGTCTGTACTGGGTAAGTTGGAATTGTATTGGCATGTTTTGGTTTCCAGTCCGCAGCTTGACTGGTTTGGTTCACTCTTATTGCATTATTTCCAGCAGCAGGCAGCTGTACACTACCTGTCCAACACTACACTGTTTGGCATCTCCTCTCCAACTCTTTACTCTGGAGCTTTAGTTTAGAAGCAGTGTTTGGCATTTTGTCTCATTAATATTAATGAGCCTCTCTTCTGATTGGCCAGTGGGTCCACGCTGGGGCCGTGGCTGAGGGTGGTGACTGTGTAGTTGTTACATCACAACCTTACAAAAGTTGAGACGTTTCGTAAAAAGGCACAGTTTCCGTGGATTAAGCGTGTGGTTATTTCACAGTATTTATATAGCAATCAACCCTCAGTAACTTGATTACTTTTGTCTCTGTTTTTATGTTTTGCACAACAGAGAGAATATCAGGTGCTTCTGTCACATCATCATCAACTCAGCCGATTGAGGAGAAGTCTGTCAACTTAACCTGTGACGCTGCTGGCTCTGTCGTTACCAGAAAGTGGAAGAAGGGTGACTCATATGTGCTGCCTGACCACATTAAATTTTACGACAACAACAGAGTGCTGTCCTTTCAACCTCTAAAGAAAACAGACAATGGAGAATATTCCTGTGAAATCAGCAACCCTTTCAGCAACTATGCAGTTAAATACATCATGACTGTTAACTGTAGGTAACAAACTGTACAGTCTACATTCACTGTTCAAAACTTTTTGTGTTTCATTATTTGTGCTTTATATTTTTACTCTCTGCTTTTCAGATGGGCCAGAAAATGTTCAAATCGCAGGTCCAAGTGAGATTCATCTTAATCAGACCTTAACATTAAAGTGCTCTGCTGAGTCCACACCAGCTGCTAATTACACCTGGACCCTGAGTGGGACAGAGATACACCATTCTGCTGTGTTCACTAAAGTCATCACTAAACTTTCTGACAGTGGCCAATACACCTGTGAAGCCAGGAATATTATAACTGGGAGAACATCATCAGCAGTGCATGGACTGACTGTAACAGGTACCAAGATGGTGTTGACCATAACCAACAATATTATATATTTGATAATATAAGAGTAGCAGGCTTCCTAAAGATTTGTATTACAAATCCATTCCACCAATCAAAAGTGGCAGATTTATTTCAAGCTCAATAGTAGCTTGAAACACAAACTCCACTTAAGAATGAAAGAGTACAGTTTACTTAAATTAATATAAGTATTTACTGTCAAATTTAACTTTACAATTTTACAGTTGTTGTGGGACTCACGGTTGATGATGTTTTAACTCAACCATCAAAATGTATTGTACTGGTAACAGTTTATGTAGACTATATAGCCTAAAGCAGAGATCGGGATCAGGCTACACCCAAAAAAAGTTTTGGCCAAAATGCAGGACTTATGCATTTCAATTACATAGAATATGTCTATCCATTTGAATTGCATAGGTTTAATATAAATTAACTACTAAAATTGATGTGAAGCAAGTAATAAGATTTAAGTAATAGTACTAATAAAACTCAATGTGCTTCCACTACACAGTAGTGTAGTAGTAGCCAGGTTTATGCATCAATATTAATAAAGCCAACTTGTTTGCCCAAATCCAACAGTGAAAATGAATGCAGTGTCATTTTGAGTTTATTAGTACTATTGCATAAATCTTATTACTTGCTTCACATTAAATGTATTAGTTAATTTATATTAAAACTATGTAATTCAAATGGATGGAAATTTTCTATGCAATTGAAATGCATAAGTGGCCAAAATATTTTGTGTGTACAGTGTACAGACAACTGCTAACCTCACATCTTCTAACACAACATCCTCTGATTTCTTTCATTTTCAAACTCGTACTCATCAGCCCTAACCAACGCTGACTCAAATGACATCACTTGAGGCGCAGCACTAGCAGTATATAGCAGTCATGTTCCCCAAGACGTGTAAATTTACTGACGTGTTTTTTATTTAACCCATCCCAGACAATACATCAAGCTGTTCTGCTGGCTGCATCGCTGGAATAGTAATTGCATGTTTGGTCGTCTGTGGAGCAGCTGCTGGTGGAGGGTACTACATTTATCGAAAAAAGTAAGTGGAAAATAACTTTAATGTTTAACCAGGAGCACATTTTTTCATTAATATGCTTCAATCATAATTATGATAAATATGACAGCTCAACCCAAAGCACGACTCAGAGACTGATATCCCAAAGACTGAGAGGTTATCCCTTAACTTAATACTAACCTTACTCTAACATCACACTTTGGACATAAACAGTAAAAAGAATTGCATCGACATGTTCAAAGCTCTATTAAATAAACCTTGATGAAAATGAAATTAATTGCATATCATTTTTTTTAAAATAAAAAATAACTTAATCAGTTGATCACATAAATTATTTTCTTTTAAATTAGAAATAACATAGATTTTGCATAAATTAAAATACTCTGTATTAGTAGTTGTTCTGTCACATTATCACTTAACAATTTTATCACGTTAAGTTTATCGATTTCCTGTTATAAATTGTTTTATGACATATAAGACAAAAATGACTCAAATACAACACAGGTTATTGTTTGAATTTTGAGTAGAATCTGATTTTATAACCATGTTTGAACAATATTTTATTTTTTAATATTCAGACGAATGTTTAACAGCAAAGCCCCGACTCATTCTGCTACAGGTTAGTATATCTGATCTTACTTCATACACACATATCACAGTATGTCACATTTGTAGGTATGAGTAATCTGATGTAATCTTTTTTTTCCCCTAGAGCTCGATGAACATACATATGAGACCCCTTCAGTCAAATATGAGAATCCTTCAGTCATACATGAGAATCCTTCAGTCGTATATGAGAATCCTTAAGAGAATACATAGACTCAATGGTAAGTTTTGAACTCATTCTGATTTAGAGAAAAGGGATAAATGCATTTTAAAGGGAGACTCAACAAGAGATCTCCCTCTCCATCCTAATGTGAAGAAGAAACTACAACTGTGACACACACAAAAAATACAAGCGGCTCTGTCTTGCAAGAAGTTTGTCTGTTCTGGGCTATCGGAGACATGCCAGTTCAACATGGCGGAGGACCTGTGACATCTGTAGAGACAGAAGACTCATTCTAAGATAACAAAAACATGATGATTGTTATTTTCAGTGATTTAATGGAAACATGCATATTATATTCATTTTTGACATATTGTGAAAAAAGAGATGCCTAAATCTGAAACACTGGACATTTAAGTAGAAAGAAATTATTACTAAACTGCAGTGAATGTGTTTGCATTTAATTCTGTATGATAACTGAAGCAATGAAATTTCTCATTTTGTTTTATATGTTTTGTGCATTCATCTAATGCTTGCTTTTCTTTTCCTCCTATTGTATCCAACCTCAACATTGTAAACAAAGGACAGGCAGCCATTAGTCACTGAGTCCTTCATCTCTGAAACACTCTGCCTGTGGATCTGAGGGACTTCATCTCTGTAGACGTCTTTAAAAAAACTCAAGACATATCTTTGTAACCTGGTTTTAATTTAAGGTGCCTCGTCATTTACTGCCAAGCTTTTATGTCTCGATCATCCTCTCTTATACCTCTTCTCTACTATGTTTATTTACCTGATAGATTTTAATTTACTTTTAACATTTCATTGGTTTTATTGTTGCAATTTTTTTTTCTTAGTGAATTGGTCCTTTTTTTTTCTTCCTCATTTTTTCTTTTTTACTTGTTCCTTCTTCTCTCAATTAATTGTTGTCTATTCCTGTTTCATTTCTACAGTGTATGTTTAATGCTTGCTTTTATTCTCTTGTCATATTGTATCCATCGTCAACATTGTAAAACAAAGGAAACACAATAAGATGATAATATAATATCAAATTGCTTTCAAGTACAGTATTGCACACAAAATGTTGAAAGTGATCATGTAATACAATCTATTTAAGAAAATTGTTAAACACCGGAAACTGTGGTAATGAGGTTTGAAGTATATATTTCAATAAAGATGTATGTTTTCTCATAGTTTGATTTGAATTGATATGTTTGACTTTTCGTCACAATAAATTCAAATAATAATGAAATGTTCATGGTGAAATGGTCTCTTGATTGTCAACTACGCTTTGTTCACAAATGAAAACTAGTCATCACACTTGTAATTCCACCAGTCCTTCTTATAGATGTATGGTAGCTGTAATCATGTATGCATAACTCATAACTGAAATATCACTAAATATATCTTCTTATGGATTTAAAAAATTCAAACAAAACACTGAAAAAGTATAAAATATGCTGAGCGTTTTAATGGAGCATGAAGTTTAACTTGCAATAACCTTTTTTTGGCACCTTGGAGGCAGTAGAAATAAGCTGTAAACACAACATGGGCAAAATGTTATAACAAACAGTTGCTTATTAAGATTGCACATCCAGTTCATACAGAGTAACATTTGGGGTTGTGTTTCTAGCCACCTGGTAAAGAGTTACTCTCCTGTTGTGTCTCTTTAGCTGTAATGCTCCACTATGTTCACCAGCACACCCCCTAATTGTATTTGTCTGCCAGACAAACACTGCTGCCTGCTGCTAGAACTGATGCTATGAGAGTGAACTAAGTCAGTCAAACTGGAAACTGGCAGGCATGGAAACCAAAACAATGTGCTGAAAGACACTAAGAATAGAGCTGACAAATATTAGGTTGAAATAACCAAACTGTGAAATTGGAGTCATGCTTTTGTATGGTCTTTTCTAAGTAAATTTCACCTGTAAGGTTAAGTGATCAAATGCTAAATTCAAGGTTGTATATGATTTTATTTCAGTTATTTTACTGCAGTATTTTTTTTTAAATCATTATGTAATATTATGGCATATTTAATAGAGTACACACTTTTCCAATACAATTCCAACTTACCCAGCAGTCACAACTGATGGCTGAGATGTTTCATATCTCAGAGCTTTGGGGGTTAAATGCCTGACAGCCGCTGACATGCTGAAACCAATAAAATAGGGGAGACATCTGGAGACAGCTCAGCCTATCAGCCTATAACAAATGATATCCTCTGGCAACTCTAATTATATTGTACCCTAACTAGCTATATTATTATGTTGTTATGTAATGATGCTGACTTTACTGTCTGCATGATAAGATCAAGCACACGATAAACCCACTAAGTCTGAAGTCAGATCCTAAAGCTGCAATGTGTCGCCCTCTTGTGGTGTAACTGTGTTTGTATTGGTATCTTGATGGATAGTGAAAAGAGATGAATACTGTGGTATTAATAATAATTTGAAGAGTAGAAGACTTCTAAAGATTTTTACTCAAAAGTGGCAGATTTATTTGAAGCTCATGAGACAACAATTGCTTGAACTATAAAGGGTTAAGTAATTTAAGTTTTTAAAGAAAACTTTTGTATTGCACTTTTACAGTTCAACATTGCGGGACTCACAACAAGTTTGTCACTCCACTACAAAATACAGATCAAATTCATCGTCCAGGTCCACTCTGAATAAACCCCCGAATGTTCAGTCATGTCAAACTGTGAATGTTTTTGCTATTAACATAACTAACATAACTCCTTCCCAAGAGGAAGCCTACTTTAATTTAATTTAATTTAACATTTTTTTAATTCTATTTAGAAGTTGCCCTGTGTGTACATTGTTAATGATCAACAAGGTGGACCTTGTCTTTTATTAGGCCAATCTTTTAGAGATGATGATTGGAAATTTCCATTACACAGTAATTCCTTATACTACCTTCATATAGACACATTGAACTGAGCATTTATTATGTTGAAATTAGCAAAGGGAACGTGAAGAAGTGTGATCCTCTTTTCTCTTGTCATACTTGATGATACTGCAAGTGAAATGGAAATATCTGTAATACGCTTCATCATCCTGGGAGTCATTTCAGGTGAGTTCTTACCATTTTGACACAGCGACAAAATCAATTATTCACTTATTTATCAAAATGTAACCATAAATTATTGTTGCTCAAGAGCATGAGATTGTTTTATTTTGGGAAATTAAATGTTACATAAAAAAACTAAAACAAACAAAATCAGAGGGTGACAATAAAAATATTTAAACCACAATGCAGCACTTAAAATAATGCGTGTTGTAACACTGGAATTTACTCTCAGACTTTTCTGTATCATAGTTTTTTTTGTCCAGTATTACCTTTGCAAAGCAAATATGGCCACATACTCACAATAACAAGCATCTGTAATAACATGAGGGTGAGGGTATTAAAGGGGAAAGTGGAAGAGGGCGTCATTGACATGTAAAGTTGTGTATCAGCAGCAGTGAAAATGGATACTGTAGTGCCAGAAGGCCAGAATGCTTTTCTCACAGACTGTGATTTAAGCATATCATCACAGTGTGTCTTCATCACAGTCCTTAACCAAAGGGGCTGGTGTGTTGCCAGCTGGTCCTCTGAATGCAGCTGTGGGAGGCACAGTGATGTTCACCACAACACTGACTCCAACAGAAAAACCATTTGTATCAATCGGCTGGAATGTTAATAATAGACCTATAATCACTTCAAATGTTGGAAACTTCACTGAACCAGAGTATGAAGGCAGGATAACCCTCTTCATCTCTACTGCATCTCTAGAGCTCAGGAATCTGGCTCTTAGTGACAGTGGCGAATACAGAGTTTCCATTACACCACAGGGAGCACCACAAATGACTGGAGTCATCAGACTGGAGGTTCTCGGTGAGCAAATATTTGTTAAATTTTTTTATTAAATAGATAGAGGATAGTAAAAAAGATTATTTATTATTTTGTAAAAGGTGAAGTTTAAAAATGTGAAAAAGAGTTAGTGAAAGAAATTAAATATAGAATTTTAATTATTAATGTAATATGTAGTAATAATATTTTATTTTTGTAAAAGGGAAATTTAAATAATATAAAGGTAAAAATAAGGTTAGGATGGTGTGAGTTGATTATTAATGAGTTTGTTAAATTTGTGTTTTTTTTTACACATAATAGCATTGATGTTGTTGATACTGGGTATTGTGATTAACCCACAGTATTATACCTTTGATAATTTAAGAGTAGCAGGCTTTCTAAAGATTTTATTACAAATCCATTCCACCAATCAAAACTAGCAGATTTATTTGAAGCACATGAGACAATAATTTCTTGAAATGCAAAACTCCACTTAAATATTAAAGAGTAAAATTCACAGAAATTTAAGAACTTAATATCAAATTTAACTTTAGAATTTTACAGTTCAACAATGTACAACTCACGATGGACAATGTTTTTAAAAAATAAGCACCTACATTACCCACAATGCAACTCAACCATTAAAAGTTCTGTCAGAAATTTGGATTTGTTATGCTAGAAGCAGTTAATGTAGTCTATAGACACTGGTCTCAAGCAGAGAAGAGGAGTGGGCTACAGAGATCTGCTAACGTCACATCCTCTGATTTTTTTCATTTTCAAACTTCAGCCTTAACCAACGCTGACTCAATAAGTAATATATAGCAATCTTGTTCTGCAAGACCTGTAAATGTTCTAAGATAACAAAAACATAATTATTATTTTCAGGTGATTAAACACTAATAGAAACAACGTCCTGCATATTATATTCAATTTTTTTTTTTTGCCATCTTGTATGAAAGGGGCTCCCTAAATCTTACACACTGGACATTCATATTACTAAACTGTGGTGAATGTGTTTGTATTTAATTCTGTATGATAACTGAAGAAATTAAATTTCTTATTTTGTTTTATATGTTTTGTTTACTTTGTACATTTCTACAGTGTGTACTGTATCTAATGCATGCTTTTATTCCCCTGTTCTCCTAATATATACACCTCAACATTGTAAACAATGGGGTTATGATAAGATAACAAAATGCATCAAAATGCAATATTGCACTCAGAATATTAATGTTTAATCTGTAATGTGAATATGTAATATAATGGTGAAACACTTGTGGCTGTGAAAATGAGGTTTATAATGTTTTAATCAAGATGTATGTCCTGTATATGGGATGGGATGGTGCCAGTATTTTTAATAAATGATTTATCCTTCTAATACATTTCTCTTGTTTTGCTCTTGCACATGGCTAAGACTATAGTCACTACCACACTATATAGTGTACCTCATGTGCTGTGGAGATGGGAGCAGCATCACACTGACACACATTTCCATTCATACACTGTAAATATAGATAACAATGTGACTACTGTAAGTCACACATGACTTTATCATTCAATCAATCAATCAATCAAACTTTATTTGTATAGCACTTTTCATACACAACAAAATGTAACACAAAGTGCTTCACATAAAAACATAAAAAAAACATAAAACACAAAAAACAAGTAAATACCCTCCACCCATCCCCAACCCTCCACCCCAACACCCACAGCCCAACCCCAATTCTCCACCCCTGACCCTCCCTTCTACCCATCATTAGCACCAGGAACCTGAGGACATGAAAGTTTGTCACTTCGCTACAAAATGAAGATCAAATTCATAGTTAGTCCACTCTGAATAAACCCCTGAATGTTTAGTCATGTCAAACTGTGATAGTTGTTGCTGTTAACATAACTAACATTACTCCTCCTCAAGAAGAAGTCTATTTAAGATATTTAATTATCTATTTTAAAGTTGCTCTGTGTGTACATTGTTAATGATTAACAAGGTGGACCTTGTGTTTTATTCAGCTGATCATTCAGGGATATGATGATCATAAAATCCCAATTGCACAGTACTTCCTTATACTACCGTCATATAGGCCTATTGAAATTAGCATTTATTATGTTGAAATAAGCAAAGGGAAAGTGAAGAAGTGTGATCCTCTTTTCTTTTGTCATACTTGATGATACTGCAGGTGAAATGGAAATAGCTGTGATACTCTTCATCATCCTGGGAGTCATCTCAGGTGAGCTCTTACCATTTAACACAGGGACAAAATCAATTATTCACTTATTTCTCAAAACGTAACCATCAACTATTGATGCTCAACAGAATGAGATTGTTTAGTTTTGGGAAATAAAATGTGACTGCAAATTTGTAGTTCAGTTTGTTTTTGTTCTCATATAAAATGTTTATGAGCTTCTGACTACTGGTATCAGTGTACAGACACATTAGTTTCACAGATTTTGTGGATGGAAAATATGTTACCACAATGAAGTGCTGAAAAAATAAATACAACCCATGTGATTATGATGTAACAATGGATTTTTCTCTCATACATCTCTGTATCATGGAAATGTTTTTGTTGTGGTGAAGTCCAGTAATTCCTTTGCATAGTTAATGTGGCCACATACTCAGAACACCAAGTATCAGTATCTTGTAGAGAGGTTGTCTGTTGTCTAAATGATTGGCAAATTTGTGTTTTCTGTTTTTCTGTTATTGTCGATCAAGACTCACACAGATTGTGATTTAAGCATATCATCACAGTGTGTCCTCATCACAGTCCTTCTCAGACCTGTAACTGTCTCCTCCAGGTTTAACCAAAGGGGCTGGTGTGTTGCCCGCTGGTCCTCTGAATGCAGCTGTGGGAGGCACGGTGATGTTCACCACAACACTGACTCCAGCAGAAAAACCATTTCTATCAATCAGCTGGAATATTGATGATAGAGCTATAATCACTTCAGCAAGTGGTGGAAACAACACTTCACCAGAGTATGAAGGCAGGATAACCCTCTTCATCTCTACTGGATCTCTAGAGCTCAGGAATCTGGCTCTTAGTGACCGTGGAGAATACAGAGTTATGATTGTAACACAGGAAGCATCACAAATGCCTGGAAGCATCAGACTGGAGGTTCTTGGTGAGCAAATATTTCATATGTTGTGTCTCTTTCAGCGCTGAATAGAGATTATTTATAGCAATTAAGAAAAAAAATGTGTTTTGAGTTCAGTGGTTATGCTATTATATAACAAAATAATGACATCTGAGACAAATGTTTCAGGTGTTGCAAATTGTTAGTTTTCTTTTTATTTTAGCTGCAACAATTTCAGTTAGCTTCACAGCTGGGAAACCACAGTTTCAGGTGAAACATTTGGGATTTTATTACCACACATAACCTCTCTAATGGTAGGTAAAACATTACTTGTATTTTTAAGAAACATAAATCTGTATGAATCTCCTAAACTCTCCAAGATTACTTACTATGTGACACCTTGAGGACAATCATAAAGCTAGTCACTGCGATCAAGTAAATCCACATTGTTTAATAATCTACCAGGATCAGTTACAGTGCTGTCAAATATGTATATGAAACCTACCAAGAGTTGATGAGTAACTTAACAGCAGCTAAACAGAAGTGTTTTACTGCTTACTGCAGTCCGAAATTTGTTTTGTTGACCTGTAACCACACCCAATTGTGATGTTGTGAACTATGTATCACAGCAGCAAGGTGGGAGGTTATACCACTGGAGGTCAGCAAAGATGATGTTAAAGGATAGGTTTATAATTTTCTTTTTTTTTGATTGACTGACTGATCAGCAGGATGAAGGAAATACATTTGAGAAGGTGTTACTGTTTTGTTTTATGGCGCTGGGATTTTGTCAGGGTCAACAGAGTCAAGCTAGTCTGTAATTTAGTCAAAAGTCAGATCTCAGTCTCAAACCATTCATCATAAGACTCTACTTTACTTCTGCATAATGAACAACATTCCCTTTGTTAGGTGGGTGCAACTATAAAACCATTTTGTTTTTTACCGACAGAGCCAGTCTCCAATGTGTCTGCAACTGTCAGCAACACAGACTTGATGGAATTTGACAACTCTGTCCGTCTGAACTGCTCCTCCTCTGGACCGTCTCTTTCTTTCCACTGGTCAAACAACAACACTGAGGTTACAGCCAGTGACAGATTTCAGCTCACTGATGGAAACTCCACTCTCACTATAGTCAATGTGACCCGCTATGACCAGGGACCATTCAGGTGTCATGTGTCCAACCCTGTAAGCGCTGCCACCAGTGAGCCAATACGCCTCTCCATCAGCTGTGAGTTACTAACCTACATTCTTAGGACTGACACCATCTTCACACAAACATTTAGAGTTTAGATTATTGATTCCTTACAATGAGTCAAGCTACATGCCATGTGCATTTTTATTTTTCATGCAACAACATTTAAATTTGTTGCTGTTGTTTTCTCCCTGACATTCAGATGGCCCAGAAAATGTTAAACTCACAATATCTCCACTACAAAAACACCATGTGGAAGGATCAAACATCGCCCTGTCCTGCTCAGCTGACTCCAGACCTGCTGCCCTGTTTTACTGGTTTCTGAATGGAGACAAGCTGTCTGATACTGGACCAGAGCTCAAACTGATGAACATTCAGATGAATCAGACTGGAAACTACAGCTGTCAGGCTTTTAATGAAAAAACTCTGAGATATGAAACATCTCAGTCTTCAGTTGTGTCTGTACAGGGTAAGTCTGAATAAAAAAAATAGAAATATGGATGTTATAAGAAACAATGCACAGTCAGACTAAACACAGGTATTGGATTTTAGATCACAGAAATCTGGATTTATTATGCTGCTAATGTAGCCTTGAGACACTGTGATCTGCTATCCTCACACCACACCCTCAAACTTGTAGTCTTTTTTTTTTTATTTAAGCCGTTCCAGAAAAAACATCAAGCTGTTCGGCTGGCTGCATCGCTGGAATAGTAATCGCATGTTTGATCGTCTGTGGAGCGGCTGCTGGTGGAGGAGGGTACTACATTTATAGAAAAAAGTGAGTGGAAAATAACTCTAAAGATTAACCAGGAAGACATTTTAATTAATATGCATCAATAACAATTATGATAGATGTGACAGCTCAGTAATCCCATGTTTGAACCCAAAAGCAAAGACTGAGAGGTTATCCCTGGTACTAGCCAAAAAAACACAACACAGGTTACTCTTTGAATTTTGAGTAGAATCTGATTTCATGTTTGAACAATGTTTTATTTTTTAACATTTAGAAGAAAAAGTAACAAGAAAGGCCCGCCTCTTTCTACTGCTAATCAAGGTTAGTATATCTGATCTTACTTCATCCCACACTTGGACCACTTATATTATGTTACAGTATATTATATGCATATCACAGTATATCACCATTGTACATGTGACTAATCAGATGTAACCATTTTTTTCCCTAGAGCTAGATGAACATATATATGAGATCCCTTTAGCAGTATATGAGAATAGATAAACTCATTGGATTTCCCCTTTGAAGGTAAGTTTTGAACTTATTCTGATTCATGAAAAGGGATACATGTATTTTAAAGGGGGGCACAACAGGAAACTACGATGACAAAACACAAAAAATTAAAGAGGCCTTATCCCGAGCTAGTACTTGGTTTGTCTGTTATGGGCTACTGTAGAAACATGGCGGTTCAAGGTGGACTATGAGAAAAAGGACCTGCAGCATCTGTAGAGATAAAATATCAAATAAAATAATAAAATAATGTTTTGTGTACTGCATTTATCTAATGCTTACTTTTCTTCTCCTCCTATTGTATACAACCTCAACATTGTACACAAAGGAAACATGGGGAGTCCGCCATTAGTCACTGTGTGCTTCATCCCTGGAGTGCTCTGCCTGTGGATCTGAGGGACTGCATCTCTGTGGACATCTTTACAAAAAAACCTCAAGACATATCTTTGTAACCTGGTTTTAATTTAAGGTGCCCCGTCACTTACTGCCAAACTTTTATGTTTAGATGATCCTCTCTTGTTATCCCTTGTGTTTTTTTATTTTTAATCTAATAGATTTTAATTTACTTTTAACATTTCATTGGTTTTATTGTAACAATTTTTATGTCTTGCTTAACTGGTCCTTAGTTTCCATTTCTCTCTTTTTTACTTTTTTCTTTTTCTTGGATTTTATTTATTATAACATTTTATAATTGTATGGCCAAATTTTTAATTTATAATCTATTTTGCGAGATTCAATTCATTGTGGTCTATTTCTGTTTCATTTGCTCTGTGTGTGACTCTCTAGAGTTTGAAGTTATGATAAGATGATAATACAATAACAAGATGCATTAAAATGCATTATTGTACACAAAATGTGAATGTTCTATCTGTTATCTAACAGCAAGTGAACATGTAATACAACATATTCAATAAGTAATACCACATATTCACCACTACCACTGTGGAAATTAGGTCTGTGTGTAGTGTTTAATATTTTAATAATGATGTATGTATATCACTTATTGTTTCCTTGAATCGATATGTTTTCAATAAATTTAATAAACAATAAATTCAAACAAAAAAGAAATGTTCATCGTGAAATGGAGAGAGATTGTTGACTAAGCTTTGTGGACAAGTGAAAACTAATCATCACACATTATTATTCATTATTCCTCCAGTCCTCCTTCAATCATGTGACTCTTTTCCAAATTAATACTGAAAATCTTGATATTTAAATATTTTACTTTCCCTGAGACTAGTACTGAGAATTAGCAACAGTTCAAGAAATAACCAGACCTTTTTAGCTCTTTTTAATATCTAACCTTTGCAGGATACAGGAAACTGAAAATCCAAGTTTAGTTTGTTAGATTTTATATTTAAAGGAACAATATGTAACTTTGCTTGCAACAGTGATATCTAGTGGTTGAAAATTTGTACTGCAGTTTAATTTCAAACACTGTAGAGTCGTCACCCCCCCTAAGCTTTGAACTGTCTTTCAAATCCATCTTGATCGTGAATTGTTCTTTGTGTCTATGTGTCAGCCCTGTGATGAACTGACAAATTGTCCAGGGTGTACCCCGCCTCTCCACAAATGCCTGCTGAGATAAGCTCCAGCCCCCCATGCAGTTACAGTAAATGGATGAATTTAACATATTGATTTTTTAGGGTGTTGTTGGCCAGTTGATCCACAACTTTCATCCAGACTAAAAAAAACTGACCATTCATCAAGTGCCATCGGCAAATGTTTGCTTGTCTTATCAAAATGATGACAAGATGGTGACCATAGTAAAAAAAAATTCAGTTTCACCTGTGCTATCCTTTTATTAATGTTAGCTGTTCTTCTAACATATGTTTTAGTTTTAGTTTTTAGTTAAGTCACGTTTAACATATTACCATTATGATAAACATTGTCATGTTAACATTGTTACTGCCCAATGACTGCAGAGCTGCTAAGAACATGCAGTCATGTTTTATTAGCTGGTTATGTAAGTCTGGAGAGCCACAATAGCAAAGGGTTATTGGGGGTAATAATTAAACCTACCAATCCTGAGAGTGCCTTGATGACCTGTTTCATTTATTACAGATAATCTCTAGTACACTTATTCCATTATTGCACTAAACACACGGCAGAAGGATACTCAGATAACAGTAGAAGAGGACCAAACTGAGTAATACACCATGAACTATACATTTCTCAGGTCAACCATACTTGTGTTCCTCTCCTCAGGTAAGACATTTATTTTAAATTCATTATCAACAAAACTACAGTTTGTGAAATGTTGTTCATCTATGTCCGCATTTCAGCAGGTCTTTGCTATGGAGCCGGTGTACTCACTGTTGACTCACTTCGTGGAGCAGCAGGCAAGAGTGTGACCTTCACAACATCTGTAAAACCGACCACGGAACCATTTATGGCACTAATTTGGACCTTCAGTGGTACCATCAACATCATAACCTCAACCAGTGCGGATGTAGTGGGACAAGGCTACGAGGGCAGGATCATCCTGGATAAATCTACTGGATCTCTGGTTCTTAAAAATCTGACTGAAAAGGACAGCGGAGAATATGAGTTAATCATAATCCCATATGGAGCGGAGCAAATTCAAGGAACTGCAAAGCTGGAGGTGCAAAGTAAGTATTTAATGTTAGAAAGGAATAAAAAATAATGCTTGTGAAATATCCATGCAAATGCACATAGAATTATGCTTTGATTGATCACATTGTTCGGGTCTTCTGTCAACAAGTCTCTTTTTATTCATTTCTCGTGCACAGCCACAGTGTCAGTACCCACTATAGCCTGTCCCACAGAAAGCCCAACAGAAGGTATAACCTCTGTAAACCTAACCTGTGATGCTCACGGCTCTGTGTCTACCAGAGTGTGGATGAAAGATGGCCAACCTCTGGTTTCTGGGGAGAGATTCAGCTTCTATGATGGCAACAGGGTGTTGTCTATCAGTCCTGTGGACAGGAGCGATGCAGGAGAGTTTCTTTGTAATGTCAGCAATGATCTCAGTTCTGCTACAGCCAAATGCCAACTTACAGTCTATTGTGAGTACTTTCAATTGTAGTCTAATATGCTGCAGCACATTTTTAATACACATTTTCAGTCTCCAGTTTCATAATAATTATCACCTTCTTAATGATCTCCTTCTTTGTCATCTGTTCAGATGGACCTGACAGACCAACAATCAGTCAGAGGCCAATAGGAGCAGAGCTTGAGGACAGTGTTACTCTTATATGCTCTGCTCATTCCCTGCCCAAGGCAACTTTCTTTTGGAAGTTCAAACACATGCAGATGTACGGGCCCGTGCACTACATCCATGAGATGGAAATGATGCACCTGGGGAGGTATACCTGCACTGCCCGAAATCCTGTCACTGGTCTGGAAGCCTCTGTGTTCCACACACTGAGTGGTATTTGAGCTCTCTTTCATATTTTTCTAACTTGTTAATACTGATGTGTGATTGCAAATAATGGAAAAGACAGAGTAATGTTTTTTTCTTCTGATCCAGACTCCTCTACTACCATCAGTGGTTCTATGTCCATGTTGGTTTGCACTGTTCTGACCTCGGTGGGACTCATATTGGTTTAAAGACTGCACTGTCTGTGGAAATAGATGTTATATAACATGCTCATTCATTTTGATCAATAATTGTGTTAATTTTGATTATGTCTGTGTGTTTATCACTCAGTACAGGTGTAA
Source organism: Argyrosomus regius (assembly GCA_946959425.1). Classification (NCBI taxonomy): domain Eukaryota; kingdom Metazoa; phylum Chordata; class Actinopteri; family Sciaenidae; genus Argyrosomus; species Argyrosomus regius. The sequence continues at coordinate 20,115,600 of OX336884.1, read as the reverse complement.
CATTCATGAACGTGTTTAATTTTGTTTAATCAATCAATCAATCAAATTTTATTTGTATAGCCCAAAGTCGCAAAATACATTTTGCCTCGGAGGGCTTCACAATCTGTACAGGGAGTGACACCCTCTGTCCTTAGACCCTCGGTTCGAGTGAGGAAAAACTTGCCCACAAAAAACCCTTTTAACAGGGAAAAAAGTGGAAGAAACCTCAGGAAACTGACTTATAAGTGTCTCAGTTTCTATTTTTATTTTATGTAAGACAATCATTAATTGTTGTAATGGCACCGCTCACAACTCTCATGACAGATTCAGCTTTAATAAATCCATCTTGACACCTCCTGACGTACTTTGTTTGTTCTTGTGTCATTCAGCCTTCAAACATCTGATAAAGTGTTTAATGTTCTGACTGAGGCCTGATAACATCTTATCAAATTGGCACTATAATAAATTTTTTTTTAACTACATCAGATTCTACTGTGTTAATGAACACGGCCATGCACCCATTCATTCTTATTGTATATTTCCACAAGGGTGCGCCCATGAGCCACCATGAACTCTTAAATCTTCAACTGGTGAGACCTACTTTCACCTAAGTGGACTTCACAGCAGTATTATACCAAAATCTCTTGCTATGTCCTACTGGAGGTATTCACAGTAAAAAAGAACAAAAACAACAGCCATTGAAACTGGAACAATGTTTCTTAAATAATAAAAGTTAAAGGACAGTCTTATTGAGTTAAAATAGGAGTAGGCATCAATCATCTACTTAAATCTTTTCTTAAAACATGACTTTTTAAAAATAGTCCTTTAATCCATCTGTGTTGGTCTTATAGTGAACACAGAGGCCTCAGGCTAGGACTAAATGCAGGAATTAAAAGTAGACTAAATCAGACCAAAAACAGACCATAATTTGTTGGAATCAGCAAATTAACCCTTAAATGGGCAAGCACATGTAAAAATTTTGGAAAAATAATTAATTGCTATTTTATAATGTATCTAGGCTAAAATAACAAAATTTCATGATTTTTTTTCAAAATGTGACCTTTATTTTCCATTTTACAGTTTGTATCTCCCAGGATACATTGCCCATTAAGGGTATAAATTTACCATTTTCCAATTATTCAAATATTTCATTTGTAAGCTTTAAAACATATTATAAGCAATTCATTAGCTACTCTCTTTCATGTCTTGTATACAAAGTTTCAAAAAAGTGGGGGAAAAAGTGAACACAAGTTATTCAAACTACAAGAACCACCAAACTATTTATAATTTTACACAAACTCCTGTGTGTCTGTGTGCGAGTCAGAGAGACTAACACACATGACCATACAACAGATCATGTTTTGTTGCAGACAGATGCTGTACATATGCACCAAAATCACTGGATCTCTTACATAACAATTCACTATACTACTCTAATCATTACCTGAACATCTTCCCCCTTTTACTGTGGTTTGCTCCCTCTTCTGCCTCATCACTTGAGCTATCACTGAGTTGGTCACTGCTGCTGCTGTCCTGATTCTGGCCCTCTGTATATAATTCATCTACCTCATCTTCTTCACTGGTTCCCTCAACTGAATCAGATGAACCAATTTAGTTTTGAATGCTGCCATGAAGTCACATGACTTGGGTACTTGACCCATCCCCCCTTAAAACTTTCTCATGATATTAAGTGCAGATACTTGATGCCCCTCCCCCATACAGCCTGCCAAATGTCTGTATGCCCCAGGATAGAGAAACCAGACAGGGGGAACGCATCCTGACGGCTTCGAATATGACTGCCAGATCCCGTTCCCCCTCTGTTCCACGGGAAAGGAGGCTCACACATCTTTCAAATTGACACTGCTGACTTCTTTCCCCACAACAGATAAGCCCTGAGATTTTCAGACTGATATCATGAAATTTGACCGTTTAAGACAGGGGGAACGCATCCTGACGGCTTGGAATGTGACTGTCAGATCCCGATCCCCCTCTGTTCCGTGGGAAAGGAGGCTCACACACCTTTAAATTCACACTGCTGACTTCGTTCCCCGCAACAGATATGCCCTGAGATTTTCAGGCTGATATCATAAAATTTGACCGTTTAAGACAGGGGGAATGCATCCTGACGGCTTGGAATGTGACTGCCAGATCCCGTTCCCCCTCTGTTCCGTGGAAAAGGAGGCTCACAAATCTTTCAAATTCGCACTGCTGACTTCTTTCCCCACAACAGATAAGCCCTGTGATTTTCAGGCTGATATCATTAAATTTGACCAGGTTGAACAGGTCTGTTGATTATCAAATGTAATAGAGACATTGTTTCCAGAGATGCAAGTTTCTTTTGAGTCAAGTGATTTTCTACCTGCTGCTCTGAGCAACAGAAATTAAATATCTGCAATTTTACCATATAAAATGCACCCAAGAGTTGCAGCAAAGTATTAAAGTATGCACTGTGTGTGTTACACTTTAAATGGTTCAACAGTGACACCCTTCCGGGCACCCAGCAATTTTCCAGTGCCTACTATTGTCCAATCAGACCAAAACCTGTAATATCCAAACCTCCCATGAGTCTAATCATGAATGTTAACAGACTCACAGTTATTAGATTGATCATTTAGCATTAATTTACAGCCTGCAGTATGTACAGTATGACTTAGTGAATTTGGATACAGTATTATCGTTTCTGTTTTTGTATTATTTTATATACATGAATTTTTCATCTATTATATTTCTTCCTGACATAACTGAGATTTGTTATTGTCGTCTACATCTTTGTTATAAAATAAGGCAATGTGGCTATTAAGTTCTTATCCAATTATAACCATTATAAAGTTTAATAAAGTGGACGAGCTGATTTGCAGGAGCATATGAGCTATTGTTCTTCACAGTTGGAGGTAGAAAGTAGCGTACTGAGGGAACAAACTGTGTCTGTTTGTAGGAGCCAAATCTATCACCACATGAAATGAACATTCAGATTGTTAAATGAGTACATCTGTACATTATCTCGCTTATTAGATGGCTACTTACCAAAGAAAACAATAATATGACATAAAATGTTTAAAATTTAAAATTGTATCATATTAATTTGCTGAAGTCCTCCAGAGTTTACAATCAGAATTGCGTCCCTAACAACAGTCTGTTGTATAGAAATAATAGACCATTTATGCCATACTTGATCAATCGTAATCAAGTATTCAACACAGCCACGTAATAAATGTGCTTATCAGCTGTGATACCTGTTCATATCAGTGTATTGCATACGTGTTCAGATCATTAACAATGATGAATACACTATCATCTGTTGTCACTCTCCCAAAATTAGAGGGATGTTTAATTGCACGCAAATAAAACCATTCAAATGGTCGCTGTCACTGATAAATAAACTACTTTAACATGTAATAATACCCATAACAGCACATCATGTACAGCATTACTTTTATCACTTATCACTGTGTTGTAATTTCACCATATCAGTGTAATATAATGTCCAGGCTGCAATACACTGAGGGAGTAAAAGTTTAACCGCATGGGAAAAAATGAGAGTGCAGCAACTGACAGATCTCATGCCGTCAACATAAAATATTCCATCATACTAATGTAACATAAATCTTATTCAGAATATTTAGAAAATCTGTTTGCTGTAAGTTAAAGAGAAAACAGCTATACACACCACTATAAATAAATCAAGGATAAGGAGGAAGGGAAACTATTGTTTCTGGAACTGGAACTGGTTTTATTAATAAGGAATTTATTGTTGATGAAAAAGAAAAGAAAAATCTGGATTGTATCTGATAATAATGTTTTTTCTCTGCATGGACTGTCAGAAATAATTGCTTGTCTCCGTCTCAAAGATCGGAGACTGTTTAAGAGGGCAATTGAACCAATAATTGAGATTTTATGTGGCATCTAATGTGCATCGACGAAAATTTATATAATAAAATAATCCAAAAACAGCTGATAGTGTATAGAGATGAATGGTGCATATTACTGAGACAAATCAGACATAGCATAATGTCCAAGTATTCTAATGATTATTTAAATTTCATGATTAAAAATTGATTCTTTTTTTATTTGATTTTTTCTTCTCTGTGCATCTGCAAGTATATGTTCATGATAAACCCTTTATTTCATTTTAGGGCTTGATTGTTGATTAATATAAATGTACCTGAAGTTTTGATTAATAACAACAAATCAGATAAAAAAATAACATCCCCCTTGACATCTTCACATATTATTTTCATGACTATTTATCATGTTTTTGTCCAGAATGAGGAACCAAAAAAGTCCATGGTCCCTCCCCTCAAACACATATACTGTAGTTGCAGCACCTCCTTTCTGAAAACACTTTCTACATGCCTGGAGACTGCAGGAGATATGGAAACATCTGTGATACTGTTGATCATCCTGGGAGTCATCTCAGGTGAGTGTTTACTATTTCAATTTATATAAAAACCTTTAAAAACAACTTCTTTTTTTTTTTACATTTTCATGCCATGATTATTCAGGTTATCTATGGTAATTCAATTTAAAAAGCTGACACTGAATAATATTTTATCAAGGTTCATTATTACAGTTTAATATGTTTAAAAAGTGTAATATCAAAGCTTTTCTCTAGCTAAGATTTCCCTGTATTATTCTTAAGGCAGTGCAGGTCACAGCTGGATCTAACAAACAACAAACACCAAAGTTTAAGTGCACCTCTATTATATTATTATTCTCTATTATTTATTAAGCAATACTCTATTATCAAAACATCAATATTTTAGCCAATATTATACATTTTTGATGATGCACTGCAAATACTTAAATGTTTCTTTATAATGTGAGTTTGTATGAGGACCTGCTGAGAGACAGTGCTCTCATAGCCTTTGTTACATAACCCTTTCTTGTTAATATGACATCTGAGATTACGGAGAGAGACGCTTGTAAAGACTAATCTGTTAACACTATTCTGATGAGTGCTCTATTTCACATTACATTTTTAAATGTATTACATTCTCCTAGTGATCCACAGTGCATTGTCATGTTAGTTTCCAAACATGTAACTGTCTCCTCCAGGTTTAAGCCATGGAACTGGTGTGCTACCAGACAGTCTTACTGCAGTTGCTGGACAGACGGTGACGTTCGCCACAACAGTGACGCCAACAGAAAAACCATTCTTTATAGTAACCTGGAGTTTTTCTGGTATCCATGGTTCATCCAATGTAATAACCTCAGCTACCGTAAACATAACTGGACCAGCGTATACAGATAGGATCACCCTCTTCACATCTACTGCATCACTGGAGCTCAGGAATCTGAGTCTTAATGACACTGGAACATACACAGTGACCATTGTACCAGATGGTGGAGTACAAAAGAGAGGAGTCTGCAAACTGGACGTGTATGGTACGTTGATGCATCACTGTTATATTGTTGGATTAAAAACATGCAGAAAATGTTAAACCATCTTGAACAGTGACACCTACAGTTACATAAAATGATCAAAGGCACAGAATCAAATAGAATTTTAACATTTTAAAATAACAAAACATACCCAAAGTCATTGTTTGATGAAATATCAGATGCCAAAAGAATATAACTTTAATTCAACTGAATAAAAAAATCTAGTAATGGGGCGGTGTTTAGCTCAGTTGGTAGAGCAGCCACCCCATGTGCAAAGGCTCTGTCCTTGCTGCAGAAGCCCAGGGTTCGAATTCGACCTGTGGCTCTTTCCTGCATGTCATTCCCCGTCTCTCTCTCTCCCCACATTTCCTGTCACTCTTTAGCTGTCTATCCAATAAAAAGCTTGAAAAGGCCAAAAAAAAAAAAAAAAAAATCTAGTAATATCAGTTGCATAAATTCACACAGCTCATATTCAGAAACTGTTCCTTTGAACGAGCCATTAAGACTCTTCTTTTAGGTTGTGATGTTGCAACTATAGAGTCACCTCAGCCATGCCCCTCAACCCCTCAGCCCACCCAGCACCATCATCCAGGTGACCTGTGGTTGACCTGGCAGTTAGCCAATCAGAAGAGAGGCTCAAAAGACTATATTGAGATGGGTTTTGGTACTTAGAACTACAGAACTACAATTTGGCTGCAATATGGCACAAATTATATTAAAAATTTGGAAAAATATACAACATTTAATATGTTGCTGCCACCAAATGCTTTACAGTACAAGCAGTACATAAGTTTTAGAGGTGTGTCATTTGTGTCAGTTTGTATCAGTGAAAACAATGACAGACTTAGACTATACACTTTGTTTGCACAGTGTAAGGCCATGCTTGCTTGAAACAGCAATTTCCGGGTTATTTATCAAATCACTTTTGATAAAGAACTCTGAGCTACACCTGCACCTACTGCAGGTGCAGAACTTTCCTGCAGTTTTCTTATGTGATATCTTTATCAGTTCAATAAAACCTGACTTAAACTGACAGACAGAGAGCAGGTGTATACCAAGTCATAAATATCCATAATGGATGTTAAGGGTTTTGTTAAAATATACTGTATATAAATATATTTTTATCGTAGTGTTTGTCTGACTTCTAATAATTTAATTGTTATTTCAACCTACAGAGCCAGTCTCCAATGTGGTGGTAACTGTCAGTAACACAGACTTGGTGGAGTATAACAGCTCTGTCCGTCTGTCCTGCTCCTCCTCTGGATCCTCTCTCTCTTTCCTCTGGATGAACAACAACACGGAGGTTACAGCCAGTGACAGAGTTCAGCTCACTGATGGAAACTCCACTCTCACTATACTCAATGTGAACCGCTATGACCAGGGACCATTCAGTTGTCGTGTGTCTAACCCTGTAAACGTTGCCTTCAGTGAGCTTAAACCCCTCTCCATCAGCTGTGAGTTACTAACTTACATGCTCAGTACTTTATCTGACAACATCTGCACACAAACATGAGAGAGTCAACAGTCAGTTTAATGTAAAAACTGTTTATCACAGGCCTTTTTTATTACATTAAATTGTACAGAGGTTTATTTTTTCTGCTGACAAATTAGTATGTACATACTAATCAGTGATAATGACAGTCATACAATAAGTCAGGCTACATGCCATGTGTCTTTATATTTTTCATGCAACAACATTTACATTTTTTACTGTTGTTTTCTCCCTGACATGCAGATGGCCCAGAAAATATTAAACTCATAATATCTCCACCACAAGAACACCATGAGGAAGGATCAAACATCGCTCTGTCCTGCTCAGCTGACTCCAAACCTGCTGCCCTGTTTTACTGGTTTCTGAATGGAGACAAGCTGTCTGATACTGGACCAGAGCTCAAACTGATGAACCTTCAGATGAGTCAGAGCGGAAGCTACAGCTGTCAGGCCTTTAATGAAAAAACTTTGAGATATGAAACATCTCAGTCTTCAGTTGTGTCTGTACTGGGTAAGTTTGAATAAAAGGATTTGTACAAAAAATATGGATGAAAAAAGGATGGTATGTACCTGTCTTTCTTAAATAGGTGTATTTAGGAAGGATAGGTAAACGTATAAAATAATTCTTATTTTGTTTTAGTTGTGTTTGACACAAAATTAGTGCCTTTGTTTGTGTTAGCTGTAATGCTACAAAAACAGGGTAGAAAATTTAAAGCAATTGAATTGTGCAATATTTTATATCCAATTTATGACTTTGAACAAATTGTGTTGTCAATTTCACCCTACAGTGCCAGTCTCCAATGTGGTGGTCACTGTTAGTAACACAGACTTGGTGGCATTCAACAGCTCTGTCCATCTGTCCTGCTCCTCCTCTGGATCCTTCCCCTCTTTCCTCTGGTTGAACAGCAGCTCTGAAGTTACAGAAAATGACAGAGTTCAGCTCACTGATGGAAACTCCACTCTCACTATAGTCAATGTGACCCGCTATGACCAGGGACCATTCAGGTGTCGTGTGACCAACCCTGTCAGCAATGGCAACAGTGATCCAGTCAACCTCTTGGTCATCTGTGAGTTACTAACATGTTACAGGAATGTTCATCTTACATCATGTTCATTCAAATCCCAGTTTTAAAAAATCTATAATAATTCTGAATTTGACTGACACAAAGCAGCAAAGTACATTTGACACTGAGTTAAGCTGATTGACAAAACCTGGTTCTCTCAAACCACCAAAATTTGTTGCTAATTCCTCCCCATATTTTATTGCCGACCATATCTTTTCATTTTTCTTGCCGCAGATGGCCCAGAAAATATTAATCTGACACTATCTCCATCACAAGAATACTATGATGAAGGGTCAGACGTCAGCCTGATCTGCTCAGTTGCCTCCGGACCTGTTCCTGTGTTTAAGTGGTTTCTGAATGGAGATCTGCTGCATGATACTGGACCAGAGCTCAAACTGATGAACATTCGCGCGCATCACAGTGGAAACTACAGCTGTCAGGCCTTCAACAACAGAACTATGAGAAATCAAACATCTGAGTCTGTAACTGTCTCTGTACTAAAATGTAAGTTGGAGTGAATGACCTCTTGTTTCTAAGGCCTAAGATAGTGAGCACCGAGCACCCACTGTCTGCTTTTAGTATATCTAATGTCTCTTTGAAGGTTAGACATTGTAGAGGTTTTTGATAAGATGTTTTTCAAGTAGTCTGAGAGTTTGAAAAGAAACAAAACATATACTTTTGGGTAACACTTTATGATACATGGCACACACACGATACGTGTGATTTTAATGTAGAATCAGGTATCAATAAAGTACTTATACTGAAAAACATAAAGAATAAGGGAGTAATTAGGGTAAGTAATTAGACATTCTGCTGGCAAAGACGTGATTTACAGGTAACAGTAAATATGTACAGTTATAATGTGCCACCAGAACTGTGCGGTTACAGTAAGTAACTACAGTAAGTAACTTCTTTAAACCCCAGAGATACCCAGTATTTACAAAACAAATAATAAGTAGAGTATCATTTATTTCTCATTCACCTGGCCAATTGTTCCTCATAGCCTTGTTTTCCTCATTATACCTAGGTAGCGAGAGGAACCAGTGAGCATCTTATTAGTATTCAAACATTGGCTGTATTAGTTTAACAGATCAGAAATAATTCTCTAGAAAATATTTAGTTTTGTTGTTTGACACAGAATTGGTACAAAACTTTATATACTTTTCTGAATGTAATGCATTCTTTAAGTGGTTTTCATGCAACAGAAACAGGAAACAGAAGTCAGAGCAATTGATTTGTGCGATTTCTTTCACTTGATAAGTCCTAACATTTTGCTTCTTTGTTTTTTCTACCCATAGCGCATATCTCCAATGTTGTAATAACTCCCAACAGCACAGACTTGTCAGAGTTCAACTGCTCTGTCAGTCTGTCCTGCTCCGCCTCTGGATCCTTCCCCTCTTTTGTCTGGCTGAACGGCAGCTCTGAGGTTACAGTCAGCGATAGAGTTCAGCTCAGTGACAGAGGCTCCATTCTCACTATAATTAAAGTGACACGTTACGACCACGGGCCGTTCATCTGTCATGTGTTCAATAATTTCAGTAATTACACCAGCGACCCAGTCAAGCTCTCCATCAACTGTGAGTGTTTTATGTTACAACATCTGCCTTTTAATCTGTGTCTTGATTCTTGATTATTACAGCCATCATGTCAGGAGCAGTTTCATCTGAATTACATTCATTGTGCTCCTTGCTGTTTGACTGTTGCAGTGTTTGGCTGATACTAAGTGATAGCTGTATTTGAACGACATACTTAACAGTAATGACCGCTTCATGCTGAGCCAAGCTGAATGCAACATGCAGCTTTCCTCAAGCTATTATTCTTTTATTGGTGACCATACTGTTTTATGTCTTTCCCCCTAGTTGGCCCAGAAAATGTTTATTTGAAGTTTTCGCCATCACAAGAATACTTTGAGGAAGGATCAGACATCAACCTGGTGTGCTCAGCTGAATCCAGACCTGCTGCCCAGATTCACTGGTTTCTGAATGGAGGCAAGCTGTCTGATACTGGACCAGAGCTCAATCTGACAAACATTCAGATCAATCAGAGTGGAATCTATCACTGTCAGGCATTTAACAACAAAACTATGAGATATGAAGCATCTAAGCCTGCAGCCATCTTTGTACAGGGTACATTAGAATAAGTTTAGTTAAATGATTACAACACACAATACTTGACTTGCTGGTAACCTTTTCTACTTTTTTACTCCACAGCACCAGTCTTCGATGTTGAGATGACTCCAAACAACACATATTTGTTAGAGTTCAGCAGCTCTGTCCGTCTGTCCTGCTCCTCCTCTGGATCCTCTCTCTCTTTCCTCTGGTTGAACGGCAGCTCAGAGGTTACAGCCAGTGACAGAGTTCAGCTCACTGATGGAAACTCCACTCTCACTATAGTCAGTGTGACCCGCTATGACCAGGGACCATTCAGGTGCAACGTGTCGAATGGTATCAGTAGTGAAAGCAGCCAGCCAGTGAATCTTTTCGTACAATGTGAGTATATCCATATACAGTAAATCCCAGTTCATACAACAATCATTTTACAAACTTAACACCTAGGTATTTATGTGCTTATATGACTAACAAAGGCTTATATTTCCTCATATCTGGATGCAACAACAGTACTTATTATCAATCAGAGTATTTTCATAGACAAAAGAACTACACACGGTGCTTTTCACATTGTGCCAGCAAAATTGTTCTTGCCAGCTCTGCCAGTGTTTTTTTTAATATAATTATTTTGGACTTCAACTATCATCCCGTCATTGTCATTTTTTAGTTCTATGATTGCTATGGACTAAGGGTAATTACCTTGAGCAAAGCACAAGTACTGGGATAGCTCTGAGCTCTCACAAATGTATCAGAAATGTGTCAAAATCTAGTGAAGGTGCACATTGGGTCTGGTCTAACCCAAAACATAATCTGCGTTTCTTTGCAGGCAGCACTGTCTAAGAGGCTAAACTTAGGGAACCAAAGTTCCTGAAGCTTGCTGATTGTTTAGTCGTCTAATTATGTTTCTGAAAACTTAAAGCTGGGAATAAAACACACAATAACATCAAAACAAGTCAAAATAAGTCAAAATCAGTATGATGGAAAGAAGAAAAGCAGACAATAATACAGCCAAACTATGGTAACTTCAAACATGCTGACTCTTTGCTTGTGTTACAGATGGACCTGACAACGTTTCCATCAAAGGACCTAAATCTGTACATGTTGGAGATTTCACAATGCTTTACTGCTCCACCATGTCTGTCCCACCAGCAACATTCACCTGGCTTTTCAATGCAAAACCAACCAGTTTTCATGAGGCTGTGTACGTCCTACCATCTGTCAGAAACTCTGACAATGGGACGTACACCTGCACTGCTGTGAATGCTGTTACAGGACAGAGTCAAACAGTGAACCATAAGATAACTGTTATAGGTAGGAAACTTACACAGAAAAAAAATATATATATATCAATGAGACATGTGTGATTTTGAAGAGAAAAAAATAATAATAATTTAGCATTTTTTCTGTGTTTTTCCAGATTTCCCACATGGTGACTGCACAGATGTTGTTGGAAAAGTTTCTCTCATAACAGCTGCATGTTGTCTTCTTATTGCATTTATTGCAGTAGTGATTGTTTCAATTGTGTATCATCTGATAAGGCAGAAGAGGTAAGCATGAAGCAGTGATTTATTTTGAAACAGGTCAGGTAGCTATAATTTTCATGGTTTTGAATTTGTTGTTTTGTGTTTCCTGTTTTATTTTGTAATTTTCACCTCTACTGCTCTATTTCTACTTCCTGCCTCTGTTGTGTTTTCCTTTGTTAGTTTCACCTGTGTCTGGTTGTCCTGCCTTGTGTTATTTAGTCCCTGTGTTCCTTTGTGTCTGTCACTGTGTCTGCTAGCTAGTACTGTGTTCTTTAATTGTGTTCTGCATCTGTTTCTGACTCCTGCGTTCTGTTCTGCCATCCTGTCGTTCTCCAGATTTTTGTTTATTTGGTTTTCTGTTGATTTGATTTCACTTAGATTTACTTGGATATTCAGATTTTTGTACTTTGTTATTGCCTGAACTCACCAGCCCCCCTCTCTCTTATTTTTAAACTGGCAATCTGTTTTTCAGTCATTAAAGTTACTTTTGTTTACCTCACCTTCAATTCTGCATTTGGGTACACTCCTTGTACTCATCCTTAAAACAATGCCACATACACAGGAAATGTGTATGTTCATAATCTATAATACAGCTGCTAAAATTACATCTGTCTGCCTCAGTTTTTTTTTTTTTGTTGTTGTTGTTTTTTTACTGACATTTCTAATGTCTCACTGTTAATACAGTTAATACAACCCTGTTATAAAGTGTTACGCAAACACAACACACTGGCTTTGTTTTTAAGAAGCTGGGTTTGATTGTTCATCTGGTCACATTTTAACAATGCCTTATTTTTATTTTTCAGAGCTAAAAACATTTATCCAGCACATCAAAAACGTTAGTATGCATTTGAGCTCATCCTATCAAAAGACAATGATAATGATGATTTTTTTCAATCATAAAAGTGATGTAATGAATGTTTTAATGAATCTGTTTTTGATCCCTTAGAAAAAATAAGCATAAAGCAGAAAAATACAGAAGTGTATAAGATCTCGCTACCATCACAGGACAACATATCTTGCATTGCAGGTGAGCTGAATGTGACTGAATAAAATGGAGTTATTCTGAAAGACGAGCTTTAACATGTCCGTTCTGTGGTCTGCTTTAAATCAATTTATTGAATAAGCACCAAAATCAAAAGTATTTTTAATCGAAGCTTTGCTGTATTTTCAGTAGCTCTGTTTTCTTTATTTTTGTTAAAGTAGTTCATGACACATTCCAACAATTACTGACAATATTTTGTAGACATGCTGTTGATCATTTGTTAATTTTTCCTCCTGCAGTATAAACAAAATGAGAAAACAGAAACACTCATAAGCCTTCAATTATGCACATATGAAGATCGACACTCACAAGAAAAACAGCAACATTATTGTTCTTGGATTTATTTATTCAATCCGACCATTTTCTTCCTTTCTTCAGATTGCCGCTCACTGTCTGATGGTTGTGTGTGACTTGGTTTAAAAGAAATACTATATATAATACTGTGTATGACAAGAGCTGTAAATAATTAAAATAATAATTGTTATGTATTTAAAGTGATTAATGTACAGAAACATGTGTTTTATTATGATATAAATGTCATGTATATATGTGTATATTTAATAAAGACTTCATCATCATGTGTCACAAAGACTGGTCCATTTACATATCAACAAGTTTTCAGAATTACCACAGGGCTCAAACAAAAGAAAAACATTCATCAGAACAAAAGATCTGTTACTATCTGTGAGTGTTAAATTGACCCACTTATTAAGCAAATGAAAACAACAAAACACATTATATATAGCTCTTAGTTCATCTGAAAAACATGGCCAACCACTGCAGATACAGCCACATGTTGTGTTTGCAACAAAAGCAGTAATCTGTATAATACTGATCATTAATTACCACCATATAATATTCCAAACTTTTTACACAAGAGTCTGCAGCCATGCAAGCAGCTCTGTAAGGTTGTACTTACACACAATATGGGATACTATAGGGGGTGCTGAGAATGTTCACCATCTTTGTTCAGTGTATTTGCATGCTAATATTTTCTAATAAGCAAATAAATTCAAATTATGACTTGTGATTCATCCTGGGGGGGAATGTGAATGTCTTTCATGGTAATCAATCCCACATTTCCTTCAAGGGAATGGGAAGGGAAGGAAGAGGGTCAACAAAGTTAGTCAGATTCATACTATACAAAATGTCACTGCAATCCATACAACAGATATTTTAAGTCAGGATGAAAGTGGTGGACCGACAAAATTGCTAAAAGATCACATTGCACATGCACTCCTACCAAAACGTCTTGGATTGTGCTTGCTTTTACAACCTCCACACTTGATAAGAATGTTTTTTTTTTAACACAGTAAAACTTCAATCAACTTCCTCAAAGCCTAAGCAAACTAGATTAAGTACCCTCAACTGTGGGACATTTATGTAATAAATAGTTTTTCCATTCAAGTCATTAAGGCTTAACCTTATCTAATTTTTCAAGGCAGAGTTCCAAATCATTGAAGTGATGCGACTTTGGTTGAATTTTGACTGCATGTGTGCACACAGTTTGTATTGTACTGTATGTCCACGTAGGTGATTTAGAAAATAAGAATTCCCACCTCAGTGTGACTTTATTTAACGTCTCAAACCGATGATGAGATCACAGAATATAAACATTATGAGACAACCCATGCCAAGCTGCTCTGCTACTGTATCTACTGACTAAACATGATAGTGAAAGCCTCATGCGGCAGAGTTTATGCCAAATTCCCTAAGAGGATCATAAAATTTTTATTGTACTGATTTTAATCAACTAATCTTATCTGTGAAGCTCATATAATAATCCAAGGTGAGAACAGATAGATAGGCTGTTTTGATATGAAACTGTTTATCATCATAAATTTAGTTTTTATTTAGTACTGGTCCTCCACTGTATATTTGGTAGTATTAATTTATTCTGGCTTGTATCTTTATATCAGGAACTTTACAATTTGGACAGCATATATCTATCCTCTATGCTTAGACTCTTAATTAAGAAAGAGGAAAAAATTCTCTCAAAAATAAAAAATAAACTTTAACAGGGAAAAATGGAGGAAACGAGAGATTTCTCTCCCAGAACTAACAGACATGCAATATTGATGATTCTTTACCCAATTTTTTCTCTTATTTTAAGTATTTTGCTTGTGGTTTGGTTTAAATTGGTAAACACTTTGCATATATGGATTTTAAAAAGTCCTATATAAATGAAATTGTACTTACCCATTCTACCAAGCTCATAGCATACAGTACTCATGCAGTTCACAGTGCACTAGAACTTAAAATTATAAAGAAAATACAATGCATTGAGTGAATCTAATCTAACAGAGAAGTGATTCTATACATAGAACGGACAGGTTGGAAACTAATTTGACTTTGTATATGAATTTGTTTGTAGTGATAGTATTGTATGTGGTACTGGAAGAGGCTCCAGTTATCCAGTTATTGTGTTAGTTACAGGACCTGTCTTCTATTCCTCAAACGCATTAAAGAGAAACCATTTATTTTTTTAGTGCCACATTAAACATAAAAACATAAAAAATGTAGGTATTGTTATTAACTTTTGCTATTTAACTTAGCTTTTTTTGCTAAATTACATGAGATAATATTCCATAGTATTTATATATTTTTTATATACATACAGTATAACAGTATCTACTTTATGATATGTGAAATTAATTGATACTTTTAGGAATTTATAGTAAATGCTGATGTATATTTAACAAAACCTCCAGAGCTTCATGTAGGTTCAGATGGAAAATCATCACACCATCTGCCCTGTTAATAATTATTTATGGACTCCAGAGCTCTGAGTTCACAATTTATGTCTATGATAAATATATTACAGCACCTGTTGTGTAAAAAATGAACTTTGTCTGTTATTTATTACTGACATCATGAAGTTATATATTTGACCCTTAAACAGATGTGTACATCTCTATTAAGCCGGTCTGATCCAACACAATGGATGTCATGGAGACATATTCAGGAGCTACCTTGACCTGAAATCTTATCATTTTATTATTAAGCCATTACTGTTGTAATGTCTTGTAATGATTAAT
This sequence comes from Argyrosomus regius, assembly GCA_946959425.1. Lineage (NCBI taxonomy): Eukaryota > Metazoa > Chordata > Actinopteri > Sciaenidae > Argyrosomus > Argyrosomus regius. The sequence continues at coordinate 20,099,973 of OX336884.1, read as the reverse complement.
CTGCAAGAATAGGGCAGACCAGGCCAAGGATAGGGAGGAAGGTCATGTCTTTCTCAGCTGATGTTAGTGAGCTTTATACATTTTATACGTGCTGTCATTCTCAATGAACCGTATTTACTCTATAGAGACAAATAACCTTTTCACATAGTGTCATTAGATTTCAGTGCAACATGCCCTATCTGGCATGTCATTTCTCAATAGATAATAAGGACATATACAGTAATGCAATCAATCATCTAATGGAGAACAAATGTAAAGAAAAAAACAGGAAGAAAGAAGATATCTGGGAGGGGGTGGTTTAAGGCCATGTGAACCTCCAATAACATTTATGGGAAATTTCAATAATAATATGGCAGAAATGAAATATAATATGCATATAATATGTTTTCATTATTGTATAACCCCCTGAAAATAAGGATTGTTATGTTTTTGTTACCTCAGATAGATACCTTTAAAAAATAAATGTATATATTTATATACTGTATATCATATTTATATATATATAGATACCTCAGATACCTTTATATCTACAGATGCCACAGGACAGACAAACTAAACACTGGCTTTAGAAAGGGGCCTTTTCCGTTTTTGATGTTTTGCATGTTTTTTGCTGCCACCGTAGTTTGTCCTTCACACTGAAAGAAAATGGCGAGGCGACACATACACACATAGCATTGAAGTGTGGATTTCATTTTACATTTAAGCTCAAGGTAAATAGAAAATTGTGTTGTTATACTATGATGCTGTTGTACCTGCTGCTCACTTTTTATGTTCAGTATTAACAGGACATGCACCTGCATCTCATAAACTGTTGGGCCTCTGCTGCCATCAAAACAGTGTACAAGTACATTATAGATGACTGCGAAACTTAGATGGAGATGGTCATGGGATTTCTTTAGGTCAGTTTTTGGTCAACTGAAAATTCAAATGAGAATCGAGTATATTTAAGAAACTCAATGTTGTTCAATTGAACTCAGTCAAATCAGATTTTTTTGGTTTTGGCTACAGCAACACAAACATTCAGATCATCAACATCTGTTGGGTACCTGTCTGAATGCATTAAGCCTGTTGCTAGAACTCTTTGTGTCTTTGGTTTGAGCAGCACATTACCAAACCTGTACATGCACATACTGTATGTTATGGAATTTTCTATCCTTAGGTTTCACGAGGTCACGTGTGGGCCTTGAGGTCCTCGGCAGTACTAATTGTTTGGCTTTGACTGGGAGCAGTAGGTGCCAGTCTATCTCAACACTGTGGTGGCCAGGGTCGAAGAGACCTATTGCTGCCTTCCTAGACATAATAGATAGCTGGCCGTTGACGTAAACAGACATCTGTGTCTCCAGACTAGAATATGTTGACGATAACACCGTTCTTGGTAAAAACATTCTCTTTGTCTCATTTGGGGCGTATAGTATTTGTGGTGTTATCTTGGGGTTTAAAGTCTATCCACCAGCATGAGTTGGGCAGAATGTGAGACTGACTCAGGCACTTCTGATGTACTTTGAGAGTGTCTCTAATTCTCCTTGGCCAAGTGTCTTAATATTACAGCATAAGACATCAGAGGCTCCTGAACACTTTCTGAACTCCTGACCTCACCATTGACCTTTGACTTCAGCAATTTCTCCACAACACTGTACACCTAAACATGCTTTTATCAACTAAATAGGATTACCAGAATTCAACCTATGTTCAATTTTAATGAGACAGAAATTATTGTACATACTTTTATTATATCATGCCATGTCTAAATAGAAAAAGTATACAGTGGCTACAGACAGTACTGAGCTCAGGGGCCAGATTTTTAACACTTTTGAACACTTCATCCTTGGTTTAAGGCTTTGGAATTGATTTTAAGATGCTTTTAAGTACTTACAATGCACTAAAAGGTCTGACTCCTCAGTGTATTGCAGATCTTTTATCCCCGTATGACACTGAAGCTGAAGACTAAGGGGGGCAGAGCTTTTGAAATAAGAGCCCCGAGGCTCTGGAACACCATGCCCGAGGAAATAAAGCAGGTTGAGTCAATGACTTCTTTCAAATCTAAGCTTAAAATGTACTTTTATGTATTAAGATATTATTAAGATATTATTATTGTTATTTTCATCCCTTCACAATGTGTGATATTCAGAGAGGCTGTAAGGACCACTCAAAGCAGCTGCATGTTTTGTGTTATACATTAAATGTAACCTCCTTACCTTATGTAAACTCTACAGTAACCTAGATTTGAGCAGGAGGCACATCACAGAGCATAGGAATATCTACTAATGGTTATATTGCAGCATTTGTTTTGAACGTTGGCACCATGGAGTCTGCCTTACATCTTTCTATCTCTTTTTATCTTTGTACCAAATGATAAAATACACAGGCAGCAGATATGAACAAAAACAATGTATTTGACGTTCAAAACGAATAATAAAGTTTGATAATAATACACCACACAAGTCATAACTGAAAGTAGACACACACACACACATGTTGTACTCTACAATGACGCCCTCTAACAACAGTCAAGAAATAACATGAAACACTTTGGATATGTGGAAAGACTCCAGACTTAGACTAAAGTTTTTACAGAACAATGCATCAGTTCAGAGTAGTGGCATATTAACACTGTGATGTTTCCCGATTTTGTGCATGTCAGTCAGGTGATAAATTGAGTAAATATTGAGGATTTTATGAGATGCAAAACAGTGGCTTTTCTCAGCTGTAAAATATTAACTTATTCAACAACTAACAGATAAGACTTGGCAGTAGATACGCTCTGTAGAGGTCACAGGTCAACCTAGTTGAAAGATCTAGAGACTTTTTAATTGGCCTTCCTAAAATCAAACACATAATACAGTTCTTATTCTATTGTTGTTGAATCTTAAAGTTTTGTTTTGTCTTCACAAAAGAGGACTAATATATATATATACTTTTTCAAAAAAAGATGAAGAAAACATGAAGAAAACCACCTTTGAACATCTTATATTATTGCATCTAGATAAAGGACATTGTCAGTCTGTAGTGATTATTTGATTGATTGCATAGATTGATTAATTTACAGTTGGCCACCCAAAGTGTTTTTGCAGACTACAAGAAAAAGATACTTACTTTATGCCCTGCATATGTCAGTGCCCAACTTGTGCCAACCTAGTCAAAAAGTCTGGACACACCATTGACTAATTTGTTTATTCCTTACAATATTTCTTTTTTTATTTATTCATTTATTTAACCAGGGAAGGTCCCATTGAAATTGAAATTTTCTTTTTCAACAGAATCCTGGCCAAGACAGGCAGCAGCACAAACAGAAAATATGTAAATTAAACAGATACAAAACAGAAGTATTACAACACAGAACATCCCCCTCAAAAAAAGAAAGTGCAGCACAAGTCATGAAGCAACAACATCCCAAAGCATTCAAAGAAATCAGATTACAGAGTTTTATAACTTTCTGTAACTTTCTGTCAAGAAGATGTGGGACTACATTTACTCAGAAAACAGAACCATACGGTATAAACAAATGAATCAGTTTCTGTCATGACAATCCATCCTGTAAGGTGCATATTTGTTCAGCAAAACTGAAGGACTGCTTTTAAAAAACAGAACACTGACACTACTGAATTTGTTATTATATTGAAAAAGGGGGTTTGGTTTTGAATGTTAACTGTGACTATCTTTTAAACTGTGGTCTTCTGTTTACATTACTACTGACTACTTACTGTAATGTATTTACAGACATGGAAAATAGCCAAAGAATCCATTCAGGGCTCGTAAAATCCTCAGAGATGTAGAATGACTCCACATGTTAAGAATGCATTTTGTATCACATAAAACTTTGGTTTCTGTGTTGAAATATAGTTGTGAAACTCAGTTTTGAAAGTGGAATATAACTGATTTTATTTTGACTGTATGTAAGGACACAATGTTGTTACCAGTAAATAATTTGTCTATAAGAAATTACTTACTTAGAGAGAGAGGTCAGCTTTTTAGTTCTTGGGTGTCAAAAGATGAATTGAAGCATTGTGAGATGATTTAACAGAACGGGAATTGTGAAATTTACATTTTCATTTTTGTAAACAAAGTTAATTTTAGGGGGCTTTTCCTAAAATATTTAATAAACTAAATAAATTTTTAGTCCTCTGAAAATTATTCAAATCAAAAAACAAACCAAAACAGGCAAACATTAAACCTTTATTAAAACTAATTACAACTTCACAGATAGAAACTTTATTTTCTATGCCAAAAACATTGATAAGCACTTCTCAAGTTGAAGAACGCGTTTCCATAGCAGTCTCTCAGCACATAATGAGCTACATTACCTCCATCCCTTCTAACAGAGGTTGAGTAACGTTATATTTGCACTACAAGTGTCACTTACAAAAGCACATTGTATCTGTCGGTGACACATCCCTGACTGACGTTTCGCCTTCCATAAGGTACATTCATATGTCAGGAATTATAGACACATGTGACACATTGTGAATGCTTCATTGCTTTACCTGATTTGATTTACGCCACAGTATTTGGAAAGGCTGTGATTCATTCTGGAGGTTTATAAAAATAAGAAGAATGAAAACAAACATATTAAGAAGCACTATATGACATATCTTCACTTTTTCAGTCTATCTGCGCACATTGAAGTCAGAGATGTATTTGTAAAGCTGTCTGAATGGGGTCAAGTGTCTCCTGGACCTCTTTGATCCTCCCCCTCAAGGAATGCTATGGCTCATTGCAGCTGCTCAAACACAATCCTGTAAGAGACCCAAAACCACTCGCAGAAGAGCTCATAAAACTGATGCAAAACACGTCTCCACCCCCATGACTCCATGAAATTTAGCCTAATACATTTCTATTCATCCCTAGCCCATTGTTGAACTGAGTTGCTTGACTAACACTTCAATGTTGATGATCTACCAGTTTAAGCATCTTCAGATAAATAAATCTGACTGTTGTCTTTATCCAGGAAGAACTTACCCTCTCATCTCATTTGAGGGTAAACATCTGTTTCCTAATCAACACAACTAATGAATGGTTTTTCTAAATGTAATACTAGAATTAATCTATGAGACTGTATGGTTCAGCCTCTGTAGCTCAATATTAAGCAAAGAGCATGTTGCTATTCCGGACAAGTAAAATAACAAAGATTTTCAGATCGATGCACAGCCTGAAGATCACTATTTTGATAATAGTGTTTTTGTGCCCATTTGTATCAACTCTGGTTTTGTCTAGCTTAAAAATGTCAATTCAGAGTTTGGATATATTTGTAGATATATATATCTGATTAGCACCACCAGTCTGATGCAACTAGCTTCACACATGATGCACAAAAACAAGAATCAGGTACAGTTCTGCAAAGAGAGGCAGGCTGATTAAATGTGCTGGTAAGATGTTAATTATAATCAACTTAATTTGAGTCAACATTCATAAATTGATGGCTGATTAAATGTTAAGTACATGACCTTATGCATGCGACAAATTAATTTGATTTGTGCATTAGATTTTTCTTATTATTATTAATTGTATTTGTATTTTCTTTTCTTTTTTTTCAAAACATTTTTTAAACAAGCTCCTGGCAGCATACAATCTTCAGCAACATTAATTACATAACATTTTTTTCAGCTTATTGTTAACATACTATGTTTCTTCATACTTTATTAGGGGCGAACCTAATCAAAGTATAGCTTATCAAGACTAGATGTGTTGAGCTGCTGTTGTTGATTCTTCTTCTTTTGATTACAACCTTGTCTGTCCTAGGGTGAAAAATTGTTTCTTAAATACTGCTAACAACTATTTGTCTGATCAAATAACATTTCTACAAAAACAAATTATTCCAACAGAGTCCATCAACCTGAGTTTACAGGTAACTCCTGAATGAACACATACCCACAGGCATTTTGGTGTGTGTACACAGTGGCATCGTAAACACTGTTTGTGCTTTTCATTACTGAGTAAGGGGCTGGAGTTGTGCAGTGGGTGTGGGACGATAAAAGAACAAGAGCACCCATGACTTTTCGGAGAAGACTCTGAAACAACGTCACATAAGTCATTCTCCACCATGGACAACAAGATGCTCAGGACTGCTGCATGTTTGCTGCTTTTTTTATCAGGTAGATTTAATTCAAATATTTAATGAGCTATATCATGAGTTTTGTTTTGTTGTATTTATTACTGATTTAGCATTTTGCTGAACAATAAGGCCACACCAGACTCACATAAGTATGACACTGTTGCTCTTAATTTTCTGTTTAATTAGGTATGTGTGTAGGTAAGAGTATCTTGCCCCCGGGACCCTTCAGCGGAGCTGTGGCAGGCACGGTGAAGTTCACCACCACCCTCACACCTGCGGAGAAACCGTTCCTCACGGTCAGCTGGAGCTTCAAAGCCGTAAAAATCATCACCTCCACCAGCACGAACAACACTGGGCCCGGATATGCCAACAGGATCTCGTTAGACCGAGCCACAGGGTCCTTGGAGCTCAGGAACCTGGTGATGGAGGACAGCGGGGAGTACACTCTCACCATCACGCCAGACGGAGAGCTGCAGAAAGAGGGGAAGGTCACACTGAATGTGTATGGTGGGTTTAATGTTTGAGCAATGTTTAGGGTAACAATTAAAGTGCTGTCTTCATTGTACTGATATAAAGGCAGATGAATAAATTAATGAAATAATGCATTTACACTATTTTAGTATAATTTCAGTCTATATCTCTTTTGTCGCCTGTGTGTTTGTTACCTTTTAATGCAATATATAATTCAAACCAAAGCAGTAACCCTGCAATAAATACATAAAACATATTTTACAAGCTGATATTGCATTATATTTTTTAATTTAAAATCTTTGAGAAAACATTCTAAGGCCATAGTTTGTGGTTGTATTGAATTGTTGTTATTGCTAAGTGGACTCCTGTGTATTAATTGGATGTACATCCATTATTATATTCACTCTTTGTTCTGTAAATGCACTGCTCAGATTCAAATATTCATAGGATTTTATTTGTCAACAATTATGTGTGGTGAAATGCAGTGTAGCTACTCTTAAGAGTTAGAAAAAATATATATATAAATGATAAAAATCAGTATTATTAAACATATTTAATTGTGTTACGCCATTTTATAATCATAAAACTGCTGAACATTTGCTAGGACTAATGCACCACACAATAATTGTGTTTATCTTCACATCTGTAGCTGTAGCTGTGACAGTCATCACCACTTGACTCTAAGTTTCTGTTACAGATAAATAAATCCACGTGGTTACGCTGGAATACATTTTTTGTGTGTGTTTTCTGTTCCTTCACGTCCATGCATCAGTTTAACTCATTCAACCATTTTGAATCTCTTTCAGTGCCGATAACTGGAGCCACAATCAGCAGCCCTGCAGCCATCTTGATAGAAGATAAAAGCTCCACCAACATCAGCTGTGAGGCCTCCGGCTCCATCAGCACCAGAGTGTGGACGAAGGACGGCCGGCCTCTCCATGCAAGTGACAGAGTCAGTTTCTCCATTAACAACAGGACAGTTTTCATACAACCTGTTCATAGCTCCAACCATGGCACCTACTACTGTCAAGTCAGCAACCCAGTCAGCACCATGACTGTGGCCCATAATCTCACCGTCAACTGTGAGTACTGCTCAGTGCAGACTATGAACCCTCATTTGAAAATGAAAGTTGAATGTATTTGTAGAAATCTAGTTATTAAATTAAATATTAGCATATCTCTTTTTCTCTTTGCAGTTGGACCACATAACATATCAATTACTGGACCGTCAGCAGCAGCTCCTGGCAGTAGAGTGACACTGCAATGCGTAGCAGACTCTGTCCCTCCAGCAAAGTTCAGCTGGATGTTCAACGGCAATGAGACACAAGTTAACAACTCCATGTATGTTATCGAAAGGTTAGAGGCAGAAAGCATTGGCAATTACACCTGCACTGCCAAAAATATGGTGACCATGAGAGAAAACTCCACAGTCCTGAATCTGAGAGGTGATTCCACTTTTTTACATAACATAGGAGAGTGATGCATACATTTATTTGTTAATAACATGCATTTTTCTTTAAATTTTATAGTAAATTTGTGGCATTCAAAAGGGTGATAACTGTCTTTTCTTTCATTGTGAAGCATCCTGCACTGCTCCCTGCTGGTCGTTTTTAGTGCTGCTGATCAGTGCATTGTCTCTGAGAGGGTTCATGTAAGGAGAAGTGGCAGGTGAGAGTAATAATTTATGATACATACATTCATTGATATGACATTTAACTTCCCCTTTTCCCTTTTGTTCTTTCTTACCCTCATATTAATTTACGTTGCTTTATATTTTTCTCTCAGATTCTTCCTTTGCCTGATGCATTTCGCTTATGAAAGAGGATATTTTGATGCTGCATCTTCATTCCTGAGAAAACTCTTAGATTGGAAAAACAATCATCTTAATTGTTAATTAATTATTACTTTATTGTTCATATGAGCACCAGCTGGTATTGTTATTCACATTTTACACAGTATTATATTTGCATGTGTGCAGAATGTAAAATTGCAAATAAACATCTGTGAGTCAACATTTCATTTAACAGATTAAAGCACCACGAATGTCTTTTTCTATAGTAATTTATTGTATGCTGCAGAAATTATCACCTGTTTTAAACCAAAGGAGGAGAGGTTTATGGAAAAAGGGAATGTGTTCGTACACTGTAGATGTATAAAGGCTTATGATCATTTTGGAAGAAGCTGATGGCTGGATTCTTGGATTTGAATTTTGATATTCCTGCTCACAGATAAAACAGAACACTGTGCAGAAAAGCTTGTGTGTGGTAATATACTGGCATGATTGTTCCATGTCATTTTTATTTCTGTGATATCAAGCTGTATAAAGGCACATGTGATAATCTTGCAATAAGTAATGAGTGTATACATTTAGAAGATGGTTTGTGCCTAATACCATTCCTGTTAACAACATGAAATAAACAATGAAATTAAATGTTCTGCACTATTTTCATTTATTGAGACTGTTTGACATAATTTACATAATTTAACATTTTAGTTTAACTCAAACGCAGCCTACACTTATTCCAGTCTCACTTCATTGTAATGATGCTCCTGCCTGAAGCTCCTGGGACGAAGTGTTACACTGACAACAAGTGGTGGAAAAAATCCTTTACTTAAGTAAGTAAAGCATTAAAAATGAACAAATTTATTCCAAAATATTAAACACAGTGTACAGGCTTTTGTAATCCTGATCACATATGCCGAATCTTAATCTACATCTAAAGTGACCAGCTGTGAGATACAGTAAATCTATTGGAGTAATTATTATTATTATTTCCCTTTGTAATGTAGTGGAGTAGTAGTGGAAGTATTCAGTTGTATGATTTGGAAATACTTAAGTAACACACCTCAAAAATAGTAAATGTACTTTGTTACATTCCATACAGCCAATAAATGTAGTCAGTCTGATGAGATCTACATAGTTTCTTGAGCTCAAGAACCCAAACTTACACAGTCAGCAGCATGACGGATTCCTCTTATATAAAAGTTTAAAGTCTCCTTTTTTTCAGTGTTCTTCTGGTTGTGTATTGCTGTGCCTTGACTTGGAGATATGTAACTTTAGGATGCACAGTTGTGCCTGTTGCAGTTGTTATTCCTCTCTTGCCCCGTCGACCAGTAATTTACATGCAGACAACAAGCTGAGTTCGACCAACTGAAACAGGCAAAGCTGATTAGCCTGTTGAACACCTGGGGCTAATTCAGCCAGGGTCTTTGATTGGTGGAGATAATTATACATCACTTCTCTGAGATGCAGCTTCCTCCACGTGGCTTGACACGAGGCCAGTGGTGCGAGGCTTTAAGATTAATGCACTGTTCTGGTTTTGTTTTTTTGATTTTTTCACACTGTGATCAACGAGCATCTTAACTGAAACTGTCAAACTGCACCTTCGAATGTCAGACTGAGCGACCACATGTGATAAAATCTGTACAAAGTGTTGCAAAAGCTTTCTACTTCAGCTTCCAGACCGTGTCTCCTCTTACACAACGTTTAGACCTCGAGTGATGATAAAACTAATGAGGTCATTTCATGAAACGTGACTCTGAATCAGTCACAGGAATATGTTTCAATTTGGAGGTGGATTATTATGGATAACATATAGATTACCATATGTTATTATAAGAGATGAATATCTGATGTGCAAATACAAAATGTCCTATATACGCTGTCCTGCTTATGTCGGGATTTGATTTGTTCAAACAGTAGTTACTGCAAGAGTTTGAAGATCTAAACGTCATTATCATCTTTTGACCACCTGAGGTCACTGTGTTACCAGTGGTTGCTACATGGGTGACTCTTGCTTGGAAACTGACTGGGAAATTGCAGACTTGAACGCTTATGAGAGAAACGATCAACAACCTTTCAGCGATTTGTTGCAGTTTTTATTCCTTTAAAAGCGTTGAGAGATGGGAAAGTGGTTCCTGTTTCAGTCATGCCCCTAACATCCACTTCTCTGTCTGTGGTAAGTTATTTTGATCACTTAAAACAAATAAAATATCTTTTGATTAAAAACTCATGAGACGGATGGGTCTACACTTTATTCTTATCTAACTTAAAGCTTGCTTTATTATTATTATTATTATTATTATTTATAGAATTCATAGCACTCATTTTTGAGGCCGTGGTTTAGCAGCGTGGTGCTGTAGCAGCTGTTTGTCAGTCAGTGGTGATGTCCTACTTCAGACTATGTTCCTCTTTGCAATGCTACTTTTTCTGTTAGTCCGAACATCGTCATAATTGAGACATTTTCTTCTGTTGCCACACTTTGACTGATGCACCAGCTACTGGACATCGACGGATCTGCCTCTTTGTAACTCTGTAAGTTTCTTTAATGTTGAGTTGAAAGCTTATATATAAAAATAGCTATGCTGTTTTAACCAACTTAACTTAACTAGGTCATCCTGTAATAATCATGTACCTATGTAGTAACCTCCTAAATGACATGCATTAGTTCCTATATGTAGAGTTGTATTGTAACGTGTTACAATCTGTTATTTTGTCCTCCTGTAGTTAAGCACCATGAAAACTTGCAGTAAATCACCTCTCATGCTGCTGAAGTTGTTGTACATCTCATTACTCCCAGGTAAGACGACATTTTGTGTTTATTTTTTTAATAAAAACAACTGCGCAATTCTTCCAAACTTACAGTATATTCATTTAACCAGTACAATATTGATTGGCATACATAAATGTAAGCAGGTTAAATGTGGAAGCTTCAAAAAAAGATGGAGAAGATGATGTAAGGGGTTCTACATAGACTTTTATAAAGCTGATTTATCGTCATATTACCAACCCTACAGGGGTACAAACAATAACAAAATGAGGATAGGCTTGTGTTTATACTGTGGAACAAGCACATGTCCAGTTGGAAGAGTATTATCAGGAACATACTGTAGGCCTATGTGTTATTGTTCAGTTACAGTATAGAGTACAACATTGTACTTACAGGGAACTTCAGCAGCCCGAGATGGTTCAGTTTTATGTGGATTGTTGTCACACAGAGATATATTCATTGCTGATATAGTGAAGATAAAATGTAGAAAAGCTTTTTTATGATACCGCAGCTGTAGAAAATGCTTGATTTTATGTTCTGTCACTATCATGACCTGTAAAAGACATTAAGTCACTTGAAAAACTTTATTGAGAGTCATTGTACAGTCCTAAAATTATAGCATATGTGGAGCTATGGGCCATTTCATAACTTTCTACCTCAGCATGTCTCTTCTAACGGTAAAGTAACCACGGGCCATGGCTATACTATAGTGTCCTTTAAAGCAACATTGTGTAGAAATTGGTGTATTTGCTTGCTTGCTTGCGACTTTGCTAACAGCCAAACATCAGTCAAGTGCAACAACACAAGACATAGCAGCCGGCTAATATTACTTACTCGTCGAACAGTAAGAAGTCCAGCTCAGTGTCTGTCTTTCAGCCTCTTATTTCATTAAGCTCTCACCAACAATCAAAAGTCAGTCCCAGATTTACTCTTGTCTGGTGACATATTGCTTGGTCACTCTCTCTTTTTCTCTCTTAGCTTAGTTAACATCACTGCTGAGCCCAGTTAAATTCCCCACTTTCCCAGCTCTGGTCCTGGCACAACAGCGGCTTTGCTCCACCATTTACCTCATTACATGACAGTTTCATGTCATCAAAGTGATTTTAAATCTGGTATTTTATGGTAGAAAAGTTACACAATGTTGCTTTAATAACAGCTCCATTGAAGACCACTCCATTCACCTGCAAATCTCTCAAGGATGCTCATGTTAGAATTAGAATGAATAGCTATTGGTGCCCCTGGTAGTTCACCTGGTAGAGAATGTGCACCATGTACTATGAGTCCTTGGAGTACTGAGTCCTTATTGCAACAGCTCGGGTTTGCTATGTGCTGTTATTGGAGAGAGTACCTCTTCAAAAACCACCTCCCTTCTCACTCACTTCACATGTTGTACACTGTACCTACAGTGGTGTCGTGCAGGTGTACAAATTAGTAACTATATGTTTATTCTGCCTTTGGTATATCCACTCCTTAATCTCCTCTGATGTACATCATTCAGTGGTGTTCTGCCAGCTGAATTTTTGTCTCACCCGTCTGTACTGTAGATCAGTATTTCTAGCAAGATCTGTGTCTCTGCTGTGGTTAATGTTTTATTTCATAATGATCCTAACTGCATGAAGTCAAGCAGCAGAAACTAAGTGACAATGTGCAAATATTACTGGTCCATTTTTGGGTGAGCTAAATAAGCAAGTGTAATCTGACATGTCAATGTTTATGTCTTTAAAAAGAAATGTTGGCATAAATTAACAGTATACCTACTTCTCCAAACAGCTCTACACTACTGCTTGTGCCTACATGTATGTATCATTACACATTGTACTGGTACGGCATGCAAAAAAGTACACTGTAATTACGCTGCATGCTGCAGACCATAATATAAATTGTTTTTATATTATTTTAATATTAATATTAATATTAATATTATAATAATATTTTTAAATCATTCTAAATGTTTCATGGGACTCAGTTTTACCACAATTAACATGTTTTAGACTTTAGCTTCTCTATTATAGCAAATACTCAGTGATGTGAAAAGTTAAGTTTGTTTTTTATATGCTGTTATATAAAAAGTCAGTCAGCAGTTCAACTAGAGTTCAACAGGACTGCATATCTTCTGCCAGAATCACATCACCTTATTTTTTTGGCAGTTTTGGAGGCACAAGAAGTCAAAGTCCAGCCTGAAGTGACTGCTTACCTCGGGGATGATGTTACCCTGCAATGCCAATTCATCCCACAAGGAAAAAAAGGCCATATTACTCAGTTTCAGTGGGATCTGAAACCAAAGGAAGGGAAGGAAATCACCATTATTGTTTCTAATAATCAATTTGGTGTTAATACTAGTGATACGTTTCTGAAGGACAGAGTGAGGACTGAAGGACAATCTTTGAAAATTAGAAATGTTGAATTAGGAGATGCAGGGTTATACACCTGCACCATTTCAACTTTTCCTCATGGTTCATTGAAAAGATCCACCAACCTTAATGTTCTAGGTGAGTACAATTTGAATACAATATAATACAACTGTCCATTACTTAGCAGCATGACGGGTTTTTTTTGCTTAGTAAATAAATGTGGTCATTTGATATATAAAGATTGTGCTGACCTTGTGGGTCGCTCAGCTATACTGATCACACCACAGTGACAATTGAAGTGGGATTTATATAAACACCATGAATTTAAAATGATTTCCTGACAGTCACGCACAGGGTTAATCACAGTCATGTTTCTCTTCCCAGAACAGCCGCTGTTATCATCAGGGGAAGTTTCTGCTATAGTGATTGCTGTCTTGCTGCTGTTAGCGATCGCAGCAGCCATAGTTTATCTCATCTTCATCAGAAGGTGTGTGCACATGTTTGCATGAGTGTGTGTCTGATATGTTTGTGTAGGAGTACAGGAGCTCTACCCATAACCAAGATTCTTCATCATGTACGTATTTATTGTCAGTTACACAGGCTTGATAGGATATCCAACTACTATATTCTATTTGTTTGATTATTTTTCTAAGGATTGTTAGATTCACTCCCTTTACTGAAATGCATTAATATTTTTATTTCTCAACATTAAAAATGTACCTTTTGTTGGTTTGTTTATATATAATTTATACAAAAAAAGGTTTTTAGCCTCAGAAAGTCACTTTAGGTCAAAAGACAGATAATCATGCAGAAAAACTAATCACAGCTTTTTATTATTTTATTTAGATCTGATTCTACTGTCAGGCACCGTGTCTACATTGGTGAGAACTAAAGCACTTTTCCACACAAGTTGAACACACACAACACACAGCACAAGTTCCCTGTCACTCTATTTCTAAACGGTGAAGGATTCATTTATATATTCTGTGGTTTGTTTCACTTCCTTTGTCTAAAGCTTGTCTGCATTTCAGATACAAACGGTCCAGTGATGGATGCAGCCAGGTCATCTGTTATTGTAAAACAGGAGGTAAGATCAGAGCTGGTTTGAATACATTTCAATCAGATTAAGTTTAATTATGCTGTTTTTGTGATAAGTAAAAGAGATATTTTTTCAGCAAAGAAACATAATGATTAAACTGAGCAATAAAGTCTTCACTCACACGCTTTCTCTCACACCTACTTATAGGATGTGGTCTACTCTGACGTCAAGCTTAAACCATTCAGAGATGGTACACCTTCATCCAATGACAAACACACAGAGCACACACACGCTGATGATGTCACATACTCTGAGGTCGTAGTTTTGTATCCACAGCCCAAATGAGATGAAATGTACGCTGGGATAAGGTTGTTGTTCACTTTCTTGTACTTGCTGAGGAGGGTGAAAATTCGTCTTAAAGTGAATGTATTCAAGTTGCTTACAACTTGCTTTTATCATAATATTGGATTTTATTTCTTTTATTGAAATCAGCATTTTCTAACAGTGCCAGTGAATCACTCGCTTCTTAAGTTAAACCTATATATAACCTTTGTGGCTGCTCTAGGCCTTTTATTCATGCTCCTACAGTTACAGGTTTTTCCATTGGGCGATGACATGTTTCCACTACGCCCTCACAGTAGATGGTACAATATATAGATTTCAATAAAACCGTTACATAGTAACCTATAACAACACCTCCAAATTGTTCCTTTTATTGTAAAGAAGATCTAGTAAGTCCTGGAAATGTTTACAATAAATGAACCATGTACAAAGGAAATGAACAGTCTGAAACAAAAGAAGAAAAACAATTCAACAATTTCCACGTTCAGTCAGTCTATTGTCATTACATGCGCATAGTGATGGACAGATCACATTAGATCTACATGCATTTTATTGAAAAATGAGAATTAATTAACTTTCTGTCATTTTCTCATTTTGCAAAGTCATCAAGTGGGCTGACTTGTACCCTTTGCTGGGTTGGTTCTGGCACATGACCTGTATGTTTGACACCCCTGGTATAAAGGAAAGACAATGTGTTAACAGACATTTAATTATTCAAAGAGCCATGCTATGTGAGGCTGGACTTGAGCTAAATGTTCACTTTTGCATGCTAACATGCTTACAATGCTAATTGATATTTAGCAGGTAACATGTTCACCATCTTCACTGTGTTGGTGTAGCAAATAAGCATGCAAACATTTGCTAATTAACTGGCATAAACTGCAGCTGAGACGTTAATTTTGCAGGTATTTGGTCAGAATACACCAAAGTTATGGAGAAATTCAAATTTTGACATTCCCACACCGACATTCCCTAAAGCTATAAATGTTATTGCACTTGATTCTAACACTGCTGCGGGAGAATTTAATCATATTATGAAAACTGTTCCAGTTATGGATTTGTGGCACCCAGGCTGTCTGATGACCTGCAGTTCTGACTGTGGCCATAACACTAACGTCATGACAGTGTGACAGAGTAGATCTCATCACACAAAGTTCCTGTTCCTATGAGATAACAAAAAAGGAAGAAAATTATGGCAACAGGGAACTACTGTTGCATGTTAATGATGGGAAGAGCTGATGGTGTTGACAATTTCCACAGTAAAATGAACTTTCTAGATTCCCTTCGTGATTCAACTTAAGTACACATTATAATGTTTAGCTGTTGTGATGATAAACCTCTTGCTTTAACTCAGTTAAAAGTCAGCATTTGCATGTGAGCCTTTATGGGTTATAGGAATTTATGAGTCAGACAGAAATGTTGAAATTGTTGTGGTTGTACTTTTTCTTACCAGTTTCTTAAACCTGCTTGTTTCTTCAAACTTACTTGCAGCATCTTTAAACCAAAAACAAGAACTGCATATTAAGATATAATACTGCATGTTTTCCAATAGCACAGACACTGGTAATAGTTGCACAGTAGTAGTATTGTACCCATACCTGTATTCTGTCTGCTTTGCTTGTGCAGATGTGTGATGTGATGTGTTATAGTCTGAGCAGGCCAGATATACTGTCAAAAGTGTGGTTTGCAAAGCTGCTGCTGATTCTTACGTCTTCACTGGTTTTCAGCAGGGTTGTGTGTGTGTGATAACACATAACAGAAATACTATCTATCTATCTCTCTATCTTTAAGTTCCATTTCATAAACAATTTTAGTTTGTACTTTAGAGTTTTGTCATGGCAGGAAACAGATAAGAAGATAAAAAGAGTTCATTACGAAAGTCTTTTCACACCCCTGCATTCTCAGGCTGAGAGGAAATGTTTCACTCAAAAAAGACACATGTCACTGAAGCACAACTGAGAATGAGTCACACGTTACGCTATGTTGTTTAGAAATCACACCCGACAACGAACAATAAGCAAGTTTGGACAGGGGAACTCTTTGTGTTCTTTGTATGTCTCTCTCACCTTCTGTATCTTGTAGGATAAGCTCCAGTCGTTGCCAAACAAGTTTTTTTTACATATTCGATAAAGTCATATTCTGATACTGATGTCATTAAATGTTTTCTGTTATTTTGCAAAAGTGTGAGTGTGTTTGTCTCACTGGGTCAGATGTGGTGGTTAAAATACAGAGGGATTTTTTTTTTAGATTATCTGAAGTCTTCTTGATGATGATAACTTGGCATAATGTAAATGGTGTGATCATAGGAGGATAAGTTAAAATTCTGTTATAGTGGAAGTGTGTTCAAAGTACAATAACTATGGGTGTGTTTTGAAGAAGGGATTTGCTTCTGCACTAGTTAAACAGTACTAGTAGTATTGGAAGTATTTTCTATTGTTACCGTTGCTATTATGAACAGGACTTACATTTATCTATTCTATTCTATTCTCTATTGGAAGGTTTTAAACTAGATTCAAATGTTTAATTTGTAACAATTGTTGCATCTTATTGTGCACAGATCTAAATCCTATCAATGTCCTGCTTTCTTGTTTTACCTCAAACAGTGCATTTCCACAAGGAAACTTACTCCCATCCATAATTGAGAGTTAAGGAAACACCACCCTGATGAAGGCAAGATAGCTGAAAACATTTGGGGAATAAGACATGGTTCATTTGGAAAAGATTATTTAAGATAATTTTGTAGAAGTTAAAGTTAAAGCTCACTGTCTGCACTTTTCTGAGTGTGCATACTCAACATTTGAATTTTTTTTTTTATATATATATATATATATATATATTTTTTAATATTTTTTCTATTTTAATTTTAGACACAAATGGAGCCCTCCTTTACTTCTAACAACAATTTTTTAGTTTAAAGTTTATTTGGATCCTTCCTGGAGTCCATATTCAAATAAATTAAAAATTAACAATGTTTGCCCTTACACAAGTAAACAATATAGCTAAAACATTACTATCTCCAACATCAAAATGATACATACAAAACAAAACAGTATAGAAATACACAAAAACTTTCACTTTTTTAAACCTTTTACAAATTTTGCAGAAACAAAATGTATTAGCATCTAAATATACCTAAAGCATCACAAATTAACATACTCATTAGGAAACAACATTGCCCCTTTCATCTCTGGATTATTATTAAATTAAGAATATCAAACATAAAAGGGCTCTAATGCAAAATAAATTTCAAAATTAAATTAATGATGATTTACGATTATAATAGCCATTATTCATTATATACTCGAGTGATTTCCTTTTGGGAATGCTAATGTTTATTCTTGTTTTTTGCCATTGTCTGTGCCGATTTTGTTTTGCTTCTCTGATGCTGCAGATTCCTGGTCCCTTGGCTTTTCTTTTGCTAAATAATATGTGTGATCCTCCATTTGTCTAGATTTAACTTCTCACTTTATAACAAAAAGCATAACACAATGAGTCAGAACCAGGAAAAAGCTTCCTCATCTCCTTCTTCAACCTTCTCCTTCTTCTTTTACTACTTCTTTTTCTGCTACTGTAAAACATGGCGGCACAAGATGGCAGACTCTGTGTAAGCGGACCCGCGCCAAATGTAAATATAAAAGGCTAATTCTAACAAAAAAACATAACAATTTGTTTTTTAAGGTGATTATATATTATTGAAAACATAGTTATGCATATCATATTTCATTTCTGCCAATAGATCACCCTCCAAGTTACACACTGAACCTTGAAGTTGATTGTCTCATCACAGAGAGAAATCCTTGTATAGGAAGTGGCTGTATTTGTTTTTGTTTGTTTTGTTTTTTTTGTTTGTACATTGCTTGAAAGTCTTTATTCTGGTACAAAAAAACCTGCCTAAACTCAATCAGAATTATACAGTACAAGTAATATTATTAACGAGTGTTAGTAAATTGATCTAGGGCACTCTTCTTCTGTGCTACACGTGCATAATCTGTGTTTTTGTTCAGTTTTGTTGTCCTTGTTTTTAGCTCCATGTTTATTTCTATTTCTCATCTTGTAAATTGTTTGAAGTACATAAGGAGCAACTTCAAAACGGGGTCAAATTGTATGTAGGCTCAAGTGTACACAAACATGGCCAATAAAGCTGATTCCATACAACTAGTCCGGTATTCCTCCTTTCATTTATTCAACACAGGAGCACATCTCTGCACATTATCATGCTTTTACCACATGAGGTCACTGTGCTACTGGGGTTATTTAAATTTTTTTTTACATCATATTATTTATTTTAAGTTGCCCATGTTTTGTCTGTAAAATCTTAATCTTCAAAGTAACTCAATAATAATAAAGGCAGTGACCATACTGAGGGTTACACTCTTCCTGGTGTAAATGGACATTCAGTCCATTCAAACTGTAAAGAGAGGCTATGATTCACTGGTTTATTAAACCACATACTGTACTTTAAAAAAATGAGGTTCCTCTTCTTTGTGTTTCCAAACAGCACCATAATAATTTATATATATCTCGGTGCTTGTTTCATTTCCCTTGACAATAGCTTGTCTGTCTTTCAGATACAGTCGGTCCAGTGAAGTGTGATTGAAAGAGATGAGGTGAGCTGGGAGTTGGTTTTAGGCTACATACTTCATTATGATGAAGGAATATGTCACCCAGTGCAACAGCGTGTCTCACTGATGTGTTTTTATTAGTTTTGGTCTTTTTGTTGGCAGTAAGAAAAATGTAGAAATATCATCATCATCCTATTATTCTTTAAATATACGATTGTATGATTGTAACTGTCATCCATTCACACTTATCAACATGGTCCACCATAGCAGTGTTGGATTTTGTCTCACCTAGGCGTGGCAGTGAAACATTTTCAACACATTTAGCAGTCAACTTAGCAAAAATGAATATGCAACAACCGCTTGCTGAGAAAAAAACTAATTAAAAGATCATGGGAAATAACTGATTCCTCAATCAAAGCTGACTATTAGTTTCACACAGGAAACCAACCCCAGCCCTCTGTGTGTGCGTTTGATGCATCCACCCACCACAACCTTCTCCCTATGAGGATGTTGTCACCCTTAATACTAATTTGTTTTTTGCTCTCATCATTGTCACCCCCTGCTGGCAGTTTTACTTTGTCATTGACCTCACCACATCTGTGGTTTCTCCTTTCTACTGCAGAGTTCTGTCATGACAGAAAGTTGGTAAGAAAGAGAAGACAAATACAGTTTGGGGGCAACTTTCCTGCAGAACGAGCGAGTATCCTTACTTAAGATACTTTAATGATTAAACGTCTGTACTTTTGAGGTAGACTGAATGCAGGACTATTACTTGTCACGGAGCACTTTTACAATGCTATAGAGGCACTTTTACTTTAGTAAAAGATCTGTGTACTTCCATATTGGTAATCATATCATTCAGACATGAGGGGGATAAAAATGCAGCAGACCTTCAACTCAAAAAGCAAAGACAAGTGTCACTGTGGGACTGTTTGAATATTTTTATTCCAAAAGAAGTTTGTGTGTCTATAGGTTTGAACAACAGGGCGATCTCTCTGAAGAACATCATTGTACCTCCACCCAAACACCTCCCATCCCACACCCTTCACCCACAATCACACTATAGAACCTCTTGCTCTTCAATAGGAATAATAACAACAATTTAATCATAATATTCATCATCGGTTTTAATAATCCATTTAGCACTAGTATAGAAATATGAAAAAATACCAAAGAAAAGAACAAAAGTAAACAAAAAAGGTTTGTTTTGTGGAGTGACCGTTCAGACACCCCGTCTGATTTGTTTTGTGACCCTCCCTTCCCTTTCATATCCATACTAACAATATTTTGGCTTTTTAGAGTTTGTACACTCCTCTTGCCTCTCCATAATAATGCTTCGCAGCTAATAAATGCAGCTGATGGTTTAAAGCTGTTGATTTGGCTATGTGGCACTGTCACATATCGGGTTTTGTAAATTTGTACACAGAACAAACCAAAGAAGAAAAAGACACTGAAGACAAATTTGAAAACGACAAATACAACCAGTGGGTTTACAGCCTTTAGACAACAAGGAAATCAGAGATGAAGATGTTGTGGACGCTTGTATGTTTGTTAGTGTGTGTGTGTGTGTGTGTGTGTGTGTGTGCTGTGACTAGATGTTTGGTCGGCTTCTGTTGCTTTGTCAGCATTCTCAACACAAAGGCAGAAATAAGCAGAGAGAAAGAGACATCAAATCCAGGCCTGCTTCTGCTGACAGAAATCATTCAGAATAACAGCATAATGTGTGCAAACAGTGTTATCATTCATTGTCCTGGAACGGCGTCAACAAATCTATTTCACTGCAAAATGCATAATTTTATACAGCAATGCAATGTTTGCCTAGACAACAATACTGGTAATTTTTTTGTGTTTTTTTTTTTTTTTTTCCCAGGGATAGTGTACAGAAAGGGCTGAACTGATGGTTTTGCATGTTACCTCACAAATTTTGTATTACTGCTGAATATGGATGGGTAGGAAGCCAGTGAGGCATCATGTTGTGGTTGCCGCAGTGACTCCTGCTGTTTAGTGAGATCTAATGAAAAAATAACAGCTGGTGACTTCAAGTGTAACTAAACCCCCAAATTCTGTTAGCTCCCCCTCTCTCCCAGCAAATTTAAAAAATGCTGCAAAGGACAATCACTAAACGGGGTGTGCCTTCATGGCTAGTTACAGACTGACCACCGTTCAGTGGAGCAGGAATACAGCTGGGGAGGGAGGGGTTGGTTGGTGATGAACGCTACCACTATGCATCGCCTTCCTCCAAAATCAGCTACTTGCAAAATTCAAATGCAATAGCCAGGTTTTAACCAGTAGAGGGAGTTAAGACAATATGCAGAATTTAAATACTTTGCACTGAACTTTCAAGATTTGGACCTGAATCGCTCAACAACACTACTAAATACCCATATCTGGTTTGAGGGTTTAGTTAATGTATATCGCAGTAGACTCATGAGTGTCTAGAGGTTTTCAGGGAAAAGGGTTATGGTACAAAAGGGGAAATCAACATTTCACACCAAGGGTGAAAGGCAAAAAAAATAAAATAAAATTACTGATGTGTTCAGGAGGCAGAAAACATTGATTTTTGAGAATTGAGAATAAGCTGCTGAAAAGCATTACATTCAGGAAATCTGCTGTCAGGAAATCAAAACCATAACGGACAATCAAGAAGCAAGCATGGACACTGAACAGGATGGTGGAAATTCAATATCTTGCACAAAATGTTCATCAACTAACCGTCATATCTCGGGTGTCATCATTTCCTCGAACACTGCAGAATTACTTTTTTATGACAAATTATACTGACTATAACTAAGGGTGTGTATCAAACCACCCCCTAGTAGTGAGTCACTCTGCAGTAACTAACTGATTCAATGAACACTAAGACACTGATGAGTCAATGACCTGCAGTGCAGAAAATGTTAATACAGCACTTGATAATGATGTCATATCAAAAAAAGATATAATCTGGAGATGATGAAGGCTACTGTGAAAATAATGACACAGTTACACTTGCTTCTGAGTGGATCCTTTCACAGAGGTGTTGTACCACATATAACAGGTAACTCATGGGCAGGTTTGATTTGGGTCAGCTAAAGGGAAATCATGCTGCACAAACCAGTCACACCTGAGATCTGTCATGCATTCATGTAAATGAGTGGATTGCGACTCATTCTTACACTACAGACCTAAAACTGATCTGATCTCTTTTACTTGTCATCCTGAATAACAATAAAGGCAAGCACTTAATTCCACTTGTAATAATAAGATGTAAGATAAGGCTGGTAATATTGTTTTTTTTTTTTTTCTTGTACCTTGAGAAGCCCAAAACCACCAATATGTTAGTCTGTCTTTGTACTTTCCGATTTCCCCAGCCTGTTTGTGGCACTCAGCCTCTTTGGTCCCACTGAAGATGCAACTCTTAAAAAATGGGCACAAATATATACTTTCATTAAAAAAGTTTTTCTTTTTTCACAAAAACAGCTGGGCACTCGTTTTTAGCAACCTTTAGTGCAACAGCGTGACTTTTTTAAACATTTTTAAACAATGCAGGTTTATGACAGAGGAATAAGCTACACGAGCGTTTGGCCACTAATTGTGGTTTTGATCTTTCCATTGAATTTGTTGACAAAAAGAAAAATATAAAACATCACCAGCCTTATCCTTTAATGTCCCTTGTGATGGGATATCCACAATTACTCAGTGTAAAAGCAGTACTTGTTTGGGGAATTGGGAATCTGTAAAAACATATGGTATGCTTTGAATAATCGTCAGCAATAACATGGAGTGTACACAATTTGAAGTTAAGGGGTGAGTGTATTCCCTACGAGCGCTGTAGCTAATATACTGTAGTGTTTAGATTAGTGTTTGTAGATGTAGTTTCACACAACAGTAAGGCTGTAACATTAACAACACAATTAAAAGAGACCAGATTCCTTTCCCAGGCGGATTGAAAAGCATGTATTTCTTCGAAATCTATTTATCAGCATGTTTCCCTGTGTCCAACCCCCCCCACCCCCCTGAATGAGTCCCCAGCCACCGAGGGGAGTAATTAGGCGATCAAAAGCTTGAGACAGTATTGACAAGGCTGTGTTGAGTCTATCACTCTGGCAGGAACCTCTACAGCGAACGGCCAAATCTGTCTGTTAAACAGAGAGAAGGGAGGAAGCTACAACTACAGCCTGCTGGCGCATTAACAAGCCCCTTAAAAGATGCCCAGAATTAACAGATCAAGACAGATCTAATAATGGGAGTAGTTCAGTTAGGGATTTCTCATTCAAATTCAGTAGTGTCCTTTTCACTCTCTGCCTCTTTCTATCTCCTCTCTTACTGTTTCTCCTCTATCTTGCCTCTGCCTCGCCCGGTCTCTCTATCTTTTCTACGCTGTATGAACAGAGGTGAAAAGAAGTAAAGGCTTGGCAAGCGTTACCCAGGATAACGAGGGACATTAATTTCACATTTCAAAGCGTCTTGCTCTCTCTCCCCTCTTTTCGTGGCTGTCTGATTATCTAACATGTGTAGTAGGGTGCTGTTGCTGGGTACATGGTTCTCCTCACTTTGAGTAGTTACAGACAGACTTACAGGAAGCATTTTTTTTTTTTTTTTACAAACACACACTGTAAAGAAAGGCAGACCAACAGTTTCAGCTACTGTTCGCATTATGTTGTCTTGAAGTTGTTTCATCCACCTTGCGGCCGATACCATCCAAAAAGCAGCTGAGGGACACAGGGAGGGACACAAAACTCTTGAACACATATTAGCCGCAGTCAAGTTTCTTAGTATGTTATAATCCACCATATTGTCACACGTAGTCTGTATTTAACTCTGTAATTCCCACTTTGAACAATGGTAACAAAACAAGACAACAAAAGAAAAAAAAAACAACAGGAAATAATTCTCTGGAAGTCTTTTAGTTGCTTAGTTTTAAATCACATACGGATACAGTATGTCCTCCAACAAGGCTTCGTTTTACTAGAGGGGCAGTAAATTTCCAGGCAAGTGTCTGTGGAAGAAAACCGGAAGTGAGAGGGGGAGTAAGGAGAGTAAAAGGAGGCCAATGGAAACCATCATCTGGTCATGTGCATTTCCGCTCAGATTGGTCCAAACTGAACTGTTCTTCGGGGATGATTACAGACGCTTAACCATCTCTCACAGTGTGCTTTTAGTCAGGTCTGTATCTGTAAGCCTCAAGCTCAACTGGAGGAAGGGTCACTGTTTTTCCTGTTTGTTCTCCTTTTAAAGGTCGTCTCATTTTCTACTGGTTGACATCACAGAGTTCAACTTTTTTTTTACCCCCCTCTCCTTTTCTCCCTCTTTTTGAATTTCTCCTGTGGAAACAAACAGCGTCTCTCAGCAACACAAATGTTCCTCAGTCACCTCATCACTGGCTCCCTGCAGCCTTCTCACCCGCCCATTGCTTCTGGTCTCAGTCTTGGTCACCCAGTAGGTCTGTGGTGTTGCTGTTCTGTGGAGGTTGAATGGGTCGGGAGGTATGAGGTGTAGGGCTGTGGTGTAGCCGCCTTGGGCTGGGCCCCCCTCCGCCCTCACTGTCTGTGTTGGATGAGGATGGGGGTGGAGGTGGGGGTAGCCTGGGTAGGGGTGCTGATGAAGGTGGTATTCTTGTTGTGGTTGATCCTATACTGCTGCCTGATCTCAGGTTCTGGATCCTCCGGCACTCCTGGCAGATCCTCACATGGGTGCAGCTGCGGGCAGGCAGCATCACAGGAGTAGGAGCTGGTGGAGGAGGGGTGGTGTTGGCCCCCAGTGGGTCATCTAGGATCCGCTGGGGTCCAGGGCCCAGATCAGAAGCCCCTGTCCCTCCTGCTCCACCTCCTCCTCCAGCACCACCTGTCAGCGGGCCAGCTCCACTGTAGAGCTTGCCATTGCTGAGGCGCATCTCCCGGACCAGGCGCAGTGGCCGAGGGGCCCCCAGAGCTATGCGTGTGGGGTGGCGAAGAGCTGCTGAGCTGCTGAGGGGTCGACGGCGCCGCATGCGGGAGCTCTTCTTACAGGAGACGGCGTTTCGGAACTCTGTGATCATCTCCCGACAAACAGACACCTAAAGGACAAAAGGAAGGAGGGAGGAAAGGGAGGAAGAGACGGAAGGGAAGGAGGCAAAGGTAGGAGGGGTGCCACAGACCCAAAGTAGGCAGGCAGCAGAACAAGACAGTGGTAAGGCAGCACATAAATAGGAGAGCAGAGGAAAAACAAGAAAATTGAAAGGAAAAGCAAAACAAACAGAAGAACAAGGCGGGAACAAGGCAGAAAGAACAGACACAGTAAGGCATGGTAAACAAAAAAGTCACAGGAGAAGCGAGGGCACAGAGATCAACAAATGTAGGGATGGTTTGAAAACAGAAATGAAAAGATGATGGGGAAGGACGTGGAGATGGATAGAGATGGGAGAATATCCAAGGAGCAGAGAGAGTTTAGATTACAATCCAAACACACAAAACACCAAAATGTTGTTTAGTTTATGAGCACTTCATTATGGCACTATGCACTATGAACGGACAGGCAGGCCTGCAAACTCAGGTGCACATACAGTATACAAAGGCACACTCACGCATACAGCAGCTATGTACACCTTCACACACACACACACACATTAAGACACACTTTCACACCAACATTTTTTTATAATCATTCCAGCAGCATGACTACCGTAAATTGCACACATAATGAACAAAATGCATCAACATGTCCACTACAGACAAACATTCTCATTGAAATCATAATAAAAAGTCATGTGCTCACATAAACAGAAACAGTACTCATTATCGGAGAACAGACACTGATGACAGGAGGTGTGTGTTTGAGAGAGAGGCAGAGGGAGACACACATTGAGATGGGTGAGAAGTAATCCAAGAATGGAAACGAAGAATACCAGCGTACATGTGAGGCATGTAAAAGAAGATACATCGTGACATTTAATGCCAGGGAAAAAGATCACACTACTTTATGCAAGCAAATATTGGCATTTCTCAATATTGCTTATCCGTACCATCAAATTTAGCTGACAAACAGTGCCATACTGTTAAAACACCAAACACTAAAGGGGCACACTGACTTCAAAACAGGCAAGACATGCGAAGTGAAATCAAATCCTCTATTTGTTGTATACATTTTGGACATTTCTGTGCAGCATACTTGAACATTCCTCTCGTATCACATGCACACATTGAACCTCAAATGTTACAGCACACACAAACAGACACATACAAATGGAGGCAAAAGCTGAAAAGAAGAACAATACTCCCCACACTCTCTCACAGCACACACACACACACACAAAACAACATAATCAAAAGGGTTGGCGGGATGCCATGGGAACCTACTGGGGTGTGTCTGTGGGGTCGGCGAGGGCAGGTATGGGGGCATACCTCATCGGTCTCTGCCGAGCGACGTGTCGACCACACAAACTCCATAATGGCCACAAACACAGCGATAATGAGGCCACAGATCAGCACCACAAAGATGCCCCCAATGTTCTCCATGCCCAGACCTGAAAGTGGGCCACAGGAAGCAAACATCAGTGCACAAATATTTATTTATTTTTTATTATTTTATTACTGCTTTACTTTTAAATTTACTAGTCATGGGGAGTGATACGCAGCATGCGAAAACAGTTGTACAACATCGTCTGTGGCTCTGGAAGAGCTCTGTTAAAGGAATAGTTTAACATTTTGGAAAATTAGACGAGAAGATACTGCTCTTGTGTCTTTATGATAAATACGAAGCTATCCCCAGCAGCTTGTTAGCTTAGCATAAAGACTGGAAAGAAAGAAGACAGCTAGCTTGGCTCTGTCCAAAGACTCAGCTTTGTATGCGTTAAACAAGCTCTTGAGTCTTACTCAAGTGACCTCACTTTTTTAATCTCTGGACCACATATCTTTTAATAGACAACCTGTGTAAAAAACTGCAGAGGGTTTGAAAAACATGGACTATAGGTGTGATAGGTCTTAACGCTCAGGGATGGTCTAAGTGTAGGATTCAGTATTTTTAGAGCTTGACTCACTAAAAATCTGAGTTTCTCAGCCTCTGCAGCTCTAATTCTGACCATTGTTTTTAGAGATATTTCTCTTGCAAGTATTTCAACTTGCAATACTAAATCACTGGAGTGCTCACTAAATTGAATTAAAAAATTCAAATGGCCCATGATGAAGTGGCTGAGTGAACAACAGAATTATGGGTCCCTGAAACGCTTCAGATACACTTTGTAGATGAAGATCAATGATGCTGAAAACTAAGTCAGGCAATCTTTTTCCAGGGTTACCACAAAAAAAAAACATTTTAAAAGAGATTTTCATCTGACAACAGTGGAATAAATGGCAAGCATTTTTATCGTCTTTGACATTTATACAGGCACAGACACATTTAACACACACGCGTGAACAGACACACTCACTCTAATAAAATCCCCATTACACACCACCTGAGACAAACAGAAGACATTTAGGAAAGTAGATTGTGCTAAGCACCCTTCACAAGGACATTAGGTTAGGCATTAGCCATTAGCTGGACTGTAGCGGAGAGTGAGGAGACTATTACTAGGGACATTAGAGAGAAGGACAGACAGCTGCGGTCGACTGACCCTTGGCACGGTGGTCCTCCTCTTTGGGACATTGGCCTCCCTCCCACCACCTCCTCTTCAGTATCTCCAGCCTGTTATTCTCCTGCAGCTGGAGGATGGCCAACGTGATCTCATCTCTGAACGGAGACCCTGGCAAATGACAGGAAAGCAGGATAAGAGTAAGTGGTGGTGGTGGAGGTGGGGGGGGGGGGCGCAGAAAATGTGCAGCAAAAGAGCCCAAACGAGACAGCGGTTATTTCAGAAGAGAAGAAGAAAAACATGAAATGAGAAGGAATCACAGTGAAAAAAGTGCTGTCGCAGCTTGGAGATGGTACAAGTGATCTTACTGTGAGAATAAAGAGAGGATTAGTGAGAGATAAAGAGCGAGATTACATCCAGACACAGCCAGTGGTACAACGCTGGTCAGACAGCATGCAAAGCATGTTATGAACCGGATTACAGTAGAACAGAATGGGTAGGTTTAAAGGCTCAGTTCACTATAAATTGCAAATATATTTTTTCAGTTTCCTTTTAAATGTGCATAAATTAAAGGGTGAGTGTATTCCATACATTAATTAATTAATGTGCTGCAAGAAAATAGTTGTGGACAGTGTGTTCTGTGAATTGTTCAGAGTAATAGCATAGGTAGTGTTTCTAGAAAGACACATTGCTACCCCTCACTACCCGAAAACAATCTGGAAACAGCGCATGGAAAATTTCTATGCTCTGTTTCTCACCCAGAGCATCACCTGTTCTAGCTCTTCTCCTCTGGGAGGCGCTACAAATCACTTCCTTACACGACAAACCATTTAAAAAATGCAATAGTTTTATTCCCCACTACATTACATAACCTGAACTTCTGGCTCACATAAACATATACCGTCCACTGAGTGAGTTGCGTAACTGTTGCTGGATATTTTAACATGAATTGTCACCCTGTGTTCATGCAGCGATGGAAATGGAAATGTGTCTTCACACCCTGCACCAATGACAAATTTCACCAGTGTGGTCATCAAAATGAATTAAAGGAATAGTTCAACATTTAAAACATACTTGTTTGCTTTCTTGTCAAGACTTTGGGAGGAAAATTGATACCACTCTTATATCTGTCCATTACATATAGTCTACCAGCACCTATAAACCTCAATAATTAACACATTATATCATGTTTTTATATGTAGAAAGAAAACAAGTTACGTTCTGTTCTATGGTTTTTTGCAAGGCAATTTCCTCCTGAAGGCTTATCGACTTCAGAAGGCCACCGTTCCCTCAGAGAAATAGTCCAACACATAACTGTGAGATGTAAAACTGCATTTTATTAACCTTTGGACAGAGCCAGGCTAGATGTTTCCCCTTGTTTCTAGCCTTTATGTTAAACTAAGAGACTAAGACTTCAGACTTCATTTAACTTCTAACAGAAAAGTGATCAAATGCGTTTCCCAAAAATGTTGAACTATTCTTTTAAATTAAATTCAGAATTGTTTTGTGTGAACCAGCCCTTTTTAAAAGTATTTTTAAACATCAAAATGTCTCTCCTTTTGGTCTGCTTCCAGACTTTTTTCTCCTCTCTGCTCTGTCTCTTCATATCTGTGTCTGCTCTCCATGCTGATGTACAGTAACTCTGCTTCATCTTTTTCCACACCTTTGGTCTGTCATCTCTCACTTTCTGTCCTTTTCCTTTCGCTCTCTAGTCATGCCCTCCTTCTGTTCGTTAGAACAGATCACTGTGATGCACCGACACCACCTCTATGCGCTAAAAAAAGAGCTTCAGAAGAGCTGGACGAGTGCGGAAAAGCAATTAACTGCATGTTCATTACTTCCAGTTGAAATGCTTTTTAATCCCTCAGATAAAAAATACATCAGCCACGTACAAGACATTTTTCAGAGCTAATCTCTCACCAATCAGTACTACTACATGTGTCTATTTAGCATAATTGATCCCATGCAGGTGTTTCTGCCTCTCTCACAGTAAATTGAGTTTTTTTTGTTTTTTGATGAGGTTTATAGTGAAAGTCCTTTAAGATCATCTTTAACTCATTTTTAATTATGTCGTTTTTACATTTTTAACTACAGTAAATCTGTGTGACTGATCATAAAAGGAACAGACCCTGTTCATTTTTATGTTGAAATATTTGTGTCCTGTTGGTGATTATGTTCCTTCTGCTTCTTTAGCTGCACGTGGTGCAATTTCATGTCCTCTAATTTTGACTCCTTGTCCACTGCAATGTCATCGTTCTGCACTACTACAATAGCAGAAGCCCAATGACATCTGTGTTACAGGATGTTACGAGTTTGCTGATGTTCAGGCCTGAATGTCTGACTTTATCAGGAACAGGAAGCTCAGGAACTTGAACGCATCACTGCAAATTCAATCCTTTCACGCAGGATGCTACATGATAAAAAATAACAAAAATAAATAAATATTATTTTGCTTTTCGTCTCATGAAATACTGCATAGTTTTATCTCATTGAGCCTTAATAAAGTACTCAAATGAAGCAGTCTAATTAAGGAATGTCACTCTTTGACTGAACTGCCACAGTTTAAACTCATGTACCCTGTGACAGGGAGATGCAAGTAGACGTTGCTTCATATTGAGGGGTCCAGCCTCTAGCTTGAGTGACATAAACAAGCTATTCTGTTATTATATTAGTGCTATATTTAAGCAGAACTCAGAGAATCACACATAATTAATCAAATCCGTAATGCGTAAATCTGTAAATCTGCATGATACTTCATCAGTGTTCTGTAACAGGATCAAAAGAAAGAACCATCATGTGCTTTGCTGCACTGGTTACCCGTTGTTATTTTTCTTTGAATTGATTTAACGCCTTTGTGGATGAATTTTAGATCTAATTAAAGACATGACAGCGATATGTGTGACCTTCCATGACCTTTAAATCCCTGATGAGGCCAATTGAAGCCTTTGATGGGCGAGTGCTTGCTGTACGGGCTTGTAGGCCTCGAAAAAAAATCCTGCCTGAAGTAGAAACTGACTAAATCAATATTGATGTTTTCAAAAACCTATTTATAAGACTTGTCATAATTTCATTAGCATGTTTTACACTGTATCTATTTGCCTGTTGGTCTGTTTATGTTTTGTTTCAGAATTTTGTTTGTTTGTAATTGACAGTAGCAACTCATAATGTAATAATTATTAAATTAACTAATCATATGTGATAACATACTGTATTTCTCTCAGTAGTAAATATTGTAATAGTAATAACAACAAATAAGCAAACAGTGGCTTTACACAGTGATAATCTCTAATAATGCAATGATTATATCGGAATGTAATATTTGTTTAACTAATGACGAGCTAACATCATTAGAGATCATTTAAGTTACTGTAATGAACTAATTAATAAGTTATTTGATGTTATTACCTGGTAGTTATGACATTATCAGTTGCTGCAAGCACGTTGTAATGCATGTTTTGTTTGAGAAATGATATATTAGTATTATTACCCAACGGCATGCCGATGCCATAGCCCTTGGTGTCCAGCAGGCCTCCTATCTGTGTGAGATTACAGTTGAGGCCGCGGTGGTACTCGTTCATGGTGCTCTCCATCAGGAAGGCATACTTGGAGTTGACCACGCGGGCGATGCCCTCCTCTGTGCTTTTCACAAATACACTGGGCTGCTTGGAGTTCATGTAGTTCCACATCCGCTGGTAGGTTTGGTAACGCGAGTTCTGCAGAGGAATGGGAACACAACAATGGGATTTTTTTTTTTTTACATTCAGGGCTCCAAAATTGTCCTATTATCTGTCTTTGAAGCAGAAATCAAATGGAGGTCGATAAAAATGAAAGAGAGAAGATGGGAAAAGAGGAAGAGAGATGTATCCTCAATAAACAGGAGAGGGAAGTACACGCAGAACAGAGAATCCAGTGTGAATAATGACAAGAGTAAAACATCAATGGCAAATACGGAGAAAAGGAGAGAAAAGAGTAGAGGGAAGAAAAGCGATTTGAATCAAGGCAACAGATTATTCGCTCATGGCGTGGCTGATGCATCATCTTTCATACAGATGGAGGTAAATAAGCGCACAGGAGGTGGTTCAGCACTTAGTAAAATATGGCAAGCTCAAAAACAGGATTAAGTGTTTAACGTGTACAATTACATGTTGTATCTCCGCGTATTATGTGTGCGAAGAAAGGAAAAGAGTCAAGAGGGCGACATCTGTGTGTAGTAATGCGGGTGTGTATTGTAAGTGTGTCTGTATGTGTGGATTAGGCATTGAGTGGAGTAATGTACTGTAGCACTGGAACTGGCTTATGCAGGCGAACATAAACCACTCTTTCTTATGTCCTCAATATGGACAAACACCACGAGAAACACACACTCACAATTTGGCATGTAGCCATTTTTCATGCATGTATACAAGTAAACAAATATATGGCTTTTTTATACACTCACCTACTCACACCCCCACATGCAAACACACCTACACACACACACACACACACACTCTATGACAAACACAGATGCCGACACAGATGCCGGAAGCGCTCTCATAAGTAAACACAGGCAGTCAGCCACTTAACACAAACACAAACAGCCATAAAGAAAACAACAGAGGAACTCTCAGAGATATAGTAGCAAATATGAGGACAACCACTCACTCCGGGCACGGCAATAAAGGCAAAAAGACAAAAACAACTGCACTAAATCACACATGCACACACAAAAACATTTGTTGCTAGAAAGGCAATTCAGGAAATTGTCAGAGTAAATCCAGCTGCCATCAAAAAAAACACAATTTAATACGTACGCACGAATACAAACACACACAAATAGCTGTTCAAAAATCCCAAACACAAAGCCAGACAGAGCCGTAGCTGCTGCAGGCGGTCGTACCATAAAGAACGTCATGGTGCTCCCGCCGTGGATGGTGCCATACTCAATGTTGGTTTGGTCGGCCAAGTCGTCCGGAGACTCGATGGGAACCTCCATCCTCTGGACAGTCAGGAAGGCTGCCAGATTGGCCGTGTAGGAGGAGATGATGATCAGGGTGAACGCCCACCTATGAGGTCGAGACAAAGGACAAAGACAAAAGTGAAAAAGGGTTAAACAGGGATAGGTGATATGGATGAACTCCTTCATGATGGTATATTTAATTTCTAGATGACAAAACTAATTCGTATGATGATCAAAATCAGCTGTGAGACTTTTCACAGATAGAACAACCAATTAGGAATCTTTGCTTTGGGGTAATCCAAGTAAACACATGAAAAATCAAGATTTTTTTTCACATTTAAAATCATATAAAAACCCAGTATTACTAACGTGTCCTGCTCATTGATCTGCAGCATTGTCAGATATAACCAGAAATGGGACAAATACCTCATAAATATGGCAAAAAAGGATTCAGGTTACCTGGATTAACAGCTTATGTATTCTACACCAATAACCTTGAAGATGGAACTCTTTTATGACCTTTCCTGCATGTTTAAAAACTTTCTTCAAGAGGAACATCATGTACTCACTATACTTAATAATAATATCCCCTATCCAATATCTTGCTCAACTCAGTGTGATTTACGCTTCCTGTCCTCCTCTGCCCTTTATCTCCTTAGCTCTAAGTGATTATTATTTTTTTTCTAAGCATATTTCTCTTACACAGTCACTGTTGCCACAGGAATATCATCAGGCTACTGTAATATTTCTGTGAACTTAGCATCTTTTACTTATTTTGGAGCTTGCGGGCTAAAATATATGTCTATATGTCAGCTATATGCTTAAACTTTAAAATGTAAATGTCAGTATTTCACACAGCGGGCTTTAACTGCATGAACTAAACTGCCATAAAACCTCACAGAAGAAAGAAAGCAACAAACACAATCATGTTCATGATGATGTTAGTTCACTGTGAGCGGCAACGACTCTGTTCAAAACAAAGCAGAGAAACAGGCTGTGCAAAGAGTTTGATCACTGCAGACGCCCGCCTGCCAACAAGAAAGGCAAAGAGCCTCAGTGAGGTCCATTTTTCTCACTAAATTTTACATGCAGCTTATCAAAAAGATGCATTTACAGTGCTGTCTTAGTGTTATTGCATCATGATAACAAAATATTGGTTCGCCATGAATTTAGTGACAGATTTGAAATGTAGCATTTAAGTGTTTTTCAGTTACAAGGTTGTTGTTTTTGTTTTTTTATATAAATGAGACACTGATGGTGCAGTGCTGTATTGTACCTCTTTATATAGGCTTTTTTTCCTCCCAAACATGTTTGGTATAAATATATTGTTAAAATTGCTGATTGCTGTTTGGACTTGTTGCCTTAATCTGTATTTGCTACCCCTCTACTACACTATTATTTATATCTACTAGCCATTTTATTATTTTAATGTGTTAAGTCTTTTTAATATTTGTATTCATGTTTTATTTTAACTGTGCCTAACATTCAGCAGTCATTTGTTTCCCTTTCCATTTGGCACTTTGTAAATTATTGATTTTGTCTCATATAAATACATTTTTAGATTATTATTATGCCTTCAAGTAAACTGAATCATCATCATAAAACATCATATAGCAACATTTAACATGCGTGACAAGTGAAATGTTGGAAATACTTTAAATTATAATTTGTGTCTGACTTAATTTCTTCAAATTGGAAAATCCAGAATCCACAAATATGCAAATATTTAACATTTTTGTTGGGTTTTTTTGAATGGACGTGGACTTTAGCACACAAACACAACCATTCTGTCACTTACCACACTCCACTAACACATCTGGTGGAGAGGGCTCTGGGCATTATCTCTGATCCCTGCTGCATGAAGCCTCCAACAGGGAACCACAGGCTGTTTCCCAGGGTGTACTGGTTCTCCAACATGTCCCTGCGCTCTCGCAGACACGGATGAGGGTTGTACCACTCATAAGGGCTCAGCCTGGCGGGGAAATACAGGTACAGGAATGACCTTGAGGTCAAACTGCAGCACAGTAATGTACTTCTGTCATATCATTCAAGCCACCGCCAATCAGTCATTTGATCCCTGTCAAACTGTCTGCAGCAAGTTGTGTAGGGTAAAAAATTCTGTTATGTGACAGGCAACTCCTGTTCAACAAGATAAATGGCGATAGAGCACAGATGTGAGCTGCAGACTATCAGTACGGTGTGTGATGTAATGTATGGACCTTGCAGCCAGGAAGAGCACACAGCTGACAGCCAAGTAGGCGAGCAACATGAAGAGCCAGACAGCTGGAGAGAAGGGATCGAGGAAGGAGAAGTAACCTGGCTTTCGACCCTGAGAGAAAGTAGAGGAGAGAAAAAGAGAACCAGTGAGACGGAGCGACAGAGACCAACAGACAGACACACAGGAAGGTACAGAGTGTTAGAAAACAAGGTGTCATGTCTCAGCAGACAGAGAATGCCCCCTTTGCACCACAGGAGGGCAGTGTCCTTCACTGCACTCTGATAGTAAGTCTGCAGTGCTTTGATACGCTAATGCTACAATCCATAAACGCTCCGTTTCACAATGCCTATTGCTGAAGCATACTTGGCTTAGACCCAAAACCTCATTAGCAATGTAAAGCTGCCACTGTTACCCAGTTACAGAGCACTGACTTATTGAGCAATTTAAATTACACCTATAAATTTCACTGTGGACACAGCATACACAAACAACCCTTAGCTTCAACAGATGAGATCAACCATTATGTAATATTCAGTCTGATTTCTTAAGATACGTTTAAGAAGTGTGGGCCGTCTTCTCCTGTGTGACCCTGCCAGCTTTAAAAGCACCGCAAACAAAAGAAATGAAATCCAACACAAGATCTGTCGTGAGTATCACCCAGCGGGTGCCCTACAGGCCCAGATAACACCCTCACCAGTTGAACTCTGTACAAGATGCTGATCCCCAGGGTCATGAACGGCTTAGAGAAGTCGATAACTTTCTCTCTCTCTGACGTGATGGTGAAGCCTGCCACGGCCAGGTCTGCTTTCTGCAGGATTGACAAAGATAGATAGGTAGATAGATAGTCGTGGGGGCGAGAGAGAGAGATAGAGGCAGCAGTGAAGAGTCAGAGAGAAAAACGACAAGCGGTCAGGTAACTGTGCAAAAATAGAAAGACACTTGATGCTGCACTGGGTACATGAGAGCTCTGTTTGTATAAAATGTTGACTTCCCGAATGAAAAATGAAAAGTTGGACTATGCACTTGAAAGCACATTTGGAAAAACATACAGACGTGCACTCTGTCCCTTTCCCTCTGGCCCGCCCACGCGCACACACACACACACACACACACACACACACACTCACACATTATGCACCATCCAAATGAGGCTAATTGCAAGTAAGCACTGGGTGGCTGGTCTTTCCACCTGTATAAAACCTTGCAGGTCTCTGGTCGCTCTGCCTCCCTCCATCTCTTCCATTAAAAGCTAATTGATGAACATGGGCTGCTAATTAGAGCTGAGTGATCAGGCAGTGGGGAGGGTATGGAGGGAGAGGAAGCATGGAGAGCTGGGGGAGCACCAGTGTGGCAGGCCCCACACAGGGACCACAGTCTGGTAATTGAAGTATACCGTATGGTAATTAAGCAGAGAGGGGCTCTCATTAGCCTCCTTCAACCAGAGTGTCTGTCAGAGGCGCACTAGGCCTGGACAGGGAGAGAAAGAGGGGGGATAGGCTGGGAAGGAGGACTGCGAGGAAAGATGTTGCAGACAATTTTAGGCAATGCTACCACTCTCTTTTGGGGAATTATCAAGTCAGCTTTTGTCCTAGATAAGAGTCTTACTCCCCTCTGAGGGCAATTTGAGACATGGGAAGTTACAGCAGAGTTGTGGTTTGGGGCTACATTGTGAGTGTGTGAGTGTGTATGCGTGTGTGTTCACTGTAAGTTTCTGTTTGTAGAGACACTGTTTCAAACATTTGAGCATGTTTCTGTGTTTTGTGTGTCTTTTCGAGACAGAGAGAGCGAGAGAGATAGATAGAGAGAGAGGGAGGGAGGAAGGCAGGGGAGAGGGAGAGTACTCACCCTGTTGATTAGCTCTCCAACCATGCCAGTCCAAGAGCCATTGGGCTCTGGAGCCCCATACAGCCCATCATCCACCAGCTTGATCTTGAAGGAGAATTTCAAGATGTCTGCCAGCTCCCTCAGCATGTCAACACAGAAGCCCTCATACTGGTCGTTGCCCTGGTAGTCCTGGTAGTTGTCTTTGCGCATCACATATGGGTTCTCCTGAACATTGGGGAAACACGAGGGGTCTGGATTAAGGCTGGATTATTGACTGAAATGTAAAGCTCACATTGTAAAGAATTTACCGTTATGTCAATAATACATTAAAGGAACACTTCGACACTTTGGGGAAATATGCTTATTTGGTTTTTGGAGGAGAGTGATGAGAAGATCAATACCACTCTCATTTCAGTTCTTTAAAAAATGAATCTACAAACAGGAGGTGATTAGCTTAGTTTAGCACAAATAGGGTGAAACAGCTTGCCTGGCTCTATCAGATGTTAACAAAATCCACCTACACCACCTACACCACCTCTAAATCTTCCTAATTAACATGTTGTAGGTTGCTTGACAGAGTACAGTCCAGGCTGTATCACAGATCGTATTCAGTCTTTGTGCTAAGCTAAGCTAACTCACAGCTGGCTGTAGCTTCATATTTACTGTGCAGACATGAGAGTGATATCAATGTTCTAACTGTGTTCATCTATTTCTTGGCAAGAAAGTGATGAGCGTATTTCCTAAAATATCAAATTATTCCATTAAGACAGCTAATATAGCAACAGTTGCTATTAGCAACTGTGAAAGCAAGCTTATACTTTTTTTCAAATGCAACTCCCTCTAAAGCATTTTGAGACTCTACTGAAAAGAAATATAATGTATTTAAAAGGGGAATTCCACCAATTTAACACATCAAATCAGTTTATTCGTCATGTGGAGTACTACTCGGTCTGTCAAAACAGTTGTGCCGGAGAGCCTGTAAACTGGGGCATTGAGTTTTAAAGACATGAGACATAACTAGGTAGGGAGAGTCTAACAAAAAGATTATATATACAGTTTCAGCATGGGAATTGTAGGATTCAGCTTTTTTGGAGCTTGACCAATACTCTGGACTGAAAGTCAGGATATCTTGGCTTCTGCAGAATCAATTTAGACCATTCTATTTTTTTAATCTGTCTCTTGTGAGTCCGCCAACATTATGGATGTCCAGACTGCTGTAGTGCTCCTTTAAAATACATAAAATGGCTGCAGAAGTAAGTGAGAGAGCCAAGAAACTGAACTGAGATAGGTAGACGCAGACAAACATACTGTATAAGGTGTTTTTACACATCTAGACCAACCGGAAGATGATGGGGCAGCATCATGTTAGGGATTTATTGATATGGAAACCAGAAGGAGACAACTTGTAGTGTTTTGGCCAGAGTTTTGGCAGTTTCTCTTTAGTGACACATCTTTCTCAGTGCTCTGTCAGTTGCTATGACAGCTACAGTGACAGCAAAATTAGCAGAAACAGACCACAACACAGCATGAGCTGCGGCACTGCCTGCACAGCAACACAAAAACAACTCTGACCTCACCAGCGTGGTGGTCCAGAAGGTAACTGTGACCTTACCAGTATGGTGGTGACAATGAGTGTCTTGTTTGCCAGCGTCTCTGAGACATT
Organism: Argyrosomus regius; assembly: GCA_946959425.1. Lineage (NCBI taxonomy): Eukaryota > Metazoa > Chordata > Actinopteri > Sciaenidae > Argyrosomus > Argyrosomus regius. Next base: position 20,061,438 of record OX336884.1, on the reverse strand, counting down.
AATATCCAGGCTGGTAGAGTTCATTGCCAGGGTGTTGTTGGAGTACCAGATCCCGATCTAACAGAGAGGAGAAAGCGAGAGAAAATCAATGGCTATTGTTGGATGAATAATGTAGTGTTTAGCTCTGACTTCACTGCAGCTGTTTTACAGTTGTGGCAGGCTACACACCATCTATAGCAAATAAGTATTTCAGTAAGTGCATTAACACAATTGGCTATTTTATAGAGTACCTCTGCATGCTGAACATTTTATGCTTTGCTTTGGTTTGCATACTGTTACATACTGAATATGCACATTGATTTAATTGCCCCCACAGGAGCAATTCACTTACGTACGTGTAGTACCATGCATTGTAAAAAAAAAAAAAAAAAGAAAGAAAAAATGCTGTTTACAAGCAGAGCAATGAGCTGGGACAAGATGACAAAGTGAAAGCATTCATGATCGGGAGTTTCATTGCCATGTCTATTTTCCTTTACTAACACCTTTCTTAAATTGCATAAAGCAACAGTTCACATATTTCCATTTTAATGGAGACAGTAAAGTCGCTTAGGTACATAAATGTGTGATTATAACTTAACCAGTGTGCAGGGGTGGAACGGCTGCTCGCAGAAGCATTTCTTTAGGAGATATTACTGTACATCTTTCAAGAGGTCAGAGGAGAGGTAATTCCTTAGACAGAATCACAGTTTTTCTATGACACTCTTTATCCTGCCCTGACATTTAAGAGTGGTCTTTTCTCTGTGAACCACCACTGCCTGCCTACAGTGTGGGTGCAGCTGTGTGGACAGGTAGGCAGAGTTAAAGTGTTAATTATCACAACCTAACTCTCCCACAGAGTTAACATCCAGATTTAAGTATAGTTATCAGGTGGCATTTAGTGTTAGCAGGGAAGGCAGTAAGACATATTAAGGGAAGGTGAAGAGAAAGTGTTTCCTCCAGTCAATGAACCGCAATGTAATTCCCTCAGTCTGGATCAGCAGGGATGTGTGTACTTATGCTTCATTTAATCTTGACTTTGAAATGCAGGTGAAAACGCAGCGAAAATCTTCCCTCGCTTTTCTTTCTAATGTTCACTGAGTCTGTATTGACAGAACAATGCACCAAAGTAGTCCTAAACACCTGGGTCTAACAACATTTTATTTTGGTTGTCCAAATACCGTTAACAAAGTTGTTGTGGCTTGTAACTAATATATGACAAGGATAAAATGAGGAAATTAATGAAAAGGAGTTCGTTTGTACACCAAAAGCGAGACTGTGTAACTTTGCAAAGAAGAAATGACACACAATTACAAATAAAAAGTTTATCAAAGCAAAGCAATAAAACAGTAAACATCAGTACACTCGGGGGTTTTTGCTGCTTTAGGTTTAATTGGTCGACAAAAGACAAACGTGCTACAACAACCCAAATCATTTCCATTAGGAGAAACAGGCTGCAGTTACAGGAACAAAACCAACGGAAATACTGCAAATTAAAAAACATGCTGCAGAAAGCCAAAACATTAACAGCAAACACACTACATATACAGAAACAATACAACAACACGACACTGGAGAACTTCCTTTGTGTCGACTGGATATGAATTCTGTTGTTTTCAGGGTTTGTGTGTTTTTGATTTTGCATCATTTCTGTATTTGCAGTGTGTTTTTGTTTTTTCTTTTCCTTTATTTGGCTTTCTGCAGCACGTTTCCAGATTTTTGCATGTGTTTTTAAATTGGCATCGTTTCTGAAACTCAGAATGAAAATATTTTTGGCTGTTGTATCGCATTTGCCTTTGTAAGCTTATGATGGCTAATGTAAGCTAATGCTCTCAAACACTTGGTAGTTTTTAATCTTGCTGGTTGGATTGATTCATATAAACAACAATAGGATGTAACCATCCAACCATATTGTCACAACACAATTCCACGGAAAGGCTGTAGACAATGATATTGATTTATTGCTCTGCACTAAATGGAACTCAAACCTAACTGATTGTTTGACTCAAGCTTGCTGCTCAGATCACTGAAATATGTACAATAACAATGTGAAGGAGTTGCAGGGTGTTGCTAAGAAAGGAGGAGGTATGTTTGGACTAATCTTTTTTAGCACAATAATATTGAATTGTTTTGTCAAAACTGTGGTGTCAAAACACGAAACATTACCACTTATTCAGGTTCAACTGCAAGACCTGATCCAGTTCTACAACAGACAAGGAGTCCATACGAGTATTATATACAGTATTATATATAGGATGAGCGGAGATGAAGATCTATCTGCACATACTGTACATTCTGTACTGAGCTTGAGGCCAATGGCAAACACTAATTCCAACAAATTAATGTCATTGTTTGTAGCCATGAGAGGAAAATAAATCAGCCGTTAATAAAATACAGTTTTTGTATGTTTTTAGATCAGAAAAGTCAACATCCATCTGTGGCTAAAAAACAAAGAAAAACAAAACACAATACTTACACTGGCCTTGATTCTGCAGAGCTGCTATAAAATTTAGCACCCATTCAATAAAATAAAAGGAAATTGATGGACTATACAAGCAGATAATGTATTCCAATAGCCTTCAGATAAAATAAATGTGTTTGCAGCGACTACATGACCCACATCTGATGGCGGGTTACACCACAGTGCTGTCAGGTGAAATGCATGAAACCAACTTTGATATTTGACTACTATCTGTGGAGCCTGTGATGAGGCTGACCTCAGTTTTAAATGCCTCCCCTGGCATTGTGAAACCAGATGGGTGACCTGTAACTAACCCAAAGCCTGTAGGCAAAGTGACCTGGCTGCTGCGTGATAATATTTGACTCCTGACCTCTTTGTGGCCTCCTCTGTGTTTCTCCAGGATCCGCAGGGTGTAGTTGGTCCTCTGACCTTTGCTGTTGAACTCCACATGTCCTGTCAGACCATCATACTCCACCTGGCAGGCAGAAGGGGAGAGTGAGGTGAGGGAGTATGACAGAGGAAGAGTAAAGTGGAGAAAGACAGATAAGAAAATGAGAGGAGAGTGGGTAGAAACAATGAATGAGAAATAAAGGCAAACGGATGCTATCTACAGTGACTAGGAGGAAAGAGAGGGTGAAAGACAAAAAGAAAGAAAGAGCTAGAAGGACAGAGTCTGAGGCTGGACCAGACAGGGATGATCAGTTTTGGATCAACTAAGAGCTTTCTCTTAGTTAGTGACTGAGAGAGGCTCAGATAGAGCAGCAAAAAGAGTCAACAGCTCCCTAATAAGACTCAGAACTGCACCTCACAGCTCAGCTCTGCCTCTCCAAAACCCAGGTGCTGGCACAGTTAGGGAGATCTATGATGGATTTGCACGGTGCTGAAGATGGAGCACACCATGATGTTGACTAACAGATGTAGGCAGATGTCGGGCCGATGGGGCGGAGGCAATGAGGGATGGGGCTCAGGCTGCCTTGACAACAGGTCGTCGATGAGAGAGACACACAGACGAACAGAGATGGGAGATGACAAAGAGTAACAAAAGACAGACAGTTACACGCAACATGAGATGAGGGTGATACAAAATGTAGTTGTACTGTACACATTAATCAGTAAGTCAATCAGGAGAAAATGAATCGCGGCATTTCTGAGTAGAGATAATCGTTTTAATCATGTCAAATATTTGCTAGTTGTACATTCTGTAGTGTTTCTGTTTTTCTCTGATTTATATCATTAGAAATTGAAAATATTTGAGTTGTTGGTCCAGTAAGAAAGACATTTTGAAGTAGGGCTGAAATTATTATTATTATCATTATTGATTAATCTGCCAGTTATGATTAGTATTATTTCAAAAACACAACAATTCTGTTTTACTACGGCAAACAAAGACATCCTCACATGTTATTGTCTGGAACCAGCTATGTTTGGCATTTCTGCTTTAAAAATGACTCAAATGAGTAATCAATAATGTTATGATGTTATGAATGTCATAGTGTTTCTATGTTTCTATGTACCTGTGTATTTATGTATGTACGTGAGGCTTTGTACAGACTGCGGCAACAAATTTCCTCGTACACAATGAAGTATCTACCTATCTATTTACCATTGGTTTAAATTTCACTGACTAAAGGATTTATAGATTAATCAAATATCAGTTCTAATCCATAATTAAAGTAACTGTTAGCCGTGTTTTTCTTGGAGTAAAAACGAAACATCTTGACAATGATGATAACACATGGAGCCGATACACAGAGGAGATGCTACAATGGAAGTGAACATCAAAAATGGACATCTAAAGAATGAAACATTTAATTCAACTGAGACTTCCAGCTCACATCTTACCTATGTTTCTCATGATGTATGCATGTACATGTGTACGAGCATACATATGAGCAGGTGGTTTTACAATACATGTTGCATTTATCAAGCATTTACCATGCGCAGGTAGTTCATAAGACTGGTCCCGTGTTGCCAGATCTGAGGTGAGGTGCAGCTGAGCGGCTTCACTCCGATTTCCTGACTGCGGTTCAATTCCCTCACTGCCCCCACCACCACATGCACCGCGTCAAACATCAGCGCTGACGAGAGCTGTGGAAGGAGGAGAGGAAACGAGAGAGAAATGGAGAGGGAAAAAGGCGGGAGGGATGGAAACAAAGTGAGGAAAGACAAGGAGTCAAGGGGGAAGATGCATTGAGGAGAGAGGTGCCAGGACAGATGATTGAATGGTTAACAGGGATGGATGTAGCGGGGCAGGGAAAATAAGAGGAGAGAGAAGAGATGTGAGGTATGAGTAAACCAGTGGGGAGGAAACACAGATGGATACATCAATACCCATTAAATACAAGCAAAAGACTAGCTGAATCTCTTTAACTGCTCCATGAATCAGAGTGAGGAATAAAGTACCTTAATGTTACGTGGCATATAAACAAAGCTTTGAAAATGACTCTTGAATGTGCGCATGCATAAATACTCGAGTGTCAGCGAGACTGACCGCAGGGCCGGGGTATGTTAGGTCACAGCCCTCCATCCAAGAGAGGTTGAGGCTCCTGATGAATTCCAAATAGAAGGGATGGGTGGTGTTAAACATGGAGAAACCCACGATGTTGGACTGCTCATCCACTATATCATCCAGTCTCAGTAGTGGGAAGTCCTGGAAAGGTGGGAGGAGGAAGAAAGAGAGTGACAAGAATTTCAGGTGAGTGACAATGTTGACAGTGTATCAAATCTTGACAAATACTGTGCATAGCAGAGTGTGATGAAGAAAAAGCAGAGGCTGCGGGGAGTGACAACATCTAATCTCTGATGGAGGGAGAAAAAAGGATATAGACAGATAGGAAAGAGGGGAAACAGTGATACAGGGGAAGGAGAGGGTGATGAAAAGGACTCCAGAAAATCTCCACTGAAATATACACAAGACATCTAAAGCACATCATGTACAGAGGGCAGAGAGGAGAGAAACAAATAAAACAGCATAAAGTGACACATTTATTCAAATGGCAGAAGGGGAGGGGAGTATATCAAAGAGGCAGATGAAACCACCAGAAGCAGGTGGCGTGTGGTAGAAGAAAAAGAGCACACCAAGTTTGTCATCACCTTCACCTTAGACTCCCTTTTTCTTTTTTTTTCACTATCCTCCTCTGCACTTCCACATCTTTGTAAAGTATGTTCACTTCCCTGGTCTTTTCTCTCTCATTCCCTCTCCTCATCCTTCATCTCCCCTCTCTCTTTTCTCTCTCTGTCACCTCTCTTTTCTCCCTTTATCTCATTCTTTCTCCACCTTAGCACCTTTGCTCGCTCATAAAGGGACAGGAGGCAGGTGAGAGGAGCGAGTGAAAATGGAGCCGCAGAAGGCCGAAGAGAGGAAAAAGGGTAGAAATGCTACGCTCTTACCATGGTGGTGAGGATGTACTTGTAAAATGCTGACGTCATCCCCAGCTCTGATGCCTGTAGGACAAAGACAAAGAGAGATAGAGAGGGAAAAATAAAGAAGAGGCAGGTGGGATACAGAATGTTGAAAGAGAGAATAAGGGAAGATATAGAAAGATTGATGGAGGGAGAGAGGGAGAGGGCAAAGGAAGAGTGTTATTGAGAGGCAGAGAGCAAAGGAGACAGTTGGGGGACAAAGTAGGAGAGAATGTGGAGGAAGCGAGGAGGAGGGAGAGGGAGCATACGTTAATCACAGTTTTACATCATCAGGCTAACACTAGGACATTTTGCTGAGGGCGGAGAGCCGCTCCAACTTGCCCAGCGAAATCATCCCATACGCATTCAAACCGTGACTCACTGCGCTGGCTATCGGCGTTACAGGCTGTACCGTGAATCAGAACAAGCCTGGGTAACATCTGCAACACATCCCAGCAAAATGTTCTTTTGTCAAATACTTTCTTAAGAGTGTAAGTGATTGTTGCAGGCAGACATGAATAAATATTGTTTCCTATGCAGCTCCGGGGGACAGAGAAGGTAAAAATACATGTTAATTCTGTTACGACAACAAATGTGCAGCCTGCGGGACTTTGAGGGAGTCGTTTTATTGTTTTCCAGATGGTAAGCTCCGCACGTCCTTTATGACTGTAACCTGAATTTCCCAAATGAGTACATTAAAGAGAAAAATCCCAGAGTGTTACTGTGTGTACTGTATACAAGAGTAACTCCACATTGTGCACATGTGGGCGGCACTGAAGAATGTATTGATGTTTGAGGGCTGACCTTCTTGAGGATGAGATAGGAGACAGAAGCATTGGCGTCAATGATGATGGTAGCCACTTTGTCGTCACGGATCTCCTTCAGCAACGGCGTAGGGTCCAGGTTGTCATCTAGCATCCTGATTGACAGCGTCTCCCGAGAGATGAGAAAGCGGCGGACCAGTTCCTCCAATCTCAGCAGACCTGAGGCAGAGCCAAAGCAGAGCCGAGCCGCATATCAATGTCTGTATCAGTAGACACAACTCATATTTTCAAAATGTAAGCTTTGCAGGACCTGTGAAAACCTTGATTTGTTCTCAGATGGCCATATATTTGTGTCATTTTGCGAAACGTGATCGATGGTTTGTCTAAAGCCCCAGGAAATGAAACATTATTTAATATGGAGTCTACTGGGTTTCTCTCTGTAGGACTTAGTTCTGTCTAGTATGACCTCCGCCAAGGAGGTTTTGTCTTCAGTACCATATGTTTGTTTGGCAGAATAACTCAACATCTCAACATGAACTTGACAGATTTTGTTAGTTGAAGAAGAGTTAGGCTATGGGCCAGGAAACAACTAGTTTGTGCTCAAGATAGGGCCACCATGTGTCCTTTTATAAAGAATTCTTCCTCTGGATCTTTCAGACTACATCCAATTACACCTAAACAGATTTTCACCTACAGACACCTTGATGAACGGAAAGGTACAAACACACATTGCTGTGATTTTGATGTATTGAAGGGTTGAGGTTATACACTTGAGTGTCTGCTGATTTAATGTATCACATCATACGTGCGGCTCTTTAAATATTTTCCTATTCAGTGTAACTCATACAGGATTTGTCCAATCAAAAGTTTTATGTAAAATGTTTGGATCCCCTCATCCTTTGGACATAAAATAATTTATGTCTGTTGTGGTTTTTCCACAAAAAATATTTAACCACTAGACACAAGATGTCTCCTGCCTTACAGTCTGTGCATTCTGTGTCTGTGCGCGGCAAGTCTCAAGTTTTCCCATCACATTTGTTTAAGGTGTATATTGGATCAAAAGAGTTTTGATGTCACAAAATCATGCAGACGTTCTCATGTTTTCCTATATGTTCGAAGGTTTCCATAGTGTTTAAGTGCACTGTGCAAATGCAACAAGATGATAAGTGTATATATTGCACAGCAATATGACAAAATATAACCCAGTCAACATAACGTGGTGCTCGTGAGTCAGAATCTTTGTACAAAGTTTAATGTTCCCAGACAGTTTTTTAAAGTGTTCTCCAAAATTTATGCCTTCCATCAGCCAATCAGCATGACAAATTTCTAAACATTTTCTATTAATAGAATAATAAATTTAGAGAGGTTTGAAGCCTTGGTGCAGGTAGGCTCCTTGAGTGCTTTATAATTCATTTTGTGCCTGTTTGTCTCATCCATCAATATTTTATTTCCTGTTATTTCCGTTATGCATGTATTTTGAGTGAAACAGTATGTGTTCAAAAAACTGAATACCTAAAAATCAAATAATAAAACTGGATTCTGCAAAACAAAACTATGGACAGAAACAGGAGCAGAACTGCAGGAGAAGAAAAACCGAAATACAGTACTTGAGACAATTCAGCCACTTCAAGTGAATTCCTCTTGAAAATGAGTATAACCAATGGCAGTCAAGACTCACTTGACATTGTGCGTGGAATGAGCCTTTACTAGAAAGTCTGCCCTGCTGCTTCCTAATTGTAATTCCATAGTAAAGCACCCCTAGCTATGTAAATAAGTGGTGGGGCAGGCATCTTGGGGACAGGGGGGAAGGGGAGAGGGAGGAGAGGAGGAGGGAAGAGGTAGCGCACAGAGCCCTTCAGCAGGAGAAAGCCTCTGTAAGCAGTGGGGTAATCACTGAACCAGGCCAAAACTTTAATTAGTTTGAGGAAGGAGGGGGAAAAAATCAATGCACTTTACAGCTTCCTCTCCCCTCCTCTCTCACTCTCCTTCTTTCACATATTCGCTCTCTCACACATAAGCTCTAACCTCGCTGTCTCTCGTCTTAGCCCTGTGCTCTAGTTACCTCTCTCTGTCTTTATCCATCTCGCTCTTACGCCGCCGCCACCATCTCCTCCTCCTCCTTGCGCTCAGTCTCTCCCTCTCGCTGTCCTTAACCTCATCCATCTCATGAAAACTGCATAATGGAATTAGGCTCAGATAGCAACGTTGTGACCCAGGCGTAGCGAGAGAAGGATACGTCGGAAATGACCCAAAATCTCGGACTCACTCTCATTTAACAGAATATCTATGAACTGCTACTTGCACGGGCTAAAGAGGGAGAAATTAGATTAACGCCATTAACATGCTGTTGCAAAAATGACCGCTTTCTAAATAAGTTGCTTAATTAGGATGTGTGCACAGTGGGTGTCAATGAGATGTGTGACTTCACACATTACTCGCCTCACTGACAAAAAAAAAGGAGTACGTCTACTTCACTTGAACACACCACTCTACACTGGGGTAAACAAGATGAATAAAACAAGTGCACTGGTGGTAAACATTGTCTGATGTTGAACCTCTGCAGCGCCACAGCAGAGCCGCACACACAGACACACAATCATACAAGTACCCCAAAATCCTCTCACACATGTACAGGCATACAGTACATTCAAGGGCAACAACACACACACATGCATGCGTACATAAACACAACCACATGTTCAGATAAAGTGAACCCAGATTTTGTGCCACACAAACCCACACAGTCGTTCAGAGCGTGGAACAAGCCTGTTGAGTGGCAGTTAGCACCTATTCTGCAGCCATGGCAACCAGCTCCATGGCGATAGATAGCGCAGCCAAGTGGGTCAGAGTCTGTGAGTGTGATAACCTTGTATAGATCACCTTCAAGCCAAATATATTACACACACACACACACACACCCCTCAGTGTCTCACCAGTAAAAGCTGCATCTTGTGACCCGGACAGTAACTATCAGGCTATGTGTTGCTTCTAATTCCTGTGAGAGGAAAAAGCCCAGTGAAAGTCAAGTCTCTTATCTATCCATTTAACTGATGATCAAAAATGGGGAAAGAAAAAATTGTCTGATGCCATTTCAGAGATATTTTAGCTCAATGAAATGACAAGTCCACGAGGAATTCAGCTTACTTTCAGGAAGCAGCAGGGAGGCTGGTTAACTGCTGGGGAGATAATGAAAACATCTCACCGATTGAATCAATTTTTCATAATGTCACAGCTTTTTGTTTGTCAGAGTCTACCCTTTTCACACTGCTATGAGAAGTGTTCAAAGGCTTCAATGGTCCCACTTATTCTTTTTGTAATTGCCCTTCAGGTCTTTTATGTTTCTGCTTGGCCGGTGTGATCACTCAACAGCTGCACAACAACTCATCCCGGTTCAGTTTCACTCTGGACTGGACATAAAGGCAAGAGATTATTCAGTGGAAAAGTTTGGATTTTGACCCCTCCTGCAGCACAGGGTGTATTCTGTCATGTATTCACAAAGCTTTGTTTGAATACTACAACCACCGACCGACCAAGCCCTTTAATTCCTGCGACTCTCGATAGGGTAGTGCATAATAAATCAATAACGCACTCTTTCAAAATGAAAATAAAGAGGACTAGTGACTAAGCCCCCAATCCCCTGTGATGTTAAAGCTCTCTGAGTGCCTGGCAAGTTAAATCAAACATCCCCTATGTTCCTCCAATACTGGAAAGCATTCCAAAAACGAATATTTATTAAATTGGTTTGGCCTTACAACCCTCTGAGGTGGATAAGAGACAGTGTGCAAGTGCATGAGTAATAAATAGGAAGGCTGCAGCATGAGCCATGTTCTGAACTCTGACAACAGACAGAACTTTATGGCCAGACTGTCAAGATGAGTGTCCAACGGCGCAAAACAGTCATATCCGCCCAAACAGTGTGAACGTGCCAACACTCCCACAGAGGCATTTGCACACACACACACACACCCAAACACACATATAGTAGGTGAATAAGCTTGCGACTGATGCATTTACACCCACCTAAACACAAACACGGTCATGCAGTCACACATAATGCATTTTATAACTATAAAACCAGGCTGCATTTGTACTCACACTCAGCCTTGGCGCAGACCAGGCTGGCTGAGGGGTAACTGAACGAGCGCAAGATGGCTCCTATGGCCAGGCTCAGGTCCTCGTTGCTAGGGTACAGAGTGACAGAGGCGAAGCGCAGGTACGGCAAGCGTGGAGTTTCCTCCGGACCAATCTTTATATGTGGGATCTGACAGAAAGGGAGAGGAGAGGAGAGGCATTAGGGAAGGCAAGAAAATTGAATGTGTCGAGATGAACTTCCCTTAGAAACACACACAACAACAAAAAAACTGTGAATAAGGAAGATCCATTAGAGATGCTACAGGGTGAAAAGAGAGATAAGAAGGATGGCAGAGGCAGAGAAGAGAGAGACCCAAAGATAAAAGACTACAGGAAGAAAGGAGAAAACAGTAAGAAGAAGTGGATGACGGTTAATTATATGAGATGAAATTCAGTGGGCAAGGAAAAAACAAATCTCTAGACACATTCATCATGATGTCTATGTGGGTAGGAGGAGTAGTAAGTCAAAGGGAAAGCAGTACTTGATGTCTACGCACACATGGCACAGAGACAGATTTGTATATGTCTGTGTGTGTGTGTGTGTTTATCTTCCACACTCACCTCCTTCTCTCCACATATATGACTGACAGTAGAGCCAGAGGCGGGGCTGGAGGCGGGACCTATCACAGAGACGACGCCTTTGGGTAGAATCTGACACACTGATAAAGGGAAAAAGGAAAAATAAACAGTGAATATGCAGGCACACACCTTTTCCTCTGCTTCATTTTGATGGCAGCACAGAGCTGGCATACAGTAGGGCTGCAGTCTGGGGAAAGTGTGTAAATTCAAACTGCAGTGAAAACTCGGAGGGTGCATCATGATTTCAGTATAAACACTTATTCTATTCAAGTAGCACAATCTGTCACATTATAATCTGATTTTGTTTGAGATAAACACTCGAAGGACTACAGCAGGGCAGGGGTTACTTGCTGCTATTATTTACTTGTTTAAACAATTTTAAGACAGTTTGATATAATTATATGTCTAGAGTCAGAAGTACACAAACAGATTGATGGTTGCCTTCAATTAACAAAAGCCAGTTTGCACAATTACTCTTTACACATTTTGTTTATTACAATAACTACTTTCCCCGGGACTGGCTCAAAGAAACACTGTCTCGATAATTCAGTATGCAGTATATTCAAGCATTTCACCGCTCAGAAACACCAAGCAACAACAAACATCTCCACTATATCTAGAAGTATGTGAAGACATTTTCATTTTCATACATTTGTGAATATAGAAACATTTACTTATAGTATGTTTTTATTTGAGACAATCACCTTGTTTACCCATTTACTCATTATTATTTGCCATCTTTTAGGACACATCAGTGAATGAAAGCGAAAAAGGACAGGCTCAGGTATTATCTCTTCATTTGAACCCTGACAAAAATCACCTGTCTGATTTTTGAAATGTAACTAATAAAGAATTTATCAAACAGTATCAACATACTCCTACACCTCCACATGAGAGTGCCTGACATTTGCTCTTTTTGCACATGTCTGAAATGTCTCCATTATGTTGAGTATGTGCATAAATGAGGTTATGTTCTTTGCCTGTCTTATATTTGACTAATTGACCGGCTTGTAGTCTGATCAATTGCTGCAACAGACACACACACCTGCCAAAAGTAATTTTAAAAAACTAGAAAATGCTTAAAGGTAGAGTCAGTCTTACTAGAGAAACATAGCTGATTGTTGAGTCTCATTCCAAGGTTGTCAAATAATGACATTTTGGGTTATGGGAAATGGGAAACAAAGTGGCTCTGAGCAAACTACACAACACAACAGGTAGCATTCATGCTCTAAGGTCATCAGATATCTTTATATATCAGCTGTCTTTCTCCAATATGACTAATCCCACCTTTAAAGGAAGACTTTGGGAAATACGCTTATTTGCTTTCTTTTCAGGTGTTGGATGAGAATGTCTCTTGTCTGCACGATGAATATGAAGCTACACTAAGTTTCATATTGAGCATACAGATGTGAAAGTGGTGTCAATCTTTTCTTGGAACTCCAGGCAAGAAAACAAATGAGCGTATTTCGGAAAATCTGATATTGATTAGTATCCATAACAGTCAGAAGATTGACCATGTTATGTACTCAGGGGTTTCTTCCCTTAGCATACAGAAACACTTGCTTTTGTACAGTATCTTTTGAAAAGGCAGTGGGTTCATTTTTATTGATGATTTCTGTCTACTCACCTGAAAAATGCTTTGTCAGATACAGCAGAAATTAGTCTGGTAACTTACCATGTTATTCTCATCATCTTAAAGCTCTTTTCTTGCTGGTATATTTGGTTGGTATTTGAATTCATCCCAATTAGTTCTCCTCAGTCCCTGCCACTGTGTGTGTGTGTGTGTGTGTGTGTGTGTGTGTGTGTGTGCGTGTGTGAACGTGTATCTGTGTCTGCAGAAAAGGATGTGAGTGCATGCATGTGTAAATGCTTGTGTGCGCAGGGTGTGTGCGATTGGGTGCGTGCAAGCGTGCCTCAGACAGTCGTAGCTGTAAGATGATGAGCTCTCTGATCCAGAGACCAAAAAACGCTGTGAGCAAACAAGCCTGTCAGAGTCTCCTGCCCATCGGTCAAGGACACACACACACACACACAGACACATACACACACGCCTGCAATTCGAGCACATATGTACACAACCCCTCTCATGCACACAGACATTTTGCCAGTGGCTTGTGGCAGGGTTAGTGACCTATTAGAATAGGAGCAGGGAGTCTCTGTCTCCTCAGTGACTGGATTCAGTAGTTCTTCTTCTGTCTTTACAGACTCCAAACATTCAGTTTCAACTCTGTATATCAATACAAATTTCATGGAGTGGACTCTGCAGTGTGGCGCTGCTTTCTGTTGGCCTGCATGGCTGATCTGTATTAGTATTTGATGATTTGTTTTTGTCATGGCCTGCAGAGTAGATGGTGCCAGCTGTTACTAGAGGGCACTGGTCCACTGTTTTTAATGAGACAGGCTTAGTGGCCCATTACTAGTCTCCAATGACATGTAAACTAATCAGCACAAGCCCTTTCTGGTTCCTAATCACATGAAAGTGGTGGTGGTTTTATCATTTTAGTCATCATTTGAGGTTTTTGCTCACAAAAGGCAGCTTTTTAGAAAATATAATTATCTTTTTTGAAAAAGCACCCCTCTTAAGTGGAATAAATCCTGCAGTATTAAGTGGACTGCTGTTCTTTTCTTCTCTTTGCTGGTCACTATTAATATTCATATTGCATATTACTAATAATATCTACTGGTATTTTTAGTGTCCACTTTTTGCCTGGCTAATTAGACACTATTGTACTAATGAATTTAGCTGGACTTTTATCACTCTCTGATGGGTTGAGTGAATCTGCTCTACTGGTCTTCTTTGGTGTGCATCGGCTCCACTCACTGGTGTCAGTAGTGTCGTACTGGGAATCTTTTTGCAGCTCATATATGTCCACCTCCACTCGGGCTCGGGCCGGACCCTCCATCACGCTGTTGATGTTCTCCCTGGCAAGGGACAGCGCCAGTCGCTCCCCACGCCCACACACAGACTGGTCATCCAGGATTGCCGCTAGAAGAGGAGAGTAGGAAAGATAGGTGACGGTTAGGTTAGGGAATGTGTGTTGGTGGCGCGGACAGAGGGATCACAACCATCAGTTGTTGGAGGACTGAAGGGATGTGATCTTGTTCATATAAGTGAGCGATAGGGAAAAAATCCTAAATTAAAATAATAGTTTGACATTTTTGGGAAATATGCATATATGCTGCAATTTGTCTGTAATTACTATGTGTTGACATATTAAATAATTTGGGCTGATAGGATCTGGCCTCAGTGAAGTTAGTTATCAAAATACTGATTATAAGAACCCTGTTTGAGCTGGCAAATGTTACTAATTGGTATTCGGCACAATTTCACCCAGTGTTTGTAGTTCTGATTAAGTTACTTCAAAGCTCAAGTCCTTTAGTCTATAATATGTTTACATTATTCTAACTAACTTCTGTGTGCATTAGTCATTTTAGTCAGATATATTTCTCATTTTTGATACTGTAATCTTACACCTGAATCCAGGAGATCCACTGATACTTAAAACATCTAAAAAGCTGTGTGCCACATGAAAAATCCAAAAGAAAAGGATAGAGGCATGATTGCAGGTGTCAGACAGCTCATCCTGCTCCTGATGAAGGCTTTTTTGCAGTAATTCTACTCTTGTTCTTGCACTTTATTCTCAGGCTGGCTCTGTAGAGCGGGTCATGTAGTAATCAGAGAGTTTCTGGTTTGATTCCCAGCTCCCTCAGTTGTAGTCAAAGTGTCCTTAAGCAAGATAAACTCCAAATTGCTCCCGATGGCTGTGCCGTTGGTGTGTGAGTGTGTGAGCTTAGCATCATCGTGAGTACTTTGGATAGGAAGCGCTGTATCGCTCCTGATGAGTTGGCACCTTGCATGGCAGCTTCTGCCATCAGTGTATGAATGTCTGTGTGATTGGGTGAATGTGATAAGTGTTGTAAAAATGCTTTGAGTGGTCGGTAGACCAGAAAAGCTCTATACAAATACAAGTCTATTTACCTGCATATCTACAGTAGATCAAAAAGACTTAGATAAGTCTTCGAAGATTGTATCTGCCAATCACTCGCACCAAGAGGTGTATTATTAGAGCAAATTTGGGATTGCTGTGATCTCTTATTGTATTGACCAAAGTGGGCAAGAGGCACCAAATCAGGGTAAAAACAGACCATTAAAAGTATGCAGAGAAACTTTTTGAGCCAGTAGGGATGGAGGGATGGATCACCACTCACCCATGCGGACGGAGGAGAGTAAGGGGGCCTGACTGAGGGAGCGTGGCGGCATGGTGACTAGCAGGAAGGAGAGGAAGTGTATTGACAGCAGCAGTGCTGGCAGAGCCGGCATCTTCTACTGCTCCTCATGGAGAATGGTCTGCTGGCTGCCTGTTCCACCACCTGCAGGAGCGGAGGACACACTGCACGTTACTGGACACATAATCATCCTGCTGGCATAAGATGTCTTTTTATGGCATAAGAATTGTCATCCTGCGGCTTATCTTCAGTTTGCTCTGTCACATTTTCATGTAGTGGGAGAACCTGTAATTTGACAGCACATACAATGGACTTTCATACTCAGCTATGAATATGTTCACTGTCATATCACAGAGGCAGCACAGTCCAATGCATACACAAATCTCTATTCATGTCGCCTGTGGAAAGTATACTGTTTATAAGTGACATGACACAACCTTGAAGAGATCTCCAGTGATACAAAGGCAAAATCACACAAAACAACTGGCACACGTGTCCCAGCAAATACACATCTAGACAATATGTTCACATGGAATCATACATATAAGCAAAACACTACAAAAACTAACTGAACACACACTGAGATTTACAGGTACAAAGACAACTGCATTGACTATACACAAATATATTCAATATACACCTACACACATTTATATGTTTACCATAACATCATCCTCACCCTCACCCTCACCTCTAGACAGACACACAAACACACAAAAAAAGCACACACAGAGAGCTCAGCTGAGCTCCACTGGTGCTAAGCAGCCGTCTCAAGGAGTGACAAAGCCTTGCTCTGACTGACAACCTGACAAGGCAGAGTGTGAAAGGATGGAGAGATGAAGGGAGGGATGAGGACAGAGGCGAGGGGAAGAAGTGTTGTGTGACGGGCAGGCAGGGAGGTTGAGGGAGGGGTGGTGTTGCTGTTGTTGCCGATGGTGGTGTGGGTTGTTGACCTGGGAACGTTTCGAACGTCTGGTTCACCAGTCAGAGCTTTAGACAGTTCTGACGGACAGCTGAAAGAGTCAGTTCATGGCCTTCAATTGACCCTTGCAGCTGTAAACAAGGGAGCGCTGGAGTGGTAGAAGGCTGACCTTTAACCCCAACAAGTGCACATGGGGTTTGGAAATGAACTGTGTTTGTGCATACACTATGTGTACATCAAAGAGGAGATAATGTGGATTGTCGGTCACTGTGTTGAACGAACATCCCTCCACACGCCTTTTCACTTTGAGATCTTCATTTTGTCTTTTTTTTCCTCTTCCACTCACCTTTCCAACACTTGTTTAGCTTTGATGTTTAAAGCACACCAAAAGAAATCTGCAACCCTGTGCTTTGAATCCCTCGTCACGACTCATAAATCAACCATCCTTCTCTTTTTCCTCCTTTTTTTTCTTCCTCTTTGCTCTCTATGCAATTACTGACCTCCCTTTCTTCCTGCAAACTTTACATGTCTGTCATTCTCGGGTTTGTTGTGTCAAAGGGTGGGCAAGTGTGTGTGCGAACATGTTTGCAATACTAATAGCATGCGCCATACTGTGCAGATGGCTGTGTTGCTCTCATTATGGCTACTGCAGCTCAAAATGAGCAGAGGCAGGGCTTATGCATGCCATCTGTATGTGTGACACAACATAGAATAACAGGCACAAGGTGGGAGTACTTTTTCTTTCCCACTCATTGTTTTCAATAAATTAATCTTGTTTTAGTATGTTGCAAGATTTAGGGAGCTTTATTTACAGAATATGGCAGAAATGGAACATAATATGCATAGATATGTTTTCATTAGTGTACAATCAGCTGAAAATAAGAATCGTTTTGTTTTTGTTACCTTAGAAAGAGCCTTTTATATCTACAGATGCCGTGGGTCTACAATATTTCTACAGTAGCCCATAACTGAAAAACCTTGCTTTTGGAAAAGGAGGGTGAGTGGAGGGGGGACACTGGTCTTTTAAAGGTGCCAATAAAAAATGAATGCATCTAAACATTCTACGCTTTTGTCATACTGGCACACATGGCGAACATGTACAACAGAGACAGTTACGCAACAGCTGATTATTCTGAGCACACAGTGAGATCACTACAGCACACTGCTGTCACACAGCTGTGCATTGTGTCGCACACAGTACTCCATTTTTCTGGTTACTACTGTATTCTGTTTGCACCCCACGCGAGTGGTCTCTTTCTCAATTTACTCTTCAGCAAAGTGTGTGTGTGAGGCGTCCAGAGCCGTGTGTTTATTCCAGGACATGTATGGGCATGCGCTTACCTTGTGTTAGTGTGATGGCGTATTGATCGAGCCCAGCTGAAGTGGCGGGCCCTCAGGTGCGGTCAATCAAAACAATGGGGAACCTATCATGGGAGCACTGCATTTCACAGGAGCCATCTGATTGGCTATTACCAAGAAGCAGATTGCCATGATGACGAATAAGATCCTAACTGAGGCTATGCCTTCATCAATGATGGGATGGAACCGGTGCTATTTCATTGTTATTGAGAGCTATTGACAGCATTAGACAGTGAAGATTACAGCATCTATACTCCAAGGGGAAGGTGAGTGGGGTGGGAGGATGGAGATGGAAAGCTGTGATAGAAGTAAGGAGAATGAGAGAAAAAAAGACGCAGAGGGAATGGGCTATGGACGATGGGGGAATAAAAGAACAAAATTGAATACCGAGAGAAGAGATTGGAAAGTGTTTCTGCAGAAAGAGAGACGCAGGGCAGGATAGAGATAGAAAGACAGAAGAGCAGTGGTGGAGAGTAACAAAATACATTTACTCAAGTGTTACTCAGGTATAATATTGTAGTTTTTATTCCGCTACATTTGTTTGACAGCTACTAGTTCCTAAGATTGATCTACAAAATATATGATCAACATATAAAATGTGATGCATTGTTATAGATTAAGCTCCCAACAGTGCATTAAGTAAAATTAGTTCCACCTCACCTAGCACCTGCGACATTAAAATGCTGCTTATATGTTCATCAATAACTATACTCCAATATATTATAAAATAAAGTGGGGAACATTCTGTATTGCCAGACTGCCCCATCATTACTTCAGCAGTTTAATTCTGTTTATCACAGTGTGTTACGCTTTATCACTAATGACAAATTTCGTATTCATCACCACTCTCCGTATGATACATTTGGATGGATAATCATCTCATGATATTCATCTCTAAAGCTCTCACATCACGCACCTCACATCCCTCTACGCGCTAACTTAAATGCACCATTTGAATGGAATGAACTGCCTTAAAGCTAGACTCTCTTATTGCCCTTTGAGATTTTAAAGCTTTACTATCCAATGTCTTTTTATGAGTCTAATTGTTTTTATTATTTCTGTTTGCCGTTTGATTGTTGGTTGTTTCACTTAAGATGTGTTGTTCTTAAATACAAATTGAGCGGTTAGATGACCATTAATGTTTCACGGTATCAGATCTCTCATGAACTGATGTCAGATATAACTATATGAAAGGAGCCATTTTGTATAATGAGTACTTTTACATTTAATATTTTACTGTAAAGTGCCTCTAATACTTAAATGGACTGTACTTATATAGTGCCTTTCTAGTAGCCGCATTTACACTACATATCTCATTCACACACACATTCGTACACCGATAGCATTGGCTGCCATGCAAGGTACCAACTGCTCATCAGTTTTTTTGTGCACTAACCATTCATCACACACATTCATACACATGGCACAGCACCAGGAGCAATGTGGGCTACAGTATCTTGCTCAAGGACCTTGCAGACTGGAGGAGCCAGGTATCAAACCAACAATCATTTGATTAGTGGACAACCCTCCTACACCAAAGCCGCACCAAGTACTATATACTTTAATAACTGTTTTAATACAAGACCTTTGTAACAGTGGTATTTTTACATTGTGGCATTAGTCATTTTATTTTCTTTCACTCACTGTAGAAGAATGAAAGCAGCTATAATGTGGTAGTAAAAAGGTGGAGGGAGTCAGGAAAACAGACACAGTCTGAGAGAAAGAAAGAGCAAATGGTGAAATACTATTTCCGTGTTTAATCTGCGAGGACTGTGTATCTGGCTGCTGTACGTGCCCTGTTGCTGTAGTAGTACACGGTTGAGTCCCTGTAGCAGTTGGGTGTCAGTCTGCAGGGAGCTGGAGCAGCGAGAGGCCTGAGCGGAGCCAGACGAGTCTGAGCTGTACAGAAAACACCGCTTCTAACCCCCCTTGCTCGCTTTCATTCTGCACCCTGCTGTAAGTCACCCTGCATGCTGGCACCACTGAGAAATACACAAAAGCAAAAATACATAAATATCCTGACTCGCCTTGTCTATGTGTGTGTGTGTGTGTGTGTGTGTGTGCGTGCGTGCAGGAGAGAGTATAAGAGAGAATGAAAGAGGACATTCATCCCGTTTTTAGTGTTTTGTGCATTCATCTTATTTATATTATTTTGTGTGTGTTTTGTTTTGTGTGTGTGTGTGTGTGTGTGTGTGTGTGTGTGCAGGAGACTTGGCGGCTTGCTCATAGTGTCTGCAGTGCCTATTATGAAAGAGAAAACCGTAAAATCAGAGATCTTAATTATCTAGAGAGAGCATGAGGAAGAAGGGGGAGGGAGAGCCAGAGTGGGAGAGAGGGAGGGAGGTAGGGAGGGAGATATGGAGAAAATCAGAAAAACGAGGGAATGCTATCTCGCCCTCAAACCCCCAGGCAGATGAGGAGAGGACGAACAGAGACTAAGGCAGAGGAAGCAGGATGAGCGATAGCAAGGGAGGAGAGGAGGAAGAGAGGGATGCGGAGAAAGACAAAAAGGACTCAGATGGAGAAAAAGCAGCTTGAGGGGTAGGGGGTAGGGGAGCAGGAGAGGAGAAGGGTGTCGGTGGGGGGGCTGGCGAATCATTTGTTTTTCCCCTTCTGCCTTATTGTATGACACAAGAAAATCTGACAGTTATCATAATGGAAGGATGAATCATTCCCATAATTGAATTTGTAAGTGGAACGGCTTCAGTGGCTGTGGATTTAAGAAGACTGTACCGCCAGCCATTATGGGACACAAGTGTTATTTTTCTCATTCTTCTCACAATTAATAGTCATTGTTGACTAGAGAGGGCGTGCTGCAGACAGCTGGGCTGCTGTCCCTGAATGAGCACGGTCAGGCCATTTCATAACTCCCAGACAATATGGATGAGCTGGGAGGTTTAGTGTGTGTGAGCAGTGACAGTGGGAGTGGGAAAATGCCATGGACCCCTCGCTCAACCCTTTCTTGTAGGATTAAATGTTTGGTACTTTGTGTCTGCACCTAATATCAAAGCAGCAGCACATGTTCTCGGTCGCATTGACTCAGCATTTTCACTTTGCACCCTTCGCATTTTCTCCCTCTCTTCTCTCCTCTTACATGTTCCTCTCAGTTCTAATCTCACCATCTCTGCCTTGCTCTTCTATCTTGTCTTTGTCCTCTCTATATACCACTGTCTCTCCACTTCTTTTATCTCTTTAGTTTCAGTATTTCAGTTTTTTTGTGGTTGAGTGTGGTTTATCACACTCACCTTTCCTCCTTTTTTGCTATTCTTAGTGTAACAGGCTTTTAAGAGTTTGGGTTTGAGGCATGCCAGCCACTATGGTGAAATTCAACATTTGAAACAAATACGATTTATTCATGTGACGAAGGAGCTGGTACGTATATGTTAAATTAGATTTTTGAAAATGTTTATATCAGGGCAGAATTTAGGGAAAAGTTATATTAGCTTGGCCATATTGAAGAAGAAACGATAACATGAGCAGCTATAGTAAACAATGCAATTAAATACAACAGTAGTGCAATAAAGTGAAGCTTGTAGTGTTAAATGTTTTTCTTACCATATTAAGGGTAAACAATTTAATTAACTTCTGATAAGGTAGTGCAATTTAATACAGCTATATCACACAGCGCAGCCTTAAAAATCAACACCTCTCAGAACTTTGATACTGGACTGGATTCTCTCCACACTACATCCAGTGATGTTTTTTAATATTCAGCATATTTTTTTTACTATATGGTTAAAGAGAGGCAACTACAACCTTTAGGTTAGGAAAAGATTGTGGATACAGTTTTTAAAAAGCAAACATTGAACGCTGTATTGACAGAAACTGTGAACTGCTGCAGTCTCCTGTGCTACTCCACCTCGACCTCCACATCCTTACATTCTGCTTTGCTACATAAAAGGATAAAAGGGCACACCGCTTCCTGTATTGTTACCATATGATTGGCAGCAAACACTGGCAATGGACATTTCCAGCCACGCTCAGAGAGAGTAAAAAAAAGTTTATAAGCAGTGATAAAGCGATTAGTCAATTAATCAACAAGTTGCTCATTTATTAAACGCTTAAATCACTAATGTAAAAAAAAAAAATGTGCTGGTTCCAGGTTTTTAAACGAGAGGATTTGTTGTATTTCTGTCTCAAATCATTGTTAATTGAGTTGTAGGTTTCCGAACAAAACAAGCAGTGACTCTTGGGTTCCGGGAAAGTGCATTTTTAAGTCTGTGGCAATTTGTAGAATAATGATGACAAGAGAAACACTTGCACACTGACTCTAAACCACAAATGTATTTACTGTACTTAAGTGGATGTGTCAATCCCAGTCGAGTCTTCATCAGGTCATTAAAAAAAAAAGTCGAACGCAGATCCGCCTGGAGTCGAAACGTCTACTTCAATAAATAAAGCGTACAGGCGTTACTCTTTTCATCAGTGTTGATTTCCGATAACGTCTTGCATAACTACTGTAAGTTCTTCTTAATTTGTTGCAACCCTAACTACAAGCTTCACGACATTTATTACATGACTGCCATGTTGTGCACTGAATCAGGTGTTCATGTTATTGTGTCCAACCTAAGTAACTCCAGTCTCTAACCTTCTGTCTTGCTGTTTCTCCCCCCTCCAGTTCCTATATGTTTTCACCTTGTCCTCCCTCAGCAGGGCCGCAGACACTTTGATCTCTCATTTTCAGTCTCTCTGCCTCCTCCTCTCTCTCCCCCCCCCCTCTCTCTCTCTCTCCCTCCATCCTCCCCCACCTCTGTATCTCTTCTCACTCAGCCTCTATCTATTTTGTCTCTCTTCCTCAGGAACACTCTATACCCCTGTCTCTTTACTGACCTCTCTCTTCTCTCTCCCTATCTTAGCTCTCACCGGTCTCTTCAATCTCGACAGTGCACTTTCTCTGTTACAGTCCCCCCACCTCTCCCTCTCCCCCACTCTTCCCCCTGTCCCCCCTCCTCCCTCTCTCTCCCTGTTCATTGGACATGGATAAATTCTTCCCAGTGTTCTCCTTGACAAAGAGGCCCTCAGTCAGTGACACCGGCTGCTTGGGGAACCACCATGCTCCTGTGACACTGTCACATCCGAGTATGTCACGCACAAACATACACACACAAACACACGAGCATCCACACACACACACACACACACACATACACACACACATACACCAACTCTCCAGGAAGGTTCAAAGAACATTGTGAGTGCACGCTTGCTTATGAGTAAGCTTGTGTCTTTTTGTTTTCTTCATGTCTGGGTCCCGATGCAAGCCTGCGTGTTATGCGTTTGTACATGCCAGCAGTGAGTTTGCATTTCAGCCTTCCCGCATGCATATGTACCACCTGCTGTTGAGATCAGTGTGGTTAGGGGGAGAGGGGGTGAAGCTCAGTGCACTACTTTCCCCCAGGAGCTGTTTAAAAAAGATGTGCTGTTCAGTGTCACTAGCTGTCGACGACGCGAGGTCCCACTTGTTGCAGCTTTGGCTTATGTAAGCGCAGTAGTTTAATCACAATTAGGAAGCTCTCCTTGAACTCACTCGCCCCCTGGGTTGTTTGGAGAGCTAAAATTTGCATTCAGAACAAAGCCTTGGAAATATAAGAGCGATATTAATACACACGGCGCTGCGAAGAGAACAATGTCTGAGTCAGAATAGAGTGCTGTCAATCTAAATCACTGTCAATCACCTGTCAGGTGGATGGCACATTGAATGGTTTAACTTTTGTCATCAACGGCTGGCATGGATTTGATTAAAAGATTTTATAATATAGTATTGGTACATACTTATTGTAATCCCATCACTGGACCATATACCTCCTGTGCTTTAAATTTTTTACTAACTCGCTCTTTTTTCTCGTTGCTTTTTTCCCCAACTACTGCTCCCACTTTACAGCCGACCATCCGAGGAGGAGGGATGTCTTTTTGAATTGCCTCTCCTGAGGCTTCTTTCAAATTTTTTTCCGCTGATGTGCTAAAGGGTTTTTTGTGTGTGTGAATAGTATTTTACTTGTCTTCTTAGAGAGCTTACCACCAATGGTGCAAGCCTGTGAGGCCCTTTGGGACATTCGGATGTTATATGTGGCTATACAAATAAATCTGACTTAATTCAACTTGACTTGAGAAACTCTATTTAACACAGAGATCTTCTGTCCCTTTCAGGTGACTACTGATGCAGAATATTTAAATGATGCCTCTTACTGTACAGTAAGAGCGACTATTTTACATCATAAAAGAAAGCACTTCAGAGTCAGAAGTTTGGTTTGTTCAATCAGTCAGAGCTCAAAAGCTTCACAACACTGAGATGTTTGTGAATCGCTTGAAGCCGGTTAAAGTAACCACATATTTACAGTGAACATGAAACAGAAAAACGGAAACTGCGCTGCTATATGCAGTGAGACAGACAAAGGTAGAGTGTTTGCCTTCGCACTGCCGTAGCTCTGCGATGAACCGATGAACTAACTCCACACAGCTCTCCCACTTAGACACCCACGCGCCGCACACACACACACACAACAGATACATAGAGATGTACACAAACATATCCAACATATTCGCCCTCATGCACACACACACACACACACAGGTTGTGGATTAAATGACTCAGATGGCATTTGCTCTCTCAGTCTCTCTTTCCCTCTCCCTCCCTCTCTCTCTCTCTCTCTCTCTCTCTCTCTCTCTCTCTCTCATTGTCAGGTTTTGCTGCCGTGGCAACAGAGTCGAGGATGAGAGGAGGAGGGAGTGGGAGTGGGGAGGTAGTGTGAGGGAGAAGTAGAAAGAGAGAGGGAGAGGAGAGGAGAGGAGAGGAGAGGGAGCCGGTGATGGAACAGGTAAATGAGAGATCGGGGAGTTAGAGCCCACTGGTCATGTGAGGCGGGGCTTCATCGCTGCTGCAGTGTGTGTTTTTCTGAGTGTGTAATTGACTATGGTATAATAGTGAGAGGCAGAAACACAAGGAATGTGTTTTTGCTACGTGACTGGGAACAAGTGTGCACTCTGCGCCTGACTCGGTTGTGTGTGTGCGCGCATACTGTATGACTATGTATGTCCACTCAGATCGTTGTATAATTCTGTCACCCACGACCACATCTAAAATTGGTCATCTGAGATCAGGACGAGCCATCATACTATCAGAGCTGACAGACAGCGACTGGGGGGGAGAGGAGCAGAGCTAAAAAAAAACAGAACAACAAATCATGAAAATAAAGGGGTGACTGAGTGCTGCGAAAGTGCTCTTGTGATTCAAGTTGTACATGTGGGGCTTCTGGTTTGTGTTTTCGTCTGTACTAATTTGCTCTGCAGAAAGCAGAATGCTCAAATTTGGTTTGTTTTCAGCTGCCCCGGGCAAGAGACAAATTCTCTCTGACTGCACTTCTCAGACTCAGTTCAGCATCTGAAAAGGATTCGTTTGCAACTATGCAAAGTAACTATGCAAAGACCAAAATATGTAGGGCAAGCCACTGTTCTCATTCAGGAGAGCAAAGATCGTGCTCTCTCGCAAAGCTAAATTGACAGGTATTTATGGAGAATGACATGGTTAAAAATCAACAAAATGTTTCATTATGTTTTTGTACCAGCTCTTTCATTTCACAAAGAAATTTGTCACTTATCACTCTCCCTGCTCAAGGAAAGTGCATCGATGTGTAATAATCTGATTGAAATGATCAGACAATGTGATGATTTTAAATTAACAACAGCAGAAGAACAGTGTTTTAATAGTAATTGCTATCTGCGAGTACTTGCCAATTCAACCTCCTGGCTGAATCAAAGCCTTCTTCACTTGTTAATCTGTCACTGTAATACACTTATAAGTTAGGTAGGTGCCAAGCAAATTAAGATACTTTAATTTAATGAAAACAAATGTAGTAATTATCTTGTTTACTTCATTTTTTTTTTTTTTTTTTTGCCTGACATTGTTTTCTGGATTGTGCCTTGGGATAAATGCATAAAAAAATACATCTTTACTTTTGATGCTGCTGCTAAAATAGCTGAGAGAACTTTGCATCAGTGCCAGATGGTGAATATAAGCCATGAATAATGCCATGCGATCCGAGACAGCGCCAATCTGTGTTGACTCAGCGACAATCTGAAGTCTGCGTCTTAATAGATAATACTGACTTTGGCCTTCATGTTATTGTAGCGTTAAAATATGACTGTCACAAAGAAACTCATTCTAAATATGGCATCTATGATTAAAGGAACAAATAATACAAAGAATTCAAAGTAACTGTTTGTTATCCCTAGATGTGTATGTGCATAGATATCAGAGCAATAGCTGTGATGAACAGGGCATTCCTGGTGGCTGTATTGGATTACATAATTGATCAAATTATTTATGAGCAATTTCATTAAAACAGAAAAAAAAACAGCAGCGTCCATTTTGAAAAGGTCACAGAAGCGATAGGATAACACAATGAAGCCCTGAGGGATTTTATTTCATTGTGTCTCATGTTGAAAACTACATGGCTATGAATATAGCTCATGACCTTGGTTGATGTCATTGCCTCTCGTCCATGTTGCCTTTCATTCTGCTCTCTGCAATATCCAGCGCACTGGAAATGCCAAGAGAATAATCTTTAATAATGTCCTTTGCCAGATGGTTGAATTACCCAAACAAATATCCAGATTGCTGAAGGATGCAACAAATACAAAATAACTTTTCAGTGCTTTTTTTGTGTGTGTTGAGCCATAAATGATCTTTTTAATCAAATGATTTCATCAGTTTTACTCTCCTTTTTCAATTTTACTATATACGCCTTCAGACCATAAATACATTAATAACTGTATTTTAATACTGTCTGTGAAAAGCTGCTTTCATCTGACCATATTTTAATATGCTAATCCTAAAGCTGCGCATATGTTTTATCATGGCTGCTTGTTTCAGATTGTAATTGTACATTATGAAATAAAAGTTTAATTTATTGGTATTTATGTTATGTAAATTGCCCAGGGATAGTTTGTTCTATTCTGATTGATGTTAGCCTGGCTGAGTTATTCAGCTGGCTGCGACACATATTAATCAGATCACATTAGATATATAATTATCCTTTTAGATTTATGGTCTAAACAAGGGCTAATGGTCAGAATTTATCAGAATTTGATTCCCCTAAAAATCATTTCACAGTTTGCCTGAATATGTTGCATGTCTCCTCAAGATGTTGTATAATTCCGTCACACATGACTGAGTCTAAAATTGGTCATCTCCGCTCAACACGAGACATCACACTATTAGGCCTGATAGAGACTGACTGGAGAGTGGAGAGGGAGGGGCAGCGGGATTCAGCAAAACATGGAGTGACTGGGCACTTTCAAAAATGTTGCTGTGCATCAGTTTTGCATAAAAAGCTTTTTATTTGTGTATCCATCTGTGCTAAATGCATTACCGACAACAACATTCTCAAATTGTTTTCAGATGCCCCTGGCAAGTGGCATTTTCTCCTTTTCTGTACCTCTCAGGCCCAGCTGAGAAATAAAAAAGGACATCACACAGGAAGCAAAGATGACTTTTTGAGGATTCAACCACTTAGTATGATTAATGGCACACAGTTTTAGCCTCCATGTTGCAGGAAGATGAATGCTTTTTAATATTGATGATGAAAAAGCAAACCGTTCCATCAGTGTTTTACATCACGTACTGTACACTACTTACAGTTTGTAATAAATATTCAAGGAAGGGAATAAAGGAGTGCAAAAGTAATACTGTTTCAATAATGACTTAATAAAGACCACTGTTGTTGCTCATCACAACCCCATCGCTTCACCCTGTCCTCTTCCTTTGTGTGAAGGAGAAACTACTTATACACTAATAAAACATAGTTATGTGTATTATATTAAATTTCTGTCATATTTTATAAATAGAGTCCTAAATCTTACACACTGGATCTTTAATCTACAATCAATTTTGGGTGTTTAGAAATCAGAACCTTATTATTATTTATTATATTATTTATTATTTATGCTGTGAGCAAATGCAAATACCTTCTGTCCACAACTCAGTACAAATAAAGGTAAAACACAGTTTTTTTGTTGTGAGTAAACCCCTAATCTTTCTACTCAGATCATGTTTTTAAGAGGTAAGCTGTTAACTTTGCATGTGCACTTCTTCTTAACATGATTATGATGGTCAGCAGCAGTGCACGGCAAGCCAGAGGTCTACATAACAATGGACTCAGATGATCAAGAACATTGTGTCTGACAATTGATGAATAATTTCTTGCTATTTGGGCCTTGATGCTATCTGTATGTCAATATTTAATGTCCCTCACCAGCAGGACAGATTGGCTCTTCAACCATCTCCACACGTCTCAGCTGAGCCTCACTGCCTCACTGCCAAAGAGCTGCTGAAACATAAAAAGAAAGCAAACTGCTATACTGCTTATTTTCAGGAGAAATGCAGGTCACTTTCAGGTGTGCACGTGTTTGCGTGTGCCTCTATGACCGCAGTGTAACCTTCACAAGGTCAATTAAGTGGTCAAACGCTGCTGCAGTACATTCAGCTCAGCTTTTTCATGCTAAATTGTTGGTTATCCCTCCACTGGCTCTATGCTAATAGATGGTAGCATATGCTAAAAGCGATGTCCGTTACAATATTTATGCAGCAGCACCGTATTTAATGCAAAATTAACATTTGTTTGCCCCGTTGTTCAGTAAATCAGTACCAAGCACTGGTGAATAAATGCATTTATATGTACATAATACATTTAGTTAGCCCATGGTACATTAGCCTTAGAAGTTCTACAACTTACTACAGAATTATGAATATCCACATTCATTTTTTATACGATTTACAACTAGCATCCTAAATTAGAATCACTCATCACGTTACTTGATCTAGGGCACTATGTATGAGGTAGAAATGAGAAATATGTGTTTATTCAATCACTCTATTTATTTGAATTACTATGTGTAGTGTACTATCACCCTTCTCATGCCTAACAGCTGCATTCTTTTCACGTCTGAAATAGAAAGTGAAAGAAAGAAATGAATGTGGTTTGAGGATGAAAGTAATATAATATGTGCTATAATGCTATAACAACACAATGTGATTTAATGTGTATTATCATGTATTTATGTACTGTATGTGCTGCAAACTATGCCAGCGGGAATAATGATAACGCTATGATATGCTATCTTGGTAATCATATACACTACAATGCACTGGTGTATATAGAAATCACATAATTAGTTGTTGGAATGCAGCACATGTATGAAAATTAGATTCATATATGTACAGTATTTGTAATAGTATTCAGCCTGAACCCAAATGTCACAGGCTCTCTCTATTAGACCAGCACCATGAAACAAAAGCTATTCCACTGTCAAAGGAGCTGCGGCATAAAGCTCTGCAATCATTATGACAATGTCCAAAAACTGCCCGAGAGAAGAGAAACCAAACTCTCAGTTTCCATAATAATCCATAAAAGAGTGGACACAAAAAGCCACAAAACGGTGTTATGGGCGATGGAAAAGAGATAGTTTTAATTGAATCACCCGTATTAGCATTTTAACTGCAGTGTATGTCTTACAGTGTGTTGCTGTCCATGCTGCAGTGGTGATTATTGAGGAGCATGGCTCAGGATTTGGCAAACAACAAAGCACACCGTGTTTTTTGAAAACAGCACTTTTGATATCCTGCATGTCTGAGATAAATGTAAAACAATGTAATATGACGGCAGGGGAGACTAGTCTCTGCAGTTCCTGAATTTACTCGTCCATTTTATTGCCAGTGTTTTTGTATGGCGTGTGTCTGGTCAAAAAAAAACGAGTTCCCCGGGGAATAAATAGGGTGTGATTTGAAAGTTGCCCTATATTTGGCTCAGTTGCTTTCAAATGCAGCCTGTCAAGTTACGCCGCGTGCTGCAGCACCTCTCACTCCGCCTGCCTGCCTGGCGGCCGTCCGCTCGGTCAGGTGAGTTATTGCCAGGACTGTTCCTTAAACACCCCCTACCACCACCACCACCACCACACACACACACACACACACACTCCAAGTCGTCCATTACTGTGCCTGTCAGCCAAGCGTGCAATCAATACTCCCCCTCCGACAGCGTGCACACATGTGATGGAAGGCAAAAAGGGAGGAGAGGAGGAGGACAGCAAGGGTAAAGAAGGGATGTTGACGGGAGAAGAGGGAGGAGAGGGGTAGAAAGGCCTGGGAAGAGGGAAGTGTTAGTGATGGAGGGGGTGGGGAGGGTGTAGGGCTCGAGGGCAGTGGGTGAAGGAACAGGGGAGAAAAGAGAGATGACAAGAAAAATGTCCGAAGAGCGGAGACAAACAACAGAGAGCAGTAATATATAACAAAACACAGAGATAGAGTGTGGGAGTGGGAGACGGAGGACAGAGATGAGGAGTGGCAGAGGCAGGAGAGATGGAAAATAGAGGGAAAAAAAGAGAAAATGTGTGTGTGTGAGTGTGTGAGAGAAAGAGACAAATGGAGAGAGGTTGTGGGTGGATGAAGAGAATGCTATATATAATGGCAGAGGTTCAGGAATAGATCAGAGTGATTGTGTTTTGTGATTACCTAACACTCACATCTGCAAACACTAGCAGGCACCAGCTGACATCAAAGACCACACACACACACACACCTATACACACAAACACATACCCTACATACAAACACACACACTGACACACGAGGAACCCACTCGGCAAAGTAAGGCTGGCACACGCGGGCCAGCAAACCTCATCTTCATGCTAAACTGAACTAACTCTCCACTAAAGAGCTTCTGTCGTCTGGCCCGGATTGATAACAGAAGCAAACACTACCCACTCACAAACACTCGGACATAAACACACTCTTGCCGTGCCGCGAACACATCTCATATACATAAAAAGATTCCTAATCGCGT
Source organism: Argyrosomus regius (assembly GCA_946959425.1). NCBI lineage: Eukaryota > Metazoa > Chordata > Actinopteri > Sciaenidae > Argyrosomus > Argyrosomus regius. The sequence goes on along the minus strand of OX336884.1, from coordinate 20,030,781 downwards.
ATAAACACACAGGCATGGCTGTATTGTAAACACTCCACCCAAGTAGCCATGCTACTGTCCTGCCACACACCCGCAGGTAAAAAAAAAACACACAATAAGCCATGGTAAAGGCCTTAATTGCTCATTTTTTGTTCTGGAAGAACTCTGACCTTTTTCTGCTGTGGTCTGAGAGGAGTCTGAGAGATCCAATTATTACCTGAATCTCTGCTGCTCAATTTTTCATGGGAAAAATAGCTGCAGGAGCCCGGTGTCGGCATGCATGTGTTTCTTCATGCCTCTTGTATTAAAACAAAGATGGCTCCTCCAAACTTCATTAACGATGCAAAGTTCAAGATGTGTTGATCAATTCCTGCAAGAGTTTTGTTCAACTTTTTATGTCTAAAATGGCAGCTGTGTGGCAAAAACTTGTAAAGGAAACAGTGCAGTTGTTTGACAAGTGGCTTAATCAGACATGCAAGCCTCTACCCTCAAATCAATGGTATTCAACAAGATGAGCATTGAGTGCAGGAGACAGTGACAATGATACAACTAAATGTCCAAGCGAGCAGTGTTTCTAAGCCTCAAACCCCTAAAACAAAACCCCAAAAGTGGCTGCATGCAACAGACATTCCCTTCCTGCTATAACAAGGTCAGCAGCACTATAGGATTATTCATACACTCACATGGTTCCCATACCCGGACTGGTAAATGATCCAGATTAAATAATTCAGTGTTTTTCCAATTCAAAGTTAGGGTTATTTTAAGAGGAGCTGTTTTTCTATTAAAAAATGTTACCACATAATCTAATAAATCACTACCACTCCCGGAAATAAGCATTATAAAATCAAGGGAAAACATTCAACCCAAGTACCAGGGGATGTATGTGTGTGTATGTGTGTATGTGTGTGTTTCTGGATCCCAAACAGCTTCCTCTAGCCTCGGGAAAACCTGCTCCCAGCTGGCCCAGTCCTCAGCTAGCTACTCCACCTCCTTTGATTCCCAGCGACGGGGGAAATTTAACAGTCTCTCATGTGTGTGCCTGCTTGTTAGTGTGTACACGAGCCTCTACTATATGTCCCTGTTTGTTTGCAAGTGTAAACAATATGCATATATTTGCTTTGGACACTCTGCACTGCATAGCCTGGTGTGTTTCGATCAAGTCTGACGTGATGAAAAGAAAGGCTGAGGGCTCGGAGGGAATGCTACTGCCAGAGCGCAGGAGGAGCTTCTTTCCTCTCAACTCAGGTCACCAAATTACTAACAAAAGCCAACTATCACTTTGTGGCTCAAGCTGTGAAGTCCAAGAATATCTGAATGAGGATATAGGTACTGTATGGAGGTGCTCCAGTTTCATGCCTGCATAGAGCAGGCGGTGAACTGCACACAGCCAAGGTGATCCCTGCCAGCCATTTTGCCCTGCATTTAGTATTCATTTTCCAGGCGATCAAACCCGCTGCCAGGAGGTGGAGAGAGAGTGTATGTGTGTGTATGTGTGACTATTAACTCACACAAATTGAGTGTGTGTGAAAGTGCACATGCTTTAACAAACACATGGATGCGTGGTGTGCAGGTGTAGGCTTAACACCCTCGCAGACTGATACATAACAAAGGTGTCTGAGCATATGTGTGAGGATGCTCGTGTGTTAATGAATTTGCAAACAAGTGTGCATCATGCAGCAGGGTTGATTAGGAACGCAATAGGCCAGGGGCCAGCAGACCCGGCTCCCGGTACACAAGCCAGTGGAGAAAACCTGGATGTGAACAGCTTCCTGCTGGGGAAGGATAAGGGAGAAAAGGGGAACACAGGAAGTAATGAGAAGGGAAAGAACAAAGGAGGCAGTAAAGAGGGGTGAAGCGGGGAGAAGGAGGATGTGGGTTTGGGGAGAAAAGACAAAACAGTTTTTAACAGGATGAGCAGGAGGGGAAGGGAAAGGAGCGATAAGGAGTGGAGTGAGCAGAAAGAGAAACCAAGAGGGGGATGAAAAGTGTTCTGGTGGTGGTGGTGGTGGTGGTGGTGGTAGTGGTGGTGGTGGAGGTGGAGGAGGAGAAGAAAAAGGAGGAGAAAACAGAGGAAATGGGGGTAGACGACGAGAGGGAAAGAGCTGAGCAGCAGTGCCCTGGCAGCATGCGGTGGAGGGAGGCAAGATGGCTGCAGGGGACAGAGCACCCGGCCAAATATGGTCATCAGGACCCAGCTCTGTCCTACTTTCTCTAATGGGCTAAACCCAAGCCTAGGATGATGCAGGAAGAACTATATATGGTCAGCGGGCAGCAACGTAGGCTCCTTGTCTCTTTGATGTGTCTCGCTGTAATGAGTGATGCAGGACTTGGGCCTAATATACAAACAAACCCCTACAGCGTGCTTACACACACACACACACACACAATTCCCTCTTTCATGGTGAGCTAGTTGACATGCTGACCCCATCTAGAAAACGGCAATGAGGGATGCTTCCAGAGTGTGTGAGGGTGACTGCACAGGTTGTGCCTGTCCACCTGTGTTTGTGTGTAAATGTGTTTGTGCTTCTCTGACCGCATAAGCGTGCCTGCTTGCTTATATGCGTCTGTGTCACGCCACCCGGGGCTCCAGCGAGCTGCGTGAACTCTCATCAATCTATGAAGGCTTCCCCTCAGGTTTCTCTTCGGGCTACGGTGTAATAGACTAGAGACACCCACCACACACACGCCATGTGGCCGGGTCAACAACCTTCATCTGCAACATCTGTACGCATGGTTACCAATCAGCGATGTACAAATACAGAACAACCAAGGGCATCGCTGCAAGTGGCTCACCTCCTGTTGTTGTTTGTGTCCTCCTCACTAGCTTTAGAAGCAGTGCTCTCAGATAAAAAGCAAGCTGTGTATCTGTGTTGTAAACATTGTTTTCTCTTTTAGATTATTTCAACTGCTAATTAGCTCCTTTTGTCCACAGTGTATTTCTTGGCAAATGTTATCCGGCCCAGAATGTGGGGACAAACGGACAAACACTGATCGCAAAGGCGTTGTCATGGCCAGGAGACAAAGCATGCCAACGCTAAAGCACAGCTACTGATTCATCTCATCTATTTCAGTTGTCCTACGCAGGTCTTGTTGCTATGTGAGTTGCTATGATTGACCAGTGGGTCTCACATCCGTAACACACACACACACACACACAGAAATTCCATTCCTGCCTGAATTAAGTCATTATATGAGAAGCAGTGCTTCAAAGGGAGGGTTCTCTTCATTATGGCTTCTGTGTCAGGAGCTGCAGAGAAACAATCACATTTCTGCAGCTGTGGAAACAACTTAAAGAACTCATATACTGTGCAGTAAAACCAGTCATGCGGCAAAGAAATGCCTTCAAAGAATAAGGCTGCTAGGTGAGATGGCACTAAATGTGACAAAGTGAAGTCCCCTTGCACTGCTCCTTATATGGACACATAAAGGGAGGTGTCACTCTCGCTATCATTGAAGCGTCTTAAATGATCCCATCACAAGAGCCCGCAGGCTAAAATAACAACAGCTGACAATACAATCTGTTGGGGCAGCCAAGAAGGATTTGAAGAATTGTGACTTTATTAAGATTCAGAGGAGTGAACATAAATTTCATGGGGAAACTGAAACTAACGCCCACGATGTATCTGCAAGCATACTGTAAACACTGACACACCAAAGAGATGCTGGATACAGTATGTTTGTGACAGCCCACACACAAATGTACCCATTATCATCAAAATATGCGCAATAACAGCACATTTTCAAATCCTTCCCCTTCCGCCCAGAGAAATATTTTCAACAACAACCCTGGGAATTGATGCAGTGTTCAAGTGTCATATGCGTTCATCTGAAAGGCACCGTCTTCTTCATCAGCCGCTCATCTGTTGTGCGTTTGAAACAGGCCCCAGTGCGGGGCTTAGTTCCTATTCTTCCTGACAGCTACACTCACAATGAGGCCTGTTGGCATCACAGTATTGGTTAACTACTATGCTGCTTAACAACTCCGCTGTGGCTGCTAAGCCCTGTATTAAAGCATAGATAGCGTGCCAGTTCTCTGCATGCCACGTTAGACAGGCATCCTTTCACTCAGTGTCCCGCTGAGCAGGGAAAATTACACTTCCGCAGAAGAAGAAATACCAACAACATCAAGTAAACAATTACATGTCAATTGTATTCTGGCAACTGGTTTATAACTTTTTAAGAATAAAAAACTATGAGGGATTTATCTGCTAAAAATCCAGTAGTGGTCAGGTGCAATAGAGGAATAAGGAGGATAAGAAAGAGAGACAGAAACAAGAAATGTGTCAATGTTAAGTGAGTATACATCAACTTCAGTTGAATTTCGGCGCTGTAAAGAGTCCGCCTCAGGATAGATGAGGTTGGGAGTGAGGGAAAATGGGATAACGAGGGAGGAAGACGGCCCTCTGTTCCTGTCAGGTGAGCTGACACACGCTCACAGTTTCTGACAGTGTTTTGTTATGAGTTTGCATAACATGGACATTCACCAGTGGCCAGTGGGATAACTGACAGAGCAGGAAGCATGTGCGTGCACGAGGGGGCATGTCCTGTACTTGTCTAAGCTCAAATAATGCCTAATAAGGAGAACATTAGATATGCAACTGTGTGTGTGTGTGTGTGTATTTGTGCACATTAAAATAAGTGCATGTTTGTGAAGGTGTGTCCATCTCTGTCAGTGTTCAGAATGCAGCCAGCAGTGCGCTGATGGCTGCGCTGCGTGGATGACACCTCCTGTTGACAGTGGGCTCGGAGCGAGGACGCCAGTCATAACATAACAGCAGGAAGGTGGGAGGACATCACCACCAAGCGCACACACACACATACACAGTGACACACTATGACACAGTGTTAAAGTCATATCAAGGTCCTTATTTAGATTGGCTATCATCTCTGACCTCTCTCTCCATCCTCATTAGTCGGACTAGACAGCCTCTGCAGGCCTGAAGCTACTGCAGACCCACACACAAGATGTCACATTGCTTCATCAGTGGTACAGTAACTAACGCGCACAGCCCGTATGTTTCATCCTGCTCGTCGATGTCGTGTTGTGCCATAATTGAATGTTTGATTGACATTCAGTCTGGTTCTTATGATAGCCTTTTTGCTAATGTGAAACAAGGTTCCAAATAAGCTCAACAATGATCGGTTGCACAAGGCCTTTTGATAGATTTGAGTATTATACAACATTAGGGCAGTGAAATTTGAAGACTTCTGTTGTCATTGGAGGAATAGTTAGAGGTGCAGAATGACAGGAGGGGGGAGAGCGTAACATGAAGTCTGGCAATGCACCAATACTGTCACGAAAGCCGTAAATCGGTTCAAATCAGGCCTGTGTCACTTTTCTCTCTCTTCATATTTTAGCTTCAATGCACTGCCCCAAAAAGAAAAACCTAATAAAATGCCAAAGTGAAGTCTACTTCCCACTCCTTTTTAAATGTCAGATGTCAAAATGTCAAATGCCCCTCGAGTACGACCTTAAAAATCAAAATGAAGGTTGAAACAAGCATTATCTAAGGACGTCGTCTGCCCTTATCTAGGGACCCCATCCAGCCTGCCTAGCCTTTAATTATTAATGTTAGCATGGATGACAGAAAAAAATGGCAGGTCTTTACCTGCAGGACAAAACCTTTCATTATCTCTTTCTTTCTTCCACTCTTTGTTCCTAATTCCATTTCTCTTTCTCTTTTTTTCTTCTCCTCCCCCTTTTTTCGCATGTCTCGAGTCAATTCGGTTCAGTTCAAAGGGTCTTTACTAGCGTGACCAGCCCTGTGGCGAAGTGCCAGCTCACTGAGCGAGAACGCTATGATGGAACATCAGGAAACCACAGGAATCTCAGCACCACTATATAAACAGACTCATCAGGTGAAGGGCAATCAACATAGAGATGAGAAAATCTATCTGCATGTATGTGTGTGTGTGTGTGTGTGTGTGTGTGTGTGTGTGTGTGTGTGTGTGTGTGTGTGTGTGCGTGTGAGTGTGTGCGTGTGTGTGTGTGCGTGTGTAAGTGTGAGGTCTTTGCATGTCATCATATGTTATAATCCAGGTTTATGTATATTTAGAAGCTGAAATTATTTTATCAAGCACATACAAAAGGTAAATGTGAGAATGCTCTCGCCCACACGTCTAGCTCGCTTTGACTGGCAGATATATTGTGTGTTCCATGCATTAGTCATGTCTGCAAGGAGGACACGTCCACAGCATGCCAAGCAGCTACTGCTGGGATCATAAAGAGAGAGAGAGAGAGAAGGTAAGTATCGGCTGGACTGGGATTAAGATCTGTGACATCACCTAAAGGTGTCTGATGGGAGGTTTTAGACCCTGAAGTTGGATTAATCGTTCATTGCCGCAGCTGAGTGCAGTAACTTGGGAAACCTACTTTAATTTAAACCTTAATATCCCCTTAATGGAACAATAATTTAAAAAATCACCACCAGGAAACACTTGAGAAAAAGTACAATTAGCTATCAAGAATGACTTACTATGTACTAATTTTTTACTAAATTTCTAAGTGTCCTCAACAGCCAGCTGTTGTTTCACTGAGGGTTTCTTTCATCTGTCTTTGAAAGAATTAAAGTGTGTGCTTTGTGTTTACTATCAATACACTGAGATGAGAACTTCAACTCTTCCTGACAAATTTGAACAAACAATTTAGCATTCAGAAAATCTATGTTCATTAACTTAACTGTTTCTTACTCATATGTCTTATGTCTTTTGGTGCGACTGTTACAGCACAGCCATGTCTGGACTGGAGGTTGACAAGTCCATTACCTCGCCACTCAACTAGCCTCAGTCTGTCAAGCTGTCTGTCATTTATACATTTCAGTTTACATGCAGATTTCACAAACTCAATACAATGTGTTAATTGCTAAACTTGAGAGAAGGTGCTGGTAGGTAACTAGCTGTTTACTCCTGCTGCCTGTCTTTATGCAAAGGTTTTTTTAATGCAATTGTGGGACAGAGTTGTGGGAGAAAAATTGCAAAAATAGTTGTTTTGGAATAACACATTGCTGTAGAATAAATTACCAAACATATAAATAAGCAAGTAAAGTAAAATCAGCTCAAACATAAACAAATACTTACACACTTTTAGTGTTAAAGTACATTTTTGGATGCTGGACTTTTAACCTGTAGTGTAGAATATTTTCACAGTGTGGCAGTAGTACTTTTACTCAAGTAAATTATCAGAATACTTTTTCCACCACAGATACACACACAGATTGTCATGCCAATAGGTAAGCACGCCTCTATCTGTAATTTGTATGTTACTACACTAACGTTAACACTAACCATGCATATTTAATCTCATTCACCTTCATTCTTTGAGCACTTGAAATAGATCTGGCCTTAACAGCTTCTGTCATGGTGATTTTGTCTTGTATGTTGTCATTCACTGGGTGTGTTTTGCGATAGAAAACTGTTTGTAAATCGATGACTTTCATATCTGTTCCACCACATGGTGCAAAACAGTTTTACCCCCATTTCATGCAGAACATCAGGGAATTATCTTGCACTGTATTTAGCGCTATGTTTTGTTGTTAAATCTTCACAACCAGAAACAGGGAAGCGAGTTTGTTTTTGCAAACTGCTGCATACTCCATACTGTTAAGTATGATGTTAGGTTACAAAGGAGAATGTGTGCATTTAAGGTTATTTGATCTCAACGCACATTTCAAGCTCTGTTGGTATATAAAGACAAATCATGTGCTGCACGTTGTTTGTTGCTTTCCTCAGTGACTTCATGTCGGACACTATGGTGGCTGTTGTGAATCTTCACTTGATAATGAGCACATACCAACCTCATAACAGCCTAATGAGCACAACCAAGGACGAATGCAGCTACACACTCTCACACACATACACACTGCTGTCAAACACCCCATGAAACACGAGCAGATACACACACCCAGGTGCTCCCATGTTGTGTCTCAAGCCAGCTTACCTATTAGAAAACCAATCATGCTCTGCACCTGGGCCTATCGACAGTAGAAATTTGAAGCAATGTTAGAAATCTGACTTGTTTTTCCTGCAATCTGCTTATTTCTTGTTCTACAAATGTTCCATTTGTCATAGAAGGAAAATCATGAATACTGCAGAAGAAACCTGAGAAATGGGGCAGCATTTGGTTTGATTTGATTGTTTATATATTGGAATAAATGGTTTGTGTGAGGCAGGTACGATTTTTGGTGTGTGTTAGAGTGTAATCGAAAGAGAGAGAGAGAGAGAGAGAGAGAGAGGCTAAACAGGGCAGAGAGAGCACACAGTCGATGTGCTTTCAGAGTACAAATACTGACACAGACTCACTTCAAACTCATAAATGATAACAAAGGAGAAGGTCAATGAAGGTTAAAGCGGTCAACACCCTCTCTGTGTTGTCACAGTTTTCTAACAATAGAGAGGAGAGGGAAAGAGGCTAGTAACTGACTGATTCAAACTTACATTATAGCAAATACAGAGGCCAACACAAAAACATGAACTCCTATATTTTAATATAATAAAATTCTGGGGCCAATGAATAAACACTTCTCTGACATAGATTCAACAGAACAGCTTCACAAAGAGAATCATTACAGGGCTTTATAACTAAACAGAATTATTAGACAGGTGCTATGCTATGTCCTGGCATTCAGGTAACACTATCTCTAACCTTAGCCTGATAAAAGTTGAGGCAAGTGGAGTCTGAGATGCGCCAAATGCCTACTGAAATAATGCTAAACCTTGTTGTTCATGCAACAATATGATATTTCCTTTTGGTAGTCTCACGATACCGGACAATCAGAGATCTCACCATCTACCACTTGTCTGGGGATTCTAAATGTTAGTTGCTTGAATAGCGGCAAGAACGGACGCTAACCAACCCTGTGCCCCTTATTGTACATTCAGACAGGACCAGGCGCTGCCATGAATCGTTGCAGGGTTGTGCGGCAGTGTGTGGGGGTGAAGATGCTGCTGTGGGTGTAACCATCTTTATCGATGCCGGTGCTCGCTCACTCTTATTCACTGTCTATGTCTCTTGACCAAACCTCCCTTTCTCCCCTCTCTCTCTCTCTCAAACCATCGGACGCAAACTAAATTAAACTTCTTTGTGTAACAATTTTGCAGCATAGATTGCCAGACACAGATTTAGAAGCTGGGTACATGAACATCAAAGCCAGAACACAACAGGCAGAGTGTCAGAGTTTAGTTCATGAATCCATCTGGATAGTCTCAGTTACAGCAACATTTCAGGCTGACTGTGGAGGTTTGACTGGTCTGATCGTCTGATTGGCGGCTGCAGCTGGAGTTGTTGGATCCAGCTCAACTTTTCGGTCACAGGTTGCTGCGTTGCACTCTGCACTGCCACTGCACTAGAAAAATCTGCGTTTTCACCATAGTGCCAAATCCTGTCTGAATGTACCCTTATATTTTTTCAGTGACACTCCTTACTGGAAACAATGGTCTCCCCTCATTCTTCTCAATAGTTCACACACAACTTCTGCAAGATGTGAAGGGGCGCCTTAAAGACTCTGTAATGAGGGCTTTTTAACGCTAATTGTTTCCTCCCAGTTTTAACAACGAGGAAGGATTTTCCTCAGTTTCTATTGAGCAAAAGCGTTCAAGAGACTTGTGAGTCTATTCCTCTGGTACCACCCTCAAGCCAAATTATAATTTTTCCCCTACTATTTTGTTTTCTGTTTCATAATGAGCATTACAGCCTCACACAATTTAACAATACACACTAGGGCTGTCATTTTTTATTCAAAATTCAAATTACCGTTCAAATGTGGGTAAATGCTGAAATCTGGGATGATTTGTCCAAATTAAAGAATTCAGTGTATAAGCGCAACAGAGTATGCCGTGTACTCTAGCGGGGAGCGTTCCTAAAATGGACTTTTATTGTATTAACAGGATATGATGCAATATGTGAGCAAGTCCTTCATTTCGTTTGTGCATTGTATTGGGGATAGTGCACATCACAGGGATTTACTAAGGAGAACTATTCATTTTTCAGTTGCTAACTGAGCACATACATTTTTTGGGCCCATATGCACACTAGATCTCTTCTCCAACTGAGCCTAAGCGCCAAGCTGGCTAACTTCCTGGTGGCTCCCTTGCACACATGAATAAGATTAAATAATTACATCATATGTCTCTTCGAGACTTTTCAGACCAAGTGGATCAGATTCTGGTAATAAAAAGACTTATTAAATTATTTAGCAGTATGCCACTTTCTAATGATTGTGTATATGCCAGTGTGTTTCATGCAATGATCCTAGAAATCATTTAGTATGTATATATATATATATTGTGTGTTGTATGGAGCACATATTTAGTCTATTTTTACTATGACTGGATGAACAGAACAAGCCTGGCTAAATCCAAACATGTGACATGTAATTGAGAGTGCCCACGTCCTCTGTGACACTGTGATAGTTGACTACAGCCCTCTAATTATCCTAGGCTGTAAATATTGTATTCCATATTGAGCCGCAAATTACACTGGGGCAACACATCCGGTACTAAATACTGCTGATAAGAGATGACACACTGTCAGCCTCCATCTGTGGCGGTGCTCCGTGCCTAACCCTTTCACCTGTCTCCCGTCATGCCATCATCGTCACTCCCACATACACACATGCGTACACACCACCACAAGCCACCTAATGCGCCATCCACCGTAATCACTTTCACACCACAGAGGGACTGAGAGAGGGAGAGTGATTAGCTTGACATTAGACAAAATAAGGGTGTGATTGAGGAGGGCGCGAGCGAGTGTAAAAGAGAAAAATGAGGAACAGGTGAGAGGCAGGGACAAAACTAATAAGATGTTGAGATAGAGCCAGTCGCAGAACAGAAGCAGGAGAAAGAAGAGATGGGCAGTCGGCGCTAAAATGGAGATGGGAGGTGGTGACATAGTGAAGGCTGACAATGACAATCAACAGTATTTCATTTTTATTTAAGAAAGAGAGGCGAAAGAGAGAGAATTCCTTAATGGCAGAGAAAAAAAATGAGCGATAGATAGAACATGCCTGGAGGATATCACTATATTTATACTCTACTATGCCATTATTTATTTCTTTCTCTCCCTCTCTCTCCTGCTCCCTTGCTCCCTTTGACGGCCCTGATTTTTAATAACATGCATATCTTTGTTCTTCTTCTTGATTAAGGGATGAAGATTGGGAAGACAGTGCCGCAGGGGCCAGTGAAGACCACACTCCTGCCGGATGGAGGACAGATGCCCCTCCTTCCCTTCCTTCCAACAATCCCTCCATGCTTTTCCCCACTCCTTCACAACATGTCTCCACCCTCCCTCTCCCCCGCCCTACTTATCTTCAGCCTATCGTCAACATTCCCTCGTGCTTTCTCAGTCCTGACTCTCTCCCCTTCCTCATGCTGGCTTGCCTCCTCTCCCCCGTATGCAAACCCCTCATCTTCAGCTCATCATCCATTCGCTGCATCCACTACCATTTACACAGCAGAGCCCTCTGTTCCATACGTCTGTTTATTCATTTTGTGGGAAAACATCATGACCTGAAGTTGATCTTTCTGAATTAGCATGGAGAATATGGTTTAAATCAATAACAGGATATTAATAGCATACATTATATATATATATATATATATATATATATATATATATATATATATATATATATATATATATATGCAAAAACAGTTATGAATTACAGCCAACATAACAAAAACTTCTGTGACATATTTTTTCTAGCTGGCAATGGCAATGTCGGTCTGTCTGTCAGTCGGTCAGTGTGTCGGTCCACCATTCTGTTCCAGGAATATCCAAGAAATATAACACAAAGACTAGATGGACTGCAATGAAATTAATATAGTATATGACAGCCTGTTCTCTAGTAACTCATCATTATCTTCTATATAGTCCTTGAATCTGAGTTATTCAGGAACTACTCAACGATTTATTAATTATCAGGCCGTTCCTCGCTCGTTCCTTAGCAACGACTCGACATTTTTGTGTACCATAAAGCGTTACAACTAATCTCACACGGCTAAATCTTTTATGAAGAAAGACGCTCTTTGCGCACTTAATTTAATTTTGCAAAACTAGATGTCACATTTTGTTTTTGTTTTGTCCCCACGCTACCTTCCCTCTCCTCGCATTCCTCTTCTCTACTCCTCCGACTTCATCCCACTGGTAACAGCCCAATCCTTCAGCCTCCCCGGCATATTAACATGACAGCCATCAGCACCTCTGAGCAACGTGGCCTTTGCACTGCGAGTCTGTGAGGATGCATGGATGAGTGCGCATCTGTAATGGCTCGTGTGTCATGGCTCATGTGCTTTGTTCAAATGTGCAGAAACATACAGCACATGCATGACTATTCATAGTTATTATATGTAACTTATATGTAACTATCTTTTCAGCTGTTTAGCTGAGGGACGATTCTGCATAATGGGTACTTATATTTGATTACCTATGTGAACAGATTTTGCTGAATACTTGTGTATGTTTAATTAAATGGGTGGTTCACCCCAATTACCCAAAACAAAAATTCACATTTACCTATAGTGGCATGCAGATAGTTTTGGCTTTGGTTGGTTGGAACTTACTGTCAGTGGTTTTAATAGTGATCATTTCTTGGAAAGTAGTTCCAATAAAAACTATTCACTGTAAAGTCATCCAGAGTAATTGGAACATTGTTTCTGGAAGGACACTTTGCTGTTGAATTTTTTAAAGGTAAGATTTTATTGCTGTGAGCACCAGGAGCAAGCAGTCATCTTACAGATATCTTAAACTAGAAGCCACCAAAAGCATGTGTGAGAAATGATGTGATTTAGGTGAAAAGACCATTTTAATGTTCTATATGTAACATTCCGTAAAATCCTTGTTAACAATGACACATTTAGCCATTAAAGTGAACTGCAGTCAGTACCCTGTTGCCCGCGTTCACACTCCATAGTCGCAAGCGAGCAAAACCTCCTGGGCATCAGCCAAAAGTGACATATATAGAAACATAAATCATATTTAGAATAACATTCCCATCTATAATATTCATACATTTTATTTGGAACACTGGCTTCAGTGCTTGCTGTTTGCAAATCACCACATCAGCCAACACCACAAAGCAACCAACGCCAGACCAACAAACTATGCAGCTAAGCCACAGGGAGCCGCCAAGCCCAGCTTAGCCTCAGTCATTTACAGTTACCCAGCTACCGTTACATCATTTATTGTTGGCCAAAATCAGCACCAATTTTTCTTAAGTTAGTTAGCATCAGGGATCTAATCTAATCTGATGTAATTTGGCAAGATGTAACAGATCGGCTCAGAGAGTGTTTTGCTACCGATAACGTTAGCAAGCAAGCACACTAAGGTTAGTTGGCTAGTTGCAACATCGGCCAACAAAGTAACCCGCAAAGGCCGAGCCAACCAATTTAACATCCAGATCAGCCTGGGTGTCTGAATAAATTAGCTGGTATTATCCACGCAGACAGTATTTTTGTATTGTATTTTTTTGTCTGCGTACTGCTTAATATATTTCACATGGCATGCAGTAATGTTAGCTTTGACTTTGGATTTGAATTTTGTTGGTAATAGAGTACTTATGTTATTGCTACTCATATATTATATTATATTTAAGTAACAGATCTAAATTCTTGCTCCATCACTGCTCCCTGCCATGTACTTTGGCAAGCATCACCACAGCAACAAAACCCAGACAGGCCTCTGCCTGACGCCGCCTTTTATTGTCCCAATAAAGCTTAAACAGCGCACTGCTGCCTGCAATCAGCTGCTATAACTAAATGTGTGTCTACATGGATGTGTCCGTGTCAGTGCATTTTTCTTTTAATGAGGATAGGCAACTTTTTGTGTCCACGATATGTACGTCTCCGTGTCATATCACATTTAACATCACATCATCAGTTCACTGACCGCCCGCTGTTTCTTGCTGCCATAATGATCTCTCACTATCACTCCTTTCTTTTTGCCATTTTGTCTCACTGTGATGCATTTTCCCTTCCCTCCCTTAAGCCTGTAATATATGCAAGTCTGTACACACACACACACACACACAAACACACACATGGATTGCGGATGTGCTGACACAAGGATGTTCTTCCTTCCGCATGAGCCTCCTCTAAGCTTCGGGTCAGAACGGAGCACATAGCATCCACATACCAGTAACAGCTTAAAGACTGGATCTCATTCTCTCGAATTGACAAACACACACATACACATGTGCTGTATTTATTTTTCATTATCTCTCTCTGGAAGCTTCTGTTTTCCCCCCAACAACACTTTCTAATCGTCATCTTTGCCTCCCTCGTTCCCTCCTGGAACAAAGGTGAAGGGCACGGAAAGAACAGATGAGGGAGGGAAAAAGAGGGAGACTCTAATGGTGATGTTTTTCAATTGGGTTGATTTATGGCTGGCTGTTACCATTATTTTACCATTTACTCCAGCGGGCTGGAGGAATCAGGCTGGACGGCTCAAGCCGGAGGGGGGAGAGCGGAGCACCAGAGACACAGGAAACCTACAGAAGGTGGGACACAATGCAGCCAGACTTTTAGGATGAAGACAACCAGGGCAGAGAAAGATAGGAGAAAATTAGGGAATAAAGGAGTGAGTGGGAGAAAGATAAAGAGGCAGAGGAGAGAGCAGAGGGGGCTTAATGAATGTAAAGGCTATAACAATGAGGTGAGGTAAATTGTCCATTAACTCAAGAGTTTCTCAAGCGTGTGTGTTGCCTCACCATAACGTTCCAATTTAGTAGGTTACACTCTGATGCTTCCTGGCCAGAGACATGCAAAGCGTCTTTAGGATACCGAGTTCGACTGAAGTAAGATAGAAGGGAGCGATTGAGGAGGACAGATAAGAGGCAAGAGAGAATTGTGACAGAGGAGAGAAAGGAGAAGGTAGCAGAATAAGACAGAGAGAGCAAGATGGAGGAAATGTAGTGGCGACGGAGAGATACGGCGAGAAGACAGGGGAGCCAGAGAGGAAATATTGAAAGTTGCAACAGGGGGAGAATGGATAATTCAGCTGGAGAGGAGAAAATTCACAGGGGGAGGGAGATACCATCAGTTCTTCAGATACGGAGAGCGAGATAGCCACTGCAGGGGGACAGGATCAAGATTTCAATACAGGCCCGAAAGGAACAGAGAGCACCGCATTATCGCAGAGTAAGAAACACAATTATTACTTTGGACAGGCCCTGGGAGAGTGGAACAAAAAACAAAGAGTGAGCTCGGGCAGCCATGATGCTCTATAAATGACACAACAATTTGGTGGCAGAAAGGGGTGAACTGGATGGGAGGCTAATTCGTTTTAATTGGTCTGTGCAATCACAGGGTGCGATGAGGAGGATAATGACGGGAGGGACAAAATGACTTCTCACTCTGATGCAGACTAACTGGCTAAATTGAGTCTGTCACATCAATGTCATTAAAGTGATCCAACAATGGATATCAAATGTCACAGATCAATTAATGATTAATGAGTTGAACTAGTGCGCGGCGATAGAGAACGCACCTCATCCTACAGAATATTTGCACATCGAAGCTTTTGACGCTAGCGATGGTGGGCATTTGGCAGTGCTTCCATACCACAAACTGAACACAAAGGGACACCTGTCATTAGCACTTATAATGAGTCAATTTGGTGTCTAACTAGCTCATAGCAATGTGCCAGAAATAGCCACACACACACACACACACACACTGCTTTAACACCTTTAACACCACTGGCATGACTTGGAGTAATACTTCCTGGTAGGATGACAACATTTATCTGGCTACGGTCGCCTGAGCAGCTATGACAGATGTCAAATTGAAATAATGAAACACATCAAAAAGCTTCTTCATTCATCAGTTCAGCCAAGACTGCTAGGTTATGTACTGTTTTGTTTCTGTGCTTAGTGTGTATGAATGCATGCATCTGCGTCCATGCGTGTGTACGTGCGTTGTGCCTGCTTGCATGGATGTGGTTCATCTGTGTACGTGTTTTCGATGTTGCCAATGTGTGTAGAAAAGGAACACACGCTGTATAAAAAGGATTAGCTCACTATTATGGAGGAGCTGTCAGATGCCTATAAGACCAAAACACATTTCCCCTCCCGTCTCTCTTTAACCGATGTTGCTTAATCTCCACCCAGATCCGCCTCAGAAAGACTTAAGGGCTGTTACTGATTCCTCTAATGCTTTCAGATGAACCCTATGCTCTGACATGTATTCAGTTAGCTAGGGAAAAAAAACTTAAAGTGCACAGCCTAAAAACACTGATGGAAACACAGTGTTTTTTTTTTTCACCCTGAGTGATGTGGAGGAGGGCTGGTTATGTAGAGGGGTTATAACCAGCAGGCTGCTATATACTGGAGGCTATCAAACTTCAACGAGTGTATTAGCAGTTCACCAGGCAAGGGTTTCTAATCACACCACCACTGCACAGGGCTGCATGGGCTTATAAGGTGCTAGTTCATATTCTCAGCCTTGGGGGAGCGCTGGGTTAATATTCCAAGTGGCTATAGATGAGTTACGATTTGGAGTGGAAGTGCTGCGAGAGCTATGTAATTTGTGTTATCGTTATCAACAGTAATAGACATTATCATCAGTTTGTTTCTGGCAAATGAAAAATGTGAAACATATCCCTATAAAATGGCATTACAGTGAAACTTTAGCGATTATTATAATGGTTCTTAATGTGCTGACAAAATAGCATCACTGGGTAGTTGACAGCATAATTGGTAGGTAATTTTGAAATACTGAGCAATGAATAGATAATATACAGTAGATGATCTCAGATGTTTTCATCTCTACATGGTACACTTGGTACCAGCTTTGTGAATTTTTCTTTTTAATTAGTGCTTCCTTTCTTTATCATCAGTGCATGCATGATTAGATGACCAAGAGGGTTAAAACGATAAATACTAGCGGATGAACTTGCGGAGCTTTTCAGTGCAGTAAATGGTCATGGCAACAGTTCTTTTATCAACATGGCCTCTTGGTCTCTAATGAGCCTCACACCTTCAGCTTTGCCTTGCTCGAAAGCAAACATTGCTCATGTTTATTCATGATATGCCAATATGGGCCACTTCAAAAGATTGTCCGTTTGGCACTTTCAAGAGAGTTGCTCTCTTCCTCTCGCTCTTCCTGAGTTACAGTAGCTCTCCTTTGGCCCAGCCTGCCGCACCTGTCTCCCTGCCAGGACTCGAGCTTTATTTACCGTAAAGCTTTCACACAGATAAACACAGCAACTCAGCAGCTGCCGTGAACTCACACTAACACACACACACACACACACACACACACACACGAGTAGGCACACGCAAGTGCGTTTGTGCACGCTCCCAGATTTTGGCTCATGATCAGAGCAAAACAAAACACGGCTGTTCTGGGCTCGCCTGTTTGTTTGATTCTTGTCTTTCTTTTTATCAATTGTTCTCGCTCGACACCCCTTCTTTATTTTTCAGCCACCTCATTTTTGATCGCTGCACCCGTGAGAATGCAGTGGCCTGAGCTGAGAGGAGGCAGTCGGAGGAGGTGGAAGATAGGGAGAGAGTTAGTCCACCTCTTCGTTTTCCCCCACCCCCCCAATTCGTCCTGATGGCTAATCGATATGTTTGGGTTTCCCCCTGTGGCTGTGGCCCAGGCGGCTTGAAAGGTGAGCCCAACAGAGCTTTCCCCATCCTCCATGAGGGCATAGAGAAAACCAGCCGCCCTAAATCTGGCAGATTAGCTAGCCACTGGAGGACTTTACACCTTTCTGCTGAGCTATCGCTTCCTATCTCCTCTCCCCCACACCTCCTCCTCCCCTCCGCCTCCAGCATCCCCTCACTGGAGAAGCCTTGGAGGATACGGTTGTACATACACACTTCCCTTTATTAGCATATTCCTGAATTCAGGTTTTCTTTTTAAATGGATTATTGTACAACGTTGTTTTAATATCAAAGCCTCTGTGGGACATTAAATCAGGTTGCTGTTGTAATGGTGGAGTCTCCTGTGAAAGAAGCCCTATGTTTTCTCTGCTTCCCAGCAACAATGAGTGAGATGGATACATAGAAGCAGCAAAGATGATGGCCCACAGGTAAGCATTTAGATGAATTATGTACACGCACACACACACAGATAGAGACAGACAATCACACACATTACAATCAACCAAACGGTACACTGATCTCTGCAGCAGCATGGGCCTGATTGCCAAATGAAAACAAAGGCTGCATGTACAGTGCTGACACACACCATCAGTCACAGATAGCCTGCGGTCACAATGATTACCTGCTGTATGTAAATCCATTGAGCAATAAGGCAGGTTATCCCCTTATGAGACGCCACTGCTATTATTGTGGACAGGATATCGCCAGCAAGTGCCACTGGCCAACTGCTAACGACTGATTATGTCCCATTGAGACTAGATGGCGAAATTGGAAAATGGTGATATCAGGAGCCGAGGTTACACAAATCTTCAGGCAGTGCAGATGATGGCTGTGTGTTTTGTCCTCATTTGTCGGGGTGGGCAAAGGTCTGACAGTGTTGGGTAAACAATGAATCTTCTCTAGGGAAACAACATATTGCTGCTAATTAGCTACCTGCTATGTATTTGGATTCCCACCAACCATGCAGATTATTTCTATCTGTACATTTAAAGTTGCTGTTTATAATAGGAAAGAAGTTATTTGTAGTTCTGACCCAGAAAATTATCCACCAACTTTTGCAGCTCTAAAGAGCGTTTTAGCATCTTTCAGCTCATTGTTTCGGCTTCTCTGTTTTGGTTCACACTCAGCGTTGTTTCCAAAAGCAGCACAGAGCTGGTTTCAGTAAAACCCCCACTGTATGCACACACACAAAAGCAAAAACTAGTTGTTAAATATAGTGAGGCATTTATCAGATATTTCCCTCAGGAGTTGGTGGAGACCAAAAACAGAGCGTGAAGGAGAATGAAAATAGATCTTACATTCATCAAGTGTCTGTATGACTCTCTAAACTGAATACTAACGTTTCTCCTGCTGCT
Organism: Argyrosomus regius; assembly: GCA_946959425.1. Classification (NCBI taxonomy): domain Eukaryota; kingdom Metazoa; phylum Chordata; class Actinopteri; family Sciaenidae; genus Argyrosomus; species Argyrosomus regius. The sequence continues at coordinate 20,011,844 of OX336884.1, read as the reverse complement.
GCTGCTGCTGCTGCTCGGTGTTTAAATACACAACTGTTTGCTAACACGTTTGCCATATCAACTTTATGAGGTGATAATGTGTCAGTGTTGTGTTTACAGCTTGTTTCTGCTGCTTACAAGTGGCCAAAAATATTGGTTATTGCAGGTTTAGAAGCCATTAAATAATAATAAAGTCAATATAGCACCTGGTATATCATACTGTCATACAATAATATTCCTAATTTCCAGTTTGCTCACTAAATGTCAGTGCTTAGCAGCTTTAATCTAGCAGCATTTAAATAAAGCACACATGTTGTGTCCCGAGTTATCCTACTGACTTTCTTATATTATTTTCTCCTGACCTGCAAAGAGAGGAACTGAGGCTGACAGCAGGTGCTGTAGCCTGTATGGATGAAAAGAATATGTGCTTTCTCAGCCTATTTTACTTTGAATCAAAGACTGCCTGAAATCCTCTGTGCTTTTCAGCATGACCACAGCTCTGCTTGTATGATATATTGAATAGATTAATTCTACAGCACACCACGTGTGCATTAACCATGACATCCACAGAATGCACAGACAAACCCCTCACCCTTAGAGCTTCATCATGTAAGGGATTCGAAGGAATTATAGACATAATATGAACGTGCAGGCAGCACAATACGGCTCTCGTCTTGACAGATCACTCATCTTGACACAGACGGGAAAAAAACGCCTACACAACATTTACATTGCGCATACTGTACATAGCAGGTGCATGCACACACATGAGCTACGTCAGATGTTCGTGTATAAACAGATATCATATGCTTATGCTCTCACATGATGCTTGTCAATCTTCTTGCGTACAAATGCAATTCATTGTGCATCTAACATGGTTTTCAGGTGACTTTAACATTTCTGGGTTTGGTGAAACTGAAAAATCACCACGGCACTTGGAGATTCAGAGAAAAGCACTGGATAAATTACTCAAGCTTTAGACTTTGATTCCTGAGCAAGTGAATAGCTTAGGAGGACTTGAAATAAACACTGGTCAAACAACCCTGTGGATTACATCAAGTACCACTGAACCAGAGGCAAAAACTGTTTTTCATTTTAACTGAGCCTCTTGGATGATATGCTGCTATTGTGTAGCTCAAGTGAAGTAGAAAAGTATCGCCCTCAGGAAGGTGTCAGACGGTTTACAGAGTTACTTTACTTTAGCACAGCATTCTTACTTTATGTCACGCACACCTCCATGTGAGCTTAATTACAGTCAACACTTCCTTCCCTGGGTCTCTGGATTTACATTATTCACAGGCAACCATTTACACCCAAGCTAATCTGAAAGTCATACCTCAAAAAAGCAATGATGCAGTTAATATTATACTATTTCGTGACACTTCTGTGTATGTGATTGCAGCAGGGGGCAGTGGTGGGGTGCCAAGTTTTGACTCAGCGGAAAAAATGCTGCCATATTTTCCAGACTCCACATGTTGGTAGAAATTGGAAGCCCATAAATTAGTTAATTACTTAAATTAATCACATCTGTTGTAATTTTTTTATTCAGTTATAATGACATGATATGAGCCCATTCGGAGTATTATGTTTCATTGAGTCAATTAAATATTCAACAGTTTAAAATCAGGCAGTAGCCCGTAATCAACTGCTGCATCACCATTTGGGCCGAGGCAGCTGAGCTGGAACTGACTCGCATGTTAATACTTCTGATTGGTGAAGATGATTACAGGCTCTTAACTCACAATCCCAAAATACTCGTGTTGTAGAAACAATGAGACACAAAGCGGAAAGCATGAAAGTGGTGATGAAATTTGGCTACAGACTAGATTTTAGGAGAAAAGAAGCAGCGATGGTATCTTTTGTGTTTAATGCCTTTTACATCAGTAGGCTGTAATTTCCCACAAAAGGTGACAATTTCTTTCTTTTTAAGATTTTAGTGATTATTTAACATGGATGATGCAGTCTGGCCAAGCAGAAAATCCCATAAAAAGTACTTTTCTTTTGATTGAATGATATAAGAGATTCAGGAGAAGCAATGCAGATTCCAGTCTGGCCGTGGAACTTGTGGACCAGCTTTTCACCCTCGGCTCTCACCAAAGTGGGAGCTATGTCCTTATTCTCAGCACAAAGTCAAATACATTTTCACCAAGGTTGCCCCTTGTCTCCAGTTCTGTTTGTGGTATTCATGGACAGGATCTCAAGTCGCAGCTGCAGTAAGGAGAGTGTTCGCTTCGGGAACCTCAGAATTGTGTCTATGCTTTTTGCAGATGACGTAGTTCTGTTGACTTCATCAGTCCGTGACCTTCAGCACACACCATGGCAGTTTGCAGTTCAGTGTGAAGTGGCCAAGATGAGAATCAGCACCTCGAAGTCTGATGCCATGGTGCCCTGCCGGAAAACAGTAAAATACTCACTCCGGGTTGGGAGCGAGTTGCTGAGTTTAAGTATCTCTGGTTCTTGTTCAGGAGACATGAAGCACGAGATGGAAAGGAGGATTGGTGCAGCATCAGCACTAATGTAATGTAATGACGTAGTACTGGACCATTGTGGAGTAGAGTGAGTTGAGCCAGAAGGCAAAGCTCTTGATTTTCCAGTCTATCTACCCTCACCCTCACCTATGGTCATGAGCTTTGGGTAGTGACTGAAAGAATGAGATCACAGATACAAATGGCCAAAATGACTTCCCTCTCAAGGGTGGTCGGAGTGAGCTTTAGAGATACTGTAGGTCGAAGAGCCCAGACATCCCAAGAGAGCTTGAAGTAGAGCCATTGCTCCTTTGCATCGAAAGGAGCCAGCAGAGGTGGTTTGGGCATCTGATCAGAATGCCTCCTGGGCACCTCCCTTTGGAGGTATTTGGGGCACTTAGGGGCAGATCCAGAACTCACTGGAGGGACAATATAATCCATTTGGGATTCCCATGGAGGAGCTGCAATGTGTTGCATTGGGAAGAGGGACGTGTGGAATGCCCTGCTAAACCCTGGATAAATGGAATGGAAAATGGTGGATGGATGGATGGATGGATGGATGGATGGATATTCTCTCATTTTGTTGATATGGGATGGAAAACTTAAGAGAAGTTACTAAAGGTATTTCATTTGGGCATTTTGGATGGACATCCATGGACAGTTCATGACAGGACAAATTGTTCCTTATGTCTCAGCAAAGACTATAATAAATAATACCAATGAATGCTTGGTACAAACCAAATAATGAAATTGTCTCTTAACAAATGTGCAACACCTTATGTGAGGAAGAATTCAAGCCAACAGCCAAAGATCTCTATGTGCCCAGTTATGTTCAGGTATATTAGCATTATTTACAGACACGGGCAGGTTTAATGGTCTCCTAAAAGAGGAAAATCTTTGTTTCTTATATGCTTCAGGTGAGACTGAAGATAAACCTATCGAATTAAAACCTCCACTTTTTTCTAGAATGGTGTAGAATTGTTTCAGAAAAGCAAGCAACCGAGTCCTTTTTTGCAATGCAAAAAGCAAAAAGTTAAATGTTTTTCACCACTGTAACAATATATTTGGTAAGTCCACATGGGCTGAGTACTGGTATATGTCCATATGTACATAATAAACAACAACAGGTACAGTAGTTTGTCCGAAACATGTTGAAATACTGTCTGGTCCAGGTCCACACTGGAGTCCTGCAGAGTTTAGCTGAGCTCTACGTATATTAATGATAAGCTTCAGAGAGAGGCGATACCTGTAGATATCATGATGAGCCATTATTACACTGTCAAGCAAACTGCTCAGCAGGAGCCACAGTGAAACATTAAAATGTAAAACAGACTCACTAGACCGAGGCCGACAATGCTGTTACCTGAATGACTTTTGAACAATTTTTCACAGCAAAAGCAATGATGTAGAATTGTACAAGAACGGATGAACAGTACAAGACTGCTTGCAGGGTGCTTCAGCTCAAACTGTGATAGAAGACATGCCCTTCTACTGTAGTCACACTGTCTGACTTCTAAATATGGGCTTTATTTAAAACATCTTCACAAAGGTAATAATAAGTGTTAATTCTATGTTGATTAATGATAATAGTCTCTGATCAGAACAGTCACTCCTGTAACGTGCTCTTACTATCCTATCTAAAAAAAACAGTGAATTGAAACCAGTTTCCCTTATTTTGCAGCATGACCCCCTCAGGCCTCCTCAGGGGTCTGCAGACAGGTGTGATCAGTGATTGCAGTATGACATCCCCTGCTGAGACTCTATTTTCCAGCTACAGGCTTTGCCTGCTTAGTAACTGATTAGATTAAAAGGTGTGCGCTTTTACTCTGAAATTCATTGTCTGATCTTCTGATACATTGACTGTCACCCTCTGACAGATAAATATGGTTATTACCATACGGCAGGCAAAGTCTGGGTGTTGAATATTTGTAAATGGTGTAGTAATCTATCTATTTAGAGCTTTAATAAAAAAGTAACACTTTAAAAGTTGAGTTAGGCTATTGACTCTCTGTCTGGTCTAATTAGAAAGACTCTTCTGCTCTGTTTTAATTATTTTGTCCTGTGACTTAATGTTAACTCTGCATGCAAACAAGCTTTCCCTTGTGGTGCAATAAAGGCTACCAAAGAGAGCGAGGCAAGCTGGACCTCAGCTGAAGCTTAAAATATGATGAGCACGGTGACATAAGCAAACCCTCTGGTAAGATTCAAGAAATTGACATAGACTTAATGAGCAGTCATGCCACCATGAAAAAAACACGCAACCCTACCCAGAATGCCGTTCGCCATCCTAGTCACATTCACTCTGGGACAGGTCCTGGAACGACCTCGGATGAAGCCTATCAGCCTTTGTCACTTACACGCTTACACAAAGCGGGGGCAATCTCGCAGCGAAACATTATAGCTGTGACTTTCTGAGCTTCCGCCAGCCACCTGATTAGGACAGACCCGGTCAGGACTGATCACCTGAGCCTCGGACCGTATTACAATTACACTGATAGAATACTGACCTTTTCTACTAAAGTTAATGCAGGACAGTGTTACTGCTGCAGTTAGTATTGTCCTCGGTGTATCTACTGAAGCACTAAATAACTAGAAAGACACAGAGCGGTTCCAGTAACAGTACATATATACAAACGATCACACTTCCACCCGGTTCACACACATTATACACGTTGCTTTTATCTTTTTGCAATCTAATCTTAATGAGTCCATTAACTGAGAGGCCATTAGCAGCATTCACTTTATGGCCAGCCCAAACAGCCCAGCCGGGAGCACATTATGGAAAGGGCATGTGTGTCCTAATGTCCATTTCTTGTCATCCTCCTCACACACACACACACACACACACACATGCTCATACACTCACTCAATCTTTCCCCCAAGGCCAGCTAGCCTGAAGCAAGCAGGAGTGGACAAACGACTAAGCAAACAGGACCATTTCTTGTGCTCCATTAGGCAATGAGGAGCAAAGGTTTAGTGCAGGCTGCAGTGCCTCGCACTGGTGGTCAAGCGGCCGAAGATTGAAGGCAGAGGAAACTGAAGTGCTGCTCAGTGTTAGAAGAGATCTCATGTCCCAAATTAGCCTGGCTTGCTTTGGAGCAGAAGCTGTCTGAGACACTTCAGGGGTGGAACTAACACACAAGAGGAATCATATGGGGAATGATTGCAGAAGTCAGTCACAGTCCCGAGATGATAAGAAAATGATGGATTCAGTGTTAACAACAGTCCAACAATTCCTGCTATAACACGACAAATGTTCACCTTTCTGGGAAGAATCAAGCATTCCCTGTTACATTACGGCACAGTTAAAGAAATAACAGCTGCTGACCACCTCTGAAGAAAGAACAGCTGTTCCCAGCAAACAACTGTAAAATGATTAATGATGCAAACAGAGTGAGGACATGTTTTTGCCTAAACAATAACAGAAGTGTGGAATCGTCTAAGAACGATATTGTCAAGCACAATCAGAACGGGAACCAGCAAATAAAAATCTAACCCTGTGGGATAATGAGTTCACTGATCTGAGAGGACCCGACTGGTGCCAACAGGGGCAACGGGAGTCTCTGAAACCCAATGTGAAAGAATATCTTATGAACCATATGCTTTTCTGCCACAATTTAGACCAAGTTGAATGAAATGATTTACTTTACCGGCAGTGTACTGCTGCTGTGAAAAGCACTTAAAAAGAGGGGACCAAATGACACAAACATGCACTGTGATAATTTGGCACATCATCACCATGTTGCCTTTCTGTTTCTGGACTCACTGAGCAGAGTGCATGTGATTCAACATGGATGCTTTATGACTGGAGCTGTGCTGGTTCCACAGTGTGACTCATGCAGTTATTTTGTCACTATGGGGCTCAGCTGGGGAGGACCTGGGGTCAAAGTTCATTTGATGTCACTGAAGCAAATACTACCCGTGACATTTACAAGAAACCTCCACGAGATGACAAATGTGCTACCCAGGAACAGAGGCTGAAATGAATGGTTGCCAACTTCCAGTGGCTTAAGGCGGTTTTAAGCTGCATGTTTGTGCTGTGGTTCGCCCCCTTTGCTCTGCTTTGTTATTTGTTACTCTTGTACTATACCATCACATGCTAAATAAGTCTTCTCTGTTTCTTGCTCCAAGCTAATCTTTAGCTCTGCAGGCAAATGGTTGTTCCTGCTGAGCGGAGAGTGGAGATACTTCATATCTCATAGAAGGGGGTTTGAGCCCAGTCCAACCCTGATATTAGCTCACCGCTCTGGGAGCAGTGGGTTTCAGATGGTTGTACTTTACTTCCGCTGAGCAGGACTGGACAGCGGTTTTTGCTGCCTGCTTGTTTTTCCTCTCTCCCGTGGGGTGGGAGGCCATTTATCAGCTACCAGAAGAACACGTATCGATGTGCAACACAGCCTGGGAATTCAGCTTTTATTACACTTTAAACTGCAAGGTCAACTTGGCAGGAATTCGTGTCAAAGCTGTCAAGCGCAGAAACATGAAACAAATAGCCCACGCAGAGGATGCGTTGTAAAACATCGAGATAAGGGGCAGAAGTCTCGCCATGAGAGCCTTGGTTTATGTTTACACATGTGGAATCAGGTAATATATTGAGCGGTTTCTCTGTTTTTTGTCCCTTTTGGAGCTGACAGCACAACATTAACAACTGGACAAAGGATAAGGCAAATCAAAATGTATCTCACATGAATGCACACGATGACAACATCCATCCCAGTTGAGGAAAAAACCTGGGCTGGCATTATTTCTGCCTCACTATGTCCTCTGTTTATGGCCACTTGTGAACTGAAAAGTCACACCAACTCTTCCCACTCAGCGGCAAGCAGAGAAGCCATGTTGTGAAGCACGGGCCCTTGCGACACTCTAATGTAGTCAGTGCTGTCATGCCTTTGATGCCATCATATGCCACTCCTCCTTCTCTCTTCTCCTCTCTGGGTCTTCTGACAGTGACAAAGGGGATCGGCAGCAGTGTGTTATCAGCATGCAGCTGCGGTAATCGTATTATTTAGTAATCTTAATTCTGAGAGGCTGACCAACAGTGTGAACAAAGCGGGGCTTTGCTAAGCCCATCAGAGTGCTCCCATGGAGCAGAGGTCTTTTCCTGCTCCACAGCCCCTCTAGACCCACGCACTCCCTCTTCCCTCACCCTCCCTCCTCTATGTGTCCTCCCCTCTGTTGCTTTCTGTCTCTCACTCTCTGTCTCCAATCTCACCCCCCCTTGTGCTCTTGTTCTTCTATCCCCAGTATGTCTTTCATTCTCTCTTTCCCTCCATCACTTTTTCCCTTTCTTTTTTCCACCCTCCCAATCTTTCTGTCTCTGTAACGCTCTGAGCTGGGAGTTTGTGTAATGGCGTTATTCACAGTTCATTGGTCTGTTTGAAGGGACTATCTTGATTGAGCGTCTCCCGGTGCAGGGCCTGGTGACTGTGGGAGTGTATAAAGATGTGGATGTGTCCACGGAGATAGATGGGCTTAGTAATATGCAGGACATTGCAGAGGCTGGGTCTCGGGATAGGGTTTCATCCAAGGAAACACATAGGGAGATAAAAGGAGGCTGAAATGATATGCAGCCGGGGTGTAATGCTCAGGGCATTAGACGTGAAATGGAGGCAACAAAGAACTAGTCAGGGAATCAGAGTCATTCTCATTAGCTGGTTCACCCTCTTCAGTTTTAGCCCCCCCATCCCCTTTCCATCTCACCCTAATGAATGCAAGTACACTGACACAGAACCAAAAAACTGCTCTGAGAAGCAAAAATACTCACCACTAATTAGTTCAAATTAACCTCAGGACCAATATGTAGGCGTGCACACACACACACATACACACACACATAGAAAGGCACCTCGCCTTCGCCTCTCTCTGACACCACTCTGATGCTGTTGTAAGCTTGGCTGTAAGATCAAAATCTCTGTCTTTGGCAGACACACACACACACACACACACACACACGCTCAAATTGCCTGGAGCGGAGGAAGCACAGGAAAGCAAATCCGCTGTGAAGACACCATAAAACCAACACTGCAGAAAGACAGACCACGTTTGTGTTTCTGCATACACACGCTATTGACATGCAGTGTACATGTGAAAACATAACATACACACATAAAAAGAGAGAGAGTCCTACTTACAGAATGAATCAGACGTTATCAGAAGCGCTGTGCCATGTTATCGCTGTAGAGGTGAGTTAACACATTCATTGAGATCCGAGACAAAAGGGTTTTAGCACTTCGGCCAAGGAGGGGGACGCCGTGGGGGAGTCAGAGGGGTTCACACTGTGTCATTGGTGGTGAGGACATACAGAGAGAATCGAGAGGATTCCAGTGTTTATACTCAGATGGAGGAGAAAATAATCCCTTTAGGACAAGGCAAGAAAAATCAACAATTGATGAAAGGAGAGGTTCAACTCTGTGTACAAAGGGAATGAGGGATTGATTGGGCCGTGTTCTTTCTTTCTATCTCTTACTTTAAAACAAAAAAGTGAAAAAATAACAAGAGCCCGTCTTGAGAAAAATAAGAAAAATGAAGGGGTGAAAAATTAGTCAATCAAAATGGGGCTCCGCCTTTCCTTTTATGCTGTCTTTTTCTGCTTTTCCTCTGTCTGCCCACCTCTTGTTTTCCTCAGGACTGCGGAGGGCCTATGAGCAGAGGAACGCCAGCATCAGAAAACCAATCACCTCACCAGACGACGAGAGAACATAAAGGAGTAAATGACAAGCAGATGAAGGGGAGGATTTCCGACACCTGCTCTCTCCCTCTGTTGCTCTGCCTGCCTCCCTCCCTCTCTCTCTCTCTCTCTCCAACCTGTATTTCCTTTCTAGTAACAGCCCCCTCCTTTCCAACCTGTTTTTTTTTTTAGTGCATGGGCTTGCCACAGTACTGACTGAGGTGGATACAGATGAAGTGAGATTCTCCAGAAGCTACAAACACAGGGATGCTCCTCTTCTTTCTTTCTGCCTCTGCTTTCTTTCCTTTTCTCTGTCTCTTCCTCACATACTGCATAGAATGACAATGAATCGTACACTGTCTACTGTGCCGGCACTGGATGTCTGCCTGGCTCTCTGCCTGACACTTGGAATAGGCTGCGTACCCGTCTTCCTGTCTGTCTATCTTCCTGTCTGTCTTACCAGCCTCAGAGCTTGTCTGTCATTCAGTATAGCTGTCTGTTTACCATCTTTCAGTCTGTCTTCCTGCCAAACACTGAGATACACACCAGGCAAGTGCAGGGGGGACATAACCCTACTCTCCTGCTCAAGTGCCCCCCCTGGTGTAAATCCTGACCCCTCCCCTGCCCATTGCACTAACTAGGCTCCAACACAGCACGGGCGAAATTAGAAAGATGCTCTGAGTCTCCAAGAGGATTTTGAACAATCCTAGTTAATTCTCTATTTTCCCTTTCTTGCCTTCTCTGCTTCTTCTTCCTCTCTCTCTCTCTCTCTCTCTCTACCTGTCTCCCTCTATTTTTCAGCTTTTTATTTCTCCTTCTCCTCTCCTTAGTGCCAGTCTCCTTGCTCGTTATCTATTCTGGACAGTCTGTCCCTCCACTCTCTCCATCACTGAGGGAGAATAAAGACGAATGGTGCTGCTTCATAATGTATTTCTCCGCAATATGTGTGAGAAAGATGGTGAAAAAGAAAGAGGGGGTAAATGTGGGATAAAGAGAGGGGCTTTGAAATTGTTCCTTCTTTTTCCCCACAAAAAAAACCCAAAAAAAAAGCCCTCTTCCCCCAAATCAAAAGAGAGACACTCTAGAGGGGGGATTTTCAATTACTCGCTTTTGCCCACAAGCCAATCTGAAAAAGTGACCCGGCTCTGAGGTGTGCACACAAGTGTCGTAATCTTGATAGGATATCCGGTCGATAAATCCGGACATGTCCGAAAGCTCCATACCATTGCTCAAGCATCACTGCCAGCCTATTTCATTTAAGTCCAAGAAGCTCAATCGTATGCTCAACAGGTTGATTGGTTTGTTGTAAGTTAACTCCTCTGAGGCTTGTCACCCTCGGCTTTTCTCTACTTCCCGAAGGTGGCTTCTGGTATCTCAGTCCAAGTTGTCCGGCCTCAACTCCGCAGGCTCAGTCCTCGCTGAGGTGGCTCAATCTGATGGCTGGAGAAGGTGGCGGCGGTTAGGTGTGGAAAGATAGTCGCTGGAGGGGGTGTGTTGGCTTGCATGCTGCCCATTTGGTGTCCATCTCTGAAAGGCTTTATATCTAGAAGGGGAAGAAGGAGAGAGGCAAGAAAGTAGAGAGGAGAGAGAGTGAGAGTGCATGAAAGGTTAGCATGGTGACATTTGTGTCACTCTGCCTTATCACGTACATCATTCTCCTCCTCGTCACACTCCGACCTGCCTGTCGTCCGGCTGTCTATTCCGTCCTTGTCACTCCTCCTCTGACTTTGCTGCCTCTTTGCGCCTTCCTACTCTCTACTCACTCTATGATTTGATCCTTTCACTCTCTCCCAACAAGCTCATCTTCAAACACTCTCCCAGTCACATCTCTCTTCTATTGCCTCTATCCAATTTTAAATCTACACCTAGCCTGCTTTCATCCAATCATCTCTCCTGTCTTTTTCTGCAATTCCAAGTTAGCTGTCTATCACACTCCCCAAGCATCCAAGACAAGATGCATACGAAGGAGGCGCACACTGAAGGACAGAGACCTCTGACTGGTGAATGTGCCTGAGGCAGGTGGAGGACTGCAGTCCAGGCTCATAGAACTGGTCAGGTACAAGTAGTTATACTTGAGTGGTGAAGACTACAGCTGTCATGTTTGATTCGAAATTCAAACTAGTATTTGTCTAGCATCTGTTATGATGTATTAGAATTGAAAAATGTTGTGATGTGGAAGTACAATAGGGCTTTGTAATCCAGCGGGGCTGCTCCTAAAACACACTGTCTGTCTGATCCACTGAATGCCCTGTTGCCCTCAGTAGCAGTAGTTTCGCTCTTTGCTAACGTAAAAGGAAACAAGAGACATGAGAGCTGTGCTGAAAGGGTAATCATGACACCGCACTATCTCAGATGTAATTGAAGGAAGCATTTTGGATTGGCTGTTGATGGATAAATCGTGCAAAAGGATATCATTGCTAACTTTGTAAAACACGGCTGCCTTATGGTAATGCTAGCTTGTCATTCAACTGAGGCAGCTGAGGCGCCACGAAAAGAAACCAATGTAATTTAGGATACATGGGTGCTCAAACAAATTACATATCAGCTTGAATTTGTTCAATCTAGATATTTTGGAAAGGTAACAGCCCTGAAATAGACTGCTATCATTTTGGCTCTCAAACTAATAAGCTCAACAATCAGCTCATGTTTTGGTACAATAAAGGACGCAGGGTAAACAAAATTGGACTTGTTAGGTGTAAAACTGCGCTTTTGAGTTTTACTATTCATACTTTTTTTTTTGAAAAATTCTTAAATTAGTCATGGAGCAGTGTTGGATTGTTAGAAGAAATAAATAAACAGAAGAATAAACGTGCATTGATGAGAAGGTCTTTATAAAGAAAATGAGTTCAGGCATTAAGACATGTTGATTTATTTTAGATTTGAGAGTAACACAAGGTCATTTTCTTAATTGTAAGATTTTCAGGCAGAATTTTAGACCTTAAATAGGTCGTGATGTTGGCATTTGATTGTACTCTTTAGATTTAGCGTGTATTTTATTCAGTTATTCAGCTCCATGTGGATATTGCCACATTTATGTGCCATTATATTGTGCCAGAACATATTCTTACATCTCCACAAACAAACACTGTTCCAGGTCTGAATGACTGTTGAATTTCTTTTTTTAATTTCCTAATAATTCATAGTGCCTCTTGTCATCTAGAATGCTTTAACCTAAAAATAGCAGCAAGATGTCAAATCTTTGCTACCCAACAGGTAGTCTTGCCTCTGTTACTATGCAACAGTTTGCACCTGTTGAATATATAAAAGTCATTTTTGAATTCTGATCAAAAGCTCACAGCTCACACAGCTGGGAGTGATGAATACCTCCTTAATTCAGAACAGCACGGAGAACGCCTGCCTTACAGAAGTAAGTGTGAACTCAGAGCCATGCAGCAACAATATCGTGTATTTTAACAAAACAAAATGAAATCATTAAATAGGTTTAGTGACTCCTTCCTTTTTCCCAGAGTCCACTGAGGTGATGGTCCATTTAAAATGAAGCATTACAGGCCATTCAGTGTATCAGCTCCAATCAATACTGCTGTGTGGATAGATGTGACCCTCCTGTGACACCTATATCCTCATAGGACCATTTAGGAAGAGACTGTGAATGTGTGTGTGTGTTGGCTCACTGCTTAGGTTGGTGCTCAATGTCTATATGTGTGTGTGTGTGTGTGTGTGTGTGTGTGTTTGTGTGTGTGTGTGTGTGCCTTTGTTGGCATCATTTACATGCTTCTGTGTCACACGTGAAAAAGTGTGGGTGGGTGTGAATTGGTGTACAGAAGGTATGTCAGCAAGGAGTGCAAAGATGGAGGTACGTGTAAAACGAGTGACAATGCATGTGTGTGTGTGTGTGTGTGTGTGTGTGTGTGTGAGTGTGTACATGCGTGTCACAGCTGTCATGCCTGAAGCAATTAAACATATTGATCTACTTCATAACCTTCTGTTCTAGCAATCCCACACACTGAGACCGAACACACACCTTTGCCCTCTCTGCATTGTATCACAGACACACACACACATGAAACGCTATCGAAATGATTGACACATACACAGAAAAGGCAATCCTTTCACATCCTAACACACACACACACACACACACACACACACACACACACACACATCCACAGCACCTGCATTCATTGTCTGTGTCAGGGAGAAAAAAAAGACTCAAACGTCTTCGGTGTGTCTGAATTCAAACAGAATGTAGAGAGGAGCTTGAAGAGACCGAGAGAGGGATGGAGGCGAGTACGGGGGGGAGGGGTGACACAGCCAAAGAGGGGAAGAGATAGAGAAGGAAAGAGGGAATGGGTGGGAGAAGCAACAAATTGAAGTGAGCCATTTAAATTTCATCCAAATCCATCAAAGTGGACAGGCCTGTTTATGTCTTGATGGGGGTAGGGGGGGGTTGAAGAGGATGAAGAGAGATGGACGCTGGATGAAAAGAGGATGGAAAGAGGGATGGAGGGGAAACAGGTGGGGGAGTGGTAGAGAGGTTGAGTTGGACGGGGTGAGAGACACAAGCTAAAGAAGGGAAAACCCATCAGTGGTGAAAATGCTCTGGACATAACTGCAGACTGAAGAAGAGGAGGCAGACAAGAGAGATATAAGAAACAAGAAGACGAGAGGTGAAAGAGAATGGAAAGAGAGAGAGAGAGAGAAAAAAAAAAGGAGGAAGAGAAGGACGGACACTCACCCATTTCAGCGGGCTCTCCACAGGCGAGCACAATCCCTGCTCTGTGATCCCATCCTGGGGAAAGGCGCAGCGAGATCCTGGAGCTCCCTCCGCTGAATACCAATGGGGCTGCTATTATCAGCTCGCACACACACTCTCGCACTTACACACACACACCGGTACTGTGGAGGCAACAAAAAAAAAAAAAAAAAAGGCACAAACATAGAGAGTCAAGTCTAGGGTAGTTGTTTAAATTAGAAACACAGAAAAAGCTGCTCACTGGTGCAAACAGCATATCACAATAGAAGAGACGTTGCAGCACAACTGCATTTGCATTCCCTTCTTCCTCTCTTATTTTGTCTTTCTTCATGAAAAAAGCATCAGAGGCAGTGCACAAGCCCGAGGCATCCATCCACACACACACACACACTCGTACACTGACATTTGCAGCCTATACAAATACTTACCGAGCATATATTCAATCCCAGCAAGTCCCACAGTCGACTCTATTCTGGCTCACAGCTCCTCTGCTTCCAAGGATGTTAGGGAGAAATGAGTTGTCCGCTATTTTCCTTTCCCTCCCTGTGGGTTCCTCACAGCAGTATCTGATGCAGAGATAAAAGGATATGAAGGCAGACTCTTCGTCCTCCTCTATTTTCTCCTCATACGCGGCGTACATCCAGTTTTTCTGTATCCATTTGTTGATTCATGTCCAATCCGTCTGCCTGCCCGTGGACTTCGCTGTGATTTGGCGACACGCGACGGCAAACTGCATTCACTTAGTCACCCTCCCCTCTGCCTCTCTCCGCTCTGTCTCTCCCCTTGCTCAATAGTATACCCGTACCTCCTTGGCTTTCTCCAATCTAATCAGCTCTCTCTCTCTCTCTCTCTCTCTGCACCCTCCCACTCTCACCCTCCTCCTTCCCAACACCCACTCCTCTACTCTCTCTCTCTCTCTCTCTCTCTCTCTCTCTCTCTCTCTCTCTCTCTCTCCTTCCTAGGTATTTTTCTCAAAGATGAATATCAACTCACCCCCCCACCATCACCACCCTCTCTCTTCTCTCTGTCAGTCTCTGCGATAAGCATTTGAAATAAGGGGAAAGGCAAAAAAACTGGCCATGAAGAAAACACACACTATCTGAAACAGATCCACACACACACACACACACACACACAACCACACCAACACGGAGAGAGCGAGGAGAGTAATCATAGGGATGTGTTACATCCCAAGCCAGGGTAAACTACCCTGACAGAGTCAGACATGGCTACACACTCAGGGTGACAAACACTATCACACCGACCATGCGACTTGCCTCACAGACTATAACACACATCGCGCAAACATATATAGATCTACACACACACACACACACACACACACACACACACAGCAGCAGCAGCAGCAGCAGCATCAGATGTAAACACACAATTGGCTCACACACTGAGGCACATATTGACATTATGTCACTGATATGCACAAACAGAAGCGGGGGAAGTAGAGGTAAACACACACACATAAATCCTATCAGAGCATGAGGCTAGATCAAACATGTATGCAGCTGTACACAGTGAGGGAATATAGCTCGGTACATTTATTCAAATACTGTACAACTCTGAAGTATTTGGCTACATTTGTACTGAGTTGCTCCATTTTAGGCTACTTAATACTTCAACTGCGCGAGACTTCAGATAAAAATGTAGATTTCATTTATTTTGTTTCTTAGGTTTAAGTTCCTTTTTTGCTTGCTTTGGGCATTTTATGCGTGTATTTGGCAGCCTACAGTAGAGAGATGACAGAAAATGGTGGGACAGATGGGGAATGACATGCAACCATCCAGCCAGACGTAAAGCAGTGATGATGGTCATTGCAGGAGCCAAAATGTGTTTATAGCTTGTGTTGTTTATTTGTTTAGATCACACACATTCTCTGGATTACTATCATTTCGGGTAATTGGCACGGGGGGTGTGGTTGTGTGGTTATTTTACCTGTTCATTTGGTGGCAGAATTCTGACAAAGAGGATGAGAAGGGCTCAGATATTTGCTGTTGAGCGTTTTGTTTCGTCTCGTCTAGTTTCATCTCATTACGTTATAAAAACACACATTATAAACACTATAAAACATATCTGACGTGACTGTGGATTTGGTCTGAATGAGTCACAGTAAGAGCCTGCTTAACCACTTAGCAGACTTTTTTGATTGATAGTGGTCGCTATAGTCATCACCAACGGCGAGGCCACCAGGTCACCCTGTGAATTATGTTTTCACATGTTATCGGCTTATAAAATCTGATGCAATGTTTGTAGATTTACTATACATCCATCCATTATCTGTAACGGGGGCAGCTGGAGGCTCAGGAGGTAGAGCGGGTCATCCACCAATCAGATGATTGGGGGTTCGATGCCGGCTCCTCCAGTCTGCATGTCGAAGTGTCCTTGGGCAAGATACTGAACCCCAAATTGCTCCCGAAGGCCTCGCCATCGGTGCGTGAATGTGTATGAATGGTTAGCTTCCAAAAACTTATGAGCAGTTGGCAGTCCATTTACCATTTACTATCCTCATCAGGGTCGTGAGCGGCTGGAATTAGGGGTGAAAGGCTGGGTACATCCTGGACAAGTCACTCGTTCATCACAGGGCACATAGAGAAAAACAACCATTCACACTCACTCACATCTACAGGCAATTTAGAGTCACCAATTAACCAATTTAGCGCAAGTCTTTGGACTGTAGGAGGAAGCCGGAGAGAGCTCACATGCAAACTCCGCAGGGAAAGGAAAGAGAGCCTTCCTGCTGTGAGGCGACAGTGCTAACCACTGCACCACCGTTTACTATACAGTACAACAAAATTTAAAAGTTGTTTACGCATTAATACATGTATGAAAGTAATGCAAAACTCTAGAAAGGACCATTCTGCAATGCGAGCCATTTGTTTTCTAAAATCTCCAATAGACGTCTTTTACTTTGAGTTATTTTACATTGCGGTATTTCTACTTAAGTAAATTATTTGAATACTTCTTCCACCACACGGCGTACACATACTGCAAACTCGCGCATTGCTGAAAATCGTCTCCTCTCACCAGAGCACACTGACACTTCATGTGGGACTCTGTTGAATGGAGTTGACATCCTCCTCACTATTTATAATGTTCACTCAATATAAGGCACAACTCCACAACAGCATGGGCCCACTGCAAGCAGACAGCAGACTCCAGAGAAGCAGCTCACATTATATGATGTCACTGCCTAACTCTCATATCCTGCTTCCATCACGCTACGCTGTCTCATCCCCCCTAACGAGGCTGGGACATTGGCCTTATGATGCCTTTGTTCCTCTTTGGTGCTCTGGTGGGTCCAAGTAGCCTTTTCAATATAGATCTTTTTCTTAACCTTGCAGCCCCAATGCTCCCTTAGCATTTCATGTCCTCCAAGGCTATTAAACTTGCCACAGTGTGTTGAATCATTGATTTTGTCACTCTGTGCATGAGGTGGCTCTTTAATTGCTAGTGACAACACTGCGTCGGCTTACAGTGATATTCGTAAATTATGCTTTAAAAGATTTTAGAAGAGGTTAGATTGAATGTGCTGTGTGTGCGTTACTAATTAATCCACACTCGTAATATAAATGTAATGTAAAGTTAAGGCCTATTTATGTCTCCCATATTGCCTAATACCCTCTGATTTGAGCCTTTGGGTACATCAGCTCTAAGCTGTCCCCTAATCAAACAGGGGAGCAAACATAGTATGTGACAATGCTGAGCTGTCTCCTCTGCTTTGGTCTCAAACAGCAGGCCCCCCCCCCCACCCACTTCATCATGTTTTCACCTATTCACTTTGCATCTCATGAAATAATGTGTGCATCTCAAGATGTCGTTGTCCAGTGGGCGGACAGAGCTTGGAACACCTATTACTCACTCATGCTCGAGCCTATTAGACTACAGCCATGTCACACCAGAGGTTCCCTTAGGCCATGGCTTTTTTCTGTGTGTGTGTGTGTGTGTGTGTGTGTGTGTGTGTGTGTGTGTGTGTGGACAGTTTAGATATGACTGTTTCTGTATCCGTCTAACTTTAGCAAATTTAAAATTCTTTATTAGGCTCTGTGCACATGGTGTATGTGTGTTTGTGTGTGTTTGTGTGTGTTTGTGTGTGTGTGAGGACTGGGGGGGGGGGGGGTTGCGTACACAGCGTTACCCCTGGCTGTGACCCACAGCTGCAGTTTTCAGGAAGTCAGGAGGAATCTCCGTGTGCTGTCTCTCCCTTTCCATCACACACACTGACAAACGCCCCGCAGTCCCACTGTGTGTGTGTATGTGTGTGTTGTCTAATTTACCACCGAATCTCCTCTGTGGGAGTGACAATCTGTGTGTTATACCTCAGTCTTTTCATGTTTATGTTACATATTGATAATCCAACATGAAGAACTGCAATAAGGCAATTTAACTTAATATTAATGGGGATCAAAATCAGCTGTCACTCTCTGTTTTAGTCTCCCTGCTCTCTCTAAATATGCATTCAACAGCTGTCTCTCTCTCATCTCCATCCCACACCACTTTGCTCTTGACAAATTGATGTGGAGCGCTTTTACATAACAACTACGTATCAAACACACACACACACACACACACACACACACTCCAAATACCGTCCAAAGCACAAATGTAAACCCTACTCAACCATTACACATACACCTCGCTGCAGGTGCTGAGAGCCCGGCGCTCGCAACAGCAAATGAGCGTTTCAGTACTTTTCTCTTCGTAGAACACAAATGTGGCTTCCATGTTAACTATTGCTTGGAAAGCATGCAAAAGAGGGGGAGGGAGAGGGAGAGGAAGACAGAGGGAGGGGGGAAGAATTGACATTCTGCCCGAGCACTGCGCTGTGCTCGTGGAATAATGATTAGCTCCTCAGTATTCTAGTCACAAATGCTTCACTATCAATGAGAGAGAGAGAGAGAGAGAGAGAGAGAGGGGAAGGAGGAAACATGAGGGAGGGGACAGAAAGGGAGGAGACAAGCAAGGGGGAGGTAGGGGAGCGAAGGGAAGGGAGGATGGAGAGAGGGGGGAGAAGAGGTGCACACAGGGAGAAACAAGGTGAACAAGAGAGCAAGGTATGAAAAAACTGAGGGGTAATGGAGGACAAAACAGAGAGAGTATGGTATGACATAATCACTAGACATAGTATGCTGCAGTATGTTCACACACACACACACACACACACACACACACGCACGCACACACATACACTGTGTGTTCAACATGCACGTTTAAACAAATGCAACAGTCGGACAAATTCGCAAACTAAAAATGAAGCCGGTGCATGCACACAAACACTGTGCATCGCTGCACCCACACACACACATACACACACAGAAATACACCACTACACACGTGCAGACTACTTTGTCAAAGTCACAGCAGGTACAGCCACCTCAGCAAAGAGAGAGACAGAGGGTATGTCGCAGGGGGGAAGCGAGGGAGAGACAGAACGGGGGAGTGATGATGAAAAAAAAAAGAGGGAGAAAGGAGAAAATAAGAGAAGGACAGAGGGTGGAGAGGAAGCATGTGCAAGCAATAAATATGTAATCACAAGGCATAGAGAATGATAAATGTATACCATTACTTAAATAGGTCAATCATACATTAATAACTACAATATGATAATAGAGTTGGGAAGTCAGCTGTAGCCGACTGAGTAAGTCTGTACAAGTGTGCTCACTTAGTCAAATACAAAGAACTACATCATGTTTCTGCACGCCCCCTAACTCAGACTTTCTTTTTTTTTAAGACAGATTATCATAAGAGAAGTGAAATGTTTTTCAATTAAGATGGGAAATCTTAAAAAAAAAAACAAGATGTACTGTAATGTCGCCTGTAGCGCACAGCAAACAGCATAAATTACTGTAGAAGATGACATTAATTTTTAATGGTTGAAACAATAGAAATCAAATGTTGATACTCTGATTTTAGACAGCTGAAACAGACTTTAAAAACAAGGCATTGAAGCCTGGTAAAGTGTATCTAAAATCTCACGATGTTGCAGGTGGTACTGCATAATATTAATCAGCCTCATGTCTCCAGGGTTGCATGTGTAAAAGAGAAATTAGTTTAATAGAGCAGCCACAGTAAATATGAATAGAGAGGCATGATTTTGACTATCATAAACAGACTCCAAGCAGAGGTACATTTTGGATGTACATTCTCTGGTAGCGTATAAATATAACCTGATAAAACATGGCTGTCTCCCTCTATAGAAAACCGTATAATTTGTCTTGCAGGGACATATTGTGTAGCACTACACATACAGTGCATTGACCTTAACGTGATTTATGATATTTTCCTTCTCCTGTAGCATTACTACTGTATGTGATTTTCTCTGGTAAAATGTTTGACCTTTAATGGCTACATGATAGTTTTCTCTCCGATATTTATATTGCATTATGAAATCAGTTGCCTGTCTGACTGAGACTTGATTTGCATGAAATACTCACTACTGGTGTGCTGTATGAATACAGCGATTCACCCAATAAGACTGCGTGTGCAGACATCACACCACCATACATGTACGTAAAGATAACACACTGCAATTATTGTTTACAGAAAATGGTCCCATGATTACATTTTCAGTCTTTTTCAGCACAGTGCTAATATGTGTCAGCAGACTGAATTTTCCATCATGTTACCTTGGAAACAAAGCTTTGCCCAGCGTCTCCAACTTGCCAAGATGTCAATAAAAATGCCATCAACAAAGCATGACTTTAATGCTTCTCTGGGGATTCGGTGGTTAATGGGTTTACAGCGACTGTGTGGAAGTTGACTGGAGGTCTATGTTTTTTTATTTCCTATGATTTACTATAATAATCCTCCAGGATATTGTAGCCTAGTTTTGCACTGACATTTGTAGTGTATCCTTCAGACTGATCATTACAGCATTACTGTGGGCCTTATACAAGAAGCCAATACTGCAGACTGAAAAAGCTTCAATAGTTAACAGGACGGCAAGAGTATTGACAATAAAGCAGTGTTATCTTATAGCATTTCTTATTATTGTTATTATCTGATGCTGCAACCATTAGTTGCTTAATCAATTAGTTGTCAGTTATTGTATGAATTGCCAACAACTTTGATAATCAATTAATCGTTTTTAGTCAAATATTAAGAAAAATGTCCAAATTCTCAGATTTCAGCTTCTCAAATGTGAATATTTTTTGTTTTCAGACAAAAAAAAGACATTTCAGGATACTGTTTAGGGAAACAGTGTTCTAGATTTTTTTTTTCTTTACCATTTTCTGGCATTATATGGACCAAACAAAACAACCAATCGATTATTCAAGATTAATCGATGATGAAAGTAAATGTTTGTGGCAGCCTTAGTTGAGCTTGCTGTTTAACACTTGCCATTAACACTAATGGACAAACAGTTGAAATATCTGCAGTTAGTTAGTTTAAAGTAATGGAAAAATGTTGAAATAGCAAAAAGTAATTGATAAGAGGAGGAACTATTTATCAAACAAGCTAAAGGTAAAAAACACTAAATAGTCCAATAGCAAGTTTTATAACTCGGTTCAGGAACAAGGACCATGCCTTGGACTCATCCCATTTAAGCACACCTTATCTGTTCACTCCCTCTTTGACTCAGTTTTCACAACTCTCCCAGGAACCATGGGGGCTCTAATCCATAGAGCGATGAAGAGACGGTTATCCACTCAGGGTCTCGACTCCCTCCTGGTTCCCTTCTGTCTTCCCACCGCCTAGCGGACTCCGGTCGATCTCCGAACCCCTCCGTCCATTATGGACCTCGATTTCTCCTCTCATCCCTCGACTGTCATCTACCTACCCTTCATCCCTTGACCCTCAATCCACATCCCTTCATCCCTTGACCCTCGACCCACATCCCTTGACCCTCGATCCACATCCCTTCATCCCTTGATCCTCGACCCTCATTCCTTCATCCATCATCCCCTTCCCTCCTTCCTCCTACAGTACCTCATCTCGGTTCACCTTTATCTACATGCAATAAACCTGTCTTAATTTAAATCCATAATGGAATCATCTTTGTTAGTGAAGTTATGGATAAATTGTTGAAATAGCTAAATTAATGGAAAAGAGAAGGAAATGCTTAGCTAACAAGCAAAACACAAAAAAAACACTGAATGGTTCAATAGCAAAAAGCTAACAAGACCTTTGCTAACTGAAGCTAGCAAAAAAATATAGCTAACACTAGCCTAAAATAATGGATACATAGATGAAAATACTAAAAGTAATAGACATATTGTTGAAATAGCTAAAAGTAGTGTACATGTGGTTAAAACATATGGAAGCCCCAAGCGGTCATACATTCATATATTTTATTTCCTCTGTTTTCTCGTGATAACGGGTAATTCCATTGGTTTTCTCAAGATCTCGAGTTATTTATGTCATTATGTCGAAATAACAAATGTTATCCCTAGATAACGGGATAATTTTCTCAAGATCACAAGATAACAAAACATTGTTTTCTGGAGATAACAACATAATTAATTCACAATCTCGAGAAAACAAAATTATAGTCTAGTACATTAAATCATTACAGGAAACTTATTAAGTGTTGCAATTGCAAAAATTCATTTACTAGACTATCCTTTTGTTTTCTTGAGATCTGAAATTATCTATGCCATTATCTCGGGAAAACAACGTTTCGTTATCTTGAGATCTCAAGAAAATGATCCCATTATCTCAGGATAACAACATTTGTTATTTCGACATAGTCATAAGTAACATAAGTCAAAATGTATGACTGTATGACCGCTTAGGGCTTCCGTAGAATGGCTAAAAGTCATTAAAATAGTAATACTAGCTAAGAATAAGCTTCTGCCACCAGTAGTAACGTTAGCATGAACAAAGGTTTACATTAGCAAAGAAAAATTACTTTATAAAGTACATTTAAACACATTCAGTCAACGTGTAACTGTCTTAAATCTGTGTATCCACTTTATAGTTGCTCTAGTACAAATTCTTACCTGGATGTGTGAGCCAAAAACAGAGCTGGTGGTGTCCTCCACCTGCACGGGACACTGTGATGTCAGCGCCTTCACTGCTGCATGAGAGCTGAATATGCACATCCTCTCCTGAGGGTCACATGGGTATTTTTAGTGTTTATGATATAAAAGGAGGTGAGAATTAAAGGGATGCCCAGGGTGAGAGCAGCTACTGCATGTGCTTGTGTCTCATTTTTTCATTTGTAACAAGGACATTCCTAAATCTGATGGTTATTTTAAGCCCGTATATCTGCATAATTGTCCATTTCATTTGGTTGTATTATACAGATAAAAAAAACCTTCTTCTTCTCACTGCCTGCTGCTACAGCCTATCAATGCCATGAATAATTTAAATACATAATTGCAAAAACCATCCCACATGCGAACTCATACAGTAGTTTATATTCCTCTCAGCTATGTACATGCATGATTATAAATCATTTACTGTATATTGGTTTGTTTTCGTCAGTTAGGAGCAAAACAGAAAAGCCACATTCAGTGAGACATGTTTACAGTGAAACATAAAAATATTCCCAGTGAACTGAAGGTTTTTCACTTGGGACTGTGTAAGAAATGGTGTGTGGTCACATTTTCACAATTCTCTTTATCTTTTGAAAAATTACCAGTCAGTTACATCAGTGTTTCTCAAACTTTTTGTACCGTGTACCACCTCAGAAAATATTAGGCTCTCCAAGAACCACCATCACATCAGACATTAAAATACAGGAGTGTAGGCCAACACTATTCAGCTATGAAGAGCTTACACAGTTTACATTTATTATTCCTAATAAAAAAGATTCATTGTTGACTGTTGAATCCTGAATGTTATCGGTTCAAAAATCAAAGATAATTTGGTGGAAAAGCAGTACTCCTGACCCGCATTTTTCTTCCTGTGTTTCCTGATTTGAGCCACGATTGCAGTGTTTTTGAACATTTCATTTTATCACTACTCACTATCCTGCTGTCACATTATGGCTTGTGAATAGTTGTGGATGTACAGTATCAGTTAAAAGTCTGGACACACCTCATTCTTTATTTTTGTTACTTTGATGTCAAAACTATGAAGTAACACCTTTGAAATACATAGGTGGGATGACATGTCGCTGCAGAATACTGTGGTAGCCATGTTGGTTAAATGTGCCTTGATTTTTGAATAAATCAAACAGTGCCACCAGGAAAGCACCGCCACACTATCACACCTCCTCCTTCATGCTTTAAGGTGGGAACCACACATGCAGATACCATCCATTCACTTTCTCTGCGTCTTACAAAGATATGGCGGGCAGAACCAAAAAATCTCAACATATTTTACTTTGTTTACACTTTTTTTGTTTACTACATAATTTCATATGTTATTTCATAGTTTTGATGTCCTCTGTGTTAATCTTAAACGATATGTGCAAGAACTTTACTACCAGCAGGCTAATATTGAAACAGAATATTACATAAAATGCTTATTTTAAATTATATTCCAGCTATCTCATAGTTTACTTTCATTCAAAATGTTGCAGTATTTGGAGATATAATGGTTGGTATAATCCATCCTTCCATTTTCTGTAACCAGTTGTCCCCATCAGGGTTAAGAGGGGCTGGAGCCTATCCCAAATGGCATTGGGCGAGAGGCAGGGTACACTGTGGACAAACAACAATTCATGGGCAATTTAGCATCACCAATTAACCAATTAATTTAAGTGTGAGGACGCCAGAGTACCCGGAGAGAACATGCAAAATCCACACAGAAAGGCTCTAAATGAGGTTCGAACTAGGAACCTTCTTGCTGTGTGACGACAGTGCTAACCACTGCACTCTAGCACACTATCGACATGAAACATGAACGAGGCTGAACTGTGCTGTATTTGTTGGACCATAGCCATTATATATCCCAATATTTACAGTGTAGTGTTTGCTGTTTGACATCTGAGATACGTTGCATGTAAAATCAGATCTGGCATCATAACATAACATAAAAATCCCACTCAAAGCCTTAAGTTAAGCTATAGACATTTAAATCTGGATTTCAATACACTGTATCACAGTGGGAAAATGTCTTTTGTTCATCCGGGCTCATCACCAACACAGAACAAAAAAACAAAACACCAGCTTATGTCTGAGCTGAGGAATGAACGCAGCCAGACAATATACTGTCTTCTGTAAAGCAAATATCAGACCATTATATTGCAGTCTGCTGCTTCCCGAGAGCATACGAGTCTCATGATTTAAACAATTTCATTACACGTCTGCGTGTTTGTTGTGTGTTTTTCAGTAGTTATGATAAACTGCACTCCACGAGAATATCAGCTCTCGAGATTCGCTTGGAAGGGAAAAAAAAAAACCACACATCCATCGACTGGTTGCCTGTTGACTCTCTCAGAAAAGCAACGAAGAGCAGCTAAATTCTTGGCACCGGCATCTTTTTTTTTTTTTTGCTCCTCAGGAGCCCTCTATTTCCTGATATGCTTCTCACTCTGCAGAAATGCTGTCATTTCCCCATTTCAGTTCCCCGCACAATCATCAGCATTTCTCCCTCCATGACATGAAAACAAACTAAGACTGAGTGCCTCTGCGTGTGTGTGGTTTCAAACCCCCCTGTCAGCAATCACTGGGTGGGAGACAGCCATAAACTGCGCTTTAGAAGCCTATAATGGGCTACTGCAGCGCTGGCAAAA
Organism: Argyrosomus regius; assembly: GCA_946959425.1. NCBI lineage: Eukaryota > Metazoa > Chordata > Actinopteri > Sciaenidae > Argyrosomus > Argyrosomus regius. Next base: position 19,986,381 of record OX336884.1, on the reverse strand, counting down.
CTTATATCATATTATGCCTCTTCCCATTCAGACACAAATAGGATCATTATTTTTGATAACTATACAGCAAGTGCTGGATAATTTCATTACACTATTTGCCACTGCATAATGCTGTACTTCAGCTAAATCATCATATATTTTGCTGTATCCTTATTATTATTATATTTAATTACAGCACAAAAGCAATCAATAACATAATGTCCGACAAATTATTAGAACATTAGGGTTGAGCTATACACACGTTTCTACTTCATTCTGCCTTCCCCTAACGTTAGCGTATGTGACAGAGAGAAACAGAGTGATTTGAAGAGCTGTACTTGTGCTGAGTGGGTCGCTATATTTCTCCAGCAGAAGACCTCATATTGTTTGTCAAAAGGTAGAAGTGGCCGTTTACAGCAGAGCCTATAAAGTCCATCCCATCTGATGGGATGGTGGCAATGCCCCTCCGTGTCATCCGCCTTATAAAATGATGGACACTCACAAGTGAAAGCTGAAGCGTTTTATTATAAAGAAAGCAGAAGACATTTCATGGGCCACCACTGGTCTTCCCCCCTAATAAATAGAGGCTGTAAATACACGTCTGTATACAATCGGAGGTCAATTTTACAAGCTGTTTTTCAATCAGTTTAAGAGACTAATTTAAGGTACATTCTGTGTATCAACCAATTCGTTAGTTTAACACTGTCAACATTTTTAAATTATAAATTTCTGCTCAAGAAAAAAAACTGTATCGCTACACAGGATGGCACCTTAACTGGCTTAGAAACCTATCAAACTATATACATATACCTTGCAATCCTTTAATTATCAAACATTAAGCTTTTCAGTTAATCGTTCTACCTTCATACAGTCTCCTCTACAATGAATTCAATGGCATGCTGTGGCGACTGGCTCGTCTCCACCATGGTGATTTCATTTCCATCCATGGTGATCGTGGGAACAGTAATGCCCTGAGCTCCCAGAACAGAGGAGGGCAGGATGACGACCTGTGAGGTGCCCTCCATGCCGCTGAGGTGATCAGACGGGATCATGACAGTCTCAGTGCCTCCTTCGGCCCCCTGCAGTACATAGATGGTCTGCACTGAGCCAGACTCAACCTCCCCCGAGGTGGGCAGAGAAGACAGCACCTTGGCTCCTTCTAACACTTTCTGGACCTCGGCGGCCTCATGCACTGCCTGCTCAGCTGCATCCAGAGGCAGGTCTCCGTGTAGCCGGATGTGTTTATCCAGGTTGGAGCGAGAGCGGAAAGCAGCGGGGCAGTGGGAACAGGAGTAGGGCTTCTCCCCGCTGTGGGTCCGGGCATGCTCAGTGAGCCGGGCGGCCACGCTGAAACTCTTTCCACAAATCCAGCAGCAGAAAGGCCGCAGGCCGCTGTGGATGCGCTCGTGGTCCTGCAGATGGGGCAGCTGGCGGAAGCGCTTGCCACATGTGGCACACTGGTGGAGGGAGGCATGGAGGAGAATGGGACAAAGTATATATATTTTTTAAATGGTAAGAGGTAGGCAAGAAAATATAGTTCACAACAGTGCCAGTGCACAAACTGAACTGCAATTAATATTTTCTGAGAACTCTCTTTATATCTATTCTGCAGAAGCAGCACTTCTGGCTGGTGTAGAGGAAATGCAGGGAGAATGGGAAATGGGAAAAGATGGGGAAATACACACAAAGCAATAAAAAAAAAGTGTCACACTGCAACTAACAACTCTTTTCACACAGTTAATGAATTTACAGTTTGATTTATAAAACACCACAAAACAGTTTAAAAATATGCAGTAAAATGTCAGAGAACTTAAGGCGGTGTCTTTAAATGTCTTGTTTTGTCCTACTAACACCCTAAAGCCCAAAGATATTTAGTTTACTCTCATAGAAGACTGTGGGGTGAAAACGCAAGTTTTTCCATTCATTAGAGGCGAGTTAGTGCGTTTTGGCTGCGGCAGTAAGGAGGTGTCCACCAAAAAAGCAGCGACCTGCGGCAGAGAAGCTGAGCTGGATCCAACTTTTGGAAAAATGCAATTCAAGTCACGCTGTGGCCACCAATCAGACGCTCTGATCAGTCAAACCTCCAGAGTCAGCCTGAAACGTCTCTAAAACTGAGACTATCCAGGTGGATTCATGGACTAAACTCTGATACTCTACCTGTTGTGTTCTGGCTTTATTTATTTCATGTACCCACCTTCTAAATCTGTGTCTGGCTTGCAATTTACGCTGCAAAATAGTTACACAAAGAAGTTTCCTTTGAGCGAGCATTGGTCGAGAGACATATACAGTGATTAAGAATGAGCGAGCGCCGGTAACAATAAAGCCAGGTAATCTAAATAAATAAAAAGTTATTCCTTGATTCTTTCACAGCGGTTATATGTTCAGCACAAATAGACACACCTCCAGCAGCCTCTTCACCCCCCACCCCCACACATCAACGCACAACCCTGCTGCGATTTGCCACGGCTGAATGTACGCTAACAAAACCAACAGATATTTACTTTTAAGAAGCTGGACTATTTTATTTTTTTTTTGCTTGATAAATGATGATTAATGATCAGAAAATCTGCCAATTAATCTTCTGTGCATCTACTAATAGATTAATCGCTGCAGCTCTACGAGTGTATAAAGGATAGCATGATCAGTGAGCACCAGAAGGAAATGCTACCAGTGAGCTGAGAGCGAACAATTTCTAAATAATCACACCAACAGTTCCACAGTCATACCTTTCCTTCTGTTCTTACATTTGCTCTCTGCTTGTTACCGCCTCAGTGCAGAGAATAAACTACGACTAGATACTTGATTAAACCTGAAGCAATACAAGAGAATGACTCTGTTGTGCTTTGATTCCTACTGGGGACGCTCTGATTGAAACTGTAATCCCTGTTGTCAGTTTTGCTGTTTCAGTATCTCTGTGAGATATACTCTAATAAAATTACCTTTCCTGTTGAGTTTGCTCTTTATATACTCAGCAAATATAGGTGTTCCTTCAGGAACACACAGTATATTTGATTTAAATTAAAATTCATCCCCATAACCGCCTGTGTGTTTGAGGACCAGTGCTCCTTGAACCTCAATCCTTAGCATGGCTGATAGATGTGACTCAAAGCAAAGCCACAAACATTAAATCAATTTCTACAGTCTGACGTGCTGTGATGGGTTTGGGTGGGTCCGTGGTTGATGTCCTGCCTCGTCACCAGAGTAGCAGAGAGAGAAGGGGGGGAGAGAGTCCCAGAATAGTAACAGGCACAGAGGGGAGCTGACAGGCCCTAACTCAGCCCTGCCATTAATCACAGGTACACAGGGAGGGAGGAAACACCCGCAGGACACACTCTGCACAAATGGCCATGGTCCAGAATTGGAGAGATGGCCACAACTATGAACGGGTGTGAGCATGGGGGGTGAGGCAGTGTTAGATTTCAATTTGAAATATGGGTGTTAAAGGGTTTGAAAGCCTTGTATAAAAAAAGGACAAAATATATTTCAGAAGGCTGAAAAGAAATTCCCTTTTCATGCCAGCGCGCACACCGCCTCCACCTTCCTTACCTCAAAGGGCCTCTCATCAGTATGTGTCCTCATGTGAACACTGAAGGTGGAATTGTAGGCAAATTCCTTGTGGCAAATTTGACAGCGGAAGCGGGGTCGGTTTTTGGACTTGCTGAGCGTTCCTTGGAAATGGGCCAGCACGTGCTCCTCCAGGGCACTGTTGGAGGTAAATCGGCGGCGGCAAGGCCTCACCGGGCATTTGAGGGGTGTCTGGCCTGTGTGGGATAGCCGATGGAGGTCAAGGCCCTCTTGGGTCATGCAACGGTGGCCGCATAGGTCACACTCAATCTGAGGGAGGAAAATTGATTAGGGCGATTAGCATTTCCTCCTTGTTTCATCATTGTTAAAGACAAATCTGTCATTTATGATTTGTCAATCTTTGACATTCTGAATATATTTGCAGTGGAGAAGTAAAACCTGCTTGAAGAATGTTTTTTTTTTTTGCGCTCACAACCTGTCCTGTGCTTCGTCCCCGGCCCTGACCACGTCCACGACCCGTATTCCTCTCCTCCTCTGTGATAGGGCAGCGCTGCATGTGGATTTCCAGCACTGCCTGGTTCACAAACTGGGATGAACAGTGAAGACAAGTCGCCGGCTTCTTGTCTGTAAAGTGGAACAGTGTCAGGATTTAGACAGGTGGTCATACTCTCTGTCTTCATGCTTACAGGATGGCTCCCGTCCCATGCCAATTATCTGATGGCTGATTTGAGCTTGTTAATTGCTAGCCGTCGTGCCAACAATCGTGCTGTGACAGGTGATGGTTAACTGTGGCCAAACATTCAGTGATTCGTGTGATTTTCCTGTTGTTGAGTCAAAATGCTTTGAAAACGGCCCAAAAAATTCAACCAACAGTTCATTATTGAAGTCGTTTATGAAGCAAAAATGCCACATTTGCTTTTTGTAACTGGTGATGATTTGTTGCTTTTCTCTCTTTTATACAATAATAATAAATTAAATATGTTTAATTTTTTTGACTCATGGTCGGACAAATGAATTCTGAAGATGTCACCTTGAGAGAAATTATAATAGGCATCTTTTCAGTTTTTGTAGATAAATCAATACAATCATTGACAGATGAAATCAATAATCATTATTCACAAAGCTGCAACTAACAATCATTTTCATTACCACTGATCTAGCTAGTTACACTCTCGTCGTTTGGTCTATAAAATGTCATAAAATAGCAATAAAGTGGCTATCAAATTTTCCCAGAGCCCAAGTGACATCTCCAAGCTGCTTTTTTTGTCCAACCAACGGTCCATAACCTAAAAAAAAAAATCTTACATTCACATTGATATGAAAGAACAAGATAAAAGCAGCAAGTCCTCACAAGTGAGAACCCGGAGTCAGCTTAATTTAAGTGATGAATCGATTGTCGACATTGCTGCAAATTAATTTTCCATCACTTGGATAAATCAACTGTACTTCAACTCTTATCAGCTGGTGTCCTGGTTGCATTCTGGCAAAGCGAACCAGACGCTCACTGGCTTGCTCTTGGAAACCTGGCTGGGAAATCGCTGACACTGATGGTTCATCAGCATGTCCATAGGTCGTCATGCCAACATCTTGCAATCTGCTAACCATCTGTAAGGCCTTATCCCAATGGGGACGATCCACTCTGCTCCCCATTGGGACCCTCTAATTAAACCTTTAATAAGGACAATCTCTGCCTATGGCCCTGGACTGATCGATGGATCAATCTCTCCAATCATCTCTCTCAGAGGAGCCTCGTACCTCTGACCCCTGCTGCACGCTGACTCTTCAAGCTTAACTAATGAGGTTGACGTTCTAACGCCCTCCATTTCATTTACCTCCATCCTCCTCCTCCGCTACACATGGGACGCAAATCAATGGAAAGTCATTGACCTAATGCACAGGAACAATGCACATATAACATGGATGTATGTTTGTAAATAAACAAGATAGGCCACCCAGTCAAACTGATTGGGGCATTTATTGTTGACTTTGTATTAATCAATAGCAACTCACTGCATGCTACACTGATAAGAACATCATATCTAATTGGTTTCCATTATAAGGAGGATCAGGGGCTCGCATCTGATGTTGGGTCTCATCTTTAATCTTCCCGAATGTTATGCAGATAGATGAACATCGATCAGACACAGATGAGAGGAAATGTATGAAAATTTATTGATAAAAATGCATGCGAACTGAAAAATAGAGTCATAAATTATCAAGTGATTTGATTAATTTAAAGCCGATTTGAACAAAAAAGGACTGAGAATTGTGTGCTGAAGTGATGAGTATGCTTAGGAATCAATAATGGAAGTGATGAAATGTTTGTGAATTGAAAAATAAAGTGGTTTATTGTCAGTTGATTTGATAAACTGACGTTTTTCAATTCACATTTTTAAAATCACCTTTTCATCAACATGTTTTTGTTACTTCCACCCCTCATAGGTCACACAGCGGAGGGATATATATATATCGCAGAACAAATGACTGTATATTGTTTTTGTTGGTTTCAGGTTTCTCCTGACAATGGGGGTGAACAAAGAAATGTGCCAGGCTGAACCCTGAACTCTCACCTTGGTGAGTGAGCGAGTGCAGGTCCAGGTCTCTCCTGCGTTTGAAGGCTTCTCCACAATCGGGGCAAGGGAACGGATGGCTGGTGTGGAGCAGTCTGTCAAAAACATACATTTAAAAACACATACTATTGACAATGATAGGTTTCAAACTTGTTTTAACCTGCAAAAAGGACAAAAATGCCTCACAGGAACAGGCCACAGTCATACAAACAATTACATAAATTAATTATGTACAACTTCCAAGTATAAAGAGTGATAAAGACTGTAATAAAGGGGGCCAAAAGTCATGTTTTAGTTTTAAAGCTGCCGCCCTATATGTGACTCGTAGGAGGATTACCAGCAAGTATGTGCTTAGCTGTGCTTCAGGTTAAATCGGGGGTATTAGCTGAGTGTATAACGGCAGGAGATAAAAGAACAGCAGTAAACTAGGAGGAGTCAGAGTTAGGACATGAAAGACTATATTTATCCATTGCATAACGTTACGCTGGATATAGCCTTAGGGGAGGAGAGAAGTGTTAGGATGTATTCACCTAATGCTGCATCAGGCCTGCTTTCACAGCATGGGAAAAATAAAATACAGGTTTTTCCAGGTAGCTTCTCATAATCAGAGCAAACACAGATAATGTTGAAGTTCAGGGAACATACTGCTCCACTAAATATTGCATACATACAAGTACATGCATTATGTATATTATACAGCTAAAGGTGATGTTAACGCTAAAGTACTTAACTACACAAGTCACTTAAAGTAAAGCAGGATGCTAGATGTGATGTGCAAGGACATCTCAAGCCCTGTATGAGACCAGACTGTTTTCTGTTCCCTGTTAAATAGACGATAGAGATCAATATTTCAGAGACAGCTGACCCTGAGGCAGCTGGGAGAATTAAAATTGCAGTCAGGGTCACATCTTCTCATAGCCAGATGTTCTTTAATAAGTAGGGGTGACGCTGCATGTCCAGTATTAGTACTACACGTAGGTATGACGTTTGCTAAAATGACACGTTGAATTATTGATTTGTTGAACAGCAGAAAATGAATCAGCAACAGTTTTGATCATCACTAAATGGCCAACGTGTCGAATTCTGCAGTGGATGTCGAATAAGTGGATGTCTGCTGATGAAGACTGAGAACTGCAGCTGAAAGCTCCATAAAAAGATCGCAAGTGGATCATGACTGAAAACGGTTTTGGCCTGTTTTAGGTTCATTTAGACGTTCCCATCTTGAACATCTTAAGGATTACAGACCAATCGGTTAATAAAATATATAATCAGCAGATTATCTGATGCACCCTAACACAGATTCCTGCTTTTTCTCAACTAGTGTGGCAGAAAGTGGCCAAAATATATGGTCCACTGGTTTCCAAAATGTGGACATGACTGGTTTTTGGGTGGTTATGGCTTCTGCGTCTCTGGCTTTTTCCTGCTTTTGGCTCTCCAGCACATCTGATTTAAAATGAAGCTTAGCCAGTGCCAACTTTTTGATTTAATTTTACATCTAGATCATTGTCCTTCTGGTAAATCAGAGCTTTAATATTATAGACATATTATGTTTTATTTCACATCCAGTGTGCTTTAGCCGAAGCTAATCAAATACGCGGACACAGTGTATCCTCTTCCCTTTACTCAACCAGATGAGACAGGACCAGGCTCTTCCCCCATCCTGGATTCTTATCCTTATCATCTTAATTTACTGGCCCTCTGTCTGTCAATCATATGTGGCTGAGGCTCAAGGGCACCCAGACATCTCAGTCAGTGTCTTTGCTACACAGCTTAAAGGTCTGTTCAGTAGTCCGACACAGCTCAGCTACTACAGCTCCTGGCGAGAGGACGGGGAGGTTTTATCTAAATCCCGTCCTGGGTTCTGTTTGGAACCGTTATTTTTTATGTTTTTATGCTGTAAACATGGCTGGAAATGTTTGAATATTGACAATGTCTGGTCTCTATGAAGGATTTTACAAGCTATATAGTGTGCAGGATGTAATGAAATAACTAATACTAGTGTTATTGCTGTTATTACTTGTGATGGTTTAGCTGTTCCTCCGTGTTGAACCGTGATGGGCAGTGAGGACAAGCGAGAAGATGCGCAGTGCCATCACTGTCCAGAGTACAAACCTGCATTGAAGGACACAACAGTCAAGGTCACTTATAAAAAGGATTTCACAGCAAGTTATCTGCCCAAAAAATATAATTTATCTACCATTTCCAAAGCGTGACACCAAGTAGTTTTAATTTTATATATATATGAGATTTTGGAATGAAACCCTTTGGTTTTGAGAGGCAATTCAATACTTGAGAGTGAGACTGTACCGGTCTGCGTCCACGCCTGCGCCGAGGCAGCGATGAGGCGTGAATGCGTTGGTGTCTCTTCAGGGTGGCTGCCTGGGAAAAGTTTTTGCCACAAACATCGCAGCTGAAGGGCTTGTTGCCTGTGTGGCTCATGCTGTGGCGCAGCAGGCTCTGGGAGTTAGTGAAGGACTTTGAGCACACCTTCACACCAAAAATAATCAGAATTAGTGCCATAGTTACATAAATAATGCTGGTATTATAATTTCCAGAACAATTTTTCACTGTTAGAGACAATGAAGAATGTGTTAAATATAATGAAGTTGAACGTTAAAAATTATGTCTGCCTCAAACATAACCCACTTTAAAAGCTTTACATCGTCTAGTCACTGTCAGCTTTACGACATAAATAACATTTACATCCAAGAAAATTATTCCTCAGGCTCAAGGACACACAAGTTTGATTTAATTCTGTCACCTTGCACGTGAATAGCTTTTCTCCAGTGTGGCTGTAGACATGGGTGCGGAGGAAGACGCGCCGAGTGAAGGTTTTGCCACAGTACGGGCAAACATGTGGTAGCGGTGTGCGGGCCCAGTCCTGCAGGAGCTTGGCAGGTGGAGGGTGGTTGGTGTGGTCTGAGTCTGCTGCAGCGCTGCCCTCTGATTCCTCTTTGGTGCCTGAACCCTTGTTTCCTGACAACACAAAATAACTTTAAGGACCAAAACATCAAGCAACAAATGTTTTATTTTGCCCCCACATGGGCTTTGAAAGAGATATTTTCACTAACCTTTAACTGCATTACCACCGCTCAGGATCCTGAAAGAGGGCCTGATTCTCTTAGGAAGGGGCGAACCTGATTCACTGGCGGAGGCAGGCGGGGAAAGCAGCCGCTTTGAACTCTGTGGGCTATCCTGAGGTTTACTGGTGGCTGTTTCATCCCCGGTTTCAGCTCCATCTGCCATCTCTGATGTCTCTGATGTGAAGCGGTGCTGCCGGCGATGGTACAGGTACTGGGTGGTGTTCATGAAGCTCTCTCCACAATGGGAGCAGTTGTGTAGTGGTTCCTTCAGGTCGTGCTTCTGCTTACGATGGTTGACCAGCCCTCCCTCGTCACTGAAGCTCTGCCCACACTGGATGCACATGAACAACTCGGGCTGAGTGAAACTGGAGGTTACAGTAGTGTTTGAGGGAGTGGCATCCTGCGCCTGCTCATCAGTTCCATTGCTCTGAGCACAAACTTCCTCTGATGCCTCTTCAGGAACCGCCACCATCTTTTCCTCGCCTTTCTGCCGGTGTTGCTTGCGGTGGTAGAGAAAAAGGGTAGTGTTTAGAAAGCTTTCCCCACACACGGAGCAGCGATGGAGAGCTTCTTCAAAGCCATGTTGGGTCCTGCGGTGGGCCACAAGTTCGGACACCAGGCCAAAGCATGAGCCACAGTCCACACACAGGAGTACTGGTTCAGGCTTAGGCTTCTTGTTTGCCCCTCTCCTCCTGGGAGACGAATCATCTTGGTTAGTGGTCGAAGTGGCCACCTCAGAAACAGGAGGATCAGAGGAGGTCTCTTCAACCTGCTGCCTCTCTTCCTCCACTACAGGGTTCTCTACTGGTTGTGGCTCCAAATTTTGGCTGATTTCACTCCTCGAGAGAGAAGACTCGTCTGGATTTAAAGTTGAATTGGGGCTCTGAGCTGAAACCGTCTCGGTCTCAGGGTGTGAATCAGGTTTTGACTTGCTCCCAGAGTCAGACTGCTGACATGTCTCTTCTTTGCGGTGTTGCTGCCAAAGGTCCAGGGTCTTGAAAAGTTCATCACAGTCCCCACACTGGTAGAGGATTCTGGGCTGGTCCGATGTCAGTGTTTCACTGACTGCTGCCTCATTGTGTGGACTCTTAGCTGGCTGCACAGTGGAATATTCAGCTTGGACCTGAATTTGTGGGACTGCGAGTGTCCTTGATATATTAATTACCTGTTGCTGCAAAGACAAGAAGGAGAAGAAATCAGAGATTATTATCAATGTTTCACAAAGGAAATGACTCCTTAGAATACTAATTAAATAGCCGTTTCAGGTAAATTCAACCTGCTGTGTTTGTATTTTATTTTTCTGGCAGATGAGGGATAAAAATTCAGCGTTGGGGTACTGAGGTCATTTAGAGCAGCATGTTTAGAGCCAAGGTTCCTCTGAGGGCTCCAGACAGCTAAGATAAGGCCTCAGCCTTGCCGATAACTATCTAAAAAGGCCCATCCTAGTTGAATGGGTCACTCCACAGGGTTTTTACATTTGCTCCCTCAATCTATTTGGAAGATAAAAACAGAAAATCAAGGTCGAGGTTAAAGATGCCTTAAACGGCCTCAATCATGACAGTTTGCCATGTCCCACATACTGTAATAATTTATGGGAATTTGTTTTCGTATGCTGGTATGGTAATACTGAAACCCCCCCCAGATGTGGTCTGCCTGATTCAATAACGTTCTGCATGCGTTAACATTTTTGCTTATACAGACAAATACAGACTGCATGTTAATACTAGGTATAAATGAGGCCATACACTGCACCATTTTATTTGTGTTTTTTTTAACAATATTTATATATAAAATATAATAATAAATAACTGTACACAGAGATTTTTAAAATTTGGTAAATAAATAAATAAACCGCTACATCGGCCCTCAGAGGACAGAAGAGCAGAGCGAATAAAATGTATTTTTGATGTTTGTGAATTTTACCCCGGACTGCTTTCTCAGTGAGGGGCAGTAACAGTTCAGGCCCAATGACGGATTGATACGGGCTTTCTTTGACCCGACTTCAAACATGAAAGCTGTACGTTTTGATGTTTTGTGTTCATTTTGTAGGTTAGCCCATTGAACTTGGTGTTAGCGTGTTGTGCAGCTAATGCTGCTTGCATCTATGGTTACTTACTCTCACAACTGTGAAATTGTGTGAATGTTAAGCCTAATTTGAAGCCAGCTAAATAACATAACATAGCAGGTTGGCTGCTGGTTTTCTCATGTCGTGCTGCTGTGTGTAAATTAACTTGGTAAATATGCCCTGGAGGTGGCGATATACAGTAGCTACACATGAAAAAGAAATGGTCAGGAAATGCAGGAATTCATTTGCTGCTGGTGTAACTTTTGATTATCACACATTTAGGCTACCAGGTGAGAGCATTGCTGTCAATTTAGTTTAGAATATAACTTTGTTAGATTTAAATCCTGTTCTGACAAACTGCTTTTTGGTCTGCATCACTCAAGACGAAAATCAGGATTAGTCAAAATCAAGATTGATGTTTTGAACTCACTGGGAATGTAAAGAATGTTTTTTATCTTCTGTGCTACAGCTCTACACAATGGATGACTTTATGCCACCTCACATGCAGCAGAATGAGTTCTGTGTACAACATACAATCTAACAAGGACACGTCTGAAGGACCCTACTTCCAAAGAATCATTATTCCTACACATGCACTGTAATCCATGAACGCTCTTGTAATTTTACACACCAAAGACACTCAAAAGAAATAATAACATTTCTATAAAATCTTCCTCCAAAGCTCCAGCACGCACAGAACAAGCAGCATTCCTACAGCCTATCAGCTCACATCTGATTAAAAATCATCACAGATAATAATGGACCTCAACGAAAAACATGACAATTTAGTGTCTATCTTTCTCCAGTATGACTGAAAAAAACACTTTATTAGCATTATCAGCCAGAATGGTAGCAAGCTGCTAGCCAGAGCACTGAATAACAGCAAGTAAACAATGGACAATGTGCCAGTCTTAAGGTGTGACAACACTTGACCATGGAGTTGACATATTTACATTTTTAAAACAAAGAAAATATAAAAATTTGAGCTTTTACTGGATTTGATAGCAACTTGAAGCGAATTACTAATTCACTATTGGAGAGCTTTTAATGGTGCCATATGTGCAGTGCATATTTTTAATGTGTTTATAAGGAAGTTTGCATACGCAAGAGCAGGATGCCATTCTGAACAACCAAATCACTGACAAGGAAAACTTGTTTAGTGGACTGTTCTGAAGAGACATTTCTTTAACAATCTCCCTTAGAGCTTGGGCTGCTCACTTCCAGATACAGGACAAGTACAAGCGTAAGTTACACTTAAGCACTATCTATCTGTCAATCCCCTCTTCCCTGAATTCAATCTCATCTGAGAAACCGTTTGTTAAAAGAGCTCCTTGTATTCATTTGAGACATAAACAGCCATTGTTTTATAGCAATGTCACATAATATGCACAGAAATTATGATAATCTAACTAATGAAGTGGGGATGCTTGCAATAAACCGGCTTATGGCAAAGTGGAGGCCAGGAAGCCATAAGGTACCGTGGTTTTATAGTGTTTCTCCAGCTGCTTCTAAGAGAAGGCCAATGAACGATCCATCAGGAGAAAGTATGGCACTGACTGATGCATTCCTCATGCTCCTCTTCCCGCTGGCGACTCAGGATGCAATTTGTCTGTCATGAGTGTCACTGTGCTTTATGGACGTGTGTTGAAGACTGTAAGGATGGAAGTCTGGGCACAAGCTCAGACAGCCATGCCCTACTGCTAAACGAGGGCCAATGACTGCTTTTAACCCAGAGGGCTTTCTGAGGCTGTCACGGGAAAGCCAAAAAAAAAAAAAAAAGGTGCCAGTCGCACAAAGACTCAGCTCAATATGTCAAAGTTAAACAGAATGACTCGCCCCACAACTTTCAAACTTTGCAATTCAAATAGCTTCCTCGTAGAACTCAGAATTAATAGAGCTCAGCAGTTTGATGAAATTCATCCCAAAAGAATCTATTCCAAACAGTATGCAACGCTATGCTGAAAAATTACTGAATAAAATGCAAAAATCCACGGGCCTCTCAAATTCTCTACGAGCCAAAACAATAGAAATACAGCTGGATTTACATACAGAAGCACACCGAGGGACAACACTAAAAAAAAGATGAAGAAAATTTGTTTTCTCCTCTCATTCTCTTCAACACAGATTGTTCATTGTCAGTCGAGCATGAGGAACATTCTGGTGATTCAGATGGCCTTGCCGGACACCATGTAAATATGGCATTGTGGACCTCAATCTGGCCTGCAACCTCCATCATGTCATTCCCTCCTGGTTTCCTCTGCTGTGATTTGTGCCCAGGAAACAATGCAGTACTGACTGCTATTTCTTTTAACCATGTTGTTATTGTACTGCATCATATGGCTAAAAACAACCTCTCCATTATGTAGGCTAATGTGTTCCAACTAGGACTGCGCAATTCATTGAAATCAAGTACAAAATGCAAAGATCCAAAGATGTCCTGGCCTACAAATCAAATGTCACATCATCATGACTTTATTGTTTCCAGCAAAAAATAAAATTGTGATGGAAAAATTGACCATTTGCATTCATCACGAATCATACTGCAATTGTAATACCTGTCGCTTCTAGTCTATTATACATCTGACTCAACAAAATCTTATATACGCCAAGGCTTTCCGAACAGAACTCAACCATCAACTCTGATATGGATGATATATGCCAGATCACAGCGGATTCAAAATATAAAACATGCACTGTCACATATTCTGAAATATAAAGCCTGATTTAAAAGTCCAACAGCGCATAATCCATAATGAATCCACTTTTAGCACAATCACATTTTTGCCTGTGACACCTGTTTGTCTCACTAGTGGCTCATTACTCTGATAAACAATCTGCTAATTTCTTATTCTGCCATTACACTAGACAGAAAGCAGTTCCAGGTTGCACTTAAGTACCAAGAAAAACTGTTGAATAATCTGCAGGTTTTACTACACAGAGGGTAAAAGTTAGATACAGGTGTACTGGTCTTTGGTAAGTTTACCAGTATAATGTATTCATATGTATGTGCTCCAGTGCCAATAAAATAAATAAACACATTTAAGATGCAATCAAGATCTCCACATCTACTTAACATAATATTTTTCATGTATGGTTCTTGTAATAAAATCATGTGATTGCTTACGATGGATTTATTTATTTGTTTTAGAATTTTTGGCACCTCATATCTGTATATGTATCTCAGCTGAATATTGTCTATACTCTTTCTTAGCTTCCAACAGTTATAGCTAAATTTCATTTTGTGTGTCGACACGGTTACCGCAGCTAATCGCGGTCAGTCTGTTTCAGAAGCAGCTCTCTGCTCTGGTCAAAACGTTTAGGCAGATTTATCTTGAAAAAGAGGTTTTAAGTCCAATGAGACCTTTTCTGATTAAATAAAAGAAAAATGACGAGCAAAAATTAAAAGTAGTAATAATAAAGTAACAATTACCACAAAAACAAATCTTTGTTGTCATGTACACAAAGTTCCCAATTTATTCAGGACAACTAGCTAAAACTAATTCAGTCTAATACAACAGTCTGGCATAAATCCTACCTTCAGTTTCTGTTTTAGAGATGTGCTGATACAACTGTATGGTCATTATTAAAGCTGCACTCGTGGTGCTCTTCTTTCTATTATGCGCACCACATGTATATCTTCAGTGTTCACCTAAATCATATATTAATAAACAGCAAACACCTTGAAATGCGCCAGTACATCATTACAAACAACTCAATGTTAAGTGCTCTGATCAAGGTCACCATTACTATGATGAGTAGCAGAACATTGTCAGTTTATGACATGACTATGAAAGTTATACTTGTCACTTCAATGTCATTCTCAGCGTTCAGAGGATTTTTTGTGATCACACTGCTGATTAAGTCAGTATCAATATTAACACCGAGGCACAGTCACATGATAAAAAAAAAGGAGCCAGTATTTACCTGAGCCTGTAGCACTGGAACAGTGACAGAGGTGGTGGCTGCAGATGTGTCGGGCTGTTCATCCTCAGCAGTGCATGTCAACTGGTGCTCGAGTACCTCTTCCAGAGTGTTAAACTCCTGGTAGCAGGGGAAGCACATGTACACCGACGAACTCTCCATGGCTGCTGGGGGATTAGGAATCAAAAACATTTCATAAGAAACGCAGCAATGCAAAACTGATCTAGATAAAGGTGAAACAGTTCACAAAACTCACCATGCTTAGAATGTGAAAGTAATATTACAACGTGAGCCTTATACAGATTTCAACCCACCAAGTGCAGTACATCTGAAGTTAGGTTGCGAACATTGCCCTCTCCTGATGAAAAGACGCGCCTGCATATATTATCAAGACAACAGCTTGGACACAAGTGCCAGGAGGCTAACTCCGGGGTTGCCAAGATGACTCACCATGCGCTGTGCCTGAGCTAATTGTTATTTTGACCATGCAGGTTGCTGCTCAGGTAGAGACCTTGCCAAGCCGTTCTCTCTGTCTGCCATTTCATGGGTCGAACAGACGTTTAGCTCCGGCATCAATTAGATATGTGCTGTAATTGGACCCACTGGAAGTGCGGTCTCGCCCGTGCTGCTTCTGAATGCAACTATAATCAAAACGCTATCCTTCCCACTCACTGGATACAAATCACCTCGCACTGCAGCAGCAACGCTCTACTTTGAAAAAAGATCAAATCAGAGTAACCCACTAAAAGGCGAGCATCAATACCTTTGAATCAATGTGACACACCTTCTTGTGCACAATTTTAATTGGCAGAGAGGGGTATAATTTAAATGATGAGACTGGCGACATTCCATATTTTGGACCAAATCTAACAATGCTATGCCAGTCTGTCTCTGATTGCTTTCCAACTCCTCCAGCCTGTCTGTGACACTTGGCCCGAGAGCTGCACAATTAATCGAATTATTATCAAAATCTTGGTATGGCCAAATGCAATAGCCAAATAACAGAAGATGTATTTTTTTAAAGATAAAATATGTGGGGAAATAGCATTATAATGAAGTAGTGTAGTGCTCAAGATGTAAGAAAATATGAAATAATATGAAGAAACACACTCCAACTAACAGCATGTAATTATGATCTGAATAGCTTTTTCAGTGAAAATGAAAATTGGTAGGCTCATTAATCAAAGTGCACTTCTGGTATCTTTCAAATAATTGCAATATAATTTTTCTTAACCATATTGTGCAGCCCTACTTGGCTCTAAGCACATCTGTTCCTACTGAAGATGTAAATCTCTAAATATATGGGTCACAGACATACAGAGTCATTTTTTTTAAAGGCCTTACATAGACAAAAAAAAAAGTGGGTGACTGTGGGTTTTAGCAAAAGGTACTCAAACAGGAGTGAAAGCTATTTTCAGCTGCAGAACATGAATGTGGGATAAAATCATACAAAGAGAGTAACCACTTTTATTATATTAAAGTAACATGTCAGTATGTGCGATGGGTGTTTCTTACTGATGTATTTTTGGACAGCCATGGAGAGCAATAAGCAAATCAGGCTCTTGCCACACAGGCAAACAATTGTTAGCAGGATCAATGGACTGGTTGTGCAGCAGACATTTTGACTTGTCAAAGCTGAAAAAACAGCAATGAGTTGCAGTGACGGTGTCAGTGAATCAGCACTCACGATGGCAGGACTTTGTGAAATGTTGCAATCATTAATACACCTGTGAGTTTCCTGCTACAGTCTTTTGATGTTTATATTAAGACAAATATGGAGTATAAAACACAGCCGTACTATGACATACTAATAATGCCCCACTGCCCCCTGTTGGGGTGGTAGTCTAGTCAGGTCTTGATCTGTCTGTGTCCCACCTATTAGCAGAAACTATAATGTCCTGGCACAGATGGTCAGTGAGTAGCGTTAAAAGATCAGGTGTGATGTGGGTAGCATAGATAGATAGATAGATAGATGACTTTATTGATCACCAAAGGGAAATTAGAAAAATAAAATAGAATAAAATACTGAGGTAGAAAAAATAAAAACACAGAATGGGACAAGGACACTTAAAAAACATCAGATAAATAGATAGATAAGGTGCATCTCCTTTTACCAATTTACCTGCAAGCACCTTTAATATTACACCATTATTAGTAGTATGTGTCCAAACGCCATGAATGAATGTATTGTGGATTATGACCTAATGCTAGCCGATACTTATGAGGGTCAACGACAGCCCGATACTGACACACAGAGGGGGCACGGAATGCAAATTAATTGTAGTTCATGCAGTCGCCAGCCAACACAAAGCCTCATGCTGGCTCCATTGATTGTTTTGCTGGGAGTCTGACCGAGGCTAGCTCCAGAGCTAATCAAAGCTAAGCTATGTTAGCAGCTAGCCAGTTTAGCAAACTGTATAATCTCTGACCAGTGCTGGCGTTGCTAACTTGCAACGATGGCCATCTTTCTAAGCTACACGGCTAGCGTTTCACCGGCGTGGCGGTTAGCTCTCTTGTTAGCTGGTGAGCTAATAAAACAGCCGTTGGATCACTCCCTCCGTAGCCGGCGTCGACTAGCGACTAAACCCGTTTAACCACCTGGACCAGTGCTGCTTACTCTCGAGTACAAGGAGGAGAAGAAGAAGAAGAAACGACCGAAGAAGGAGGGCGGGATATGCTTCTTCGGTGGTATAATGGCGGCGACAGACTTAAAGTTAACATTAGCTGTCTCCCCCCGGTGAAATCCTCCGTACATAAACGTCAGCGTGTTAATATGTCACCCCCCCAAAAAAGTAGCACTCGTATAAAATAAGTAAAAAGTAATTCAACATAACTCACCGTCCTCAGACATTGTCGGTTGAGGAAATAGGACAACAACTTCAGTTTTTTCTGCATGTTAGAAAGGGCCGCTCTGATTGGCTGTTTGGGTCACTTCATGAACCAATAGGGTTCGACTACACATAACGACTGATTTTGTAGTCCAAAAGCCCGCCAGTCAGTGTTGATGTTTCAGTGCATGCAAGTAAAAGATACACAGGGGTGGTACAATCCGAAAATACTTATACTTTATGTTTACATTTTCAGTTACTCTGTATTTAAACTCCACTACATTTCAGAGGGAAATAGAGTACTTTATCAAGTTTTGTGGTTATTTGGCGCAAGTTACACTACACATAAAGAATAGAAATAAGTTTAAGAAGTGGGGTTTTCTCCTGGCTTCCTCTCTCAGTCCAAAGACATGCACTTTGGTCACACCTATGGCCACACAATTGGCCATAGGTGTGAGTTTGAATGGTTGTTTGTCTCTTATTATTATTTATTAAACCTTTATTTAACCAAGAAAGGTCCCATTGAGATTAAAAATCTCTTTTTCAAGGGAGTCCTGGCCAAGACACACAGCAGCTCAAACTAAGAACAGGTCAAACCAAAACAAGACACACAGACAATATTACAACACATAGTAGTCTAAAAATACAAAAAGTACAATACAAGCCATGAAATCAACAACATCAGCTAAAACAACAACACAACGTCTCTATGTGCCCTGTGATGATGATGGTGTTTTACATATATATTACATATATATTACATGTATAGTATTGTACAAAAGATATCCAGTCTGGTTCTGGTTGGTGCATATTTTGCAGATAGTCCCGTTATATTATCTGTTCAAAAGTCTGATGGCCTGATAGTAAAACTGTTCTTAAGTCTGGTTATTGATCCCCAGGGAAATTTGCAGTTACATGTATTTCAAACACAAAACAGGCATGGATTTTATATAAAAGGCATGAGGTAGACAAGTTTAAAGTTATAAGTAGAATTAAAAGTCTGAGAGAAGGAAGAACACATAGTACATCAGTGCAAACTATACACAAGAGAAAATAGATAGAACATTCACAGACTTCAAACTATTTACATAACAGTTGCGATAAGAAAGTAGATGAGAACAATGAGGGAGTGTGCTGTTAGTTTTCTATGATAATCCTAATTATGAGAAATGAAACACGCCCAGTTCAAGGTCCACTTATACTAGCTTTTTTTCAATAGCTTTGAACCACAGGATGTTCATCAGTTTGCTGACATGCAATAATACATAACTGTTTTAGGTCTAGTATTGTTTTGTCAAACTACTATTCTCTTCATGCTTATATTTTAAAGCAAACAAAGACAGTGTGATACAGTTGATAGTCTGTGTAAAATGCCAATGGTATACAGTGCTTTTCCTGTGTAGGTCAGAGCCTTAGTTTACACAAGGATAGGACAGCTAAACTCCAGTACAGAACACACACTGTAGTTGGTTTTAATTTTGACATAGAGGTTCCAAACCAGAAAAATCAACCAGAGGTCACTTCCCCCTCTCTGTTTAAAACCAGACAACATCAACAGAAGTTACTCAAAATAGCAATAATCTCCAACACATCAAATATGTTCCAAACGGGTTTTGTGTTTTTTCCTGTTTGCAAAATGAGTTGCAAATGAGGAAGAGCAAAGAGAGGCTGGGCTAAGATTATACCTGCATATACAAAGGTCCATTCACATGGTGTCACGAACATTTTATACTCTTATTTAACTGTAAAAGTCTTGTTGACATTAAAAAAGTCTCAATTTTTTCAAGACTAGGCAGCTATAACAATGAGTTACAGACAAACAACATGAGAACAAATTCATAAATAAATCTAAGCCACCCTGTTTGGGTTGTTTGTAGATGTTTGTGGTTAATCTATATAAGCTAACATAAAAACATACAGCACATAGAAATCAAACAAACATTTTGTCACCAGGGATGCTGGCAGGATGCCTAAATTAAATGTTAATTAAAGGTCATACATAAGACATACATATGTATGTTTTAATTAGTGTATAGTCACCTGATATAAATAAGAATCATTATGTTCTTGTTACCTTAGAATTACTTTTCTATATCTATAAACACAGTGGGTTATTTTCCACAAAGTCCATCATGTTGAACTACCAAGCAGCAACCCTTGTGGCTGTAAAGTGAAGCCAAAAACTGTAGTTCCTGAAACGGCCACTTGAGGCTGGCTACAGCACGAGTTAATCTCCATAAGCTTTTTTGCTCTCCATAGCTAACTTCAACATTCATGACAACTGTACTGAGTCTGAACTTTTATATAACTCACCCATTCAAATTATATTAAGGCTTAAAGTTATGCATAATTAACAGCGTAGCTACTTTGATTAACAGGTGGGTGCCGTGGTTGTGCCGAGGTGGCTTGTTTGAGCACCCAGACTTTTTTCAGTCCACTTCAGCTCCAGCCAAGTTCCACATTTAACCGAGTGGTGGCAGAGGCAGGACTGCCAAGATAGCAGCACCCAGAGCCACCCATGTTTTATACTGTCTATGGTTTCTACCGTACGCCAGAAACAAACTGTACACTGGCACTAGCTAGGGCATTTTGTGTTTTTTGTGTGTTCTGCGGTAGTTTCTCCTTCATGCTAGAAAGGAAAGGGTGAGCAGAGGGGGTTGTAATCAACAACTACATCACTAGATGCCACTAAATCCCACACACTGGTCCTTTAAAGCTAACCTCAGTTGGCATTAATTCAACACAATGCAGTACTGAAACCTTCAGTATCGTTGGTAGCAATGTGTGTAACAGTGACATCATCGACTGTCTCATACGACTTCAACTGCACTTGAATACCCACCGAGATTTATTAAATTTACACTATACAGCCCTGCACTTATCAGATTTATCCCCTTAGTGAGTACAGCCAGCTGCATCAAGAATTATATACAAAGGTCAGAAAAAATATAGACTAGCCCACTCCACTCATTTCCCAGAATTACACAGTGCCCCGATGTGCCCCATTGGCCGATTGAGAAGATGAGCAGCTCTTCCAAACTGCTTAACCTGACTCCAAATGGTATTAAAGAGCCGGCCGGGCATTCAGCCAGAGGGACCGGGGCCTCTCAGGCTCCACAGAAACTGTACAATCTGCTCGGCACACCGTGGAATAACATTATTCAACCTTGACATATCATATCACAGTGATGACGACTTAGCAGGCATGTTTTTCATTGAAAGCCACGGTTCAGAAACTGCAAGTCCTGGGAGAGGACGTCTGCCTTGTTATGCAGCAATGAATGAGTGATCAGCATCCCCACAAGTGCACCTTCTTCATCTATTGTTGTGTTGTTTTCTAAATATTTCTGCTCCAGTGGTAATAGGTAAACAAGAATGTACACTAATACAGCTAATATGTCTTTGGTGATTATATTCCCAATTAAATGTATTTTGGGTGGTGTTAGCTGTCTTAATTTTATGTATTTTTAGCTGAAATCAAATAATAGTGGGACATTATTTTGGGAGGGATCATTCATAAGGATAAACCTGTATCACTGAGAGAAGAAGTTATTACATGAAAAATTTATTTATGCCTCATTGAACCCAACAAGGTAATAAATAGATACTCTGTTGACAACATCAGCCTATTGTTAGTCCATCCACTAATTTGGTCCAGACTGTAATATCTCAACTATTTTAAGATAATGAATCAAATATGATAGGTCTGAGATTTCCATCACACGTGACGTCATGCCACGCTGACCTGATGCTGACTGATAAATGGGACTCACTGATCGATTTACTCCTGCTCCTCTGACATTGCTACATTAAATTATGTTCCCTGCAATGTTTTAATATACCAGACAATGCTTTTGTTTTCTCGAGAGCTCGTATTAATTATGCCGTTATCTTGAAAACGCAAAGTTTTGTTATCTCAGGATCTGGAGAAAATTATCCCATTATCTCGGGATAATAACATTTGTTATTTTGACATAATGACATAAATAACTTGAGATCTCAAGAAAACAAATAATATTAGCTTGTTACCAAGAGAACACGGGGGCTGCTTAGGGCTTCTGTGGTTTAGGGCCAAATAACTTAATGACATTTCCATGAATGACTTCCATTAATCTCATAAATATAGAAAAAATAACATATTCATACACCACAGTGGAAAGGCACTATTCTAGAGCTAATATTATTATTATAGAGTAAATGGTTCTGGATGACACTATGATGGTGTTAAAATGATTAAATGATGGTGTTGTCAAATTACTTTTAAGTTTACAACACACTGGTAATATTGTGCTGATGTATTACCTCCTGTTTACTTGTCATACTGTTTGTTTTATCTTCCTTTTTGCTCACATACTGGTGTTGTTATGTAATGTTTGTTGCATATGTTGTGTGACCCCAGCTTGAGATATACATATATACATGTTGACTGACGTTTTTGTTTATGAATATAGACCAAGAACCGGGCCAGATCATACAAGGGCAAAGTATTCATTTATGAGCTGAACCTGAGGGGCACCCTTTAAAGTTAACCAAGAAAGCACCGGGCAGCAGAGCTTCTGTCAGAGCCTATAAATATTTTGTACTGAACACGGAGAGAGACGAAAGAAAAAAAGTTCATGGACACCATGAGACTTCATTAAATCCTGCACTTTTTTTTGTGAACAACAGATTCTTGTCTGAATGAAACATTTGAGTCGACAGTTGTGTGGGAGAGACTTTCCTGAGCCGTGAAAAATATTCAGCCATGGTTGAGATGAGTGCTGAAGGTCCTTGAAGTCATGGAGCCAATTGAGACCTGAATTCAATGTGGTGCTCAAATATCTGGAAACTAAAGTGAGACCAGGTCAAAAAAGATAACAGTTCAAAGAAAATGTCACTAAAATGCATCACCGCTATAAAACACAAAACGAACACCAGCATTTGTCCACGAATCAGCCCCCCCTTGTATTCACACGTCTGTTATAATCAAACTGTGGAAGTGCAAGATTTCATCAGTCGAGGTCAAAAACATTTTCACTGACATTTGCAATAGCATGGTTCCCATAACAACCGTTCTGATTTCATCATACTCCAAATGGCCCCTTGTAGAGTTCACTGATTCACCCGACACCACTGCAGAGCATAAGAGAGCTTCATTTCATTAATCCCTCCATGAAAAAGGGATCATTCAAAGCTAAAATAAGTCCTATGACTCACACCTGATAAAGTTTACAATGCTAAGCACATTCAGATTCTACACCCAAGTACATCAAATGAGTGCTGCTTAATATTCAGCACATTTAGTTATTAACACTTCTTGAAATAGAAAATGATTTGTTACTGCCTCAGCCGAACACAAACTCAACATTCGTTCTCACCCTCATCGCACCGCTCTTTGTGGTGATGTATGACTGAAAACAGACTGCACCACCAGCAGGAACAGAAAAATGCAAGATGCATCAGTTATTTCTACCCCGTCTTCTGAAGGGTGGCTCAGCCATAAAATAAACAACAGAACTCAAGGCCTCTTTGCCTCAACTCATTATCATCTGGTTTGTTACACGCATCCTCACTTTATTGGCATATTTCATGACTACTGCCTTCTGCTGGTGGTGGAAGATGTGAAAAGTACTACCACAGTGTGAAAATACTCTATTACAAGTCCTGCATTCAAAATATAATATCAGCTAAATGTACTTCAAATACCAAAAGTTACAGTACTCATTATGCAGCGTAATAGCTCACACCCATGCTGTATTATTATAGATTTTATGATTGATGCATATGCACAGAATTTTAATGTCACATCTGGTTGAGGTGGAGTTTACTATTCCATATACCTTTGGGAAGTTTAATTTGCTGTGTAACAGCTTATGAAATGATGCGTGTTAGAACTCTTAAACTGAGATCTAACTAAAGCAATTAAAATATATAAAGTAAGTAGAATTATTCCAGTGAAATATAGTTGAGTAGAAGTAATAAAAAACATAAAATTGATCAACAAAATTCAAGAAAGTGCATCCATCATCTATAACCGCTTATCCACATCAGGGTCACGGTGGGGCTGGAGCCTATCCCAGCTGACTTTGGGAGAGATGTGAGGTAAACTCTGAACAAGTCACCAGTTCCGTACTGTACGTACAGACAAACAACCATTCACACCTACGTGCAATTTTAGAGTCACCAATTAACTTTTTAATTAATGTCTTTGGACTGTGGGAGGAAGCATTAGTACCCGGTGAGAACATCCACACAGAAAGGCCCGAACAAGGAACCTTCTTGCTGTGAGGCGGCAGTGCTAACCACTGTACCACCGTGCCACCTCAAGTTATGTACAATTACCTCATAATTATACTTAAGAACAGCATGTGTGTAAATATACTTTGTGATTTTGCACCGCTGCCATTCTGTTACTCAATGATCTATGAACCTGCTACGAGGACCTGGGGCAAAAAGAAGCTGTCTGCTCTCTGTTCACCCCCCCCGTCTCTCTCACTCTGTGTACATTGTGTGTTGTTTCGGACACTGAAATGAAGGGATGCATGATATATTGGTGGTCTATATAAAATTAGTGGATAATTAAGAAAATAAATGATGTTGCAGTGGATAACTTGGTTCCATAATATGGAGCCTTTTTATGTTTGTTAGAGTACATTAGCAACTACCACCAACAATAGGATTTTAAATGCAGTACTCATAAAATATTTATTCCAAGTAGCATACTTTTACTTCATTCTACTTTTGTTATGTTTCTTTGTTTAGAAAGGACAAGAGTATTCAATAAACATGCTGTTGTAATGTTATTGTGACTAGTATCCCCGCTGTGGTCATGTAAACATAGCTCAATTATTCAGGTATAATTTAATCATGCATGTGAGACAGGAACAGTTTCATCACTTTATTAATGAGTTTAATTATTTATACCAACAAACAAAAACTGTCTCTCTCCCTCCATCCCTCTCTCTTCATAATCTCCTTTATCCAACCGTTCTGTTCCCAACAATGACGTTTTTTACCCTCCGAGAAGGTTGATAAAAGAGCAGGGTCACAGCAAATTAAAAACAAAGTGTGACAGATCGTAAGATGGGAGGAAAAAAAAAAAACATTAAAACAGCAAATTTAATCAGCTTTTCATTTAGGAAAGAGTCGGAAGTACAGAGAATAATGTCCATGGTTGACAGCGCACATACCGACACACATACATTCCCTGCATCTGTGCTCAATAAACTCACCGAGTTTCTGTGAAGCAGACGCGCTGTACTAACAGGTCAAACCTGTTACACTCATACAACACACAGCAAGTGAAAACAGGAGACGGTCGGACACAGGAGATGATACATGTCAATGGACAGATTCATTATTTCACCTTTCCTCCAGACACACACATACACATACATACGCACACATATTCACACACACGCACACAGGGTGATCTGTGCTCCCTTCCAACACCACGACCCCATAGATCCAGAAGCTTGTAACATTCCCTTCACATTGAAGTTAAATGGAAAACTGGAGTTCCACCTGTTGGCTAGCATGTGCACCTGCACACATAGACCACTGATTGGAGAACACACACCAACGTCTGGATTTGAGTACAGTATCTTGGATGTGAAATCATCTTGCATGTGACATTGGACTAAAATTTGGAATAAAAAACAAAAAAGAAACAAAACGAAAAAACAAAAACAACCCCCCCCCCCAAAACTCTAATCCCTCAATTTCCCCCCACCCCCTCCCAAAAAACACATTACAATAAATAAAACAGTTATGACAACATTAATAGGGGAAAAGGGAAAGTCGTGAAGAGAGAAATGGAGGGAGAGAGAATAAAAATGAAACATTTTGTTCTGTTTTTCCCCTCCTGAACCAGGGACTGAAATGAAATCGTATTTACAGACTGCGACTGAGGATAAACAGCCCGGCCGCTGCTGCACCGGTCTACTAGAGAAAAAAAAAAAAAAATTACAAGAACAACAATATAATAACAATAATAACAAAAATAACAAAATAAAATAAAAGGTACTTGATATTTACAGTTTAGCAGTGAAAAAAGGAGGAAGGAAAGGAGGAAGCAGAAGGCAGAGGGGATGAGGACAAAAAGGAATGGAGGGGGGGGAAGGCTCCAAAAGCTGTTGGGTTTCAGGGGTTTGAGCATCATTTCTGGTCAGATTATTACTGAGATTAGTGGAAGTAATATAGTGTGGTCATCTTGGGCTGAACATGCACGTTTGCGTGGTGGACAAAAAAACAACAAAAAAACAGTCCATGCCAACATTGGACCGTTAGGCTGCCTAATCATTCAAGATCAGTTCCTACCACCATCACAGGACAAGAACATGATATGAGCGTCGCAGGCAGGCTGTTTGGGAAGGGGTAAGAGGGTTTCAACAAATCTCTCACACAAACCTCCCCTGTGTAATACTAGATGAAATGACAATGATGAGCCAGGTTAGCAGTGAAAGCGGCCGGCAGTCTCTCTCTGCATTCGTTAACATAATCAAGACGATATGAAACATAACACCGTAAAGTGACATAATAGGTGACTAGTCACCCTACAGCGCTAGGCAACTGTGTTTACGACACGAGAGACGTCGAGGCTTCTGTGATGGAGCCCCTCACCAGTGGCTCCCTCTGTGTAAAGTTATGCTCACAGCTGGACAGTACACATAACTGCCCCCCTTTGCTTCCCCTCTACTCCCTTTGAAGATGTGCAATACTCACTTGAGAATTAACATGAAACGCTTGGTTTCCAGCTTAGCCAAAAGAAAAATATGAGCTTATACTGAAGAAACTGATGAAGATGTGCACTCATATGCTCGTGTAACGCTCCCTCATAAAAAAGGCAGTTGAGGAGCTAATAGTCAAAGTAACTTTAAAGACAGGCTGTGGTACCCACCCTCTTGTAATAAAATTTAAAACCACCTCTCATCTAAAATGACATGGACAAAAATCAGCCAATGTAACATCTGGTATCAAACTGGGAGATTTAAAAAAATTCTTCACCTCTGTTCACCATCGGGCTGCGTGAAGTGACAATACTTGAGTAGAGTTCAGGGTAGAAAGTGACAGAAAAGCCACTCGTCTACACAGTGGGGTGTACGATCAGACACTATGTACAGTACATGTGTGCCATTTTTGACCGTACTAAGGATGATTGTCAATATTAGACAGGCCTTACACGTGGCCCTCTTTCTCTACTCCATAGCCAATCAGGACCCCATTCAATGGCACCACGGCCACACATAAAATTAACTAATGCAAATAAAATGAACATAAAAAAGGGATAAAAGTCAACTGTAGATTATAATACAGAAATTCCATATAGCATGTACAACCCCTCTCCTCATCTCCCAAACATCCTACCCAACCAAAGTTTAGTTTCTTTATTCTAACAGGCCAGGCCGGGCTTCGGAACTGCAGCTTATATTAAGCCCAAGCATGGCTGCCAAAATGTCCTTAAAACAACACCTTCCAGAAGCTAGCAGCCACAGAAATTGCTTTCTTATTGGAAAATGGTTAAAATTCAGGGAAAATAGCGATGCTGAGTATTTACGTGGGTGTGTATAGTTATTCTCTTTTCTATCTTAAGGGGTTTGGAGCCAGGAGGAAGGTTGAGAGGGAGAAGATCAGAGGAGAGAAAAAGGAAAAAATGGGGGAAGACAAAAAAAAAGAAAGAAAAGATGGCAGAGGGGATGGATGCTCAGGTGCTGTTGTTGATGGATCCAGGTGCTGAGCTGGGCTGGGCGGAACTGTCTGACACACCGCCCTCTGTAGGAGGAGAGAGGAAACACACCGGTCAGCAACACAAAGCTTATCGCACTAAAATAATACATTGTTTCTGGTGCTGATACTTAAACTGTCTGTCAAGTCATTACAATATGTCTAAAATATAAATGTCTTTTAGGCAACATATAAGCGTGATTGGGGTTATATAGGCCAAGAATGGACAAAATCTTTTGGTACTTTTGTAGTACTTAATTGTGCAAATTCACTCATATCCCTAGGACAAACAGCCACATAAAAACTATCAATAAATGCATAAATAAAATCCTTCCTCAATACTGTCTCCCGTTTAAAAAAATGGCGCAAAAAAGTATAATTTTATGTTATGATACGTACCATGTGAGGCAGGCGATGTCTGTGCACGAGCGTGAGGAGGAATGAGTGTGGAGTTCAACTGGGGCTGGATAGACAGCTCTGTGAGGGCAGGAAAGAATGTTTAATTACACATAAAATACTTGACAATGACATGACGACCAAACACAAGCATCTAAGTGGAGTGAAGTAGCGTAGACGAAATGACAGGGAGGTATAAACTGACCAACGGGACTGAAGTTGAAGAGGAGCGGCAGTTCTCGTCCGCTGGGCAGACGGGTGTTGGGCTGGCGCAGCTCGTCGAAGAAGGCGTGCGCACATGCCTCCAGTGGAGACAGCCGGGTCACCGGCGTGTATTCCAGCAGTCGAGAGCAGAGGGCGATAGCCTCCGGTGGGGTACGAGGCTTAAACACCTGACAGATGAGAGACATTTGGCAAAGAAATTGAGGATTCTGTATTGAAATACTGTGGCGAGGAATTTGAGTTTATGTAAATACAAGACTTAAGGTGCTTTCAGGCTGACAGCGAGCTGTTGCAGCCGCTTTCATTGCTTTTAATGTAAACATGACAGCGGCGGCAAGGAGAGGGACAGCGGTGCAACTTTTACAACTCGCCGCCATGGCTGGCTGTGTTAACATCATGGCAACAACAACAGAAATCAAAGTGAGGGAAATGATGGAGGGGCTGATTTTATTATATCTAAGTTTCCTGAATTATAAACCCCCTTTGAGAGTAGACAACAGGCAGATTAAATAAACACTATTTGTGATATGGTGGCAGAGTTGCACCCTGTTGATGACAATTCAAAATATTGAACACTGACGATGCAGCAACAGCCCCTCGTTGTCTGAAAGCACCTTTACTCTTGCAAAAACACCAAATTCTAAAACTAAAACACACTTTTACAAAGTATATGTGGACATAAATCATCAAATTCCCATTTCCAAAGTCCTATTTTGCCATTTTCTTATCCCATCAAGGGCAAAAAGGCTGTTTAGATAGAGATAAGAACACTAAAACATCACCAGATAGTGATCAGCTATCCAAACACCCCTGATGTTTAGATAACCGCCATCCAGGATTAATATTCTCCAGTAGCATTAACATACCTTTGTCCAAGGGTGTGCTTTGATCTGTGGGAATTTGAACTCTGTGTAGTTCGGGTTCATCTCCCGGATCTGCTCCCTCGTTGGTGTCCCCAGAACCTGACAAACAAGGGTGAGAAGTTAATTTTCATGAATATTAATCACAAGTCCTGCGTGTGTAATTGTCAGTGTGGACAACAACACAAAGATCCTTTGTTATATTAAGTGTACAGCTTGCATTGTACTGTTCTCCCTTCAACACCTGCATTCAGATAATGCTGAATATTTAAACAAGGTTCAGGCAGCGTTCTAAGGGTAAAATTCAAGCACTTTCAAGGTACCTAAACAAAACTTTCCAGACTCTTGAAGCCTTTATGGTCACATCTAAATCCCACAGCAATCAATATATTATATTGTCACACTGTTTATTTTACCAGTTGCTCATATTAACTTGCATTCTTTGATCATGATTATGTAAGTCTTCCTATTTCCAGAGTTGGGGATCAATAGATGACTTCTCTGGTGATGAATGACAAGTGAACATGCTGGGAGAAACAAACAAATATGTTTGTATATGACGGGACTGTTTCATTTCAAATATTAAAAGACTTTTGGTCTCCATACACCTACAAATACAGTTTTTCTGAAGTCTGTGCTGACAGTAGTTTAAATTCCAAACTTCACACCATGTCTCCTTTCATCTAGCAGCTTGTCATCAGTTGGCATTCAGCCGCTGTTTGCAGTCTCCTTACTGTACCTTGATGATCTCTACTAGCTGGTCTACACCGCTGTCCCCGGGGAAGATGGGCTGGCCCAGCAGCAGCTCTGCCAGCACACAGCCGGCTGACCAGATGTCAATGTTGGACGTGTAGTCGGTGGCACCAAAGATGAGCTCTGGGGCACGATAGTACCGTGAGCAGATATAGGACACATTCGGCTCCCCCCGAACTAGCTGCTTTGCACTAGAAGTTGGTAGATGTAAAACGAAGCAGAAAAAGACAGTTCGGGAGGTGAGTGCCGGTCAACATGAAACTTTTATTTCTCAGTTTGTTTTGTTTTCATGAAACCACAGCATGGAAGCTACCAAGACAGAGAGGGTAAGAAGATATATGACAGATTACAACAGAGAAAGTCCAGAACGAGAATGAGATGGCTACACAAACAGACAGCCGACTAAGCATACACACTGAGACGCAGACAGCCACAGCAATGGAAACAATGATAGAGACAGACAGAGACGTCCAGAGGCGGTGTCTCATACTGACCTGCCAAAGTCACAGAGTTTGAGGATGGCCGTCTCTGGGTCCACCAGGAGGTTCTGGGGCTTGATGTCTCTGTGAC
Source organism: Argyrosomus regius (assembly GCA_946959425.1). Classification (NCBI taxonomy): domain Eukaryota; kingdom Metazoa; phylum Chordata; class Actinopteri; family Sciaenidae; genus Argyrosomus; species Argyrosomus regius. The sequence goes on along the minus strand of OX336884.1, from coordinate 19,955,907 downwards.
ACACGCCCTGGGAATGGATATAAGCCAGACTGCGGAACAGCTGGTACATGTACACCTGAGGGAGGACAGAGAGTGTTGGCATGATGTCCGACAGTGTCTAACATCTTACATGAAACCATTCAGATATTTCCAGAAGAAAAGCAAAAGAACATTTGAGGACACCCCGGTTCACTATTGGTGTCTTTCCTGTGTTCTCATGCTTAGTCAGGTGATTCGTGACTCACGGCGGTGCCCTAGCTCCAATGTTCAATCAGGGTTTTTTACAGGGTTCACAAGAGCACATTTTAATACCCATTTCATAATAATACTGACCAACTATGATGCAAAACTAGTGCCAACAATATTGCCTAGTATTATCACATCTCTCAGTACTTCACAGCAGCACATAATGATTATTCTTAATAAAATAATTCACTGAATTAGTGCAACTTTCTGCTAAAATCGACACTTTCTAGCTACATTAGCTAGCAGCAGTAGTGCCAGGCGTGCTACAGGCTGACTGACAAACTTAAACAGCGTCCTGCGAGCACAAACCACTGTGGCACCAGTCTCACTTGTAGTTTGTAGATAATGTTTCATGTCAGCCTGCAGTAGGATACAAGAACATTTTATAAATAACATTACTGCCCACAGCAGCAAGAGAAAATATTTAAGACTTCTGAAAAATCTGATTTAAGACTTTAATACCTTCTTACATTTTTTTAAGAAATTGATTTTTGCTTCGAGCCTTTAAAGACCTAACCTGTCACCAGAAACTTACATTTTATTATTATTTAGACTGGGAGTCTTGCATGACCCAACACTTGACTTAGCTACGTTTAATTCCTGCCTGGTTTCCTGCCTTAGCTAACTCAAGGTTGGGAGCCCTCCACGAGTCCACACAATAAATCTAAAGAGTAGCAAGATAATCAAAGGAAAAAATGTTCTGCTCTTTTTTTTCACGATTTTTGTGCTGTTGAGATGTTGCTAATTACTTGTGAGCATCTTCCGGGAGTCGATAACTCTTCAGACTAAGTGTACACAATTTGTACACTTACACAGACGAGTGACAAGTAAACACTTGAGAGAGATCACAAGCCAAAAAGTCTGGAGACTACTGAACTACTCAGGTCTAGCTAATTGAAAGAAAACAAATCTTTTTCACTCCATCTGGCTCTTTTCCTCTGGATTACCACTAAGCAATACTTTCCCCAGCACAGGAGCACACGTGTGTCTGTATAGATTTTCGTCATGTGCCAGTCACTTCCACATGTGCCCTAATTTTGTTTTGTTGGTTCACTTTGTAGGTGTGTGTTGAAAGTAGCAGCTGTGTGGTGTCTGATGCAGCCTGCAGTGTTACTTTCTACAACTAAGAACATCGGGGTGAAAAATTCTCCCTGCGGATGTTTAACCATCCTCATCCAACCCTTATTTGACATTTGTCTCCACATCCTAGGTCAATGATGTCATTCTTGAATAAAAATTGCTCACACAGTTAAGTCTGCACCCATTTAATGTGTCTGTGGAATGCAGACGGTAAGCATCTTAATATGACAAATCACTGTCATCATCACCATTATCATCATTATTACCCCCATGATGCGGTGACAGCAGGCCGGCCGCAGATTACAAAATGATTACAGACAAGATGACTGAGGGATGAGAGATGATGGTTAAAAAGAGGGCAGAGAGAGGGAAGAGGAGGATAGGGGTGAGGAAGAGGGAAACGATGAGGGATGTAGCAAAAACAAGAGACCCGGGGGACAGGGAGGGTGGAGAAGAAGACCCCGGATATGCTGTGATAGAAGTGTGTCGCTAGAGGACAGACGGATGACAGAGGAGGGAGAGAGAGTGTGTGAGAGAGAGAGAGAGATCAGTATGCATCTCAAAGCCACAGGGGAGCAGCAGGCTGAGGTAGGGAAATGGGCCATGAGACAGCTATAATGTCCTCTCTGCTGCTACAGACATAGTAAACACACAAACACTCTCTCTAAAACGAGCACCCTTTAAGACAGGGAACTGGAAGTGTATCGCAAACAGATTAATTCCCGCGGGACCACCTTTCCCTTTCTGCTCTCATAATCCTTAAACCGTGAGCCGTCTGTGAAAAACAAACAGGAAAATACTTGGTTGTTTGTTACACCCACAGGCAATTACTGAACAAAATTTTACTTTCTGTTTCCACTGAATTTCTTTAAAAAGAATGGCTCAATAACAGATGCAACTCAATTCAGAAGACTAGGATGGAAAATGTCTATCTCATCCCCGTTTTTTTAATTTGACACAACGACCCAGCGTGAAAACCAGTCACTAAAAATGAACGCATAAAGTAAGAAAGCACAAATCATCTCATCTTTTTCGAATAAAAAAAAAAAAGAAGAAAATATTTTACAGTCGTATACTTCAAACCTCGAAAGCGTCAAGAGCTGATCCCTTCTAAAAAGAAAGCAGCTGCCTTTCTAACAGATCGTTTGTTTGTCTTCTGTGTGTTTTCCTAGAAAACAGTACACGAAGGCAACGCTGTTTGCCAATCTGGATGTCGGGGCTTCCCAAAAACAAACAAATGCAGCATTATAAGTTAAAATGCGTTTCAGATGCATGAATCCAACATCAGTGCCAAAATAACCTGAGAGAACGTGCATTGAATTTAACCGACAGGAGTGAAAAGATAACCTCTGTAAGCACTTTTCACTTATCATACCTACAGAAATGAAGTATGTCATCCCTGAATAACTGACTCGAATTAACCTTTGGATGGCTGTAGTGGCGTGGTGAAAGCAGTTAGGGGGGAAAAGCCCAGGAGGCACACCCAGCTGTGTGTGTGTGTGTGTGTTTTGTGTCTACCCACCTTAACATAGATGATGGGGATGGTGGTCTTGGCCTTGTTGAAGTGCCGAGCCACCCTGTACACTGTCTCAGGGACGTAGTCCAGCACCAGATTCAAATACACCTCATCTTTCTGGAAAAAAAAAAAAAAAGTAAAGACAATTAGAGGAAAGTCAAATCTGCAGTACCTTAAATCTGATGTTACGAGTTTATATAAACAAACCAATCTAATCTAATTTGTTGGAGTGTACATGATGAGCAAGTAAACACGAAATAATTATTGTGACTGTATGCAGTGATTAGCTTTGATTGCAGATGGCTTTAAGAAGAACGCAGACAAATTAAACATTTATCTTGTGCTTTTTAACGCCCATTCTCTTAAGTGAATATTTACTGCAAACAAGGACTAAATAAAGAATTACAGTTGACACAGCGCATTGAGACACTTTACACTTACAAGTAATAAAACCTCTGTGATGATGAGTGTAAACAATTGATTAACCTGTCAAAGTAAATATTGCTCAAGTACAACAGAGAGTAAACAACGTCTGACTCAAATACAGAGGAGGATATTAAGGCTCACTGACTCAAACATAATTTAAGTCATACACTATGAAATCTTGAATGAATTATTACTCTTAACAGAGTTAAGAAGCAGTGAATTAGTCGAACAATGTATGAGATCCTGTTTTCAAGCTGGTTAATTCAACATCTCTCTGTGCATGTCACTGTTACAGTTCAAAGTGGCGCACACACATGTGCAAAGTCAAATGATCTCATATCTACACACATGTATCTTACATGTAGCTTACATGTGACAAATGTAAGCTACCTGGTCTCTCATTCTTAATTTTCAACTAGAGCCCGACCCGTTGGTCGCCCTTTTTGGCACCGCTGGAGAGGATGACGCTTAACTCCAACCAAAGGCCGCACACTGTCCTTCACCTCTCTCTTGGCTAGGCGTGCAATACTACTTAAGATGGAGGGATGCTGCCTCGCCTAGCCACGCTCAGTGGTTAAAAAGGACATTATGTCCCGTCTAGACCCTGGAAAGATCGCTACTACTAACCCAGACAAGAAGTTTCAGAAAGTGTGGGGACCTTTCCTGAAATTTCCTGAAAGTTTTGTATACTGCAATAGAAAACCTGACTTCCAGCAATTTCCTACAACACTCCAGGAACAACATTCCTTTGGAATTATAGCTTGTAGATGTGGCTCATGGAAAGAGAGGGATATCTGAGATAAGACTGCATGAGATGTCGCTTTTCATAGATAACTACTCTGTAAAATTCTTGTATATGTTACACACTCTGTTCATTTTATGAACATTAGTGTCTATGTGATTAAAATTCAATAAAAATATCAGAAAAAAGAGCAATGACTTATGTGCAGATTCTATTTCTGCGTGTGCTATGTATGCTGCGCTAGATTTGGCACAAAATGCAGTGTATGCCACTGCACATGGCTTACATATAAAAATACATCTTAATCTGAAGAATGCAGGGTTACATATTTGTTTTTTATAGCATACAGTTTGGAGGTTATGGACCAACGTGTTTGTCACTGTGCCACCATGTTGTCAAAATATTTTTTGTTGCTAAGCCGTGCATCACTCTGCCAAATTTGGCTGCTATAGCTCGTGTTTTCTCAGATGCAGATACGTTTAAAGGCAAAACCACAATATAATAATGTGAGCAGTGCCCGGACCCATAAAACTTAAAGAGTGTGAATGTAATGTACAATAAAGACCAAGATCAACTTGTCTAAAACATGTCTATGATTCATCGTTGATGCATGCGCCATTAAATGATTGGGTGTGGAGGCAGAGTGCTTCATCAGGAAACCTGATTCCTATTACATAAAAAGGCCAAGTCAGTGCATACACACCTTCTCTCCGCTCGAGTAGAAGAAGTAACGTAGCCTCACAATGTTGCAGTGGTCCAATTTCCTCATAATTTGCAGCTCCCTATTCTACAATGGAGAAAGCAGAAAGGGGAAGAAATTAAAACATTGAAAATTGTGCAAAATATGAATTTTATTGCAAATTAGCACAAAATCCTCAATTCAGGACAATTACTGAAGAACACCGTGTTCTTATCTACAGAGCAAAAGAGCAGTGATTATAAAGAAATACACATTAAATCATTTCCTTCTCCCAAAGGTCACCACAATCTTCTTTGGATGCAAAGTTCCTATTTAAAGCTCTTTGCTTCACTGTAATTATCTGTCTGAGTAAGCCTGTCTAAGCATACCTTAAATCTCTTGTCTTGGAGAACTTTCTTAATTGCCACCATCTCCTGGCTGTCGATGAGGCGAGCCTGGTAGACCACTCCAAAGGAGCCATTTCCTATAACCTTTATGTCTGTGTAGGACACTTCCTGTGGGCGATCGGGGCCCTGGCCAGGTGTGGCTACCACCGTCGTCACTTTGCCACTGTCTCCTGTGGGTGAGAGCACAAACACACTTTGTCAGAGAGATCCTGAAATAAACTGCGGCTTTACACCAGAGTTACAAACTGAGACATACAAACAGACTGTGATGAAACCATAAAGGGCACAAAAAGCAGCATATTTTGGATAAATGTATGCTTAGACATGTGAGAAACACAGCGACATAACCCTCTCCAGTTCAGCTTTAAACCAGTGTTCCCAAGAGAGAGAGAGAGAGAGAGGTTAAACATCAACAAGCTCTCCCTCCTTCTCAAAAGGCTTCTATGTGGTGGCTCCCAAGACACACTCCACCAGCTCCTAAGAGCTCTTAGTACTTCCCACAATGCTTTCCTAGGTGAATACTAGCCTAAACTCCTTGCATACTGGAGACACATATAATGTAGGTCTACTGGGCTCATGTTCAACCCAAGGTAGACCTATTCATATGAGGCTTCCGTCAAAGATGAACCCCTTGTTGTCACAATGTCCCTACTAAAATACAATATCACATATGTAATTAACCAACAACCAGTACATTAGTTTGTTTTCCTCACCTGCCTATGGCCAATTTTTTGGGCGTAAAATGTTGTTTAAACTCCAGTATCGTCCCTGGAGCAGAGCACTGCAGCCCACGTTAAACCCCGCTCGAGACCAGAGTCACAAAGCCAAGTCAGGTGACACGTTGACCCACTCAGATCGCGGGTTAAACCTGCCTTTGTGTTGATCTGAATACGGCATCACAGTCACAATCACAGTTTTAGCTTAGCACCTGTGTAATCTCAATTACCTCAATGCCCTCTTTCCAATTTTTATATCAGCATCACATTATAGATGTTCTGTTAGTACTAAAGTTCATACAACAGTTATATACACACACATTTTGAACAGTGTGGACTAGACAATGGTATTGCAGAACTAAAATACTATATATATATATATATATTTGTGATTGTGCCGCAAGGTTTTAGTGCACATGGGTACAGACGTTTAGGCTAGAAAAATGCAGAGAAGTCTGCACAACTTCAGATCGAAATTAGCTTTTGACCGTGCCATAGCGTGTTATATAGTGTAACATTGTGTGAATAGAACAAGGACATCAAGTCTGAGCTGCGATGTAACCTTGTAAACCTTGTAAACCTTGTAAACCTTGTAAAACCTTCAAACAAACTCTCATTTAAGGTTTGCACTGCCTCCATGACCTGTGAGTACACTGGTTAATTCAGTGTTTTCAAGCCAACAGGGATCCTCGAGTGGGTTGTCGGGAGTCCACAGCAAAAAGGAGGAATAGAATATTTCCCCTTTTTGGAAGTTGGACCAACGAGGAAAGAAAGAGGGTTGGCCGTATTAATTGATTGTAATTTATAGTTATTCTAGATTGATTATTGATTGACTATGAAGGTTCATCAAGACAAAATCATGTCAAGCTGGTGTACTGTGGTCTAATGTCTAATTTAAGATGCTTTGTTAATTAAGTGGGCTTAAAGATAAGAATATAGTACAGCGGCCACCACAGCCTGATCACTTACAAGTGAGAGCTCTGGAGCTTGCATTAGAAAGGATTTTACAGGAGTACAGTGTCACCGTCGGGTTAATGTTTGACCTTGGTGAAATCAGGCAAAGTGAGATGATCAAGATCTAACAGTAACTGTCAGCTCTAGTCGGGGGTCAGGCAGCGTCTCAGTGTTTTACACCTATGCACGTGTTGGGTCAACATGGATTTGACAAATCGACACCAGACGCAGTGACACTGGGAGGGGAAGAACGGCGTAGAAGAGGCCCACTGCCAAAAGGCTTGTCAGAGCCTGTGATAAAAATTGCGTGGACAGTAGCACACCCAGAAGTGCTACCATTTCCTGGGCTGGCTCACTTCGCCTGTCTCAACAGGACCCCTCCTGATCTCTAATAGGTCTCAGAGTCGCAAAATGGAGTCAGACAATGGAACATTTTGGTCTCTCCCATAAACTGACAAAAAAAAACAAGACAGTGATATGTCTTCATCGCCTGCTGTTACTCTCTGTATGAATACATTTGCTTAACAAAAAAAAACTTTTAATAATTTAATAAATTATGATTCTTGGTGGCAAATTTACAACTGTGTACTGTTATATTTTATTAATTTTCCAGGCAAAACCTTTTCAAGGTTAGCAGCAAACAGCAGCTGATCCACATGATTAGCTTACATCTGATCTCTACCCTCGGGTCAGCAGGAAATATTCAGCTTTTGAGATCGGGTCATTGTGTGGTTCCTCCACATTCCTGTATTGCAGCTACACAATACACTGTTCCACTGTATTTCCTTTTAGCATCACTTTCACACACTTTTTTTTTTTTTAAACAAGTTAAGTTAGAAGGGAGCACATTAAATATGGAGCAGCAGTGGCATGATAGTCCCTTGAATAATGAATGCAAAAATGAGCACTCTGCCCAGCTGTCAGTGAACAGCTTTGGTTTCTGATACGTCAACGAAAGCCTGATGAGTAAGACAAAGGATGGGCAGAGAGGCTTTCATCACACCTACACTTATAAGCAATTAGCTTGGGGGCTTGTAAAACTCAAGCACAATTTTAACATGATAAAATAATCAGCAAGAAGTATTTCCTCATTAGTAGCCCTAAGAATTACAACAGACCCTTGTCTGATATTGTATGACAAGGGATTTACATTGGGTGTGGCTTGGATGAATCACTCCACAACTATTGGCACCATAGAAGCTTTTACATTTTTTAGTCTTTTAGCTGACGCTTTTATCCAAAGCGACTTACAGGGAGCAATTTGGGGTTCAGTATCTTGCCCAAGGACACTTTGACATGCAGACTGGAGGAGCTGGGGATTGAACAAACGACCCGCTCTACCTCTGAACCACAGCCGCCCCTAATATCATTATCAATAGTCCTGACGTTTGCCGATCAGGAAACTACAACTATTGCAGTGTATGTTCTTATTTCAAGCCACACAGACTCAAGATGGCACTCTTGCAAAGAACAGATCAAACTTTTCTCTCCTGTTATTGACACCAATACGTCAACTCAAGCCAACACGGTATCCATTGATGCCAAGAGTTGATCTAAAATGATGGTCTCCTTTTCTTAAATCTAAAATTACACTCTTATGTACGGTGACGTGAAGACAGGGCTTGCTGTGATTATAGTGGTACTAAATACAGAGTCATGGCCAACGGAAACACTGAATTTCATGATGACATTGACAGAGAAAATGTATTTAATGTTTACTGGTCACGTCTTACTGATACCCAATCCACTTAGGGTCAGTACCACTATATCAGTGTTGGTACATCCTGTTTCGCTTAACCATTTACTATGCTGCTAATAATACACGTGTGTCGGTTCAGGATTTGAAGGCAGGCAGAAACTTGGATTTTAAAAGGGTGTTACAGGATATAACAACATGTAATAACCCACAGGTTTCAGTAAACTAGCTGAATAATTCTAAAATGAGTAACTACCAGTTGAAAGATACACAATATTTAGTAGGCAAACTTTGAAAATAACTGGGGTAACTGGAACAAGATAAAACTAGTGACTTGAATATGATTTCTCATGTGTGAACACAACATGAAACAGTAATCTATACGTCTATTAAACCCTGTTTGGGTACAAATTGGTCTATAGTGCAGAGTATTGACCAGGGGTGTAACAGTTCTGAAACCGCAGCACAAAAATGTAGAGTCGTGGTTCCGTCTTCCAGTGTCGTGCCACAAGACATGTTTTATATTGCCACGCATATTTGCATGCATGGAACAAAAATTCGAGAGCGAGTTTCACCTGGAACGTTTGGCAGTGAACCAGTTGTTGTGTATCAGCACGTAGCATGCTAGTCATCTAAGCTGTAACTGTATGGAAGTGTTTCCTGGTTAGTTGCAGTGAAAATGGATCAAAATGAGTGTCAAACTGCGTGCTGACATTGTTCAAAAGAAGTCCTGTTTGTCCGCTGAAACACTTCAAACATGGCGACGGCATCGCTTGAAAGTGTCGATTAGCAGAACGAGACAAAAACAGACCGGAGGGCGAGTCCTTCTCCCCACAGTGTACAATCAGACTCTCACTGCAGATCAAAGTAATAACTAATGATATAGTTTAAATGTGTGGGTATGTGGCCAAACGCAGTCAAAAGAATAACAACGTAGATGTGCTTGTAGCTCTGCTACGCGTCCTCGTCATGTATAAATGTGAATTAGTCCGTCTGTAAACAAGCACAAGTTCAGGAATGATCAGGTCAGAGTCGACGGAGCATCACTTACATTTGTGTCTTAGGAGTTTCATTTATTTATTTTAGTTTACTTTGTTAATAAAGTGTCTTATTTGTTTTAAATTTTTTTTATGTAACGTTCATTTATAAAGAATCTTCCTCATCTTGATATTCCAAACTGCAGATGTTTTGATAAAACAAAGAAGAAAGGTTTCCCCCTGTTTTCTTATTCAACCTCACCCCTAAAAAACAAGGTATGAACCACCATGGTTATGGAGAATCATTACACCCCTGGTATTGACAGCTGTCCAGTAATGAAAGCTGTCTGGAAATTCTTAATTAGACTCATATTCTTCTTATTTGTCCAAACCATTTCTGTTTTAACTCCATTTTACACTATATTTTATTCAGACAAAGTTAACACTGTACTGTAAATGTAGTCTAAACTACTCGTTTAGGCTTTTTAGGAAATAACAGTTTATATTCTTTAAAATAATGTGTTGGTCTTACTACTAATGCTATCAAATAATTTCAAACAATAGCAAGACTTAAGATTGATTTAGTGACTGATGTTTGTTTGGCCAGGCCAATTGGCGTCATCCCTAAAAGCTTTGATCAGCCAAAATGACTATACATTTTATTTTTGCTCCTCTTTTGGTCAATATTAGCCGGTATCTGTCACCTCCTGCTCTCAATGATGCCTTGTAGTGATTGCTTCCATTGACAGGCAGACTGAATGAGTATAAATTAGTGATTGAATGTTAATGATACCTGTTAGTCAAAAACAATCATTCCTTCACTGCTGCAATAAACCCATTGATCAAATCATTATTATGTGCTGCCAAGTTGTCTGACAACAGTAAATAGAGGTTAATGGAAACATCATTACTGTGTATTAGAAAGTTGGTAGAGATAGCAGAAAGCGGCTTAATAACATTACTGCTACACAGCATCTGACTGCTTCTGAGCAGAGAGACATCATCACATCATCCTACCTCAAGCTCAGTTTCCCCCCATGCACATTAAAAAAAATGAGCATAGGGTTGTCTGACTTATCCACTCCAGAGAGTAGAATAAGGTAGAGATGGAGAGATGTTTTCAGATTTAGCCAACTCAGCAGCAGTGTAGTCTAAAACTGCACTTTTGTCTGAGTCTGTGCCGGATTCAGGCCCCTCTGACACAAGAACAATGCTCTCGCAGATCCAGGTGACCGAGACTGAGACATTCTGAAAACTGAGCAAGGGAAAAGGTGAGCTTACATTCAAAAGCAATGCATGTGAATGAGTTAAAATCACCTGATGAAGGTCTGCTGATTAGCTGCATGCACGAACTTCAGCAAAGGCTTATTACACAAAGCAGGCTGAGTCAACTTTGACCTTTGCCTTCTATTAATTTGCTTTGTTAGTCGTTTTCTGTCAGACCCCAGATAAATTCAGCGTTTCCTTCTTTTGAAAATGCTATTTGACACACGAGCTGTGATGCTATTTTCTTCCGTCTCCCGCTCTGTCCTTTTGCGCACCTCTGTCCAACTCCACAGATCTTCAGCCAACTGCCACCACTGCATAGCTACATGACCCCTGAGCATTCTGCAAGTTCTTGTCATCACACCAACAAAACCAACTGGAGAGACTTTACTGTTGGCAAACCGGGGCTTCCAGTATAGGCGTCAAAATGGTGAAGAAAGTGATGAGTTCATGTAAAAGTAGACCTCCTTTAGGAAGGCCAAGGCGTACAGACATATAATTTAATGCAGAACTTGTCTCCCTACCTGAGGGGTACTGACACAGTTGCACAGGCAATGTGTAAAATACCTGCTTACTAAACTGTTTCCACTGCCTTAAGCAACAATTCTTACTTTTTCTGATGTAATACAGATTGTCTTGTACCAGCTGGTTAAACCCATGCAGAGGTGCTTTCTTGTGTGCATAACTCAGTATATACTGGTTAATAAGCAGTTGGAGCTAGATTTCTTCAGGCTACAACACAACGTATACCTCACATTACACTATCTTGGCAAAAACTCTGTACAAGATCAGACTAGACCGAGGACGACGCCTAAAAACTTACACCAGATAATTTCTACCTACTCCTTTACAAGCGTTAGCAAGCTAACTAGCTTCCACATTTGATATTAATGACGAATATATTAGACCGTCGGCTGACACCAACTCTATTCTTGGGTTACAATGCAATAATAATGGTTAGGTAATGTTGCCGAAAAAAATGACATAACATTATTTGCCGTCGAAATATCAGCGGCTTAGTCCCGAGCTTGCCACCAGCAGCTAACGATAATGTTAGCTGTGCGATGAAAGCCCTTGATCGCAGCGGTTCCTTACGGAAAAACACAGCTAACGTTAGCCGGAGAGCTAGCTCAAGTTAGCTCCCGAGCTAACAGCTTGCTGGCTAAAAGGTTAGCTCCGCGACAATGATCGACATTAAACACACTCGGGCACATTTCTTTAAAAAATTACGCACAACCCGAGTCGTTGTAATAACGCGTATAGCCGGGGTTGTGATATAAATATAAAACAATACTTACTAGGCAGTTTCAAATTCCCAAAGCTCGTCGAGCTGCTTCCACTGGCTTGTGAAGCCCCAGTTTTTCCTGTCGAGCTTCCGCCGGCTACTGCTGATCCGGCACCGGCTGCAGCGGATCCGGGAGCTCCGGGAGGCTCAGCGAATGAGCTGGTCCTGGGCCGCCCGCTGCCGCTCATATTTGTGTGAACTAAACCCGGGGCAAGGTTGGACGTTATCAGCAGCCACACCGGCACAGACTTAAGCTATATATGTATGTGTTTTAATATCCGATATAAATATAGACTACACTTACAGCGTTCTGTACAGGCTGCCCGTCTCCCCCTTTCTTCCTCTGTAGAGCGGTGATGGTGGGGGGACTGGGGAGTTGACGCACAACGACGTAAAGCTCGCAAGGGTTCATGGGAAAATGAGTTGTTGTTGGGACATTCGAATCCACATCGGCGTAGGCTACTAACGGAAATTTGACATCGTGTTTATGACAAAAAACAGTTGTAGCACTTAATAACTAAATGGCACTTTGTCAGTTGTGTTTTGGACATAAAACTAACTCAATATTGAGGGTCAACGTTCGTTTTTAAACGATATATGTAGTGTAAATAATTATATAAAAGAGAGACATCCACAAAAATCACATAAATTAGCTAACTTAAAGTTACAGAAGTTAAAAAATACAAAAATAAACTGAAAATACTCCCAAGGGAGGCTGTACTCTTATAATTCGACAAAAAACTACAATACCCAGCAGCAAGCACAGTGTATGACTGACAGGCAGACTGTCCAATTACAGGCCCTGAAATCCTCAGGCTACCGCATTGGGCGGGGTTTACTATCACAAGAATGGAGGCGATCGGCGGGCAAACGTTTCATTACACGCTTTGAAATGTGATTTCCAACGGACACTTTTCGGTTTTTGCCTTTCAAAGCCACAGATGGTGACCAGGGACTAACGACAAGGCGCACGGCCGTGTGAACAAAGAGTGATGACCACACGAGGGATTGTCCAACGAGAGTAAATGAGAGGTAAGGAGAAAAAAAAGGGCCCGCTGTCGTAGCGGGAGAGCTGCGGGGAAAAGTGGGTAGCGCCGCCTGACGGACCGCCCGACGAACCGGGTAGCCGCTGTCAGGAAACCGCGGTGCCGAGAAACAAGTCTGCAATATCGGAGGGAGCGCCGCCAACAGCTCTCCATATGCCATCACACACTCTAAACAAAGATATGAATCACATTTGGGAGGAAAATCAGGCAACGATCAGCGAGGTGCTACCGAGCGGTGGACGTATTGTTAGCAACAGAGGGCCTTCATTTTGCTAACGGCTGCAAATTGCGACGTTTGTTTGCGGGATTGCTCCATAATATGTCTGCGTGCAAACCGCTGGGTCTCTCTTTAGATTACGCGAATTAGTTACAAATATAACGTTGCTATTGAAAGCCATTAATTGTTATTTAATGGCTGCTACATAAGTGCTGATTTATGTGTTGATATTGGTCAGTGTTGTCATGTTAATTGTTTGTTTGTTTACCACAGGTGTGCCCTTACACTGGCCTTCATTCATTGGACACAGCAGTGAAGTTTCACCAGCACACAGCCCCTTTCATGATACACTTACAGCCTACATAACACATCACACACACACAGAGTACCAGCATGGCCGAGCAGCAGCAGCAGGAGGAGGCAGAAGGTGTGTATGTGGAGCACCAGTATATGTGCAGTGAATGCCATCAGCTCTTCAACACCCTTGAGGATGTGCTGATCCACCAGCAGATCCACACTGGACAAGAGGGAGAAGGCGAGGTAGAGGAGGCCATGACCATCCAGGGTGTCCCAGACATGGGGCAAACACAGCAGTACCAGTGTCTGGAGTGTGGGACTCTCCTCGTGAACCCAGAGGAGCTGCTGCTGCACCAGGAGATGCACATGAGAGAGGCGGGGATGGAGGTGGAGCAGCAAGGTGAGAGAGTGTGTGTGGAGATGTTGTACAGTTGTCTGCGCGCGATGCCTTTCTGTGGAAGTGGATTTATGGCTTTTTATGAGCAAATGCATTCATCCATTTTGATAATAGAAGGGAAGCAAACAATTCTCATTAAAGCTAACGACTGTTTGGACTCTCTTGGACTAATTACTGCCTCTAAGATAGCTATTAGTCAAAGTACGACTTAGAAACAACACTTAACTCTCTGTGTGTATGACCGTTCCACAGAGATGTGCGAGGTTTTGGAGACAGAGGAAGCAGCGTCGGAGGCTCAGGTGTCGGGACCTGTCCAGTACCAGTGTCTTGACTGTCTGGCTCTGTTTGACTCACCTGAGACCTGGCTGGAGCACCGGCGGACCCACAGCAGGAGCAGCACACACAGTACCACAGAGACCGTGGTAAGGGACCAAACACTGAACATACATGAGAGACTTACTCAACTTACTAACAACTGTAAAACCTTATTTGTTATAACCTGAAAAGTATAATTCATTCATGTTTTTACTGTAGTTTTTCTGTTATTGTCTGTATTGTGAACAGCAACTCTTATTTTGTCAGTTCAGATATGTTGCTTCCTCATTTGAATATAGTTGTACCAATAACACGTTATTGTGCAGTGACAGTGACATGTAACAGGCTATATAATCTGCAGCCTCATTCACGTCCCGGTACTAGACTTGTGTTTACATATTCCTTTTTAAATCATGAAGTGCGTCGTCATTTTTATTGATAGTTTTCTCCTGGACTACCAAAGCAGAGTTAGTGCGCACCATGAGATGTGAGAAAACATATTTGACACACACACACACACACACACACACACACACTGGCAGACACCTGATAATACTGTGTCAGAGTAATAATTTTCCACTGTGCTAGGTCATTTACTCGTGCTCAGCACACCACAGTATGAGTTTTTGGTGATATTCAGTCATATATCTTTACAAATACAAAAGCAAGCTCTCCTTAAAATCTCTGGATGGTGACGACACTTTCTCATTATATTTTCTGAGGCTCATGATAGTCTCTGACTTGGCTTTCATTTGATTTGGGGCAGATTGATTCGCAACTGTACAGCAATTCTAGAAAATACTAGTTTGGATGTGTGTCGCAGTCTCTGAATGACAGAGGAATTAACAAAAATGACTGAATTTCTGAAGCACTGCATTAAGTGAATATATAAATGTAGTAACACAGGGGTTTTTTTTGGCTTTGCAACAGGAGTATGTGCTACAGCCTGATGGGACTGTCACGCCACTGAACAATATGCAGAACTACGTGCTGAGTGAGCAGCAGGCTGGAGAGATCTTGGCACAGGTACTTGGGATTGTAAACATCTCACAACAGAGGAATACATATGACAACTAGATGAAGGATTTTAAAGTTTTGCTCTGTTTGAAATGTCTTTTCTTGACATTTCTGTGTGTCTTCCAGGTACTTGCTCAGCAGCAGCAGCAGCAGCAGCAACAACAACAACAGCAACAACAACAGAAAAAACGTCAGTCTGTCTCCAAACTTGCTGCACCCTCCCGTTCCTCCCTGCTGCCTCCAGTGACGCCGACCCCTGGATCCGCCACCATGCACCTGCAGATCCTCACAGCTCAAGCTCTGGCTGACAACTCCAGCGCTCCCAGCCAGCGCCGCTCCAAGCTGCCCCCTCTGTTGCCTGCTGTGGGGCGAGGCTCTTTGACGAAGCTGGGAGTCCTGGAGAACGGTGTGCAGAGACTGGAGTTAAGGTTGGCTCCCAGTGTCCAGGATGACACCCAGCAGCAGCCAACAGAGGTGGTGGTCATCCACCCATATGAGTGCTCAGAATGCTCCCTTCTCTTCCAGACGCCAGAGGACTTCCTCCAGCACCAGGGAGAGCACTTCCTGGGTCAGGACAAAGAGAGCGGAGAACCAGGCGTCATGAGTGGCTTCGAGGAGGTGCGAGGGAGGGAAGAGACGACGGAGAAGGTGGAGGACATTAGGATTAGAGTGATAGAGAAGAAAGCAGTAGTCTGGTCCAAGCCCCAAAAGTGTGAGCTGTGTAACCGCACCTTCACCTCCGTCAACCGGCTGGCCGCTCACAAACGTGTGCACGAACAGGGCACGCATGAATGTCCAGAGTGTGGCAAGGTGTTCAAGAAGGCAACTTCACTCCAGACACACATGCGCACACACTCGGGCGTGGCCAGGTACCTGTGTGTGGACTGTGGCAACGGCTTCACTACTGAGATGACTCTTATCATGCACAGGTAAGACTTGGACGCCACGGCAGCCAAGATAACCGTGAGTGACACTGACGTGATACGATATGAACTTTTTTTCCCCTCTTGGTGTCTTGCAGGAAGTCCCACACTGCAGACCCTCTTCACAAGTGTCAGTTCTGCAACAAAACCTTCACCAACATGACCAAGTATCTGTACCACCGTAGGACCCACTTCAACCGTGATTCATCTGGCACACCCACCCCTGTCTCCATGGTAGAAAAATAAGCTTATAGACTTCTCAATTTTGTCCACAACTTCAAGCTAGACCTTTGAATTTGATAGATATCCCTGTGTCCTCCTCTAGGTCTCTGCTCCAAGAAGAGTTTCTCTCTCCACACTTGCCATCCTACAGAGAGCAAGAGAGAAGAAGAATTCCCACAGCGATGAGGCAAAAAGCAATCTGCTGCCCACTCACCTCTCCGAGGCTGAAAAAATGGGAGAGAATCCAATGCAAAGTTCTCCGAGCAAAGTGGACGGAGGTAAAGTGGAGAACCAAGGGCAGGACAACAACATGGAGGTGTCTGCCCCACTTGAAGGCAACACCAATGACCCCCAGCAGGTAGAAGCTGCCACCAAGTCTGGCATGGCTACAAACTCTGTTCCCTTGGATGACACTGGTGTTGGAGTCACGTCTGGATCTACCTGAGTCAGCTCCTTCAGCTGCTTCCTCAGACAAAGCCCCTTTTTCTTGTCGTTCATGCTCTAAGACATTTCCCTCCCAACTGCAGCTAGTTCACCATCGACGCAAGTCCCACGTCACAGAGCGCAGCTTTATTTGTGGCATCTGTGGAAAGACTTTTAAGAAGCACATCCACGTTCGCAACCACATCCGCACTCACACCGGCGAGCGGCCCTTCCAGTGTTCCGACTGCGGCAAGACGTTTTCATCTCTCGCCAACCTGATGAGGCACAATCTCATCCACTCCGGGGTGCGACCGTACCGCTGTGACGTCTGTCACCGCTCCTTCTCGCAGTCCTCCAACCTCCGTCAGCACAGCCTGCTGCACTCTAACGCTGCAGCACTGTGCTGCCCGGACTGCCCCGCTACCTTTCGCTGGCCCACCAAGCTAGCAGCACATCGCTACACCCAACACCCAGGGTCTCCAGCACCTTTCCCATGTCCTCACTGCGAGGCTGGCTTCCTGACAAGAAGGCAACGAGACGGCCACTGTCTGGAGCAGCATCCCACCCTGGTGCAGGCTGGTACGGGCATAGAAGTCGGCAAAGACCCGGACAAGCAAGCAGAGTTGACATCAGAGCCCTCCACCTCAACCACCGTAGAGATCGAATCAGGGGATTCAACCAGTCTCGTGCGGGGCGGTCTAGATTGCAACATTTGTGGGAAGAAGCTCAATTCTCCTGCCAATCTGCGACTTCACAGACTCAGCCACTTCGCCTTAGGCCCCGGGAGGCCGCGGTGCACTACTGGGAAGCGTCCCAAAGCCCACCAGTGTCCCGTCTGTGGCAAGCTGTTTGTGTCTTCCTCCGGAGTCGCACTTCACCAGCGCGTCCACACCGGCGAGCGCCCCTTTCCTTGCCAAGTGTGTGGCAAGCGCTTCCGTCAGAACACGCACCTGCGGGAGCACTTGCGCACACACTCGGGCGAGCGTCCGTTTCGCTGCGAAGTGTGCGGAAAGGGTTTCATCCAGAGTATGCACCTGGCTGAACACCGGCGAACGCACACGGGGGAACGGCCGCACGTGTGTCCGCAGTGTGGCAAAGCCTTCAAGACCTTCTCCAACCTGAGGAACCACAAAAAGACTCACGCCAGGCAGCAGAGGCTGGACGAGGAGGCCGCTGCACAAGCTGCCATGGAGACCAGCTCTGCTGTGGCGGTGGTGGACGCTTCGGCAGTGGAAGTAGCCAACGGGCAGCCTCAGCTCATCCAGATCCAAGCCTCAGATCTTCAACAGGTCAGAGTGCACCTCATCCCTAAACACTGCCATGAAGCTAGCGTGAGCTGGCCGAGAAACTGAGTTTCTAATTAAGCATTAATAAAGAATTTTAGGTCAAAGTTTTGAGTTTAAACAGTTGAATTTAATTTAATTGAGTCATCTTTGCTCCTCTCAGACACAGGGCACTCCTACGATCATGTGTAACGAGTTCGGAGAGACCATAGCCATCATCGAGACCAGCGAAGGAGGAGCGCTGCCTCTGGAGCAGGCCTTGGAGATCTATCACACCGCTCTGGAGAACGGACTCACCATGGACACGGTCGCTGTGGACGGACTGCAGCTCCTCTGAGGACAAAACTTATTCTGCTGTCACCGAATGAATGACTTCAGTACTAGTCTTAACTCAGACTGAAAGAATTGACTACTGTGAGTGAGTATTCAGTTTAGTGTAACGATTCACTGAATGCCAAAAAAAATGAGAAAATCCATATGAAGTTCAGCAAACAGACCAAAGTACGTCAACTTCCCTGTTTTACAAAGCTATGAGGGATCAGTATTAAAATGTATTGAGATGATGCATACTAAAACATGGCGTTCATTATAAATTAAGGACCATTGGTTGTGCCTCAGATGACATTTGTATGATCATTTATATAAAATGGATGTGACTTTTTTTTCTTCTTCAGTTTAAAGGTTTGTTTGTGCTGTTGAAGCATTCTGCTGTAAATATGTGAAATCAATAAATGTTTTTTCAAGATGATAAACCTGGAGTCGACTCTGTACGCTGTAGAGACGATGTGAACTTCATATTCATGCTTCAGTTCGGGTAACGCTCTCGAGACCGCTGTGTGTTTAAGGAAAAACCATTTTTCACATTGCCAGCGATAAAACCACTTTAATTGAACACCTATTTTTATTTGCATACTGAAAGACATACAAACTTAAATTACCGGTATTCATATAAATTCCTCTCTCGTATACTGGAACAGCAAAACAAGGAATATAACACAAAAACATTAATAGCCATATTTATTATCGTTTTTTTCCATTTCATGTGTTTTTACTCTCGGTAATGGGTGTCTTAAAAGTCACCGTATGTTCAATGACAGATTTTTCCTTATCAATAATATAATGAGTCTACTGACTCTACAGTAATTATTTACAACACAACCAAGTCTTGCACAAAGACACAACCAGTATTAGATCCTACCAGCTCTCTTTGATTCATTACCCAACCCTCGCTTCCCCCGGTTTTCTCTCCGCCCGTCTTAAAAAAGGAGGTCTGGAGAGAGCAATAAAGTGACAAAGGGAGGAAGGAGGGAAGGAAAAGAGGTGGAGGAAGGAGATGTACAAGTGTTGAGGCTATAGAATCAAACTTAGCGAGGGGGGACAGAGAGGCATACGGGGTTGTCTTAAAAACATACGGCTTATTATTACTTGTTGAAAGAATATAAAGGTCCACGTTGTGTTTTGTCGTCCTCTTTGAAATGAACAATAAAAATTAACTGCACCGCAGGTCCTTGCTGAGGTGAGAGGCCAGTCAAGGGAAGACTACAATGGAGGAACTGTACAGGTGTGGAGCAGCATCTCTCACCTGCCTCCAAAATTATATATATATAAAAAAAGAAACTAGTACAAGAAATCAACAACTGGTGGAAATGTAGGAAACAAAAGGACCGAATTCACTGCAATGATATGAGGAGTAATAATAATAATAATAACCGTAGGAATAGTACATCGACAAACTGAATATGACAATGTTAAATACAAATCAAATTGTTTAAAAAAAGTTAATAAAACTGCTTGGCAATAGAGGATTAAGGCCTTATCAGCCTGACCTCTATAACTAAGAGCCAGGATGTGCCCGTTGACTCTGACCCACCTCCTTCCTTCATGGCTAGCGAATGAGAGGCACAGGAATGCTTGGTTCCTTCCTACTGGCATGTGCTTGGGTCAGTCGCAAGAAGGGAGGACTTGGCCAGACAGGTAATTTGCAGGAATGATGGCACTGCCAGAAGTCCACAAGAGTTTCAGTCAGTTTTTTTTTTTTTTTTTTTTTTCAGTCACTCCTGGTTAAACCTCCCCTGAAGGTCTAACATGTGAGCAATACAATGGAGAAAATGATCTTTCCAGGTCCGTAGTAATGAGTTCTTCTTGTCAAATCAAATAGTTTCTGGCTGTTGAGGGCCCAGCCCCCTAATGTCAGCAGAAACGAGACACAAGCTCACAACAGTTAAGTCTACACACAGCTTGTTCCTCAAGCAGCACATACTCACTGCTTTTACTCCTCTAATCCTAATTAAAAACAAATATCAAAACATGTAACGTCCTTGTTTTTAACCTGCTGACTTTTCTCAGGTCTCTCTGTCCAAGAACCATTTCTTTTTCAAGGCAAATTAAAAAAAAGAGTGCTACTGCACACAATGGTCCTTCGTTCACTGGCATCAATAGGAGCTTTCTCCAAGGTGGTTAATACAGAGTGCTAATTCAAGTGCGGGACTCAAATGTCTGCAGTGTGTGGGTGTGTTGTGGTGTTTTTGTGCCACTGGTCTTTCACATGTCCTTTTTTTTTTTTGGTACAAGGGTCACACATCCCAACACACAAAAATCCCAACATTGCATACAAACATCTCTCACTCTCACAGTTTGGCTACTGAAGGTGGAAAGAAATCAGAAATTTGACCAGAGGAGAGGAGTTAAAGAGTGTGGATTGAAAAAGAAAAAAGAAAAGTGTGAAAAGGTGTCAGGGGTGTAAAGGTGTGACGTCAACTGTCACTGATTGGTCAATCTAAAATGGTCAGCGCCCCCTCATCTAGAAGAGTCCTGTGAATCACGAGGATCCTCTGGGCTCGCCTCAGTCCCTTGTTCTTCTTGTTCGTCCTGCAGGTCCCCACAGCCTCTCATAGATCCTTCTCCTGACTGAGAGCCAGAAGGTCCAGGGAGGGAGCCAGTTGAGTCAGGGATGCCAAAACCAGAGGCATCAGAGGGGGCAGCAGTCTGCATGATCTTCTGTCGGACCTCCCTGATCTTCAGCTGCAGACACAACTTGGTGGGGAATATATCGGAGTATTTCGTCTGGAAGGCTGCAGTGGCCTGAGCTGGAAACAAAGAAAAGAATGAATGTCTGCGAGTGGAAACTCTGAAAATGCTTGTATATATACGGTTTGTGTCTTACCTGATGGAAAGAAGCCCTGCTCCTGGAACAGCTGCATGACCAGTGCTCGCCTCTGGTCGAGTGTCCGTCGCAGGGAGGAGTACGGCACCTTGTCAAACTCCAGTTCTGTCAGGATGTCTTCTCCGTCTGTGGCTGGGGAAGGGACATAGAGTGTGGATGAGTCTTCAGGAGAGTTCAAGTTCAAGTCAACTTTATCGTCAACACTGCCATATGTACAGGACATATAGAGAGTTGAAATTTAGTTTCCCTCATACCCCTGGTGCAAAACAACCAATAAACATGAAATATAAAAATATATACAAGTGTAAAGAGAAAGAGAAAAAAGTACAGCAAATATAAAAAGATATAAACAGAGTAAATATAGCAAATATGATGATCAACATCTTTGTTTACATTCCTTCAGGTCCCATCATCTTTAATATCCTCCAAGAGGTGGAAACAACCAATCTGTATTCATTGTCCACTTAGCAGCTTCTTTATTCAAGTGCATCTTGTTCCTGATGAGAGGGCTGTTTTTGTTTAGCTACTGTTTAAATGCTAAAGACAGAGTAATCATAAGAACAGTGTTTGTTCTCTTACATGCCTGTTTTACATATTTAACCGCCTCATCTGGTCTGATGTTTTTATTGCTCCACTCATTGCCATGAAGTGTGGCCTGTAAGTAATTAGACGTCCAGAACAAGATAACTAAGAACTAATATACCTCAGTTTGTATTTTTATTCATTAAAACAATCTTTTTGGAAAAGGTGAGGTGGTGACTAAAATAACTAACCAACTATAGCGGAGGAATTTATTTTAATTACCCACTAAACGTAGACTATGTAATCGTCTTTGTGCCCTCGCTCTTCCCTGTGTGTTACCTGCTCTGTCGAAGGTGAAGATGTCTCCCTCGCACTTGGCGGCACTTTTAGGCGTGTTGGGCTCTGAGCTGCAGCTTGAGCGCCGCCGGCTCTTTCTCTTTGGAGAGACTTGATCGTCAGTGGCTGAGTCCAAATCTGGAAACACACGGAGGAAAACAAAGTGTGTGATTTATATAAAATGAACCATTTAAGAAAAAAAAAGTAGCAATGCGCTGAGTAACAGTGCAGTAACAGCGTCATATTGCTCAGTCAATAAACATCTCTGTTTTCACAAACAGCTACTGCTATTTGTGACAGTCAGACTGCAGCAGTCTCGGAGTATCATGAAATGTGAGAGTAACCTGTGGAGTTCTTCCTCTTGCGCCGGTAGCTGCCCAGAATGGCACGGGGTGAAGTGGCCAAACTCTGCAGGGTGGGTGAAGGTAAAACCTCCTCAGGCCGAAACTCTGGCAGCTCTGCAAAGCGCTCCTCGAAATACACCTCTGACAGCACCCTGCCAGACCAACACGCACACACACACACAAAAAACAGCATATATACACTGTCCAAACGTAATTTCAGCAGGCTTACACAGAAGATTCATGAAAGGTGTTAACTCACTTGTCCACAGAGTCAAATGTCTTCTTAAGTGGGGGTGGGCGGGCTTTGACTTTTTTAGGTGCGGGGCCGTCTTTGTCAGTCTGTGGGGGAGGCAGGGCGGGTTCTGTGGCTGATGGAGGGGGGAGAGGAGAGGAGGGGAGGGACTCCTTCCATCCAGCCTGCACAGAAAGTTCAAATGAAGTATTTTATGCAACATCAGAGATGTAATGAATCAAAAGTCATCGTGTGACGTTCCTCTCACCTCTTTGGTGATTGTGCTTTCCCTGTTGCATGTGTCGGAGGAGTCCGCTGCACTGGAGCCCTCCTGGGCTCGGTCAGAGGACGGCGGCTCCTCGGCAGGATGTGTTGGTGGAGACTCGGGATCAAATGAGAAGTGGCTACTCGCTGAAGCTTCTCGCTCCCTGTCCTTCTCCCGCTCTCGCTCTCTCTCCCTCTCCCTCTCTCTCTCCCGCTCCCTCTCCCTCTCCCTGTCCTTCTCCCGCTCTCTCTCTTTTCCACGGCCTCCTCCTTCGTAGCTGCCCACGGGGATGTTCGCCACCGTTGCCTTCACTTTCTGAGGGGTCCTGACTGGAAGCTGGGTTAGTTTGGGTGTACCTGGTGTACTGCCTGTAAAACATTTAAAATATAACATCAGTAAAATCATTCACTACAAAGTACACCCTAGTATAATACCTCAGATATTTAATAAAAACAAGTACCAGGTGTTTGGATCTGAAGCGGAGGACTGCAGGGCCTTATGCACACAGCTGAGCCACTGGGAGGTGCCACTGAGCTGCTACTGCTAGAAGTCTGTGGCTGCCTCTCCAGCTGTCTGTCCGAATGCATCAGCAGCTCTGTCTGCCTCTCAGCCTGTCTGTCAGTCTGTCGATCTGCAGGTCTGTCCGGAGGCAGGTGCCTGTCTGCCTGTCTGTCCAGATGGAGCTGTGGATGCGGGTGCGTGATTGTGGTGGGTGTCACTGTGTGTTTGGACAGGATGTGGGGAGAAGCGCTGGAAGGGCTGGAGACGGAGTATACCACACTGGGGGGCACCGCTGTCATGGAGACCACCCCTGTTGCCATGGTGACGCTGGGTGAAGGAGGGTAGATGGCGGTCACTATCTGGCCGCCTGAGGCAGGGGCTGAGGTGGAGGGTGATGGAGACTGAGCTGGGGCTAGGAGCGGTGGCTGACCTGGAGGAGACCCAAGAGGCCGAATATTATTTTCATTTTCTGTAACGCTTGCGGCGATAATCAAAACATTCACATGTCAATAAATGTCTTCTACGCAATAATAGTATTAAAAAACTCTGCTTGATACCTCACAACACAAAATACATACAAAGTGTTGTCAATCTGTTTTTTTAAATAACTCCAGTGCTTCAGATACTATCGTATACATATGGAGATCATATCATGGTATCAATAGATGTGGTATCAAAAAAGTATCAATACTTTGACAACTCTGACCCTCTTCTTCCAAGCATATAGGAAAAATTCACAGAAAAAGAAAAAGGCCATATCTAGATCAGTGTTTGGTTTGTCTGATCTGGGCTACTGTAGAAAAAATGGTGGTGCTCTCTCTGTAGATATAAAAGGCTCATTTTAAGGTAACAAAAACACAATGATTTTCATTTTCAGGTGATTACACATGAATGAAAACATAGTTATGCATATTATATTCCATTCCTGCCAATAGATACTCCTAAATCATACACACTGGACCTTTAAGACTTAGTTTCAGCACCACGCACTGTTCAAATAGCTTTACGCAGAGCGAGACACATGATGTGTCCTGAATCCAGATGTGCACAGTAGTGTGTTCACATTGAAAAAAAGTGACAGAATGAAATATACTCAATGCAATCTGCACGCATATTAAATATGGTGGGCATCATTTGCCCACAATGCAATGCACAAAGGAAAAAGAGAAGCTGCTCACAGATGAAAAAAAAAATAAAATCAATTGCAGATGGTGGTGAAAAACAAAAACAATCTGTGGAAAAACATTTTTACGGCTATTTATGATGTTTATTTGGAAGGCATTCCAAAAGATGTTTGATGTTATGGGGTCAGATTTATTGGGACTTTAATGAGCCTCGCGTTTACATTGTTATGAGTAGATTTAATTAAAAAAACATCAAGTAATAGGTTGGATTTGTCCCACAGACTGCTGATTTTCTTGACAACTGTTGTAGCCCATGCAGCTTTTAATACAGATTTAGCATGTAAAGAACAGCACTTATGAATTCAGCTGTATACAGCACTGACCTGCAATCAGTGGCTGAACCAGCGCCTGTCCAGGTGGTGCAATGGCTGTGAACCCGAGTGTTGCTAGGGGAGATGGAACATATGCAGATCCTGGCAGGGCTTGCTGGGTGGTGGAAGAGCCTGTTGTCGTGGAGACCAGAGGCAGAGTGGATGGGACCCCTGGAGTGGACTGGACATAGGTGATCCTAGACGGGAGGTAGAAAAAAAAAAGAAGAGGTGATTAGAGGAGGGAAATATGAGGAATAAAAAAATAAAAATGACAGGGAGGTGACATTTTTGTAATGAAAAATATCTCAAGAAAGGTGAAGCAGCGGTGACAGAAGGTGTTCAGGTATAGTAATGAGCCAGAACAGAAACGAAGAGAACAGAGACATGATTAGAAGAAAAGAGGAAGACAAAAAAAGAAGTGCTGCAGTGAGGGTCAGTGGGTGAGTGTACATCACAGCAAGCAGCCCTGGATGACTAGTGCTGGTTGTGTGTGTGTGTGTGTGTGTGTGTGTGTGTGTGTGTGTTACGAGCTGAGAGGTAGTGTGGGGGTGGCAAGCAGAGGCAACTTGGGCCACCAGCAGCATGACTAACACATCCAGAATAGAGCTGCACTGCTACATCTGCACCCCTGCCGGAGTTTTTGTTTCTCGTATTGTCTGCTCGCTATGCTGTCAGAAATCTGAACAGTGGTGCCGTAAGACACAATACAACTTCCTTATTATTGGTATAATTTATCAAAATGTAACTGGAGTTACTTCAATCCATTAACTACAAGGAAAAGACATTTATTTTGATAACAACGCCTATTATAAAGTAATCAGTAGAAATTTAATTTGTCGATATTATCTACATGGAGCTTTTTATCCCCCTAAGAAACTCAGAATGAAACTGGCTTGTTTAAAACCTTGTTAGGTCTAAACTGGCCTATTTGAAAAGGCATTCAAAAAACCTTTTTTCATTTGTCCAAAGGGTCCTTCTGATTGCTTTCCTTTTTTGGGTAAGTACTCAATTTCTGTGCAAGCTCACCCAATGTCTTTAAATCCAAGATGGTTGCAGGGGAATTATCTTTAGTCAAGTGATGTTTGCTAGTTTTAGGGAGATTCCAAATTCTGTTTTTCTTTTTTCTAAATGACACATTTAAAAACAGCACAGCTTATCAATTTTCTTCTGAAGCAAGTAAGTTAGAAAGTACATTAAGATGACTAACTGTCATTTCCTGCAAGTGTGTGCACACAACCTAGGAATACTTATTTACAACAGTACATTAAGGTTTTTGGGACAAAGGTAGTCAAGGCTGAAGAACATGCACGGCAAAGGCTGGGTAAGTGCCGCTCACTTATGTGAAACTAAATAAATAAATCACAGTTTCACTTTTTGCTTTTCAACTTAAGGACAGACAAAGAAGAGGGACAGAAAAGAACAAAAGGGCACAGAGCCTGATAGAAAAGGTGAAGACAGGAATGATGAAGAAAGAGCTTTCCAATGTGACCACTGAACAGATGACAACAGGTGGGTCACACGGCTGGGATCTTTTTTTAAAATGGTCACGTGCATCAAGGCAGTTGCTGATGAAATGATAAAAAAGGCACAATGGTGCCAAACAAACAAACAAAAAAAAACCCAAACAAAAAGCTTTTATTCAGAATTTTCCAATAATACAAAAGTGGCCATCTTTGATTTAGGTAGGCAGGAAAAACCCTGACACATGAAACATCACCACCACCAACCACTTCAACCGTCCATCCATCCATTTTCCATAACTCCTTACACTAATCCAGGTCGCAAGGGCTGCAGTCTACCGCAGCTGGCATTGGGCAAAAGGCAGGGTACACCCTGGACAAGTCAGCAGTTCATCACAAGGCGTAACCTCGACCATAATGCAGAAAGAAACCGACAATAATGGAAGCACTACTGAGATCAACAGTAACCCAGAGTAGGATAAGTGATGCTGGCTTATGCTCATAAATGGATGCCTGTTTGTCAGAGCTGAGTCAAGCTTTACTGGCACATAATTTGTTTAGAGCCCCTTACAGACATCTGATCTGTAGCAGTGTTTGGTTCATCTATCTGTTAAAGAAATCGCTACATCTCCATTATAGAAAGCTCGACTCAAGTCGACTCAAACACCCGAGCATTATGGGAAATCTAAAATCCTGTTTTTCCCTCCTCACCATGACACAGCACAATTGGACAACAGTGAGTTGAATAATAATGTCATCAAAGAAGATGAAGCTTCATACAGGCTGCCTCAGAGATGAAAACTCAAACTTATGTAGCCACTGACAGTTTATACTCACTGATTGTTGACCATCTACAGCTCTGAGAAGGCTCGATCGTGCTTTTATAACCCCGGCAGTCGTCATGAATTTAATTCATTAGACAGAATTACGCACATTTATAAACACTGAAGCTGTTCAAGGTACGTTTGTAGAAAGAAAAATTATAGATATTTCAGTTGTGGCTCTTAACTACTTTCTCATTGTGCTGTAATTTGCAGCATTTTGTTGGATTTTCATCCTATAAACTGATGGATTGAAAGAACCTGGAAATTTAGGGAAACTTGGCTGTTAATCTGATCGATGGGGTTTTTCCTTTGTTGCGCTGCAATGCTAGAGAAAATCCTTGATAAAAAAGAAAATACTCTTAGTTGTAATGAGAAGAGAACATCTCTTCCTACCTTAAAATCGGCTCACATACAGTATTTTGGTTGTAAAAGGAAATATTAAACAGATTTTCGTGCACATCAGAAATAAATGTATTAAGAATTATGAGCTTTCTTAAGATGGGCCCAGCTATCTTAAGAAGTAGACACAATTCCCACATTTAGATAATAACATTTTGTCTACTGAATGCATTAATGTGAATTTTTAGACCCTACCAAGTAAAAGGAAGTTTGAAATTGAAGTGCTAATTAGGCAGAATAACAGCAAATTTAATGAAAAAAATAAATAAATAAATAAAACACTTTATTTATTTATTTATTTACACTCAAACAAAAGTGTGAAATTGAAATCACATTTAACCGGTGTAGTGCATGTCTTAAAGAGTCTTCTTTCAAAGGAAGGTGGGTGGGTTTAGTCTCAGCAGGCAATTACAGAAAATCATTTCACAGTCAATTTGCAATAACTGTTTTGACTGCAAACTTATTTGCCACTTTAGCACAGAGTTCACTGTAAGTTGAAATTTGACAGACTATTCCTGTGGTCTGTATATAGCTTGCCATTTGTTACTAATTTAGCAGTGGATGCCCCAGTGAGGAATGATTTGCACAAAAATGCAGTTTGTTTGATGTTTCCTACCTGGTAGGTGCGGGTGGTAGCAGCACAGCCTGGGAGGGGGCTGATCCTGGAGCCACCACAGCTGCTGTGCCCACTGTCACAGGGAAAGGGCTGGCAGGGTGGACTGCTCCACCCTGAGGCAGCTGGGACTGGACCACAGGCATGGGAGCTATCTGGATGATCTGGAGGGGGCATGAAGTGTTGAAACCATGAAGCGCAGTGCAAGTGGTGAGCTCGTGATTTGTTTACAAAAATGGCCACAATTTATAAAAGTTCTCATGTCTCCAATGAAGCGCTCACTGACCTTGCTTCCGGCCTGAGCCCCGTTCTGGACAGGAAGAGGTGGAGCCACTATGGGAAACTGCTGGGCAGGGGCTGGTGCAGTCCGTACTGTTGCCATGGGAACAAGCATTTTACCCTGGAGCACCGGAGACTGTGTTTGCACTGAGGCAAAGACAGGAAGAGGGAGAATGAGCAATATTTTATAAGGAGTTACCACAGAATGACTGCTATATGTATCCAAGGTCTTTTCCAGGGTGGGAAATTAGCACAGACACAAAATGAGGATTTAACATTGTGTAGCTGGTTTATAATCACATCTGAATTTTCCCACCCTCACCTTGTCGTGACCCTCTCACTTGTTCTAAAACTCTCACCTCTAGTTCCCGGGCTGACAACTCCCACTGCAGAGCTGGACGAATATCCCGTCAGTGAACTTGTACCCTGCTGCTTCCCATTGGCCAGGGACATGTGTGTGGGTGGAGCTGTGGGCAGGTTGAAGATACTGGTTGGCTGGCTGAGTTGCTGAGGTGGACTCTTGGGGTGGGTGTTGGCAGGTAGGGTGGGCAGGATGTATTGAACTTGTGTGATGGCCTTACCCCCAGGGGGTGCTAGTGAAGAGGCGGGAAGGAACTGGGGCTGAAGCAGAGGCAGAGGCAGGGGCCCGTTTGTTTGGCTATGCGGTGCTGTAACAGCAGCGGATGGAAGTGCCTGCTGCTGGGAGGGCTGAGGCTGCGGGGAGGGGGTGATGAGCTGTACAGCAGGTTGAGCAGACAGAGCCCCTCCTAACACCAAATTAGTCACTACACCACCTGGGCCCACGCCTGCACCTACAGGATTAGGTGATGATGAAGAGTAGTACCCACCCCCTGTAGCCGTGGCCCCGCCTCCTGGTCCTGAACCAATGAGAAGCTGTGGCTGCTGCTGAGGAGTCAGGGACTTTCTCTCTGGTGGATGCGGGCTGGATGATGTGCCTCCATCTCTGGGTTTGCTGGCGATGGGGAGTGGTGTACTGATAACAGGACGCATTACATTGGTCACCACAGTAGAGGCCACCCTTACAGCGCCAATTCCCAGGGGCGGGTTTGCGCCCAATGAGCCGACTGATGAGGATGATGGCCCTCCAGCTGGAGAAGTGGAGATGACTGACTGGCCAGAAGAGAGGGAGAGAGAAGTGGCTTGCATTCCTCCTGCTGCCTCCCCTCCGAATGTGTCCTTACCCTCTCCCTCTCCTCTTTCCTTTCTCCTATGATCTGAAAACCCTCCCCCACCTGATCTGCCCTCGTCATAACGCTTACTGGTGGGGTAAGAGGACAATGAGACACTCCTTCCATGAGGAGTATGGTGTGAGGAAGATGATAATGCAGAGGAGCAGATGACTGGAGCGAAAACTCTCTGAGAACAAAAAACACAGGCAGAGAAGATTATTTTGAGAAACGATGGATGAAATTGAGGAAAATACTTTTTGAAATTGTTCAAGTCTATTACCTTCCGATCACTTTCATCTCCAGAACCATTCTCACTGTCGCTGTCAGTCACCCGCTCCTTACACTTGAGGTCTATGGAGCTGCTAGGATAAGGGTCCTCTGTGGAAAAATAAAAATACACTACAGCTACACTTGACTTTCTTTGGAATTTATGATCATATAAAGTCTCAGCATCAGAATCAGCTGTCACTGCTATCAGATCTTTAAAATCAAAAACATGAAAGTGGTCAAAAACTGGATGCAATTTAGTCATATCGTGAGCTATATGAAGGAGTTGGAGGGAAAGTGGTGCAGAGAATAAATAAAACCACAGGACGTGAAAAAATTCAGAAATCTTCAGTGACAAAGTGAAATCATCTGTTACTTCTGATTGATAATCTTGTTTTAACATCGAATAAGACTTCCTGGAAATGTACAAAGTGTGTCAGTGACACAGGAAGCAAAGTGTGCTCACACTTTAATATCTCTAATCTAACATCTGGTTTTATGAGTGAAGTAGGTCCGATTACTCACCGATGACATCATCGTCTCCCTCCTCCTCGCAGATGACCATGCGCTCCTCGTCACTGGTCATGTCCTCGCTGACTCCGCGCTGGGACTGTGACAGGGGCGGGGCATGACTCGAAAACTGACTGCCACCATCCCCACACATCTGAAAAAAAATAAAGTAAGAGATCCTGTAGCAGACATACTTTTGAACCAAGTAAGAACAACTAAGAACTGAACAATTTCTCATCCGTGTGTGTTTTATTATTTGTATATGCCAGGTGTGTCAATCTGTAAGTGTGTGAGATGCCCTTTTATCGCAGAAAATTTAATCATCACAACTACCACCCTGTTAAAAAAACTATTTTCAAAGTTTGTGAAAAGCAAATCTGCTGGGAAAAAACACTAAAAACAAACTAGCCTTGTTGTTTTAAATCGAGTCATGTTAACAAGAACAGCAGATGAGCACTGTTCATGTCTCTAGCAGTGATAGTGGTCACCAATTTATGTTTACAATATTCAAAATTGTGCATTACAGAATCAGCTTTCCAGGTTCATGAGCTGTGCTCCTCTCTCACCTGTGCCAGTTCTGCCAGGGCCTGTGTATTACCCCTGTCACCCCGCTCCAGGCTGTGCATGGCACTCTGAGAGAAGGCTCGGGGACGGGTAAGCTGGCCCGCATGACCTTCTCCTGCGCTCCTTTCAGACACGCCCACCAGACCTTGACCAACCCCCTTCAACTCCACAGAATGGGGCTCTATCAGGGGGCAAAAAGGGGACTGTTAAAAGGACTGGAATGGATAAAAATATTATTACAAAAATATACATGTGTATGTTGTATTATATCATGAGAGCTGAGTGAAACAACCTGTGGACTCAGACATGCTCCTCTCTCTGATGTCTTTGCCCCCTGGTACCCCACGGCCTTCAGAGCTGGACTTCTTCCTGTCTTTGTTGCACCACTTCCAGTCTGGGTGGGCCTTAAAGTGGGCCTCTTTTACCTGAGAGCAGGAGGAGGAGGAGGAGGAGGAGGAGGAGGAGGAGGGAGTAAATGAAAAAGAAGACAAAAATATATTATATGTATGTGCATAGGTTAACACAGGAGCCATAAGTTATAGGTCACAGTGTTTTTTTTGTACCTGGAAGGCCAAATCATGGTATTTTTGCTTCTCCTTAGGCCCCAGAGCATACCACCACTCCCCAAGAATCTTGCTGACTGTCCTGTTGTCCTGGTTTGGGTGCCGCTGATGCACCAATGCTCGATGACGCTTACTGAAAATCATAAATGCATTCATTGGTCGCCGGATGTGGTCCTTCTCCCTCTGAAAGAAAGAGAACGAGATAATAATGCATTACAAAATTGTAGTAAAAGGAACGTTTGAGGTTCTGGTGAGAGCGGTAAAAAGAGACTACCTTTCCAGGACTATTCTTATCTCCGTCTTTGGGCAGCGCACTGAGAGACTGAGTGCGTCTCTTCACTGGTGATGTAGTGAGGGGCTGCTCTGGTACAACTCCAGGGAGGAAGCTGAAAGGAGACAAAAAACAGCCTCTGTTTGTAATCTTTATTAGATATTATCCGTGGGGGCAATGCACACATGCAGGATAACACTTAAGCACTACTTTCTCTTTCCCTCTTCAATCTTTAAAGAAAAAATTATATTCTCCATAAGTGGTATTTTTTTTTTATCTTAAGAGCTGCAAGTCTATCAGATGTAGACACAGAGCACAAGTAGTTCATCTCCCATGAGATACATCAGCAGTTTCAGCAGATAGCTCATCCATTTCAATGGCTGACAGCCTGGCCACTGCCTTTCATATAGTTATAGAGCCCAGAGATGGAATGCTTTTGTTCCCATCTGCTTTGTTCTGGCATTGAGCTCTTCTGCCCAAATTAGCGTGAGGATACAGAAAATATCACACTCCCTTACTGTATGTGTGGGTACACAGTACCACACAGAAAATGACTGTGAAGGCTGACTTGGACAAATACATCATAACTTTTGCACACAGGCGCTGATAATACTGGTATGAGCAGTGTGTATATGTTCATGTAACCTCACGGCTTTACATTTAATCATTATAAAACGTGACAAAAATAAACTGCTCTTACGGGTCATCCACGTCACTCTCTGTCTCGCTGTCAGGCCTCTCCCTCTCTGCTTCTCCTTTCTCCTTCTCTGGAGGCGGCTCGTCAGAAGGGGGGATAGGCCGGGACACAGGACCTATCTGTACAGTGGGAGGTGCCTCTGCAGGCTCCTGTGACAGCGCTGCCACCCCCTGACACTCTGAGGAAAAACAACAAAGAGATGCTTGTTCAAGACAAAGTAAACAATATGATATTTAAAACAGCTTTAAAGAGCTGAGCTGGTAACACATTTTCTCTAGCGACTCCATCAAGCATGAATGTATTCAGTACCTGTCTTCAGACTGGCTGCCTGGGGGTGGTTGACTGGGTGTGGGCCCTCTCCTGGCTGAGAAGAAGCATCTGATTGGGTGGGTGCCAGGAAAGGGACCAATGAATGCCAGGGGAAGACTGGAACTGACCGGGGCTCGACATTGGTCCACACTGCAGAGGAAAAGAATATTGTTTATTACTCAACAGCCAACACCATCTAATACACCGTCTATAACTTCATAGTATGCGTCCATACTCAGATATCACATTCAAAAGAACCAGGCCTTCTACACCAGATTACCAAGATGCTATTGCCTTATTTGGAGAATGAGGGCCCTCAGTGCAACACTCCCACCAGAAATGCATTCCTAGTCCCATCACCAACTCTAATCATTTCTTAAAATCAGTTTGTAGTGCTATAATACATATTTTGTATCATTTAGGAGTGATAGAAACACAAATAAATAGTACATTTAGGATAATAAAATCAGGGAGCCCATTGCTTTGGATGCACAGCCTTCCAATAAAGGGTTGGTTAACATCTGTGGCACTAAATGATTGCAGCTAATCACAATACAACAGTATCAAAACTTTGAGTGCTACATAAATAGACAATATCAGCACTGCCACAGTTGCACACCTCCAGCCACTTAACTGGTTAAATCACTCCAACAGCAGCAGATGTACAAAAGGACTCTCTGTTCTCATAACAGGCTGGATGAAGAACAGGAGCTGGTACACTCTGAACCCTCATAAATTAAAAAGGGACTGTGTAAGTCATATTATGTTTCATTTCCAATATTAAAAACAATATTTTCATTAGGATTGCGTCTCCCAAAAACTTCCATGGAGCTTTCAAAAACATGGTTTGCCTGTTATTATTCAAATCAGCACTTACATTGCATGTATTTGCATGATGCTACAACTAAACAATAATGACATACTGCTGTATGTATGAAGATTTTGCAAACAAGGACCCTACTCTCTCATATAAACAGTAAGATAAGTGACATGGACTAACCAAACATGCTTAATCCTTGGCGGAGGTACTGAGGATTCTCTGATGAGAACATGGTTGAATGAAATCCTTGTCGTTTCTCCCAAAATAAAAAAAGAATAGTAATGATATGTCCTTTAAAAACAAACTCTCTTCTACAACACACAGAAATCCACGTGAGGAAACATGATTAATCCAAAATCTCGAGCTGATGTTGCTGGGAAGCTCACAGATGACGACAAGTGCTCAATGGTGTCTGTATCCCTTTCATCCCTACAGGTTGCAGCCATCATTCACAATAATTACTGCATCATCAGCCTGCATCATGAGGATTTATTAGAGATGAAGATGATTTTTTTTTCTTTTTTGGCTCCAATGTGAATAAAAATGAAAATGTGTCTGTCAAGTAGAGTCCATCTCTTCGTCTCGCAGAATGCCGCAATCTAATAACGCACAATCAAACATCAGTGGACAAAATGTACGACAAACGATCACAATAAATCACCAAACTTAAGTAAAATATGTAAGGATGCAACAGTGTACAGGCGACCCACTGAAACGATGATTATGATCGAAGGCAATGATCCTCCTCCCTTTGGTCTAATTACCCCCGATGCCCTCTCTCCCTGTTTGTTTACATTACTACAGCAGCTTGGTCATGAGGGGGTTAACAAGGCCTCAAGCCCATCCACGGCCTCGATTAAAACATCCGCTTGAAAAATACGCAGTGTTTCTGTGCCATGTCAAACCTCCGCTCTGTGGTACAATACAGCTGCAGACAGGTGGGCTCGGTAGGCGGTGAGAAGCACATAAAGCTCCCGGAGTGAACCCGCTGACGGGCGGCTGTAAGACGGAACCGTATCGATCAGGCTAAACGGGACTGCAACAAACAAATTGGGGGGCGATCAAAGCTGAGGCTTGGGACTTAAAGACAATCTGCTTTTAGTCCAAGTGTGCACTGTTTGCTTAAACATTTACTTTAATGCGTGCTGATTCATATAATAAACCACAGAGACGCTAATTTAGCTGCCTCTTGCAACAGCCGGAGCTTCAAGTGCACCACTCCAAATTGGACCAACCTCTCGGGAACGCCCCTGGTCGTGCACCCGCCGCACAGACAGAGGCAAAAGAAACGCAATTGTTCTCATGTCTCAGCTACAAAGGCGTATTCACACGTTGTTGGCTGCCAAAATAATCCAACGAGGAGTGTTTGACAAGTGCATTACAGCGAATACTAACTTGTTTTTCCCGTCACCTGCCCTCACAACTGTACTATGCACCTGTCTTAACCTGACAGTTAACACCTGCCAAGATCCTAAAATCACCTATTAAGAGAAAAAAGAAAGGGGGGTAGCGATCAACTTGAGTTTATCCGTGTTTACCACGCATAAACAGATAGTCGTTGACTGTAAATCTGGTGCATTCATCCATCACCCAGTGCTTACAAGCCCGCTATCCATCACTATCTCTGCTACAAACTAGCTTAGCTGATTTCTGCACAGAAACCAGCTGCTCTCCTCTCCTACCTGGCCAATCGGAACAAAAAAATAAAAGAGACCTGACGTTAGCTAGCAACTGATGAGTCTACAACACAGCGATAAAAAGCGACCACGGTGAGGACTCCTGGCTCCAGTCAGCGAGCAGCAGAAGGAAAGGGGGGGATGAATCGCAGTTGGTGTTGTATTTTTTTCTTCCTTCTCCTTCAAGGCGAGTAAAGATGCCCAAATACTGGACCCCCGCACCCGACGACGGGGAGGGGGGGTTGCTTTACAAGAAGCGGTACAGTAACGTTAGGTTAAAGCCGTTGGTTGAGGTCCGTCTGCAGCAGGTTAGCTAGCCACTTCGTGCGGACGACATCGGCGCGCACACCGTCCACTTCGGTAAATACTTGGGCGCTACGAGTGTTGTTTTGGTCCAGAAAAGTCCTCGTATCGCATCTCCACAGCTCCACGGCTGAGTTTACTCCCTTATTTTTGTCTCGTTGTCTCTCTCGCAAGCCCTTGGCCCTTTCTTTCTCTTTCCCTCCCTCTTCCTCTTGTTGTAAACTAGGCTGCTTTGCCCCCCCTCCCCCTGTACTCGTCCCCCTCCCCTTCTCGTCCTGTCAACCTCGCCCAGCCTTGTCCCGCCTCCCCTCGGCCAATTCCGCTCTGCTATTGGCCAACGCGCGAAGCTGTCATCTGCCCGCCGCGAGTCCTGATTGGTCGGAGTGTGCACTGGAATGCCAGTCATATGCAAATTTCACCCGGTTTTACAACCAGCGGGGCTTCTTAGCACAACTTAACTTCATTTAAATATAAAACACGAATAAATAAAAAACAAAACATAATGTAGCTCTACTGTCTCCATGGTGACACACTAACTGTTGTCAAGTAATGCCTCAAAAATGTGTGTTTCTTTCACTAAGCCCACCCCTGTCTCATGTCATTGGTACAGGATTCGTAGTAAACCTTGATTGATGCGTGAAAGCGCGAATCAAAAGCCGACACTCAGATGTAGGCCAACCAATGGTTTAACAGAAGTTAGGACAAGGACCCCTCCTTCTTACAAATGCTCAGGCTGAAGCTTTGATACTCATGAAGACCATCTGATGCAGGAAGGCGCTAGAGAGCTATCTACTGTTTACTTTCCACGCTGCTTTTGGTCTTTTTTTTTCTGCAATCTGGGTATCGATGAGGGCTCTGGGGTCAAGATGACAATGCACATCCACACCCATTAAACCTATATGAGCATGCAGGGTAACCCTTTTTTCCAAAGTTGTTGAATGCAAACATAAAGACTCATAAATCAGTAATATTCACTGATGAGAGGCTTCATACACTCTTTCTCTGATAGTGCTACACCTTTGCTTTTAGGAACGCAGCTAACAGCAAGAGAGAGAGAGAGTCGAGTGATGTAATTTTCCACCATAAAAAGCCCTTTCAAATCCCCAAACATTTTTCCATCTCTCCATCATGCAAATGTGCCTCCTCCAGACAGAGATTTAAATGTTCTGATGCAACACCACTCACAGGGGGGAGAAAGAGAGAGGGAGAGAGAGAAGAGAATTGAAAACAGGAGAGTAGGGGTGGTTAGAAAGAGAGGGAAAATGGGTGGAACGGACTAAAGAGTAGAGAGGACCAGAGGGTAAAAATAGACTGAGTCATTTTCAGCAGGAGAGGGAGGCAGGCAGGGGAGGAGGAGGAGGAGGAGGAGGAGGAGGTGGAGGTGGGTGGAGAGAAAACAACTTGTGAAAACAGAACTTCTCTTAAAGGGAGGGAGGACATGGGGGGCCAGAGATGGGGGGGTGAGACAGAGAGAAAGCATTTAAAGATATTATTCAGGTATAACACAGCTAAGACAGACAGGAAGTGGGCTTGTACACATGATATGGTTTCCTGTCATGCTGTATGAGTCAAGAAGTCATGCTCCGTATGGCTCATCTGTCCATAAAACAAATACAATACTGGGAGGGACTTAATTACCACTATCAGCCAGGCAGCTCATCAGGAGCTCAGGAACTGACCAATAAGGTTGTGAGAGCCACTGTCCTCAGTAGTAAAAAAAGTTAACCCTCTCAGTCCTGGGTTACACTTATCTAATAAAAAATACATAAATTGTGTAAATTTGGATCTGCGGCACTATACAAAACTGGAAAAGAAGAAATAATATTCATTCTATGTCAAACAAAAAGAAGCTTTTTTTTGTAGTATGACTAAGCTTCACCTCAATATGCCACTCAACTCTCATGTGCCTTTATCTTCTCAGCCTGTAAAGCATCTTGCGTCATGTAGAAATATGGGGTAACTGTACTTCTTTTAAGCCTGGGCGTTTCCAGTAAGAGTTTAACTAATAGACATAAGAAGAAGAAACACAGAAAACCAGAGAGAGAGAGAGCGAGAGCGAGAGAGAGAGAGAGAAAGAGAATAAGAGATTAAGGCTTATCAGCTGCACTGAGCTCTCAACAAGTCAATCCAGCAAACACAGTGTGTTAAGCACAGGGAGTTGGACAGCTTGGCTGTGCGAGTGAGTGAAAGGAAAAGAGGGTGAAAGAGGGCAGGGTGGAGATGAGGGATTACTGTGGCTGCTCAGTGGTTACAGCCCTGGGTAAACATTACAAGCCCTTAGTTATGAACTACATCTGACCAATTATTCAGAGCAGAGTAATGAGTTTGTACGCCGGCTAAATTCAAAATTGATTAGCAACAAAATACTGCAAATATATCGGTGCATAAGTTGTCACTTCAGAGATGATTTCAGCTGTCACGCAAGAGCTATCAGAGCACAAAAAAATGTACAATTAAGGTAAGAAAATCTGTTTGCATTCATGTTACGTTAAAAGGGAGGAGGTGAGGCAGGCATTAGATACTGGCGGAAACCACAGAATTTTAGAGCTTAGTCATATATAACAAAGATAAGCAGTGAAGAATGGCACGAGTAAGAGACGAGCGGTGAAAAAAAAAACAGCACAAGAGAAATTCCCCCCTCAGCTGAGCTCAACTATCTCTCCCTGCTGCCGTGCTGGCAGTGCAATATCTGTGTAGGTGTTCAGCAGCTTTCATTGGCTGTCTCCTCTTACAGACATCATGCTTTTAATGTGCGTATGTATGCATGTCTCTACCCCCCCAAATTACATCTGTCAAACGCCACGTGACCTCGCACAAGAAGAAACTTTTTTTTTCCCCTCCCCCTCTTTATACCTACGCTGGCACCGTGCAGGCGGAACGCTGCCTTTCGCTCACTCTCCCATCCCATCTCTCACATCCCCTTAATTCATCTTCCACCCCTGTGCTCTGTGTCTCTCCCTCCCACACCCCACCATTTGCTCCGTCCAATTATAACTCGATCCACCGGTCCTTTGCAGTTACCATGGCAACAGCTATGTTGGGCACAGGTCCCCGTGTCACCAGCCTGCCACTGACCATCAACATCTATTGCATCAAAATAAACGTAACCAATCATGTTTACGTGGCTTATAGACACACAGAAGGGATGCAAACAGGAGAATGTTTTAAGACGCCGGACTCAATCGTGGCTTCGTTCTATTTTCATTTAAAGTATAAAAAAATAACTGCTATTCCCTATTTTGTTCAGTGTTGCAAAGGGAGGACCTATCATTGAGTATTAAGATGGAAAAAAGGACAATTTCTAAGAACTGAACCGATTTAATCACCACAAAACACACCTTACACTCATAATGTTGCTAAATGTTCAGATTCATCGGCTCTCTCTTCTCAACAGTGAATAATTAGCCCTGGTGAAAATACATGAAACACAAACTTCAGACCAGTTTTTGGAGACCTAGATCCCTCCATCCACTGTGTAAGGGAACTTGTAATGTGTGTGTTTGGCCATCTGGGGGCACTACTAGCCTGCAGATAAATGGCCAAGAGATGGGCAGCAGCAGAAAACCAGTGCAAATACTGTAGAGCTAGAGATACAAGGAAAGGAGAGTAGAGGAGAGGAGAGTGGGATCAAGGGAGGAAAAGAAATTCCTAAGCTAAATAAAAACTCTTCTCGTCCCAAACTTTGGGACATGCCGAACACATGAAAAGTGTGATCCTCTTATAAATGGGTTCAACTGAAAACCTGAGGTAGCAGTAATAAATATGAATATCGGTCTAACTTTACATGCATGCAGTCAAAGTCTTGGAGCCACTTCATACTAAAGAGTCCCACTGCACCAATGCGTTTTGAGAATCTCCCCAAAGTATGCTTCACCCAATAGGAAATAGGATTATCATTGCACATGACTTTTTTGGTGAGTCTTGAGGGCTTCACATTTGCTTTGGTGCCAGTCTAGATGGCTGAGTGATCCAGATGTGGTTGTTGCCATGGCCAGGGAGGATATGCAGGGCTTTAAGCGTTACGTAAAGCAGGGGCGGGAGGGAGTGGGGATGTTATTCCCGGGTATCCGTATCCGGGTAGACCAGGATGAAGAGAGCGAAGTGGAGAGGAGGGGAAGCAAAGCCACTGCAATGCGATGGAGCAAAGGGTTAAAACAAATGTGTCATAATTTTTTAGAAAGAAAAACAAAACAAAAAATGAGATGGAGGAGAGCACGGGCGAAAAGAAAAAGACGCACACAAGTGCAAAATAACAGTGCAAAAAAAGTGTATTCACGTGTACTTAAGGGAGCGTGACATGTTACTTAGTCTTGCACAAACTGCGTGCGCATGTGTGAGCGACACAGAGACGGAGAATATGCACACTTGATGATATACAAAGGCAATATTGTAATTTTACTCTCGACAATTGAGCAATACTGAAACATATCTCGTATAACTTATCTCTAGAGCATGTTCATTTAAGATGCTAAAAGTGCAATAAAAGATTTTCTGTTCAAGAAACAATGCTAATAATAATTATGCTCACAGACACAATCATGCAGTATGTGAGATGGCAGTTTCACTGCGTGGTCATACAGAGAAAGCTGCTGTTACTGTTAAATTTTTGGATACAAGAGAACAAACACAACACTCATTTGAGACCTTTTACAGCAGCAAAGTCATCTAGGTCCTCTCTATTAAAACGATACCTCACGCACACTTTCCTCAATGACTTCAGAGCTAGATTGATGAAAGCTGCCGCTCAAGAATGCTACACTCTCACGCTCAGTGAATGCAAAATCAAAAAAAGTAAAATGGTTTTTAAATAAATGCTTTTTTTCTAAATGACACCAAACAGTAGTGGGAGTGTGTGGAAATGGCTGCTGTAAATGAGTGCGTAAAAAGGATATTAGACCTGGAACACTTCAGTCACTGCTTAAATAATTTAGAGGAAATCCTCTGATTATCCAGGATCGTTTCTGTTTTCAGTTAATGTTGACTAAAACACCCAAGACGGAATAAGAAGGAGCCACCGCTAATGTGTTTGTGTGTAAACACATGTGAGCACGCTTAAGTTCCTCCTCTCTCTCTGTGGAAAGTGACACAAGCACACGTGCCACACACACACACACACACACACACACACACACACACACATGCACACAATCATAAACACACACACACACGCAAACACACACAATCATAAACACACACGCACACAAACACACACACACAGGGGCTGCTATTTCTATTTGTGAATATTCTGTGTTATATACAGGCTACATCAGTGTGATGTTTGCTTTGTTGCCATGGCAACAGACGTTTGGGCGCTCACACATCATATCCGGTACTCAGTGATTGACGCTCGGTTACTCGGTCTCATACACAGACACACACACACGCTGCATGCAACACACACACACGTGACACCATAAAAAAACGGTCTCATCCTTCACTTTGTCAGGGTTTTTTTTCTGCTTGTTCCCTTTTATTTTACAGGAAGTTACGGGGACGCTTAAAGAGACGTTTAATTTACTCTCTCATTAGCGTGTCTAAGGTGGGAAAGCACGTACACACGGAGAACATACACAGCTTTGTCTTAAAAGTGTTGATTGGGGAGCTTAACTGATTAGTTCAGGGGATTGTTACCTTTCTGAGTGAATTAATAAAAACACAGCATATAAATGTGTGTGTGTGTGTGTGTGTGTGTCGGATTATAATGTATGTAACACAGAGAGGAAAAGCTCACACACTACTTATTTCTGAATTGTACCAAATCTAATTTAACCTGCTCCCTCTTACACACCGTGGTCTTTTTGTCTTCTTACAAAAATAAATAAATAAATCTGCACTTTGCTCTATGATCTATACGGTGTTATAACTATATTGGTTTTCCCTGAAATATCAACCTAAATTGTCCTTTTATTAACTGCCACATATTTCACAGTATTGCATTCACGCCTGATGAAATGAAAGTCCCTATACCTGACTGCAGAGAACATACTGAACATGTAGTTTGCACATTTTATTTATTCATTTAACTGCAAATAATTTAAAGGCCTGACATATCCTAGAAGTTTACATGTCTCAGAATAGGTTTCATATGTCGTCACTGATGAGTTGTTAACCCATGTAGGATCATTTTTTTGTGTGTTTCATCCTCAGGTGAAGATAATTCTGAACAACATCAAATGTGTGTACTCTTGGGCATGAATATGATCAAATGTATCCTGATACTGATCATCAGTGTGTACTGATTATGATGACACAAAGATACACACATTTACTTCCAGATCAAGAAGTGTCGACATTATTTTTACAGTGCCAATTCCTTTTTGTTTTTGTTGAACAATTCCAAGTGAAAGTAGCCAAGATTTACAAAAGAGTATGTTTTACAATACATATTATAATATATTCTGACACAAACAATATTTAAGATCATTTGAAAAACACTTAAAAACAGTGACTGTTTACCATTTGCTCGGATTTCACAAGCTGATAAGAAAACACCAACACCTACACAAACTTGCAATTCACTAACATACCACACGTGTGATTGCGCACATATGTGTATGGTGTTTGCTACTGTCCCTCGTATTTCACACCGTCTCCTACGACCATATGCAAAAGCTCACACACCCTTTCGAACTCTACAGAAAACACCCGCGTGTGCTCCTCGCTCGGAGATCTTCAAAAAATAAATGCACATGCACACAGGGCAGCGTGCATGCACTCACACAAAGAGATGCTATTCATTCATTCATTCAGCGTCCTTTCAGCTGCAAAAAAAAAAGGGGATCTGAGGAGGGACCGTACACTCAAAATGACAGCGCTCCCTTTCCTGTCCACTTCTCTGTCACACTTGTGAAAGTCCTAACATACACACTGAGGGCAAAAGGCCGCTGCGAAGTGAATTACACTAACTGATACTATATGTACATCATATAACAGAAATGAGAAGTAGGCTCTTATTTTCAGCTGATGATGAATAATGCTCTCTCATGCACTCACACACACACACTTTGTAGTACAGCATATTCCCACACAGGAGCTCAGGAAACGAATTCTTCACACACCCACACAATACACTGAAACTTACAACATATATCCTACATGCACACATACACACACACATTTATAAAAATCACCCACCTCTGTGTTACTGGCCAAAAATACTGCCCACACCTTGTTTCACTATATCTTTACGTGAGTCACTAATAAAACAAACAAACACATGAACACACACACACACACACACACACAACAAGAGTCAGAGGAAATAGTTAGTGAGTAAGAAGATACTAGTCGCCAGGGTCAGGAAGTCACACATAAACACGCACTCAAAATAAGCAT
Organism: Argyrosomus regius; assembly: GCA_946959425.1. NCBI lineage: Eukaryota > Metazoa > Chordata > Actinopteri > Sciaenidae > Argyrosomus > Argyrosomus regius. Next base: position 19,912,860 of record OX336884.1, on the reverse strand, counting down.
GTTGGTCAGACTTTTTTTAAGAGTCCATGATTTGTACAAAACTTGCTGTTAAATCCTTCTCTTCTCTTCTCTTCGTCGTTATTCATCTACGCTGCCGTCCTCTCTGAGGCATTTCCTCATTCTCTTTCTGATCTAATCCCCCCCTTTTTTTTTAATTCTCTCTCTCAAACCGAAAATCAAAAACAAGTGGAAACAGTCCATAACTGGCCTACATACATATATCTAGCCCACTCGTTCCCGTACCCACTTTTGCTTTTGTCTTTAAATGTTAATTTCTTGTGTATCACTGATTCAAAGCAGAGAACGTCTACACTTCTTCAATCCTCCATTATTTTCCTTTTTTTCCCTCCTTCCTTTTTTTCCTTATCGAACCTTCCCATTCCAGTCTCTTATAAACCCATGCTGTTGCATTGTGTCTTGTCTATATTGTCTAGGAGTGATTGCTACTACTCAGCCACAAAGTTTCTGTCTATAATGACTTGGAATATAAGAGGGACTCTCAAATATCAACAAAGCTAATCCTGTATAACGTACAGTCTAATCCCTATAGAAAACACAAAAAGACCAAAGCATGCACGCCCATGCATACATTTCCTCTCTCACACACACACTAAGACACGTGAATACACAGAAATTATTTTGCATCCAGCTGAACCCTTTTCCCATTTGCATTTTAAAAAAAAACTAACAACAATGTAATTATTACTTTGGTAATTTTGTTTTTCTAATAACTGTTTGTCTCTTAAATATGATATGTCATAGAAAATAGTGCAAAAATCATCAGATAAACTAAACTCCCTTTCTGTGAGTCACCAGGCCGGACGTCACGGATTATTCTCACCTCACTGAGTGCTGACTAGTAAATTCAGTGAATATAGTGAATATAGTACATGTTTTTTGTCATCAGGAGTGAATAACAAGCCTAGTCCTGACCTGGTAAATCACAGGTGCCTGTTCCGGGGCTTACATGCGACCACGTGACCTTAGCACTTAGTTTAGTGTGACCAGACATGAGGACGGTGGACAGACGACTACAGGAAGACATATGGGACAACAGCATGTTGGCTAACAGAAGCTTTTTGCACTGGGCATCAACACACACAGGTTGTGACATGTAAATGTGACACTAACTCTCTATTACACTGGGGTTGTTCTCCGTTTTCAGACTTAGTTATTATGTCAAATTAAAAGAACATTATACAGCTTGTTTGTTCAAAACAAGTATGATTGTTGAATGAATGATTGGCTGAATTAGATTTATTTGATGAATGAAATACAATATAATATATTAGTAGTTGGGTGGCATTTAATAATCAGAAAAAAAATATAGAGAGAGAAAAAATCACTAAACAAGGTTCTTTCTATTTACTATTTAACAGGAAAATATAATTTTTAAATTAAGGCCTCCATACATCTCCCTCTCTTTTTAATGTGTGTGTGTGTGTGTGTGTGTGTGTGTGTGTGTGTGTGTGTGTGTGTGTACAAAATAAAAAAGACAAACTCGTGGACCTACATTTACACACAGTTTGCCCAGTCTTCTCATTATTTTAATACTTATGCCATTTGCAGTAGCTTCAGCTGAATTCACATTAATAAACAAAATATTTTTCTTCAGTCTCTCCTCTGGTACTTTTTTTCTCAAAATGTTGAGCTGCACTATCACTGCATTTCTCTGTGGAGTCTCTTCTAAGTAAAAAGAATCATTGCCATCATACTGTAAAAAGCTTGTTAACCTGCTAGTTCAAGGCCAGTAAACAGCGCTTCCTCGGCCCATTTTAAGTTGACAGTCTGTAGTTGATGCTACAGAGCCACACAGCTATTAGAAAAGATATCATTTATTTGAGTACATTCTGATAATTTAGTGAATATACTCGGATAACATGTAATAAAATTGTAAAAACAGAAAGAAAAAGATTTTAATTGTGCAGACAACAAGAGCCCCTAGCTCTTAATGTCATACTATAGGGGATGTTGCAGCAAATCTTTTTGAAGAAAGGTTCATAAAATTGGTATTCTTCTGAAATTAAATGAAATTTAGGAGCTGCAATTTGGTATATGATGTAGGAATAAAGTTAACTTGAGTGGTATATTTGGAATAAAAAAACAGTGTAAAGAATACTATTAATGGAAAGTCTGCTGTCTGAGAATTTTGTGCAATTATTCTTCACTTTAAAAAAGGTACACAATATATTTTCTTTCAGGTGTTTTGATTTTTTTTCCCACACATAGACCAAGAAGAGATACCATGTGATTGTTCTCATGTGAGTTTTTCCACAGAATACACCATTTAATATTCCTCACATCTGCTCTTTTCTAACTGCAGCTCAGCTCAGCTCAATTCACAAATTGCAATTAATTTCTGCTCTCTCCTTCGACGTCACTCACCTCACATACAAAATACACCCACACGTATGAAGCAATTCTCACCTGTGCCAGGACGTCCCATGATGATGTCTTTTCGTGGGGCGGGGTGAAGGCTTTCGGCTGGGAGGATCAAGGGCAGCAGAGCCGTGGGAGAAGGATGACAGGGAACTGGCTGCTGGACCTCACCCCCAAACCCAGTCCCCCTGTTCTCCTCGCGATCCCCGGAGCTGTCCGTGCTATTTGGAACGGGAGCCGTGACTGTTGTGCTGACTGTAACTGACAGGGCCTGCAGCGGGGTGGTAGGGGTGTCAGTGGTGGGCAGGGAGGAAGGTGTTGGGGACACAAGCACCAGAGTTTGAGCTGGGCTTCGTAAGAGGACGGTGCCATTGGGTACTGTGGCTGCAGCAGCGTTAATGGGGACGGGAACCTGGAGGCCAGAAATTGGCTGAGGGGTAAGGGGTGTTAGACTGATGTCTTTAGATGAGGTGTTATCTGTCCCTCCCTCATTTACACTTCCTCCTCCTCCTCTTCCCAGGGGACACTCTGTAAATTTTGCCAGTGGGACTTCGGGATTCCTCACAATGACAGGGGAATCCCGCAAGGCCTGTTGGGATACGGGGACCACACGACGAGGCCCTCCGTCGGGAGCGAGAGGAGAAGGAGGAGTGGGAGATACCAGCAGAGGAGGAGGGGAGACAGCAGTGGAGGATGGCGGCCTGCTAGAGGAGGGGGTGGTCACTCCTCTGGGTCGGGAGAAGGTGGGTGTGTGTGTGCGGGAATGTGAAGCTGGTGTCTGGGGGGAAAGCACCCTGAAAGAGTTGTTGAGCTCCCCCTGCTCCAGCTCTGTCTTGGGTGTGTAATCATGGTGGTGTGAGGGAAGCGGTGGTGGAGGAGGAGCGTCGGGCTTTCGTTTGCTGGGGCTCATGGGGACTGTAAACATTAGGTTGCTGTGGAAGGAGGGCTGGATGCCTGAAGTGTGTCTCTCCCTTTCTCCTCCACCAGCTGGGGTTGTTGCCTTACTGCCCCCTGCCCCTCCTCCTCCCCCCGTCCCACTGGGTTGCCTGTGCCTCCGGTGTTGGAGGACCGGGGAGGCAGTAATCGGGGAGAAGTTGGCCGGCCTGAAGCCAAATAGCGGGGAGGGTGAAGGAGAGGGGGCAGGGGAGAAGGGCGACTGGTTGGAGATGGGAGAAAAGGAAGGGGTGCCAGAGCGGGAGCTCCCTAATGACACAAGCATGGTGGCGGCCTCACACTCATCAAAGTCAAAGCGTGAAGACAGGTCATGGGGGAGGAGCGAGGGGAGGACCAAGCGGGGCCTAGAGTCTCCTCTGCTGCTGGTCTCACTGCTCTCTCTTGATGTGTCATCCCACTCAAACTCACTGCTTGCTCTCCCCCGCAGGTCAGAGGGGGTGACTGTCCCTGAACTGCTGCCTCCTCCCCTTTCTCCCCCTGCTGCCTCCATCTCTTTGGTCCTCATGGACAAGTGTCTGGAGCAGTATCCTCGACGCTGTGACTCCTTCATACAACCCTCCCTGGAGCACAGCCTCCTCCACTGCTTACCATTAAACTTCTTACGGATACCGTTAGGGGTGCACACCACATCGCCCTTCTTGTATTTCTGCTGAGCCAACGAGAGGGGAGTCCTGGAGCGAGAGGAGGTAGAGGAGGACCCCCCACCGGAAGTGGAAGTAGGGGTCTGAGCAGGAGTGGTCTTTGATGGAGGTAGGTTTGGAGTGGTGTTGTTCATTTCAGACCCCAGTAAGGCAGGGGAAGGGGGTGGCTGAGGAGTAGCTAAGGTGGAGACATGTGGCGGTCCTAGACCTCGCACCACGGAGAGGTGAGGGGAGGAGGGAGGGTAACCACTGGACTTGGAGATGATGTTTCTGTGCTGAGAGGCCACAGCGTTTGGCTTGGGACCAACAGTGAGGCCCATGTTAAAACGAGACACCTCAACGTCCTCCTCTGGAGTGTTTGGCTGTTTGGCTCTGTCAGTGTAGTTATCTCCGCAGCCGTGAACTGTACTGCTAGTTACACTAGAATGGGGTGGTGGATGTACGTTTCTATAGGCGACCCCTTCATGTGAAAAACTATGGCCCAACCTTGCTCCCCCTCCCAGCACGCCCATCCCAATGCTCAACTGGCACACTTCCCTCTCTACCTCCATCTCCTCCCGTCGCTCCCTCTCTTCCCTTTCTCTCTCCCGCTCTCTCTCCTTGGCCCTCCCACCATCCAAATGTGAGACCTCCCAAGGAGGAGTGAGAAGTCTTAGACTCTGTCTGGACACCCACACAGCTTGAGCATTAGATTTCCTTTTCTCTTTCTCTTCCCCCACCCCTCCGTCGTCCAGAGTCTCTCTGTCTTCACTCAGGAGCACCTGGTAAGGAAATGAGACACCAGGGTGGGGGTCCACCTGAGCAATAATCCCCTCTCTGTACAGCAGAGGACCTCCCTCCTCTCCACCAAAGGGCACACACACTTGTGTCCCCACAGCCACAGGTGCCATGCCCGGTGGGGGGGCGTCCAAAATGAACTCCACAGTGCTCTCAGCTCCTGATGACGTAGTCATCACGGTCCCACCATGAAAAGGGTATTTAACAAGGGTCTCCTCTCCTTGGAGCTGGACTTCAACAGTACCTCCACTCACCCTACGCACCACCCCCGGTCTGAACACAGGTGATACAAGACATGACTCCATCTTCTTAACCCCTCTTTCCCCTGCAGACCCAACCCCACTCTCCATGGTCCTCTTTATCTGGCGGGCTAGAACTCTCTGGTTTTTCATGCCTTTAGCCAGAGCTTCAGCTAGCCCCTCTGAAAGACCGGCCTCTTTAGGGTGCGAGTTATGGAGGGGAGCTGGGATGTGGGAGATCTTTTGATGATGAAGGCCTGGTCCTGTTGCTTCCATCACGTCCAGGTCAGCTGAATGCTCGCTAGCTGTGTCAGTGGATGAGGAGCGCACTGAGTTAGGGGCCCCCTCCGACTCGTTTTCCACAGTTTGGGCATCCTTTTCCTGGGAATCTGCTGTCCTGAGGGCCCTCTCCTCCGTGGAAATGAAAAGGTTTGCTTCTGCAGCTTTACTGTCCACATTTAGCACTGATGGCTGATTACCTGAGCAATTATTACTTCTACTATTACTGCTATTGATAAAAGTACTATGGCTCCCAGCACTACTGTTACTACTGTTTATTGGGTTGTTAATACCACTTGTAGTGTTATTGTTAGAACTACTATTGAGGCTAACATTAATGCTATTACTAATATTGTTACTACTCTTGAAATTTTTATTGGGCACATTCACACTGTCGCCGATTTTGCTTTTAATACTGCAGTAACTGTTGTGTATGAGTGCGGGGCTGGAGGTAGGAATGGTAGTCAGGGCACTTGCATTGTTGGCAAAGTGCTCATATGTGTATTTTTTCTTGGGTACACGAGCCTTAAATGTGGCTGTTTTCCTACTAGAGACTGAGCCCAAACTGGGGCTGTGATTGGCGGCTGGAGGGGGCGTGGCTGTGGAGAGTGGCGCTGGAGCAGAGGTAGGAAATGCTACGGTGTCAGTGGACATGGCACTATTTCCATTCGTGCCCACTGTCTTCTCATTTTCTGTCTTTTCTTCTGGCTTCTTTACATCCTTCTCCACTGGCTCCACAGGTTTCCTCAGCTCAGTAGACTCCTCCCTCGTTGGGGTATTGCTGTTTGTGACTTCTTCGTTAGAGTTGGTGGCTGTGGGTGGGGTCTGTTTGCGTGTAGATGGAGCGTTGGGTGTATGCTGTGTGGTTTTGACGAGTGTCTCCCTCTTGACTCTTTTGGGGTCTTTCACTTGGAGGGGCTGAGAGCCCCCTCTCCTTCTCCCCCCTCTGCCTCTCGTTAACGGGGGAGAACGCCCTCTGTGTTTCTTTAACGGTCTCATCTTTACTTCACTGTTCCCAAAGTGCTGCAGAGTTTATAGCGCTCCTCTTTTCTCCCACTTCTAAGGCACTCCTTTCTTTCTCTGTTTTTTTCTTCTTCTTCCCTTGTCCTTCTGTCCTCTGTATTGCCGGCTGGAAAGGGAGAGGGAAACGCAGAAGACAGGTGGTCATTTATTATCTTCATAATCAAAAATTGCTGAGAATAAAAATGACGTCATACCTGGAAGTGTGCTACACTGTCTGCCTGATCTACTAGAGTGCACATGCAGGCGCTTCTGTGTATGCTTGCCTATAAGCGTGAGTTTGTAATCTTCCAACATTAGTGATCCACCATTTTAAAGCCAGACAGCAACATTTACAAAATGACAATCTTGACATCTTTTCTCATAAAAGTATGGCCTTGTCATAGTTAGCTTAAAGCTATAGAATTAATAAAAACTGAAAAAATAGATATTTATATTTCGATAGTTGATGAATTATTGATTTATTTCACAGGTATTCCTGGGAGAGCATGTTTGAGATTGACATTTAATCCTGTTAACCTTGATTAAGTATGATAAAATCACAAATACAGTGGGTTAGTTTGATCAAAAATAGTGTCAGCAAGAGAAACGACGACAAATAAATGGGCCAAAAAGAAAACAGAAAGAAAGAAAGTAATAATTAAAGAAAAAAAAAAGAAACAAACATAACATCCAAGGTCATTCGCATCAGTTTGTACTCCAGTATCCAAATGTCTGCCTTTAACGAGGCCTACGTATGTTTAATTTCAAACACTTGAAGACAAAAACACTTCCTCTAACACACACACATACACACACTTGAATCTCACGCTACAGGTCGCCTGATCTCTCCACTGTAATCCCCCCCGCCCCCCCCATGAAAAAGGGTAGCTTTCTCATGCCATGCATTATAGACTTGATGCTTCGTGTTCACCATGAAATCACAACAAAAAAAAAAAACCCAGAGCATTTATTTTGACTTCCATCAGGTGGAAAAAGGCTGGCAGTGGCCTGAGTGAGGTCACCCTACGACATGAGTGAGAGAAAGAAAGAGAGAGAGAGAGTCAGAGACAGAGCGAGGTAGGAGTATGCGGCTGTTTGGCTGTTTGTTCAAATAGGCTGTTCTTGTGTAGTCATTGGGAATTTCCACAGTCATTCTAGCACTGACTGGGTCTCTCTCACTCTTTCTCGATGTCTCAGTCTTTCCCAGTCGTCTTTGTCATTGTCTCACTGACACACACACAAACACTAACACACACATTCCTACAAAAAGACAATATAATTGGAATAATCTGCCATGGTAAGATACGCCCAAAATGAGAGAAATTAAAAGGCTGGCACAGGATCAGGCACACTCACTGATGCAAGATTACAGGCTAAATACAGTCACACACACACACACATACACACACACACACACACTTGCGCACACAAACACACACTTACTTACACACTCGTACACAAAGACGTGTGCATTTGTGCTCCGCTCGACTAAGCTCGGAAACTCACCAACATATGCAAATGCCTGAATTTCTGCAAATACGAGACGAGAACACACGGACAAATTCGTACGGCACATGTACTCACACACACTTCCCGTCGAAAAAGACATTGGAAAAGTTCGTCACACACACACACACACACACACACACACACACATAAGGTGACCTTGTTGTTAACTGTTTGTTTGCTGTAACAAACAGTACACAACGCAAACCAGCAACACACACCACTTCCTGCACCACAGAAAAGCATCTCTTCCGGGTCCTGAATGACTAATAAAAACCTCAAACTATTCGAACAGTCATCACTGACTCTCTATTTTGATCTCTGCCCTCACACAATACAGTATTTACTGTACTGTGTATATTGATCATTTCCATGGTAAGGTCTGCTGATATAAATATTAAAAATGATACTAATGTTGTATTTTATTGCACAGCACCATGTGCGTAGCTTCACATCTGGAGTTTACCTACTGTACTGCAACTGTGATGCTTCCTCCAGATGCAGACAGTTGAAAAACAATGCTCTATTGATATTATCACTGACAATAAAACTGTCTGCAGCTGAGGATGAGTTTGAGTTGTGTCGTGTAATTAATGCATCTTATCAATTCAAAATATTGGGCTTATGTTTGATATTAGTGCTGATAAAAAATAGATTTTGAAACAAATATTCCGTAATACCAATTAGCAGATCATAGTGTATATTATGCATTATTAACAAAACAAACTGAAGAGAAGAACATGCGGTAAATGCTTTTTTTTTCTCCATATATAAGCTATGAAGAAGAAAGAAAACTCTGTGACTGCAGGAATGTACCAGGCCATGCACCCATTCATTAGGGTAGATGCTGAGGCCTGAACTGGGAAGTGTTGGTCCTAAAGTTACTGTAGCTCGCTGGGAAAGACAGGAAGTAGTCAGAGCCACTTGGCTGACTGACTGGTGGACTAAATGACTCAGGAGGATCTGATCTTAGCTTAGAAAAATGTGTTTGGTCATGCTCCTGGCCTCCTAAAATGGCCCACAATTTGGCTGATAAGCCCGGTGGCAGGCAACCGTGTGTATATACATTCTGTACTGGACTGCATGACAACATGTATGGGCAACGAGTATGGGCACAACATGTCGTTAACAGCTGTAGATCAGCGCTGAGTATCTAGTGCAAGTTTGTAACCAGTATTTATTTGTCATAGAAGTTTTTGTCACCCAGAATTCAGCTGTAAAAAACATTTTAACTCCTCAGCTGTGAGTCCATCCTTAAAAAACATGTGCGGACAAGCAATCCTCCACAGACAAAATACCAGTGCAGCCAAACACACCAGATACGTTATACTAAATTACAGGGAATGATACCTGAATTTATTCATCAAGTATATATAGTTTCATTGCTGCCACATATAATAAATGACATATGATTTTAACATTTAACATAATCCCCAGTTACACACACAGTGTGTGCTTGACGAGCATCCCTTAAATGTAAAATAACTGCAGACCTCTAACTCTCGTTGTTTGTTAGTTATAATCCAAGATGCCAAGAGTGAGCCTAAATCAAACTCTCTCCTCTCTTTGGATGTTGTTTTTTTTTTTAGTTGTTAATAAAAAATTAGGTGCAAAAATATAAATGATTGCTGAAAAAACCCTGATTGTCCTCTGGGTTGATTCCAGACGAAGCCAGAGAGGAACTCAGTCATAATTTAAGTGATTTAAGACGTCTACACCTTCCAGCATTAGAGCAGGTTAGGAGTGAGATATTTGCTGGTCTGATCTGAAGCTCCTGTAAATCCTGAATAGACAGATAATCGGCGGTTATTGTCGCCATGGCGTCAAACTGGACTCGTCCTTAAACAGGCAAAAGATGCTGTTTCACCCAGTACACATACAGGAGTACACAACGTAACCCCCCACCTCCACAGCATAGCAACATCAAACTTTACACACACACTAAACGCTCTCCCTGGAATTTACAGTGCAGTCATGCATACACTGTTAAAATCTCCCTTGGACCTATATATCGTCTCACACACTCACACATTCATTGTGCCGTCCTCACACACACATGCAGGACTTCACACTCTGGTCGGTATAAGTTTCGCTTTTCTGTAAAAAAAAACAAACAAACAAACATAAAAATGACTTTTAAGATTCTTAAATTTTGAAATAAAAAAACTATAAAATTTCATGCAAAGGTGGTTTCTTTGCAGATTGGACAAGGGTGCATGTATGCGCCAAACACACACACACACACACACTCATAACGGTCATTCATAAAGAAATCTCAGCTCAATGTCAACACTACAAGAAGAAGAAGTTGCACGGTATTTTATTCCTCGACTACAACCCTATTAAATCTCCTCCTTGATGCCACTTTATCTGGTCATTCGCAGAGAATTTAGCCTGCGCCCGACAGCAACATGGCACAGGATGTGTGTGTGTGACAGACATGAGGGCATTTGAGCTGCTTATAGTACACAATGTATATGACTATGTACGGCTGTCTTCAGGATGTGTCTACCTTGTTCATCGCTGCATTTTGCACTATATGTCAGTGTGAGTGTATACGTAGTTACCAGGCACACTGCAGCTCATCCCTCTCCTAAAAGCATTTTATGGGTGTCTGTATGGGCGCAGGGCTGCAGTGACGGGGACAGGGGATGAGAAGAACGTGCAATGGTACAACAGAGGAAGACAAGCAGCACAGCCGTGATAGTGAAGCCTACCATGGCCCTCGTACACACTCCGGCATTGGCAGGGCGGCTTTGCCCTTAACTGGGTCACCGGGGAACACACTCATACATGAAACAGCAAAAAAAAAAAAAAAAAAAAAGGAGAACATGCTGTGTTACACATACACACACACACACACACACATATATACATGCACACTTTAGTTTATGTGCTCATGAGTGAGTGGGATGTGATCGTACAGGCAACATGACACAAGTAAAAGATTTCATTGGGGTATTTTAGGTGTAGCAAGAGGGCGAGCTGTGAAGCCTGTGTGTGTGTGTGTGAGAGAGAGAGCATGCAAGTGTGTAACTGCGCTTGTTATGGAGAACATGCATTGTGACGTATTATGAACACTGGCAGCTGTTTAGTGGGTGGCATATCTGACTGTAGATATTATATCAATAAAAAGAGGAACATTGAGTCCTGGCATTTGTGCATTCTGGCCCATATTGATCAGGAGGCAGTAGCATAGATCAGAGGTGACTGTTCCTGTTTGGGACCAAATGGCAGATCTGCCAATGCCACATCAATGGTCCAACTGCTCTGTACAAGCTATGCAAAGATGCCTACACCATCATGGGAATTTGTCTTCTGCCTAAACAAGTGCAATAATGAGGAATATGAGACATGCAAAACACTTTAGAACATTAAAGAGAAATATGACATAACTGTTAAGAGTTGTCAACGGTGTATCGACACTGATTTGCAGTGCAAGAAAGAAAAGTGAGAGTGTCGGCGAGGGAAAAGCCGAGAAAACACCGAATGTATCCCCGGCTTCTTTGCGCTGATCTCTGCGAGTACTACGAGAGGCGCTACACAATGTCAAAGGAGTATTATGACTCGAGGCAGTCGGCCGGTCTGCTCTGCTGCACGGTGCTCGGTAACAAAACACAAACAACCGGTTTTAAGTGACGTTTTTATTATTTCCCCCCCCCCCCAAACTAGAAGGGCCTATTTCTTTCCTCGTACATGCAAATATTCACTACAACGCCTAGTGTGTACACGCACAACCACTCCAGAGACGCTTCCTTAATGGAGACAGTAAGGTGACACTCTTGTCTATATGGGTAAACTTGAGGGGGAAAAGCAGGAATCTTTCCGTGTTGGTGTTTCGCTCTAGTAAGCAGCTCAGTAACGTTAGTAGTAGTGGTGGTTGTAGTAGTCGTAGTACGCAACGGTAGCAGACTACTAGGTACCCACATAATGACACCGTCACACGGAGAAAACGGGATGTTACCCACTCCTCTTGTTGTTTTCCATTTTCTCCCGGGTACCATTTTATATAAACACCACCAAAAAAAAACGAGCTTGCGTTGCTGTTAGTAAACATTTGAGCTGCAATGCTGCAAATAGGTCGATTGTTTTTTTTTTTTTTTTTTTTTTTACTACGCTAGCGCTGCTCGCGCTTTGCTAAACTCGACAACTAAGGTCAAGGAAAAGTACTCAACGATATTGTACTATCGCCCAAAGGGAAGCTAAAATGTCTCTCGGTCGTCTGTGGGACTGCGGTAAAACATTTGAGAAAAGTTTTTAGGCTGTTACACCCCCCCACCCACCACCTCCACCTCCACCTCCACCAACACCAACGCCTCCCCTCCCCTCTTTCTCTCGGCTCTTCCTCGGGCTCGCAAGCGGTGTCACTCCGTTTTCTTCGGACGGTTGGGGAACAAACGGCCGACCGTTGGCATTCGAACGTCGTCTCGTGCTAACTCCTGAAAATGGAATTCACGTCAGTTGAGCTTAGCCACCTTTTTGCTAACTTAAGTTTCAACTCACCCAAAACAAGAGCTTTTTCCCCCCTTTTCGCCAGAGAAAGATTTATGGTGTTATTTTGCTGATGAGGAGGCTCGTATCGTAACTCTCGGTAACATCCTTTTGCTGTCGGCTGCTTTGACGACTGTGCGGTCCGGACTCACACTTTACTTTTCCTCCGCAAAACATGTCTTTCCCCCACAGAAACTCAAACAGAGATATAAAAAACTATCGGTCTTCTTTTCCACTACAGTCACAAAATGGTGAATGAACCACTAACAGCTGGGCAAGCCGACCAATCAGAGGTCGCTGACAGGTACAGTAGCCAATCAGTACCGGCGCCACAGACTAAGGGGCGTGACGAGCTGTCAAAGTCCACTTGACAGACGGGGAGTTCCAGCCAATGGTGGCGAGGATGCTGAGCCAGACCGGTGTCCTGTCCCAAACTTTACAGTATCCAATAAGAGCTTTGGGAACCATAGGAACAGCATGAGGGAGGGTCGAGAGGAGGGAGCAACAAACTGAGAGCCAATAGAAAGGCACAAATGCCCCCTCCCCTTTTGAAAAGGAGTATGTTTACCATAATTGACAGCACAAGTGCCATCCCTGAGCAGACGGTGATAATGCATCAACCCTTCGGCTTGTCCACAAAGAAGTTGGCGCAGCACAGTTTAAGCATCACAATGCGGCTGGTACTACCCAGAGGTGCAGCGTCCAAACTGTAGCAAAGTGCATTTTAACCGTTATTTCGTGTTGTGTTAGTGACACGGGAGAAACGTGAGCACAAGTGCATGCTAAAGAAGTTTGCATCAGAGCTGGACAACTCTTTATGTGGCGCAGCAGACGCATCGGTGCCCCCTTGCAAACTGCTCTCCCTTTTCTCTCAGCAACAGACGCTCACTTTCACCGCTCTCAGCCAATCACGGCGCAGCATCCCGCTGGCTCTGACGTCGGTAATCTCTCCGCCCCGCCCACTCCACTGAAAGTGAACGGGACCGGTCTCGGCTGACGTCACTTCACCGGCAGGCGATTGGGCAGGTGTGCGACGTCTCGGGGCCAATGGGTTCGCGCGGTGGTGATGTCATCAAGAGTGTTGCCACCAGCTGGACCGAGGGGGCGTGGTCTGGCGTAAACTCGGCTAACCCCGTGTTTGTAACTTGCAGGCAGGCAGTGGTGGAGACGAACCGGTGTGTGCTGAGTACTGAAAAGATGTGCGTGTTTTTTGAGGTGAAAGTACGTACGTGAGACGGGCACCTTTGCACGTTTGATCACATCTGTATGGTGACATTTAACCTCTGCACGGAAGAAGAGAAAACACACTCCCCCGCAACATATATAGCGCCATAATAGTAAACATTACATAATCCTTCTCTGTGTGTAGTAGAGGACCAGACTCACGCTGAGACAAGACAGCCATGCGGGGACCTCACGGGAACAGCACCCCCTGTCGGTGTGATCTGATCCCTGCATGTTGATGTCTCACTCAGGCTAAATGATGAGACCTAAAAACAGAAGAAAGTTCTGATTGGCTTAAAGGAGCTGGATATTTTGAAAGAGTGCGTTTACCACTTGTGTGTGTTTGCCTGTGCACTTGTATGTGTGTGTGTGTGTGTGTGTGTGTGTGTGCAGAGAGTGAGAGAGTTGGAAAGACAGCGAGAAGCCTGGATGTTGATTAAATGTTGATGTAGAGTGACATCTAGTTGTAATTGTCCAGCACTGCAACAAGTTTGAACAATTCGTCCACAAAAAGTTAAACTCATTTTCCAACCTGGAAATCAAAACCTGTGAGACCAAAAAACAAAAAAACATATTTCTGCTAAACTAGTTTGTTTTTGTACTTTTGTTGTGAACACGTCCAAGATCAAGGAGATGGTGGTGGACTCGAGAGGGTCGATGAGGACGACAGTTTGGACTGGACAGCAAACATGGACACTCTCCAAAGGAAAGGGCAGAGCCGCCTGTACTTCCTGAAAACACGGTTGCCCTTTAACATCTGAAAAACAAACTACTACAGATGTTTTACCAGTCTGTGGTGGCCATCTATCTATCTATCTATCTATCTATCTATCTATCTATCTATCTATCTATCTAAAGGTCAAGGGTGTTAGATTCAGGGGGCTCTATTTACAGAATATGGTGGCAATGAAATATAATATGTAAACCTATGATATAAGATTTATTTAAAATGTATTTGTTACCCTAGAATACGTCTTTTATGGAGTCCACCATGCTGAACCACCATCTTTCTACAGTAGCCCAGAACTGACAAACTCACAACTCACCGCCACCATAGTTGTTCTTTCCTTGCATGAAGGAGAGAGTGAGGCACTGTGGTTGCAATCACCAACTGCTATACACGGCTACATACCACTAAAATCCTACACACTGGTCCTTTATACAAGCAACTGAATATTTGTCTTTTCCACAGGATACTTGTATATGTATGCTTCAGGATTTTATGTACATGTGAATATTGTAAATGATATGGTTATGTTTAAAGGAGAATTCTGTTTAAAATCTGTCTTTTGAGTATCATTGAATGTCTGTAGGCCTGAAACTTGTGTCAAAATGTATCACCACATTTGTAGAAACTTCTCCACCTCTGATCCAACAGAGCTAAACACTCGGGCTAAACACACATTGCATTATCTCTATAATTATGAGAACCACTACACCAAAACATTTCAATCATAAGATGTATCTTTGTTCTAAGATACCCTTTTCAAACTTTATATTTTGGTGTTCTTTAAATTTAACAGTGATATACTGTATACTGAGTGAGGTAATTTTACAGTTCAAAAATAAACTTAACAGTGCTCTCTGGTGGACAAAATATGCAATAGAGACTCTGTATATAAACTGCTTCAACTGCAAATTCATGTTACTTGTTTGCAGACGTACTATATGCTGATACCAGTACATCTGTGATAAACTAATATCAGACAGTATATTGGCCTGGCCACCCTGTAAACGTTTGTGAAGAGATGCCTATGAACATCCATGATGGAGGAGAGGCAGTCCAGAGTCAGTCTCAACAGTTCATTGTTTTTGTTGACAACATTTGGAGGATTATTTTACATGTTTTATGAAAAACACTTTGGAAACACATGAACTTTTGAGCTAGCCGCACTGTTAACATCAGATGTCCAGATTTCAGTCAACCACACAAGGTTTCTGCTGCCAGGCATGTGCACTACACATGTGAACAGAGCTGGACCTGGACTACTGTTGCATTCCTGAGAGCTGCACTGCTGATTATAAAAGTGATAATCAGGACACATGCACTGCATACTATACTGTATATTTGTTATTTATACCTTTATCAGCAGACGTTGTGTAATGTCATATACAAATATTCAAGTCTGAGAAAAACATCTCAACTATTGTATGGATTTCAAAGAAGCTTCACATCGTCAGAAAATTTTAATTTCTGACAACCATCATAAACAACCGTCCACACTCACATCACAATAATTAATAGTTTAACTTTTCTACATGTTCTTATTCGTAAGATATTCAAGAAAACTTTCTAGCTTATTGCACAACAGATGGAGTTTGCTTGTTGTCATGGAGATAGCTACAATGTGCTCACGTGACCTACTATAAATATTCAGATTGCATAAGAGAAAAAGTTAGACTTTTATTTACGTTGTTATTTTTTTATTAATACATTTATATATACGTTAATAATACATGTAACTCCATATATGTGGCTCCATTGCCCCACTATGAGGATCAATAAAGTCTCATCATATATGTTTCCGTGTGGTTTTCCATCTCTTTTCCTTGCATGCAACCCGATCACCCACCCTAGCTTGTTAGCAAGTCCCCCCTCTCTGTTTCCCCCAGCTCTGCTGTCCCCCTCTCCATGGGAGCCTGACCTCTGACCTTCACCCTTCACCCTCTCTCTGTGCGCTCATCACTGGTCTGTCAGTCAAACACCAGAGACCCTCCTCTCCTGCTGGGCTCTGCTGTCAGTCCAGACTCAGGTACAGACAGCAGCAGAGGAAAACACAGAGAGAGGGAAGAGGTGGAGAAACATTGTGAGCCTGGAAGAAACGAGAAAGAGCCTGATATATATGCTGAGCTTCAAATTAAACTGCAATAACTATGTTATTCTTATTAAATTGATTAATTGATTATTAATTAACTCATCTAAAGCACAGCAGGATTCTCATCTTATCTCCACTGTTCACTAAACTAACTCCACACAAAGCCAGAACCACAGGAATGTCTCTCACCTCGGGGTCTCTTAGCAGAAACACTCACAGTAGCATAACCTCTGACCTCTGACCCTCACCTTGACCCCTCACCCAGCCCCAGTCAGGCCACGCAAGCCCCAACAAACCACAGAGAGGTGATGACAAAACTGGAAGACGGTGGTGTGCTCCAATAAAATGATCTAAATCAACAACAACAAAATTCAGTGTGGATTTTTAAACGTGCTAACTTAAAGTCATGCACCGTGTTTCATCTGAAGGACAGTTTTTAACAGTCCCTGCAGCTCTCTGTAGGATTCTTGCTACCTAAAGGTGATGGAGTCATCAGGGATGGCTTTAGATTATCCGTATTCAGCCAAGACACACGTCTTTTAGATGACTCATTCTAGCAGCACGGCTATACGTTAGCCGGTGGACCACCACTTTGATCCAGACTGGAATGTCTTAAATATTTGATGTCTGCCATGAAATGTTGTACAGACATTAATGGTGCCCAGAAGATGATTTCTAATGGTTCTGTTGATCCCCTGACTTTTCATTTAGCACCACCAGCAGGTCATAGTTTTCACTTATCCGATATCTCATCATCTACCACCAACCTCATCTGTACTTTGTGTTTAGTGCTAATTAGCAAATGTTGGCACGTTTAGCTCAACAAACTGCTGTACAGGAGTGCATATTCACAGAGGTGCTAGCATGGCTGTAGATCATGAGAACTTAAATGATACAACATTTATATTTATTCATTTACACATATTTTAGCTTTTATGAACTATGATGTCGTATTAGCTTCTTTTCACTTGCAGTCATCAAACTTCCACATGTTACCTTGAGCTGAGGAAAAGTCTACAAAAGCATTTTACCCAAGAGGCCAAGAGTCTTTTAATAGATTTATACTCTTATTGTTTTCCATTGAACTCCTGCACTCTTTACCTTGGGCTTTTAGGGACAGGCTGTGTTGTGGGAGGGCTCTTTGTGTATCAAGTATCAGCAGAGGACAAGTCTGCTCCTGTAACTTACAGGAGGAGTCATGATGTCTAATAATGTCTGATAAAAGCTGCACAGACGCTGCAAGGTTAAGGATTTAGGGGAGATCATGCCAGCACATACTGGTAAACCTGAAGCTATAAACAGGGATTTCATCACAGAAACGTAGACTTGTTCTGAATCCTGAACAGCTAACTGTATATTGACTAAATGGCTAGAAAAAGCACAGCGAGCAGATCATAGCATCATTAAAGCCTTAACAGAGGTGGCACAGAAAGCCGGCATCCATACCGGCTGCAGTATGGAGAACAGTAGGCCCTTGTGCTCACTGCATTCTTGTTCACAGTAACTTTACACCACTCAGCTGTTCCTCGGGATCCACGTCATGTCCCGGAGCTGAAGACAGGATTCTCATGGACAGGCGTCCTTGGACACAGATTCCTGCCTGTACTAGAGACAAGATGAAGAATGAGTGGTAACCAAGTTTACACCCCCTTTAGTCCATCAGCCAGCACTTTAAAGTTTTCATTACTACGTTTAAGCAGTCTGTAAGTGTTGTACTGTTGTATACTTACTATACTATACTACTACTTCAAAATGTATGAAGTTCTTGTTGATGAAAATGATCTGTATTGGTTCAAAGGTTAAACTTTCATAACTGAACATTTAACAGAGTCATTAATTGATTTTAATGTCTAAAAAAAAAACCTCAGAAGTGAGAGTGTATATTTACAAAAAACAATAAAGTTTATCAGTCTGAATATTAAATATCTTGTGTTTGTACTGTATTTTGTTGAGTACAGGTTGCAAAGGATTAGCAAATCATTGCTTTCTGTTTTCATTGATGTTTTACGCAGCGTTTCATTGCTACCTTTTCTTCTAGGACACTGTTTCTCAAACTATGGTACGAGTACCACTGGTGGTACGTGACCTCCCTGCAGTGTTACTTGGAGAAAAATGAACTAAATGAATTTAAAAACATATTATACTATCAAAATGCTACAAAGTGTCTGAACTGTCTGCAGCTGAAAAGGGTCGGGCCTACACTGCTGTATTTTAACGTCATCGTAATGGTGGCACTTTGAAAGCCTGATATTTTCTGAGGAAGAAACTGTGCTAGGGAACGCAGCGCTTCAACTTGTGCAATATGTAGTGCAGGATTTCAACAACAGGGGGAGACATCCAATGTGAAATGAGGCAGCAAAAGAAAGCCATGTTTGTTTTGATGATGTGTAAAGAAGCCAAGTTAGGCCTCTGTCATTAAGTCTTATTTGTCCTTTAAGCAGGTCAGTCACTGACAGTTTAGTGAATGATATTTTTTCTTCTGGGGTCAAATATGTTGAATAGAAACAAAGATTGGTGGGAAGGAAGGAGAAAAAGGAAATACAAGTACCAGAGTTTCAAACAAACCACATCAATGTATGAAGCATATGCTCGTCTGCACTCGGTGTGACAAAGTGCCGTCGCTCACTCCTGTGCGGTGCAGCCTTTTCTCTGTATGGTGGAGGATGTGGTGAACTTACTAGCATGCCTCTGTATGTCACCGTACGGTAACTCTCACAGAGGGTGCAACAGTTGTGTGTATGTGAGTGTGTATTCTTGCTGTGCAGCGAGTGCATAATGCACAAGCTGTGGTTATATGTGGAGCACAGAGTCAGCTCTGCGCAGTTTTCTGCGAAAGCAGGCGCTCGGAGGAAGCAAAAAGAGGGGGATGTGGGACAGGTGATAGAGTACAGTGGTTCCTGTGGTCTCTTTCTCTTTCTCTCTCTCTCTCTTTCCTCTGCTGTGAATGAAGCACCTGGGTGACTGGTGTGTCAACAGCGGAGGCCAGAAATCTCTACAGTTACACACAGCGACCTTCACCAAGGTCAAAGAAGGTAAAACCAGAGATTCATGAGTCATATGTCACACGCTGACATATTAGGAGCACAGACACATCCTTTGAAGCACAGTGTCCCACTTGTGACCCCTCCTCACAGGTTAAATATGTGTATAACCTGTGAGTGGAGGGTAAATTTCTCTTCTAAACTGCCATTGTTTCATAGAAGAGGTAAAACTTCCCGATATTTTACATAAACAAAGATCAGAGAGCAGGTGTAAAGAGTTTGTGCAGCAGCAGAACAATAGTTTTCTTCAGACCGTGGCTTTGATCCACAGATTGGCAACAGTCTCACATGCCCATCTAAACTCACTGTAGTCATTCCTCCTCTCTATGCAGGCTGTTGTAAACCTGTGCTCTAATTAATGGCTAGATCAACTATTGATTCTGCAAAAAATACATTCACAGCAAGGAGTTGGTGCCTGGAAAATAGTTAAGGGCTAAAGAAGTTTCGTACAAGTGTATTTATATAATGTCTCCTGCCAAAGGTTGTGTGCTTTCCGTCACTTTTGGTCTTTAACACCTGATTACTTATTTTGGAAGAGGTATGCCAGAGATCTCTGGACTAAATTACAGGATTTCCTGTGGACAAAAACAACCTTAAATGTCAGTCTAAAAAAAGATGCCATTTGTAGACAATGAAATATGCTTATAATACCCCTAGACAATGTTGCTAAGTTGATTTTGTAGCTCTAGTTTGCTTCTACTTACATTCATGCATATACGGTGTGTCTTTGTATACTTGCATACAGTCAGGTTGAGGCAGTGTTTCCTGTTTTAGATTGCATTTTTTCCTACTTTGGACATGACATTAAAAATCTAGAAATGACACCCAAGGTGAGCACCTCCTCCTCCTCTTACATACAAAATGTGCCTGTAAGACAAGGGAGCTAATATTGACGTCACATTAAAGGTAAATGGGTGAGCCTTGTATGAGCATTATGTGGGTGAGTGGGCAGCAGCACCGCAGACAAAGTGCTTTTCTTTATTACTGCTAAACGTACAAACCTCAGAGGCCTCTGCAGCTCGCCAGCCATGAATGTGTGTGTGTGTGTGTGTGTGTGTGTGTGTGTGTGATCCAGGCAACCATCATGAAGACCAGCATAAAACGCTGCTGTCTTTTACAGTTAAAAATTAGGAAATATCATGAGTGATTGAAGCAGGGAACTACTTAAAAGAATGATGTTTTAGATTTTTAGTGAGTTCTTCTGCTTGCAAACCAGCTCACCTCAAATTGCCCACAAATAAAATATACTTGAATTTGAGCAAAATGTACATGCAAAAGTACAAATATTTGCTATTTTGGAATATACACAAACTCAAGGTGTCAATCTGTGTCTCTGCAAGAAGGCAAATTTTCCAAAAAATGTTTGCTTTTTACAGAAGCGTATTGTTGCCACATCAGAAAAATAAAAATGTATCAGCATCACGTTATAACCTGATCATTTATTGTCATAATGTGAAACTTTTGTATGTAATAACGTTAAATAAACGTTGTTTGAGTTAAGTTGTGTTTCATGCTGGGGTTGAGACATGGCGAGAGTCTGTTGTAACTGAACTGCGTTGTTTCTCGAAGGCTCCACAGGTCCACTTCCGACCCCTCTACCCGAGACCAACTTATCATGTTGTAGCGTGAAACAACTTCCGGTGCTGGGAAATTAAGCCAATGCGGAAGAGCTAAAAACTGCAGTTCCTCAAACGTCCACTTGAGGCTGGCTACAGAACAAGTCAATCTCCATAAGCCCCTGTATTAAAATGTCTAACTTCACAGCAGAAACAAACATGGT